>CM066032.1:1649310790-1649910790 GCA_033557465.1 Ichthyophis bannanicus
ATGTAGTATATACCACTGCAACCTATAAAGGCACTGCTACACATACCTCATGCAATTCTAGGAACCCCTCTGCCCTGAAAACAGCTGCCCATGTCAGCCAGACCCTAACATGGCGTACACACCAATCTGGCTGGTGTCTGGTCCCACAGGGCCACAGGTGACTGCAGGATACAGATGGACACCAAATTACCTTTGGCTGCACTGCAAGGAACACCTGTCACACACTGGTAGTGATGGGGATATACAGCAGGACCTATCTCTAGCACCACATGTACTGTGGACCTAGTGCTGGGCACCCATCCTATCCCTCAGGGTGAACACAGACCTGCACAATGGCATGGTCTGCAGCTACTCTGTGCCAGTATCACACACTGTCAGTTCGTCTTTCCAAGCTGAGGTACCGGAGAGGTGCAGACCCCATTTGGTGATCAGCTGTAGACTGTTATTCAGCATGTGCATTGCATCATGGGTACTGGTGGGGTTACCCTATCATGGCACTCAGAGCAGACAGTTTGTGCGGTGACCTGCAGTCCTTCTGTACCCAGACATTGCTGTGACATACACCATGGAGGTATAGCCTACTGGTTAATACAATGCCATTCTCGGCAGTGTTCATGATTAGGTGTTAGCAGTTTCTAAACCTGAGGAGGTTACTGGAGTTCAGCAACCTACTGTGCTCAAGGAAAGTTCCCCTAAAACAGCAAAAATAAAGTAATCTTTCTTTAAATATACACAAAACCCTTTTAAGAGCTCCCAGTCAGAGAGCTAGCAATGTAATATAATAAAACAAAGAAACCCTCAAATCCTTACTGTTTGTTTGATCTGTGGAGCCCTGGATAGGAAAGCCTCAAAAGGGCAGGGCACTGGAGCCTTTTATGCAGGCTTCAACTGCACTCAGGAAACAGGCCCACTAACCCCTGATTAGGTGTTAGCAGTTTCTAAACCTGAGGAGGTTACTGGAGTTCAGCAACAATGTTGCCCTGACTCTGACATTATGATCACTGACATACCCATCTATAGTCAAGCTTGTTTGGACATAGTGGTATCAATAATCTCAGCATGTTTCATATTGCTATCTGCAGATTCTTTAATATTCCTCCCACTACAGATAACACAATGATTCTTTCCTGTGGAAGAAAGGCCTTCATTGGAGTCATAGCTATACGAGATCCTGTGAATTCCAATGAAGATAATAGTCTCAAGTGGGATTTGGGATCATTTACTTAGAACCCTAGTGACTCCAGCACCTGAATGGTTGTGTTTATCAATTATAGGGGCCCTTTTTCTATGTGCTCTTGATAAACCAATAATCTAGATAGGAAAGCACACATACCTCTAGTCTGTGCAGATGCACTGCAATCACAAATAGTCATCTTGAGTGCATAGGGAGAAGAATGGCCAGCAGGAAGGTGATAGTGCCTCCATATAAGTCTTTGGCGAGTCCTCATTTGGAAAATCGTGTGCAGTTATGGAGACCACACCACCCAAAGGATATAAACAGGATGGAGTTGGTGCAGAAAGCAGCTACTAAAATGGTCGTGGTCTTCAACTAAGGCGGCTGCAGATAATTCAATATAAGGCATATGGGGACATACTTAGAGATCTCAATATGTATACTTTGTAAGAAAGGTTAGAGAGAGGAGATATGAGAGAAGTTTAAATCTCTGTGGCATAAACGCACAGAGGAAAGCCTCTTTCAATTGAAGAAAGCTCTGCAATGAGGGGTCATAAGATGAAGGTGAAAGGGAACAGACTCAGGAGTAGTTTGAGGAAATATTTCTTTACAAAAAGGGTGATAGATGCATGGAATCTATCACCCCAGTAGAGGTAGAAGAGATGTATCTGAATTCAAGTAAGCATGGGACAAACAAAAAGGAACTCTAAGGGAAAAAAAGCAGTGTAAAACTTAATAGTTGGTATGGAAAGGCAGAGTGGAAAGGCTGTATGATGTTTATCTGCCGTCATTTTTCTATCTAATTCTGTAAGGGGTGGCTATATTTCCATGTGGAAAGCAAGGTATTCAGGTCATTTACGCATGGAGATTATTCACATGCTTTTCTGAAAGCATGTGCCATGGACTAATGGTGCATACTATCAGTATGGGCATGCACGGGGGCAGAATTTGGGAAGAGCATAGGTGGAGCGCATATTTGTGCGTGTATTTTACAGAATATGCCCTAATGCATATAAGATGCATGTGATCATTTACACCTGCTCCAGAGCTGGTGTAAGTGACTGCAATGATATTCATGCATGTCCATGGCCACGTACCCTAGAATTCTATAAAGTAAAATCCATGCATATTTTACTTCACAGAATAAGATCTGCCTTTATTAAACCATGCTGCCTCATACCCTGCAATCCATTCAATTCCAGAAACATCATTATCTTCTGTTTTAGTAGACTTTCCATTAATTCACTCAGCACAGAGGTCAGACTAACCAACCTGTAGTTCCCAACCTCATCCTTAATTCCACTTTTGTGGAAAAGGACCACATATTCCCTTCTCCAGTCCATTGGGATCATTCCAGATTCTAAAGTAGTACTGAAAAGGTCAGACGGTGGAGTTCCTTCAATACTTCTGGATATATCCCATCCAGCCCCATCACTTTGTCTACTTTTAGTTGAGCTAGATCCTCACACACACCGTCTTCTGAAAACTGTTCAAGATACACCCTTTTGTCCGTTCCTATTTATGTGTATTTTCTGAGGTCCTACTCCCAGCCCTTCATCTGTAAACACAGAAGTATTTGTTAAAAATTCTGCTTTATCTTCATCATCTTCTACGTATTCCTCCCCTTCACCCTCGAGTCTAACAATACCCACTTTTGCACTTCCTCCTGTCACTAACATATCTGGAAAACATCCAGGAGACTAGATGTCAGTTCTGGTTCTGCCAGGATATCCAGATCCTGCATTTTTATTTTTTTGACTGAAGAACTTGAATGTCTTGACGAACCAATCTGAGGTCTACTCTCAGAGGTGCCTATCTGACTCCTAGTAGAGCCGAAATTGCTTCTTCCAGTCCTCTTTTTAGGGTCTAAAAAAGGTTTGCTCAGAAAATTCATCTGTACAATGATGGTATCTGTTGTGTGCGTTGCTGCCCGGTCCTGCAGGGGAACTCTATCCCAGACCAAATCTGGTACACCTACCAGGGCACATGAGGACGTCTAATTTCCCTCAGCTTATTCCTATCAGTGAATAGTATTTTCTTGCCTGTTGCCATCTAGTCTGTCTTCTCTCAAACTAGAGGCTAGGATTGCTGGAGTGCTAGATAGCTGGCTCTAGCCCTTGGCCTAGACTTGGACCTGTTGGTTCTCCACCAAAACCACCAAGAGTAAATTAGACTTACCTGCTAATTGTTGTTCCTTAAGGAACTCCAGTCTAGTCCTGACATCTAGGGGTTGAGCACCTCCTCCCGCAGCATTTGGGACTGAGCACATCACTCTTTTGGTGACTCCACTATAAATAGGCTAGGATCCTCCTCCACGCTCCAGTAAACCTATTGATAAAGCAGACTCATGAGAGCAATAACCAAGTAGTTAAATACAACTGCAACAAACACTGAACCGACTAAATAAATGTAGTTATTCTTGTTTCTTTTTTTTTTTTAATTACCTGAGAAAACCTTACCATTCCTGCCCTAAGAATTCTCCTAAGTTCTGCTGAGGCTGACCTCCCACTCTGAAGAACCCCAGGTGAGCTTTACCAGCCCGCTACACCAACTACTCACATTTCTTTATGAATCTTCTGTGACCCGACGAGTCCGGCGCCCCTGCAGGTTATTACCTTCTGCTTCAGGCTCTCGACCAGGGAGGGATACAGGACTAGACTGGAGTTCCTTAAGGAACAACAATTAGCAGGTAAGTCTAATTTACTCTTCCTTTTCATCCCTCCAGTCTAGTCCTGAAATCTAGGGATGTAACAGAGCAGTAAAACAATACAATTACCGGGAGAGACCCGCTAGACCAGCCTGAAGCACTGCTGAGCCAAAACAAGAATCCCGTTCCGCTTGAACATCCAACCGGTAATGTTTCACAAACGAATGAAGCGAAGACCACGTCGCTGCCTTACAAATCTCCACTGCCGGCACCATGCTGAACTCAGCCCACGACGCCGCTTGTGCCCTTGTCGAATGAGCTCTGAGCCCTACTGGCACCGACTTCCCTTTCAAGATATAAGCTGACGCAATAGTTTTTCAGCCATCTGGCAATAGAGGCTTTCGACACTGCTTCCCCTTGTCTTGGCCCCACAAACAAGACGAACAATCTGTCGGACCTACGAAAAGGCGCCGTCTTCTGCAAATACTTCAAGACACGCCCCACATCCAGCCGATGGAGCCGACGAACCTTACCTCTGGCCTCATGCACATTCTGGAAGTCAAAACTCGGCAACACCACTACCTGATTTAAGTGGAACAGAGACACAACCTTAGGCAAGAAGGAGGGCACCGTTCTCAAAACCACTTTCTGTCTTTGAAAGGACAAAAAAAAGACTCCCTACACGACAAAGCTTGCAACTCCGAAATCCGTCTAGCCGAACAAATAGCCACCAAAAAGACGACTGAGTGTAAGATCCTTCAAGGTAGCCGCTGACAGAGGTTCAAACGGACATCGCACCAGCGCCTCCAACACCAAATTGAGATCCCATGTCGGCACCGCTGTCCTGCATGGCGGCCTCAGCAGTGACGCCGCTCGCAAAAAACGTTTCACATCCGGATGAGTTCCGAGACGCCTCCCTTGTACTTTTCCGTGGTATCAGGATAGCGCCGCCGGCTGAACACGCAGAGACGAAACCGCTAAGCCCTTGTCTAACCCATCCTGCAAGAAAGACAGAACTTGCGGTACCCCAACTTTCAAGGCTGCCACTCCAATATTCTCACACCACGACTCAAACAGCCGCCACACTCTAACATAGGCCAGTGTGGTAGAGCAACGCCTGGACCTCAACAGGGTAGAAATGACCTGCGGCAAGTAACCTCTAGACCTTAACCTCGCCCTTTCAAGAACCAGGCCGTAAGCGAGAATCGATCCACCTGAGGCATGTTCAACGGCCCCTGCACCAACAGATCCCTTCTGTCCGGAAGCCACCATGGCTGTCCTACCTGGAGCCGCATCAAATCCGCATACCACGGCCTTCGAGGTCAATCCGGAGCAATGAGGATGACCTTCCCCTTGTGCCGCTCTATCCGCTGCAGCACCCGCCCTATCAGCACCCAGGGCGGAAACACATACAGCAACTGATCCCGAGGCCAAACCTGCATCAAGGCATCCAAGCTTTCCAACATCCTTTCTCGCCTTCTGCTGTAAAACCTTGCGGCCTTTGCCGACATGAACGTCACCATGAGATCCATTACTGGTGTCCCCCAGCGACGCACCACCGAGTCGAACACTTCTTGATGCAGAACCCACTCCCCTGGATCTACTTTGACCCGACTTAAGTAATCGTCCATCACATTGTCTACTCCTGCTACATGGGCCGCCGACAAGGCCTCTAGATGTTGCTCGGCCTAGCCTAAGAGCTCCTCTGCCTCGTCCTCCAGAGCTACACTGCTGGTGCCCCCTTGGCGATTGATTATAGGCCACGGCTGTGGCATTGTCGGACAGCACTCTTATTGCCTTTCCCTGTAGTCTTGGCTGCAATGCCCAAAGCGCTAACTTCACCGCCCGCAGCTCCAACCTGTTGATAGACCACTGCTTTTCCAATACTGTCCACTGGCCCTGCGCGAAATGTCCTTCGAAGTGTGTCCCCCATCCGAAGAGACTGGCATCCGTCATCAGAGGCCTCTAATCCGGGGACTCCAGGGGCATTCCCCTCTGAAGATTTCCAGGCACTAGCCACCACTGCAAGGCCTCCCATGTCTCCTGCAGACAGGGCAATCTCTGCGACAAGCGACTTGTCTGATGAGACCATCTTCTGAGCAAAGCCCTCTGAAGCGGACTCATGTGAGCTCTAGCCCAGGGTACCACCTCCAGGGTCGACGCCATCTTTCCTAAAAGTTTCAGATAGTGCCACGCTGTGGGGGCCGCTCTCTTCAGAAATGCGCAGATCAGCTCCCTTAGTCCCTGCGCCCTGAGGAGCGGAAGAAAAACTCTCCCCTCCCTTGTGTCAAAGCGGGCCCCCAAATACTCCAACTCTTGAGAGGGCACTAGCCTGCTCTTCTCCGTATTGACCACCCAACCTAGACTCTGCAAAAACTGGACCACCCGGTGGGTAGCCTCTTCGCTTTCGCTTCTCGACTGCGCGTGGATTAACCAATCGTCTAGGTAAGGATGTACCAATACTCCCAGTCTTCGCAATGCCGCCGCTGCCACCACCGCCACCACCATCACCTTGGTGAAGGTTTGTGGAGCTGTTGCCAGCCCGAATGGCAATGCCTGAAACTGAAAATGTCCCCGAGGAACCGCGAAGCGCAGAAATCACCGATGCTCCTTGCGAATTGGTATGTGAAGATAGGCTTCCGTCAGATCTAGAGATGTGAGAAACTCTCCCAGTCTTACCGCAACGATGACCAACCTTAGGGTCTCCATTAGAAAATGTGTCACCCTGAGGCACCGATTGACCCCTTTGAGATCCAGAATTGGACGAAAGGTACCCTCCTTTGGAAACACAAAGCAGATCGAGTACCGACCACAACTGAACTGGTCCTCCGTCACCAGTACCACCGCCTTGAGCGCCAGGAGCCTTTCTACCATCTCCTGCACCTTCCGCCGCTTTGACCGGGCCCGGCATGGCGAGAACAAAAACATCGACCACCGGACGCTGGAACTCCAGCGCATAACCCTCCCGAATGACCTCCAACACCCACTGGTCTGACGTAACTCGGGTCCAGGCAGGATAGAACTCCCTTAACCGACCCCCCACGGGAATCAATCTTGCCTGGACCCCCGCACTTCATTGAGGTCTCTTGAAGGTCGAGGAGGAGGAAGATCCGAAACCTCTTCCCGCTCCTCTGAACCCACGAAACCCCTGGGACTTGTAAGTCGAGTGCCCCCGCTGAAACTGACCAAACCGTGGGGACTGAAAACGACGGAACTCCTTCTGCTGATTTTTCGTCGGTCCCTGGGAACGTCCGGGTTTCTGCTTATCCTCCGGTAGCCGTCCACCCTTGGATTCGCCAAGGTCTTTCACTAATTTATCCAAATCCTCCCCAAACAGGAGCTTTCCCCTGAAGGGCAGCTTACTTAGCCGTGCCTTTGAAGAGCCATCCTCAGCCACAAACATCTACGCACCGCTACCACAGACGCCATACTCCTGGCCAGGCTTCGTATCATATCATATTGGATAACCGCCAGATAAGCCGCTCCAGTTTCCAACCGAGCCGTCTCCTCGGCCGCGTCCTCTAGCTGTCCCGTATTAAGCCTCTGGCACCATCGCAAACATGCCCTCGCCACCCATGCCCCACAAATAGAAGCTTGCATAGAGAGGGCGTTAGCATTGAACACCTGCTTCAGCAACAAATCTAGGCACCTATCCTGTGCATCCTTAAGCGCTGCACTGCCTTCTACTGGTATCGTGGTCTTCTTGGTAACAGCAGACACCGCCGCATCTACCTTAGGGGACTTAAACAGGTCCTTATCCTGGTCCGTCAAAGGGTAAAGTCGAGCCATCACCCTGGACTTCTTCATTCCAGATTCCGGCATGTCCCATTCCTCTTGGATCATCTCCCTAAACACTCTATGTAATGGGAACACCTTCAGGGCATTGCGAACCGCCTGTAATAATGGAACCTCTAACGCTGAATCCTCCCCCGCGCTCGAAGCCGGAATGTTCAGCGCCTTCAGCGTCTCCGTAATGACCGCCAGCAACTCTTCTCGCCGGAACACCCTCACCACTCGTGCTTGATCCTCCTGCTCAGTGAGCTCCCCTTCCTCCAACTCCTCCTCCATCTCTAAATCCTCTAAATCCTCCAGCTGATCTTCCTCCGGCAGTAGCCTAGGCTTTTTCGAGAGCTGCTGACCCGGGCGTTTTACCCCCAGTTCCACCTCCCCTGCCGCTGCGGACCCCGGCAACCCCCCTCCCAGTGCCTGCTGCAGGGTTACAAATTGCTGTGAAAAAATCGCTGCTAAACCACCCTGGATCAGAGGAGCTGGGAAAGAGGGAATGTCTGGCGCCGAAGAGGGCCCTGCCACCGGCTCCAGGGCGGGCGGCGAAGAAGCCAGCGGATCAGATGAGCCTGGACTCCCTCCCTTCTTTCTCCGCCATCTCCCGCTGACAGCTCGGCTGAGGCCGCTTCCAGCAAGCATCCCTTGCATACCCCGGCCTCCGACAGAGACCCTTTCTTCACTCCACAAAGCAAACACAACTGTTTGGACAGCATCCTGCCAGCCAGCCCTGTCAGAGCTATGGGAGCAAATTCCTAAGTAAAATTCAGCTTTTTCTTTTTTTTCTTTTTTTTTTTAAATGAGCAAAACTAACAAACTAACCAAATTAAATGACTACCTCACTAAAATATCCGGAACTGTAAGTAAGGATTCCCCCTTAGCTCCTGAAAGCCCGTGTCAACGAACTCTAAAACCGCCGAAGCCTAACTGACCTGCCGTCCTGCTTCCCGCGCTTTCCACCACGCGACCGCAGCCTAACCGGGCCCTGATGCTGCGCTTACCTCTGCGCTGCTTCACTGGCCTTTCCCGACACCTCTCAGCTGCACCTTGCCAGACTGCAGCCAAAGCATCGACCAGGGAACCTCGCACTCACAGAAGAGAAAGAGGCCAGTGAAGTCCGGTGCGAAGCGGCTCCGCGTCTGCCGCTGAAGTGAACTCAGGCAGCCGCAGACCTTCCTCTCACTCTCTCTCTCTGATACCGTTCAAAGACCGGCTCCTCACTCACGCGGTGAATTCGGGAGCCAAGACCCCCCTCCTTCACTCCCCACCGTTGACACTCCCAAAGCCACTGCAGAGCACCTCGGCGGTGGGGGGGGGGGGGGGGAGGTAGAGACAGCCCCTGCAGACTGAAGCTCCCCTGCAGGCTGAAACTGCTCTCTCAGGTCCATTGAAGCCAAAGCGCTTCTCTTATTTCCTTTTCCCAAATAGAAAACTAACAAGCTCTCCTTACTTAGTACTCCAGTGAGTCCTGACCTCTAAGGTCAATACTCCTCCGCTGCTTTGGAGACTGAGCTTACTGGGGTGTGGAGGAGGATCCTAGCCTATTTATAGTGAAGTCACCAAAAGAGTGACGTGCTCATTCTCCAATGCTGTGGGAGGAGATGCTCAACCCCTAGATGTCAGGACTAGACTGGAGGGATGAAAACGAACACCACTTTAACTGCTCTAGACCACGACTCCCCTCTGACCCTGTTAATTTCACCTCTATTGTGCAAAATAACCATGACGAGGACTCCCAAACCATTCCTTGTTGGCATCAACAGTGAAAATTAATCTACTCAGGCTTCTTTCAGCTGTGTGTGAGAGCGAGCGGGGATAGCCTTATGCTGCTGGGCTAATAGAAATCACATTGAAAGCCTGAACTAGGAAAGAGACAGGTGTATGTGAGACCAAGCTACTACATACAGGGCCCATTATCCTGAGGCTTAGGACCTGCAGAAAATACCTTTCTTAGGGTGGACATGGAAATGGGAGATCTCAACACTGGAAGTGTGGTGTGAGCCCCTGAGGTCCAAGGTCATAAGACCTTATTCTTCTTTGGAGACAAAAGGGATCCCCATACACTCAAGTGACTAGGAACAACAAAATTGCTTTTCAGGATCATGAACTGTGTAGGGGTTCCACACCTGCAGAACTCTGGCTACAGCTGAACTCTCCTATGCTGACTCTGCCTGAAAATAGCTAGAAATCCAAAATTACTACCTCTTAACTGACATGTAATTGGAACCAGGTTAACAAAAGGGAAAAGCCTGAAACCATCAGTATGATGGCCACGATACTGAATCAGAGAAGTATCTGATAGCAACCATGCAAGGAACTACCTGAAAAGATGTCTGCATCTTGCAATAGGGGACCTTAAACAGGTAGACTCATTGCCTACCTATCTCTATTTTTTTGGAGACCTGAAATAAAAAGTACTATGTTCTGACCTCTTTTCAAAAGATAGACTTAGCCCCCAAACCCTGTGGCTCACCCCACAAGCCTAACATTTATTTATTATTTATTTATTTGCATTCTCTTATATACCGCTCTATTCTGCATCAGTGCGGTTTACATTGAACAAACTGAAATTACATTGAACAGGGCATTATAACTTGGAGATAACTATTTTACAGGGAACATGGGCTATGGAGGGTTAAGTGGCTTGCCCAAGACCACAAGGAGCACCTGTGGGACTAGAAACCCCAGTCCTTCCAGCCCAAGGTTGCTGTCCTCTAGTGGGATTTGAACCCCCGACCTTCTGGCCTGAAGTACCTTGCCCCAACCACTAGGCCACTCCTCCACTCATTGCCGTGAAGCCTACACTAAGGGCAAAGGGAAGTCCCGAAGTAGTGGACAATCACTTTGTAAGAAGACTTCAAGTGCTGCCATGGAGGAGCACTGCCAGAACACAGCTGGCAAAAAGGAGGAGTCCATCCCACTCAAACAAACTGTCCAGGACTACCTTCCTAAGGAAGGGAGGGAGCTCCCCGAGTAGTATGTTGCCTAAGAAAAGGTGGTGTCACATCAAACTAGTACAAAATACAGGATCTTGGTTATTAGGGGATCTGGGGCCCTGGGAGCATATCACTCCTATGCTGCAACAACTACACTGGTTAACGGTGGAAAAGCAAGGGTGGTTTAAGCTGCTGAAGATTTCATTCACATATCTTCAAGATATGGGGCCAGCCTACCTAATGGGTTGATTGGCATATTGTTCATCTGAGTGTAGTATGTGATTTCAGTGAGAGGGTTTACTTCAAGTTCCTAGTTAAGGAAGTTCACCAACAATGGGCTTCAAAGGGCTCAAGGCGAAATCTGAAGGCAGTGCTGAAGCAGGACCACCTGGGATTTGTTTTAAATTCTCCAGGCTGTAGCAGTTTTTCATGCATTACAATCTTAATCTGGCCTTAAAGATATTCTGGGAAGCTTCACCTGTATAGAGGGGCAGAGAGCCAGTTCTACAGGCTGTTCGTCATTCCTCCTCTAGTAGTGAGCTGGAGCTGAACAAACTCTTCCTTCCCTGAAGGTAGATATGTAGCCTCCACAACTACTCCATTGTTATCAGAAAGAAAGAGGTAAATAAGGAATCAGGCCTGTTTTACTTATGTATTTTTGTCATGAAGTGACAGTAAAATGGCTACTGATACCATCAAAACAGGAGTGCTGACAAGGCTTTTTTCACATACACCACATGGGCTGCATTTCAATCAGGGTAACCCCTTCAGGTTCAATTTTGGCTGGGTGCTAACTCCCTAGGGCTTGCACCCTCCCCGGTGCCTACTTGCCTACTTCCAAGGCTAAATGCAGCAGCTCAGACAACGAACTGCCATGGCGTACTTGCAGCACCTCATCTCCCTTTTCTATCCCAGACATACTAGAAGCAAGTGAAGGAAAAGAGTGGGGAGTGTGATCATTTAACACCTCCATTGCAGAGTCCAAATCCAAAATAGTGCCTTAGGAGCCTGGCAGGCAGTCTGGGAAGAGGCTGAACTGAAAGCCCTTTTTCTTGTAACTTTTACTGCCTCCTTGATGCTAAGAATAGAGGTTGAGTGTGCCATTCGTAGCTCCTCTATCTAACCAACGAAGGGTGAAAAGCCACCAAGGACCACTGGTATGGGAACTCAGACCTCATCAAAGTCTGTTCCTAAGGGGGAAGTAAAATGGGCCCCAAAGGACTGTTGCCCAGAGGATCCCCAGACCATCTATGCTTCACCAGGAAACTGGGCCTACAGCCTTCCCAAGAATGGCCTACTCATAACTGCTGCACCAGGTCACATATCTGCACCATCTGCTGGAGCCAGAGAAATACTGAGGAGCTAAAGGCAACACTAAGGGGAGTAAAGTTAGCTCTGAGCTTTTTTTTCAATGGCTCCATCTGCTGACAGGGGAACATAACCCACTTATCTGGACTGGCTGGCATAGACGATAATGAAGCTTTGTTCACAGCATTCTGACTCAGGCTCTGTCACACAATGTCACCCATATTTCAGGAATGATATTCTGCTCATCCTCAGAGAAAAAGTATATATTCTCTTGAAGAGCACAAAATGTTTTTTTTAGACTACTACTAGCAAAAAACAGAGCACTGCTTTGCTTCTAGTGAATGGGATCATATAAGTACTGAATTTTCAAAATAAATGATTTTTTTCAGTAATATAGGAGACCTTTTACTAAAGAGCGCTAAGGTATTGAATCAAATGCGCCAAAACTATGGTACGTTAGGTGCAAAATCACTGCATTATCTGTCAGGGGCATGGGAGGCATTTTCCCAGCAGTTAACTCGGAGCCCTGTCCCTTAGCACATGTCACTTTAGCATAGGAGCACTTAACTCCAACTACTGAGTAGGTGTTTGGTGATCCCGTGCTGCAGTGTGAACCCAGCGCTAACTGCAAGGAACCCACCATGTCCACTCTCCACCCCTAACCGTCCACTCGCAATCCTATTGCAAGTTAGACTGTTAGCATGCAAATCATCTCATGCTGTCATCGCCCTGCACTAGCTGGCAACACATGTCCCAATGTGCATTCGGCATGTGCCAGAACACACATTGTCATCTAACATCCTTTAGTAAAAGACCCCCCATACTCTCATTAACCAAGACACCATACCTTTTTTAAAGCAGAATCTAAATTCTTAGCTGCTCATTATATTAGTTTCTTTGGTTAAAAAAGCCTCTTTGGTAAAAAGAAAAACATTAACATACTAAGAAGCACTTTGGAACTGTACTGTATGTCATGCAAATATTATAAGCAGTCTTCAGATCCTCTGATGCATCCACTTGTAGGATGTTACATTTGAATGATGCCATTTCTTAATTTGTAAATAATGATGCAGAAAGAATAAACTTCAAAAGGAGTAAATCCCATTTGTTTCTTTATTCATCTACTTTAATTTATGAGGTCAGTTAATGTACTTGAAGTTATTTAGAAAGACAGAGCACTTTAGCCTTAGAAGATGCACTTCTTCCTCTTCTCTTAGTACAATATTCATAAACACAGATATCAATGAAAAAAAACTATGTTATATTTAGATGAAAAACTCCAGCTGAACTTTTTCTTTTCTTTAAGCCAAAATGTGAAGCATCTATCATAAACAGCTTCAGAGACATTTTTTGCTTTACAATTAGAAAGACTGGGGAGAGAGCCCTCATGTAGAAACCATCCCCAGCCTTTACAGAAAGCCTTTTGGAGATCCAGCATGCATTTGTGATCGTATTCCACAATGTACAGTGCCATCTTACCTCATCATGACGACATAGCTTAAGTGACCCCAAAAGAAAAATACTCCACGGGGAGGAGGGCGGGTAGGGTAGTGAGGATCGATTCCTGCTGCTCTCAGAGAACACCTGTTACAGGTGAGTAACCAAGCCTTCTCTGGGACCAAGCAGGAAGTCAGTCCTCACTTATGAGACTCCCATACCTACAAGCTACCGAAAAACCTGTAAAAGGTCCAAAAGAGCAACCAGAAAAACAGAACCGCGAAGAACAGCGGAAATACATTGAAAGGTTCCGAGAGTCGACATATGGCTCTGGTATCAAGCTAGAGAATGACTCTCTGGTAGTATGGACAGACTGAAGGGCCGGAGGGAATGAATTGCATTAATTCCCAAAGAGGTGCCGGAGTATGGCTTGGCCAAAGGTGCTGTCATGCCAGGTATCAGATTCCAGGCAATAATAGGCTGCGAAGGTGTGGTCAGAAGACCACGCTGCAGCCCTACAGATCTCCAGCAAGGAGAATGAGCACAGGTTAGCCACAGAGGTTGCCATGGCGTGAACATTGTGCACCATGTCATGGTATTCTAAGGAAAGTCCAGCCTGGGCACAGGCAAAGGAAATGCAGTTAGCTACCCAAATGGAAAGGATGCATTTAGAAACTGCTATGCACAGCCTGTTCGGGTCATAGCAGATGAAGAGCTGGGAGGAACGGCGGTAGGCTTTTGTCCGTTCTAGATAGAAAACCAACACCTTCTTACAATCCAGGGTATGGGCGGAGGCCTCTGCCCTGTTTGCATGAGGCCTGGGAAAGAAGGTGGGAAGTACCACAGACTGGTTGAGATGGAAAGATAAAACCACCTTAGGCAAAAATTTGGGATGAGCGCATAGGACCACCCTATTTTTGTAGGACCTAGTATAGGTTGCGTGCACCACCAGCGACTGTAGTTCACCAAGAAAACAACCTTCCAGGACAGAAACATGAGAGGGCACATGGCCAGCGGCTCAAACGATAAGTGAGCAGCTGTCTGAGGACCACGTTATGGTTCCACACCACCAGTGGTGGTCGGATTGGTGGACGCAAGAGCAAGAGGTCCCTTATGAAATGGTCAATGAGGGGGTGAACGGAAAGCGTAGTTACTCACCTGTAACAGGTGTTCTCCAGGAGCAGCAGGAATCAGTCCTCACATATGGGTGACGTCGGCGCCGACGGAGCCCTCGCGGAGCAATTTTCCCCAGCTTTCAAAGAAAGCCTTTGGGAATTGCAGCGCGCATGCGCGGTCCTCTTCCCGCCCAAGGGTGCCATCTTGCTCAGTCAGATGACATAGCTAAAAGACAGCAAAAATTAGCAAAAACGAAAGCATATAACTGCAACTCCAAGGGGAGGAGGGAGGGTTGTGAGGACTGATTCCTGCTGCTCCTGGAGAACACCTGTTACAGGTGAGTAACTACGCTTTCTCCAGGACCAAGCAGGAAGTCAGTCCTCACATATGGGACTCCCAAGCTTAAGGCTACCGGAGACCCTAAGCACAAAAATGAGCTCCCTCAAGGTCAGTAGCACAGAAGGAAGGAATCTTCTCTGAATATGTCTCCAACCGGTAGCCCAACAACCGGGACGGAGGGAGGAGTTGCCTATACCTCGAAGAGGTTACGGAGGACTGCCTGTCCGAAAGCACTGTCCCTGCGGGACTCCCTCTCCAGGCAGTAATGGGCTGCAAAAGTCTAACTTGAAGACCAAGTAGCGGCCTGGCAGATGTCTGCCAATAGAACAGAGCGGAGGTAAGCTACCGACGTAGCCTTCGCCCGAACACAATGAGCTGTGACTCTACCTTCCAGCACGAGGCCGGCTGCCTCGTAAGCCCAAGCGATACAGTCCGCAATCCAGATGGACAGAGTACGCTTGGAGACAGGGAGCCTCAACCTGTTGGGGTCATAAGATACGAAGAGCTGAACAGCCTTTCGGTGCTCCCGCGTACGGTCAAGGTAGAAGGTCAACGCCCTTCTACAGTCCAGGGTATGCAGGACCATTTCAGCTCGGCTGGAGTGTGGCCTGGGAAAGTAGGTCGGAAGTACCACCTCCTGGTTGATGTGAAAAGGGGAAACCACTTTGGGAAGAAATTTAGGGTGAGTCCGTAGGACTACCCGGTTCTTGTAGAACCTAGTGTAAGGAGGATCAGAAACCAGGGCCTGCAGCTCACTAACGCGTCTAGCAGAAGTGAGGGCTACCAAGAACAAGGTTTTCCAGGAAAGAAAACGTAGCGGACAGGTAGTCATAGGCTCAAAAGGCGGACAGGTAATCCGCTGCAACACCACATTAAGATCCCAGTCCGGGGCTGGCGGGCGCAAAGGTGGCTTAAGGAGAAGGAGGCCTCTGAGAAACCGAGCCACCAGAGGGTGTCTGGAAAGAGGTCTAACATCCACCGGCATGTGATGCGCAGAAAGAGCACTGAGGTGGACCTTTACCGAGTTGGACTTTAGTCCAAGGTTGGAGAGAGAGAGCAAGTACTGCAAGACCACTGATGCTGAACAGGAGAAAGGGTCTTGAGACTGCTGAGTACACCAGACGGAGAACCGACGCCACTTGAGAGCATAGGTCTTGCGGGTGGAGGGCCTCCTGGAGGCCAAGACAACCTCTTCCACATCTGGAGGTAGCTGCAGAGGAGCAAGGACTACCCTTTCAGCAGCCAGGCCATCAGATGAAGGGACCGGAGATTGGGGTGTAGGAGAGTCCCCTGATCCTGCGACAGGAGGTCGTGCTGAAATCCCAGTGGAAGAGGAGTGTCTACCGCTAGCTGCATCAGAAGCGGGAACCAAGGTTGTCTCGGCCACCGGGGAGCCACTAGGATCATCGATGCTTTGTCTCTGAGAACCTTGAAGAGCGTCCGAGACACCAGTGGCATGGGAGGAAAGGCATACAAGAGGCCGGTGGACCATGGAATTAGAAAAGCATCCGCCGCTACCCGGAGAGGATGCGGCTGTCGAGAGCAGAATCTGGGCAGCTGCCGGTTCAGAGGACTGGCAAACAGATCCATGGTGGGGAGGCCCCACTTGAGAAAGATCCGCTGAACCACCAGCGGATCCATTCTCCACTCGTGTGGCTGGAGGATCCTGCTGAGCTTGTCGGCCAGGTAATTTTCTTGACCTGGGAGATAGACAGCCTTGAGGATGATGCCGTGGTGGACTGCCCAAGAGCATAGTTTTTGTGCCTCCTGACAGAGAAGGAAGGAGCCTGTTCCGCCTTGTTTGTTCACGTAGAACATTGCCACCTGATTGTCTGTCTGTATCAGCACCGACTGGTGAGAAACCAGGTGAGAGAATGCTTTGAGCGCTAGGCGGGTGGCTCTGAGCTCCAGGAAGTTGATCTGCTGAGCAGACTCCCAAGGAGTCCAGAGGCCTTGAGTACATGCCCCTTGGCAATGTGCTCCCCAACCCAGGAGAGAAGCATCGGTCGTCAGGACCTGAGAATGCGTAAGGGGCTGAAAAGTCACTCCTAGTACTAGGTTTGGCAGATGAAGCCACCATTGTAGAGATGAGACCAGCTGGTCGGAGATCCGTACGGAGTCCGCTAGGCTCCCCGTGGCCTGATGCCATTGATTGCGAAGGCACCACTGAGCAGGACGCATGTTCAGTCGGGCATTGGGGGTCACATGGACCGTGGAAGCCATATGGCCGAGCAGTCGCAGAAAGTGCCTGGCTGAGACCAGCGCATTGCTGTGAAAGTGGCCGGCGAGATCCATGAGCCGCTTGGCCCTGTCCAGAGGGAGGAAGGCCCGCGCCTGAAGTGTGTCCAACCGGGCGCCGATGAACTCGAGATTTTGAGAGGGGAGCAAAGTGGACTTTGCGAAGTTTATGACAAAACCCAAGTGCTGGAGCAGAGCCACAGTACGATGAGTGGCTTGAGTGGCCTCTTGGGAAGACTGGGCTCTGATGAGCCAGTCGTCCAGGTATGGGAACACAAACAGACCCTGAAGTCTCAGATAAGCCGCCACCACTGCGAGGCATTTGGTGAACACCCTGGGTGCAGAGGATAGGCCAAAGGGTAGCACTCTGTACTGGTAATGATTTCCTCCCACAACAAATCTGAGATATTGTCTGTGGTCCGGATGAATGACGATATGAGTATATGCATCTTTCAGATCCAAGGAGCATAGCCAGTCTCCCTGCTGGAGGTAGGGCAGCAGGATTCCAAGGGTAAGCATCTTGAACTTTTCCTTTGCAAGGAACTTGTTGATGTTTCGCAAGTCCAGGATGGGTCTGAGGCCTCCTGTTCTTTTTGGAATCAGGAAGTACCTGGAGTAAAACCCTTGACCCTTCAGGTGGTGGGGCACCGGTTCCACGGCTTGTTCCTGAACCAGACTTGCTAACTCCTGAAGGAGTAAGTCCCTGTGCAAAGGGAGTCTGGGAGGCTCCCCTGGAAAGTAGGAGGGAGGTACCTGGTGAAAGTGAAGAAGATAGCCCTTTTGAACTATGTGAAGTACCCAGGTATCTGCGGTGATGTTGGACCACCTGTGGGCAAAGTGGACCAGCCGGCCTCCTGTGCTGAGGGAAACCAGCTGAGGGGGAGAGGCTATGCTGAGGAAGTCAAAAACCCCCACCCTGCTGAGCAGGGGCCGGTGGTGCAGGCTTGGGGGCTGGCTGCCTACGGGACCCATTACCCCGTCCCTTGGCCTGCTTTCCCTATGGGGGAGCTGCTGAGGCCTGATACTGAGGGTAGTATTTATAGGCAGCACCTTTCCTCGGGTAAAAGGGCTTTTTCCCCGAGGCCTTCTTCTTTTGAGAAGGGGCAGAGGTCTTCCTCGAGAGACGAGTCCTGATGAGAGTCTCCGTCTCGATTTGTGCAGCCTTCTCATCCATGGGCTTGCCAAATAGGTTATCACCTCGGCAAGGGACATCGACCAACTTGTCCTGTACCCAGGGCTAGAGGTCGGACGTCTGAAGCCAAGCCTGGCGGCGTCCACCGATGCCGGCCGCAGCTACTCGAGCCGAAGCCTCAAAACCATCATAGGCTGCTCGAGATATAAACTTGGAGCACTCCCAAATACCAGTGGACAAGGTTTGGAACCTCTGCAAAGGTTCGTCGGAGAGACCAGCAGAGAACCCGGCTATTTCCTTAGCCAGGTCTCGGAGATACATGCCCATGTAAAGCTGGTATGTCTGGACTCGACAAGCAAGCATAGAGCCCTGGAAGCACTTTCTACTGAGGGCATCCAGGCTTCGGGCTTCCCTACCAGGGGGCACCGAGGAGTGCATTTTTTGACTCTTAAGTCTATGCATGGCCGATTCCACCACCATGGAATGGTGCGGTAGTTGTGCCTTCTGGAAGCCGGGGCTCTTGCGGACTCGATAAATGGAATCGACCCGCTTGCTTAATACCGGCGACGACGCCGGGCTCTCCCACATGCGGAAGAGAAGTCGTTCCAGCATCGGAGGAACCGGTACAATAAAGGCCTCCTTCGGGGGAGAGTCATCTTGGAGGGCATCGAGTTCTTCGACTCGAGGCTCCTCCTCGGGATCCGCGGGGAAGGCCAGGGCCTTGGCCATATCCCTCACGAAGTCCGAGAACCGGGTATCCTCCGGGGAGGACCGTCTCCAAGGTTCGGACTCGGGGGAGTGCGAAGGGACACACCGAGTCAGAAAGGAACCAGGTGACTCTTCGTCCTCCGATTCCCAGGCCGACTCCTCGGAGGAGGAGTCGAGCGGCTCCGTTCGGGCGGGCACCGGTGCTATCCGCTCCGACGCCGAGGGAGTCGGCGTCGACGACCTCTGTCCCGAATGGGAGGCCGAAGGAGACCTCGACCGAGGATCGACTCGAGCCCTCATGGACTCGAGGATCAGCTCGGTCTCCGGGGTCAATTTGGAGGTCAACGTCCCAGTGGTCAGGGCAGAAGCACCGGCGAGGCCAGCGATCAATACCCGCTGCTGGTCCAAGAAGGCAGTCAGACTGCTCTCCAAGGCCGTCAACATGAGTCCGAGCTCAGGAGACCCAGCAGCCCCCGACTCGGGCCCCGACGGCGTCGGGCCCGACGTCGGGTCCTTCGGAGGCGAGTCAACGAGGACAACAGTACTCACGTGAGCGGGCAAGTCCACCTCGAGTCGAGGATGTTTTGACGGCCTCTCCATCTCCGAGGACCCGGGATGGGAGTCGGGGCTATGCGACCTGGCCCTCGAGGAACCAGGAGCGTCCACCGATCCCGCCCTCGCGGGTTTCTTCTTCCGATGATGTTCCTGGGTAGGAGACCCCCTCTCAGAGGAACTTCGACGATGCTCAGGACCAGAGTCCCGAGACGTCGAAGCCTCTGACGAGGTCCGAGCCTGGCCGGAGTCAGAGAAGATACGCTCCCGCTGATGCTGCCGACTCCTCAAAGCTTTTGAGGACATTTTGCCGCAGGGCACACAGATCAGGGAATCATGATCTGGGCCGAGGCAGCGGAGGCAGAAGTCATGAGTGTCTGTAAGAGACATAAGTTTCTTACAGAGATCACACTTTTTAAAACCGCTGGCAGCCATCGGGGGAAAAAGGGCCCCTGCGAGGTCGAATGACCGGGCTGCCAGGGAAAAAGGAAAAAGGCGCGAAATCTGTCACGAAGGACAAAAAACCGAAAAATAAAGGACGGACTCACAACCGGCGTCGCGAGTCCGGGCGGGAAAAGAACCGGCGTCGAACCGAAGAAAAAAAGAGAAAATCAATCAACTTTTCTGCGGGGATTCACAGGCAACGTCTGTAGGGCTCCGCGGAAAAAAGAAGACTGAGCAAGATGGCACTCTTGGGCGGGAAGAGGACCGCGCATGCGCGCTGCAATTCCCAAAGGCTTTCTTTGAAAGTTGGGGAAAATTGCTCCGCGAGGGCTCAGTCGGCGCCGACGTCACCCATATGTGAGGACTGACTTCCTGCTTGGTCCTGGAGAAAGGGACCAACCATCTATCATATGATGGTAGGTTGCCAGAGCACTAAGATGTACTCGGAATGAGTTAGACTTCAAGTCAGCATGAGAAAGGTGTAGAAGGTATGTTAGGACCTGCTCCACTGAGCAGGAAAAAGGGTTAAGGGCTATGTCTGCAACCCAGACAGAGAATATGCACCATTTGCAGGCATATGCACATCTGGTGGAATCCTTGCAGGATGTAAGAATATTCTCCACGCTCTAGGCAGGTGAAACTGAGCAAGAGCTAACCTCTCAGCATCCAAGCCATGGAGGGCTAGGGACTTGAGATTGGCATGGTATGCCAGTCGTCTGAGTAGGAGCAGTGGGTTCAGGACAAGTTGGCTAATCTCCAATGTCAGGGAGAGAACATCTTCGGCAAACCCATGACTGAGAAGGCTGCAGAGTTGGAGTCTGAACAGGTCACCATGAATAGGCTCTCAAGAGAGTGCTGATCCTTCCCAATGGAAGGCCTCGAGGGAAAAAGGCCTTCTACCCAAAGAAAAAGACAACCTATGGTACTTATTTCCCTTACCATTCATACCAGCAGGCACAGCAAGCCAAGAGCCAAGGCCAGAAGCAATATCTGCCTAAAGCCCCAACTGGTGCCATAACTACAGTCTGGGACTTCTGACTTCCGGACCCTGGCCCTTCTTCCTCTTTCAGGCTCAGTTCCGCAGCACATTGGTGGGCGTCTCACATCATTGGCCCGGCATAACCACCGACACCTGGGCTCTATGAGTGGTAAAAGAAGGGCTACCTCCTATACTTTGATCAGACCCCGCTCCCATTCTTTCCAGGGGAGTATCTTTTGGAATCTTATCATCGAACTTCTTCAGCAAGCGCTCACGGCGCTTTTAAAAGAGCAGTGGAGGTTGTTCCACTGTCTCAAACAGGAAAGGGATTCTACTCCCGCTACTTCCTGGTTCCATAGAAAATAGATGGATTCTGTCCCAGTCTCGATCATGGTATCCCTTGCAACATTACTGTCCTACCTCCAGCAGGAAGATTGTCTATGCTCCTTAGATCTAAAAGATGCCTATACACACATGCTCATTCACCCCCTGCACTGGCAGTACCTCTGCTTTGTCATCAGTGGACATCCCTATCGATTCAGGGCTTTCCCTTTCAAACTGGCATCCGCCCCAAGGATTTTCACAAAATGTCTGTTGTTCGTAGCCGTTTTTCTCAGGTGCAGGACATCTTTGTCTTCGTCTATCTGGATGACTGGTTGATCAGAGGTGGGAAGCCAGGCAAGGTCGGTCTGTCTGCACAATGTACCATCCAGGTGCTGGAACAGCTGGGTCTTGCCATCAACTACCCAAAGTCCCATCCGCAACCCACTCAGTGCATAGAGTTCATTAGGGCTCTCCTCAATATCACTGCAGCCAGAACCTTCCTTCAATTGGACCGGGCCCAGTGCCTCGTCGCTCTGGCTGAGGATATCCAAAGTTGCTCAACAGTCTCAACTCGCTAAATGCTTTGCCTCCTGGGCCACATGACCTCCACGGTCCTTGTAACCCTATCTGCCAAACTTCAGATGCTGCAGGCGCAATGGACACTCAGTACACAGTGGCGTCAGGCAACGGATTGTCTCACAGATTGGGTCAGGGTGACTTTGCCACTGAAGGACTCCCTTTCCTGGTGGCAGCAGTCAACTCATCTTCTAGCAGGACTACTTTTCCAGACCCTGATGCACCAGCAGGTGCTGACCACAGATGCTTCCAAACTGAACTGGGGAGCCCATCTCGATAGCCTGCGTACCCAGACACTCTGGATTACAGGGAGAGGGTTTTTTTTTCATCTGATAAACTTTCTCGAGCTCAGGGTGATAGCGAATGCCCTTTGAGTCTTTCCAGCAACAGCTCTCCAATCAGATAGTCTTCATCCAGACAGACAACAAGGTGGTGATGTTCTACATCAGCAAGTAGGGTGGCACGGGTTCATGCCTCCTCTGCTGGGAGGCCGTTCGACTCTGGAGATTTGCCAGCAAGCACTATATGCTTCTCTGGGTGGTCTACCTCCTGGCACAGGACAACACATTGGCAGACAGGCTCAGCAGAGTGCTGCAGCCACACATAGTAATATAGTAAATGACGGCAGATAAAGACCAGTATGATCCATCTAGTCTGCCCAGTAAGATGGCAAGAGTAGGCGCACCTGCCGCTCCGTGCAGGCCACCCTTCCCCATATCTTTAAGGGTGAACCCACCGCTCCTTGTAGGACACCCCCTATTTGTTGAGAAATTAGATAGTTAAGTTTATTTTGATTTTATCCTGTTGCTGTAAAGGGATCCACTGTCTGTCCCATGCCATTTTGAATTCTGTCACTTTATTTGCCCTACCACTTCCATCGGGAGGGCATTCCAAGCATTCACCAACCTTTCAGTGAAAAAGTATTTCCTGACATTGCCTTTCAATTTACCCCCTTGCAGCTTCACGTTATGTATGCCCTCTGGTTTTACAACTTCCCCATCTTTGGAAGAGGTTTGTTTGTTCATTATTTCTCTTTAAGTATTTAAAGGTCTGAATCATATCTCCCCTAACCCTCCTCTGCTCCAGAGAGTACATATTTAGGTCTTCAAGTCCCTTCTTATAAGGCTTCTGATGCAGGCTCCAAATCATTTTGGTTGCCTTCCTCTGAACAGTTTCCAGTCTTTTTACATCCTTTGCAAGATATGGTCTCCAAAACTGAGCACAGTATTCCAAGTGAGGCCTCACTAATGACTTATACAGTGGCATTAGTACCTCTTCCTTTCTACTGGTAATTCCTCTTTGTATGCAACCCAACATCTTCCTGGCTTTTGCCATTGCTTTGTCGCACTGTTTTGCCACCTTGAGATCCGCATAAATAAATCACACCAAGGTCCTTCTCCTGGTCCGTGAACACCAACCTCTCGCCCCCTATCGCGTACATTTCCCTTAGATTTCTGCTTCCCAAGTGCATGACACTATGCTTCTTTGCATTAAATCGTAACTGCCAAGAATTAGACCATTCTTCCAGCTTTTGTAGATCTTTCCTCAGAAAGAAAAATAACAAAAAGACTACAAAAACAAAACAGAGTCCGATGCTGAGGCACAGAAGTCGGTAGGTGGGAAGAGTACCGGTGCAATACTGGAGGCAAGTTGGAAACTCGAGAAACAAAATAATCAACTTTCTCCGGGGACAAGCCAGACAATGTCTGAAGGGCTCCGTGGAAAAAAGGAGACTGAGCAAGATGGCACCCTTGGGCGGGAAGGGGACCACGCATGCGTGGTGGCATCTCCCAAAGGCTTTCTTTGAAAGCTGGGGAATGCTTCCGCAAGGGCTCTGTCAGTACCGACGTCAACCATATGTGAGGACCGACTTCCTGCTTGTTCCCGGAGAATTCAAAGTATCAATGGGAATGGGAATCGCGTCGATACCCCAGTGGTGGAGTCGAGGGCGACCTCTGTTCGTGCGCTCTGAGCAGAGATCCGCTGCACTGATTGGACAGAGAATGGTCCCAGTAACTAGAAGAGATAGCATATATCTCAAGAATTGGCTGGAACTCCACTGGTGAGGCACCCATGATGGGTGGTACAATCACCAGCCCTGAGGAACCAGAGGTTCCCGGTTCCCGAGGCTTGTGCTGTGCCATAAAGGCAGCCAGGCTGTGCTCCAGAGCCAACAACTGCTCTGTTACGAGGGAGTGCTCCGCAGCTGCTGGCGCTGCATCCTTCGGTGCTGGTTTCTTCAGCAGAGAATCCTCGATGGAAGCAGGTTCGGGTATCCTGCGTCGGCCTTCCGAGGCCACAGGAGGCACCTCCTCCCACTAGGGTAGCTTCAAAGGCTACTCCCGGCCTTCTCTCTTGGCGTTGCATCAAGGGCTTCGATGACTATGCCCGTGGGTCTTCATCTTGGACTCTGCATCATCCTTCAACGATGACCGAGACGGAGACCATTCCTTCCGGGGACGCTCCTCTTCGAAGAAGAGTCTCCATTCCAGAGCCCTGTGACCTCGCAGCTCCGAAAGGGCCTTGTCACCATGCAAGGCATAGTCCTCAGCAGTGCCCTTCGAGGGCATTGATTCCGATGTCTATGCCAAGGTCGACACCAATGTTTTGGAGCTGAACAGCGAGTCCTGCTGCTTTTCATGGTTCTTCAGCCCCTTGCATGTCATCTGCAAGCAGAGAGTGCAAGTGGAGGGCTCGTGGTCAGGCCTGAGGCACTGAAGGCACCAGTTATGGTGGTCCATTATGGAGATGGCTCAGCCACATCTGGCGCACTTCCGGTCAGGGTGGACATGTCAGGGAAGACTGCTTCCACCAAGTCAAAAGACTTCAATGTCCTGACCAGGTTGGCACAAGAAAAAACCGAAGTGCCGAAAATAAAGACCCAAAAAAACCCCCCATGGCACTGAGGCAAGACTGGGAAAGACAGAAAGGCGAATCAAAACTTGAATGAAGAGAAAAAGAGCAGCAAAAAGTACTGACAGGGCAAAAACCTTTCTCCGGGATACAGACGAACCTCTGCAGGGCTCAGTGGAAAAAAGAAAACAGAGGTAAGATCGCCTTTCTGCCCGCATGGAGCCATCACGCATGCATGCTTGATCTCCCAAAGGTTTCTGTGAAGGCTGGGGAAGGTTCCCCCACAAGGGCTCGGTCAGTGACGTCACCCATAAGTGAGGACCAACTTCCTGCTTAGTCCCGGAGAAAGAAGTTAACTGCATTAACCTTTAGTAAAAGGGCCCCATTGCTATTAAGAAATTTTGTAAAAAACAGGCCTGCGAGCCATTAGCCTCTTGCCTGTTAAAATATTTTATTTCATTTAGTTTTAAATGCCATTTATATCCTGCCTCTCTCCTATATATCTTTGAAGAGAGTTATAGAAAGGCATTTAAATAAACAGTACAAATTTAAAAAGTGTCTTATTAATACATTTCATTTCTACCTAAGACCACCTGATAAAAGTACATTTGCTAAAAGAGCAACATCAACTTTCTGTAAAAAGTCAAGTTTTAGCTTTTTCTGAAACATTAAATTCTTGCTCGAAGTGAAGGGGTCTGAGGAAATGTATTCACTCTAGCAAGGCCGTCCCTGTTAATGGTTTTCTCTCTATACCTATTGATCGTCAAATATTTGCCAATAGTAAACTAAGCTGGAGGTTCTCCTCTGATTGTTTGGGGGGGGGTGGGGAACTGAAACATATCTAGGTAAATATTGTAGTGCCATTCACCAAATTTTCTTATATCTAATGGCCAGTAATTTAATCTGATCCTCTGTATAACTGTCAGCCAATATAGCTCTTGAAGAACAGGACATATCCTTTCACATAAAGGTCTTGAAAATAAGGATCTATGAAAAAAAAAAAAGTATCCATGCCCATAAAGTACTACAGTATATACGAAACGGTAAACCTAAATATTAAAAAAGGGGCTGAATTATGATGGGTAATATTCTGAATCAGTATCCATTCTTAAACTTGGACAAATCTTTCAAAAGATAAAAGGAATGAGTGAAAATTCACCAGCATATATGGGAAAGATGAAAAAGAATATCCAAGACCTCTTCAAACAATCAGAGCAGTAAACAAGAAACAAAAAGTTACAAATGCATAAATACAGGCAGAAATATTTCAGGAGCCATAGGTCAATCAATATATAACACAGAAATGGCAAAAGAGAGGTGAGCTTAAAACTACGGATAAGATAATCATTGCTATAGCACAGGCAGGGCCAGCCAAAGGATTTCTACCACTCTAGCGATGCTTGATGTACCCCCCCCTCCCCAGTGCCATCTGGCCCACCATACTGCAGCTGCAGAACAGCTCCGCCCTGTAACCTCTCACCTGGGGGAGATGGGCTACACAGCAAACACTTCTTCGAAGCAGCAGCAGAGCCATCGCTTCAGTACTCTGGCAATCCTTAAAGTCCATGCATGGGCGTATGGTCTGCCACTCCTGTCTTCTCCAGTGCAACTTCCTGTCAGAGGGGACAGGAGCAGCAGGCCATGACAACACATGTGGGTGCTTTAAGGCCCATTGCCACTTCAAAGAGGACAGGATCACCATGCCACACACCAGGGTGTGCCATCCTAGGCAACTGCCTAGCTTGCCTAGTGAACAGCCCAGCTCAGAGCTGAACACAGGACAGTGGACTATGGACAAGATAGTTCACAGCAAACGGGAAAAAATGGTAGAACAGATAAATGCAAATAATGCAAAACAGAGCTGGATATGGTCAGATAGCTCGTGGCTGGATGTGATGTGTTGATGTCAGAAGGCTTTTATATTAGAAAGGCACAATAGAGGTAGCACAACGTAACCACCAGAAGCTGTGTACAATCTAACATCATAGTACCAGAAAAATATTGGAATCATAACCAAGAGAACCATGGTGAATGAAAGGGGACCTTCCAATTCCAATTAACAAACAGATAGCTTTATAATTATATTAGTTTTCTTACAGTTAACAAAAATGGCATTACTTAAGTGGTGTCATTCTCAAATTACTATTCTGTACAACAAATGGAGACTCAGAAGATATTCACGTATCAAGAAATGCAATCAGAGATGAAGAAAAATGCAATAGAGAGATAGAAATACTCTTAGTTATGTTGGGTGCTACACTTCTGGATAAAATTAATAAAAAATACAAAGAAATAACTTCCCAATGCTCTTTGATATGCTGCCTACAAAACCTTCTTTAGCACAAAGCACATACTAAGGTAAGCAATAACAGAACGCTTAAGAGGCTGAGATCATACTACACATACCCTGACTTAATTATGAAGTTCATTACTTTCATGGTATGTGAAAAACTAATCTATTTGGAGATACTCTCAGAGAGAAAAATTCTAAGATTTTGAAGCACAGTTTTTACTTTCTTTGTATTATGTATGAAATTACACCTTACCTGCTAATTTTCTATCTTTGAGTCTCTCCAGTCCAGTCCAGATGCATGGGTTATGCCCACAGACCAGCAGATGGAGACTAAGAATCACTGGAACTTTGATGATGTCATTGTATAAGGGGCTCTGTGCCAATCCTCACAGCCCAGTATTCTAATAACAAAGCAAAGCAGACTTCACAAAGAACAACATTACAAATTTTGTTGTTTTTTTAGCAAAAGCAGAAGCAACTATATACAGTTATAGCAAGAATAGAAAAACAAGCATATCTCTTCCCAGAGAACTAAAGCAAAAATAAACATTTCCGAAAGAGATCTGAAAATATACAGACGTCCCCTGAACAAGAGAACAAATGCCACAAAGAACAAATACAACAGATGCAGAGCTAAAGAGCACCCAGGGTCGCCACAAAAGAAAATAGCTGAGAATGGGTGGGTTCTAGACTGGACTGGAGACACTCAAGGAAAGAAAATTAGCAGGTAAGCTCTAATTTCACCTTCCTTATCATCCCTCCAGTCCAGTCGCATGGGATGTCCCAGAGCAGTACTAATGATGGGTGGGACCCGCGAGCCCAGCCTACAGCAATTGCACCCCAAAGCGCATGTCCGATCTCACATGAACATCCAAACAGTAATGGTGCACAAAAGTATGAAGTGTGGACCATGTTGCCGCCTTACAAATATCTACAGGCTCAACTAGACCAAATTCCTCCTAGGAAGCCACCTGGGCTCTAGCTGAATGAGCATGCAAGCCTGTCGGAACAGGTCTCTGTCTGAAAAGATACGAGGATGATATAATCCTTAATCCACCTTGCAATAGAAGCCTTAGAAGCAGATTCACCATGCCAAGGACCTTCAAAGCGCACAAAAAGATGATCTGACTTCCAGATTCAGTTTGCTTGATATAATGGCGAAGAACTCTACTGATGTGCAACAGATGCAATTGTGCATCATCTGAGGACAAAATCAAACCAGAAAATATAGGAAGAGTCACAGATTGATCAAGATGGAACAGAGAAAGCACCTTAGGCAAAAAGGAGGGAACTGGACGCACAACCACTTTCTCCTTGGATATCAAAAGGAATGGTTCCCTGCAAGAAAGCGCTTGGAGTTCTAAAATGCATCGAGCCGAGCAAATGGCAACCAGGACACCACCTTCAATGTAAGATCCTTAATGGATGCTGGTTCCAGAGCTGAAAGGACGAGATTCAAATCCCACAGAGGGACCAGGTGGGCAGAGGTGCTTAACTGCTTTAAGGTAGTGAGACACATCTGGATGAACAGCAAGAGAAAAAAAAAAAAGTCTCTCAATAGCAGGCTAATGCCACCCCTTAACCCGCAGAGAACTGAGTGCAAGACCCTTCTCGAACCCTGCTTGCAGAAAGGCCAAAATATCCAGAAGGGACACAGAGAGGATGAAGATTCCTTTCGCCACACGAACCCTCAAAAATGCACCAGATGCATATTATGGCAAGGAAAGTGAACGCTTATCAGCACGAAGCAAAGTAGCTATGACTGAAGCCAAATAACCTTTCTTCTTTAAAATCAGCCCTCTCAATAGCCAGGCCATAAGCAAGAACAGAATGACCTGCTGCATGAGAATCAGACCCTGACCCAAAAAAGATTGTCCCTCAACGGCAACACCATGGGCTGTCCACTCTCAGCCGGATTAGATCTGCATAACATGGCCTCCGAGGCCAGTCCGGAGCAATTAAGATGACCAGACCGTGATGCAACTCTATCCTTTGAACGGTCCAACCGATCAAGGGCCATGGAGGAAACACAAAGCAAGCTCTCACTTGGGCCAACTGTGTGCGAGCACGTTTAGACCTCAGACATCCGCTCTTTGCTATGACTGAAGAAGCACTGCACTTGTGTTGAGTGCAGATGCCATTAGATCCATTACTGGCAGACCCCGATGTCTCACTATGGCCTGAAGGTCCGAATCCTCCAGCGCCCACTTGCTGGGATCCAGTTGATGGCAACTGAAGAAGTCGGCCTCTATGTTTTCTTTTCCTGCCATGTGAGCTGCTGACAGTATGAGAAGATTCGCTTTTGTCTAGCAAAGTAAAGGAGACAATCTCGCTCGCAAGAAGGGGACTGCCCGTGTCCCCTTGGCAATTGATGCAAGCAACCGTTGTCACATTGTTGACACTTAATCAATCATGATCAACAATTCAATGACCATCCTCCACAACTGATTGCTATAAAAATACATACATCATATAATCCTATCATATCAACACGTCAGTAATGATTACATCACATGTAAATAGTTAAAGCAATGTAAATAGTTACAGCAACATTACTGTTATTTGTAAATGTTATCTGCAACTGTTCTCTGTAAACTGCCTCGTGCAGTAGTTGAAATGTTCTTTGTAAACAGCTTTGATTATCTAGATATAGTGGTATATAAAATAAATAGTCGGAAAATACTCTCTCCATTTTGAGTTGAATTAGAGGAAGAAAAACCTGGAGCGCCCGAAACACCGCCCGCATCTCCAATATGTTGATGGACCAAGTGCTCTGCTCTTGAGACCACTGGCCCTGTGCCATTTGAAAGAGACAATGGGCTCTCCAATTCGACAGACTGGCACTGGTGGTCACCACAATCCAATCTGGCGGCTCCAAGGAAATTCCCTTTGCTAACTTTAACGAATCTAGCCACCACATTAAGCTCCTTCTGGACAAACCGGGCACAGAAGCTCCCTGGAGAGATGGTGCTTCTGCGGCGACCAATGAAAAAGCAGAGTCCTCTGAAGCAGCCTCATTTGGGCCCAGGGCACCAGATCCAAATGTGCTGTCATGGAACCTAGCACATGCAGGTAATACCAAGCGATGGTGCATGCATTCGAGAGAATGTGCAAACCTGACTCTGCAGCTTTTTGGCCCTGTCCAAAGGAAGAAAGACTCAATCCACCTTTGTACTGAAGTGCGCTCCCAAGTAAACCAGATCTTGAGTCAGGGTCAGACTTCTCTTGTTGAGATTGATGACCCAGCACACACACACACACACATTAGCAATGTGACTTTCCTGCAGAGACTTTGTTCTTATAAACCAGTCATCTAGATAGGGATGGCACCAGAGTGCCCACAACATGGTCAAGGCTGTAACTGCCACACAGTATAGGTTACTTTTCCCATAATTTCTTAGGAGGAGCAAAAGTTGTTTCACAGCTATTTTGAACTGATGTACTCTACCTGGCATGTTTGCTAAGCTGCGCGAGCTGTTAAAGTGCACTTGAACGCATGCTAATGGACCACACTTAGCAAGGAGGTTGACAGCATACATTTGCCATTAAGTGCACCTGTGCTAACTGCAACATTAACATCACATCAATGGGTGGCGCTAAGTACATCCATGTTAAACACAATTGTCGCCAGTACCCATTAGAGTCCAAATCATTGCAGTATCTGCTGGGGTCATACTGTGCACACCCCCAACAGGTAGCACACTACAGTTGCACCTACCAAGCATCAATTTCCACTTTCAACACGCGATACCTGTGAAAATTTAATCGCAGCTTAGTAAACATGCCCCTATGTCTGGTTTCCATTCTCCTACCCTTGTGAGTCCAATGCACATATCCTACTCTCTTTGAATTCTATTTTTTGCTTCCATCATCTCTTCCAGGAGGGCATTCCAGGCATTCACCACCTTTTCTTGAAAAAATATTTCCTGAAGTTGTGATAGCCTTTCCTACATGAAGGGACGTTATAGAACTAAAGGACATAATTTGAGGTACAAGGAGGGAAAGTCTATTTGCATACTAATACCTTTCAAATATCTAAAGGTCTGTATCAGACCATCTCGGCCCCTCCTCTCCTTTAGGGTGGACATAGTTAGGACCTTAAGTCTCTTCTCACATCTTCCTAAAGAGACCTCTTACAAGTATGATTGCTTGCTTCCACTAGGAGACAAGTACCCATTATTTATTTATTTATTTATTTGCAGTCTCTTTTATACCGCGCTATTCGACATCAGTGCGGTTTACAATGAACATAAGAGTTGCACATCTCAATTTCGTGATTTGTGCTTACAGTGAAACAGGTATAATAACTTGGGTATACATTAAACAGGAAAATTAAACTTGGGTATGCATTAAGCAGGTATAACAGGTAAAATAGGGTATAAATAACCAGTCCCTTAACAAGGAGACACGATGAATAAATACAGTCTACTTTATGCAACAATATAATGAGTTATGCGGCACTGCATAAGTTTCTCATGGTGGTTGGAGGGGAAGGTGTGATTGCGAGTGATCAGTCTGGGAATGTGACGTGCATGAGTTTGAGGTGCTGCATTGAGATGTGAGAGTGGGTGAGTGTGGGGAGAAGATTGCATCATCATAGTGATGAAGAAAGAGGTGCCGTTTCAGTGCCTTCCTAAATTGGGAGAGTTCACTGATGGTTCTGATAGTTGCTGGTAGTGCGTTCCAGCAGGATGGAGCAAAGAAGGAGAAGGCTCTGGATCTAGTGAATTGAGAACACTTCGTGCTTGCCTTAGGTAATATGAGAGTATTTGCGGCATTCGATCTCCTTGCTCGATTGGGAGGTGTGATTGAAATTAGATCAGTAATGGCAGTAGCAGGGTATTTATTGATGGCTTTATGGGTCATAATTAGGATCTTGAATGAGATCCTGGCTTGTATGGGTAGCCAGTGCAATTGTTTTAGTATTGGGGTAATATGAGAACTTCTTGAGGCTCCATGAAGGATTCTTGCAGCTGAATTCATTGCAAGTTGTAAGAGGTTAGTCGTGCACTTAGGTAGACCATACAAGATCGCATTGGCATAGTCAAAGTGAGGCATTATTAGGGCCTGAAAGACAGTTCGGAAGTCATCAGGTTCTAACAGTTGACGCAGATTGCGGAGGGTCCGGATTTTATGGTACACCGACTTTGTTATGTTTTTGATATGAGCCTTCATATTAAGTTGCTGATCAAGCGTTACACCTAGGTATCTTACTGTAGTCTTGCATATGATCTCTGCGTCGCGAACCTTGATAGACAGGGGTGGAGTAAAAGCCGGATTCCTGGTTACGAAGAGGGCTTCTGTCTTTTTGAAATTTAACTTAAGCATTTGTGCATTTAGCCAGTCTGTGACAGCGTCAAAGCACCTGATAAGTGGGGATAGTTCAAGATGTTCTGTCGAAATTGGCATGTACATCAAGACGTCGTCAGCATAGACCAGGCAGTTGATATTAAATGATTGGATGAGATCACAAATGGGTTGCATATAGACATTGAATAGCAAGGCGGATAGAGATGAGCCCTGTGGAACACCTTTAGTTTGGGGGAAGGAATCGGAGTTGGAGGGGCCAGAACGGACATGTTGCCAGCGATCAGTGAGGTATGAAGCGCACCATGACAAAGCTGAAGCTTGAACTCCCTTCTCTCTGAGGCGTAGCAGGAGAACTTCGTGGTCTACGGTGTCGAATGCGGCAGCAATGTCCATAAAGATCAGTGCAAAGCCTTGTCTGATGTTATCGAGACCTAAGGTTATGGTGTTGAATAAGGTTGTGAGTAATGTTTCAACACCATGTGCTTCGCGAAATCCATGCTGGCAGGGATGCAGGGGTGCATTAGTATCTATGTGATCTTGTAATTGGCGTTGGGTAATCTTTTCAATGATTTTCGATAGGAGAGGTATGCTGGAGATAGGCCTGTAGGATTCCATCAAAGGGTCCAACTTACTGTTTTTTTAGGAGTGGTCTGATAGCCGTCTGTTTCAGGCTTCGAGGAAATGTTCCAGTAGAGAACGATACATCAATCAATTTGGATAGGAATGTGCTGAGCTCGGCACGCAGGGCCTTTATCCAGGGAGCTGGACACGGATCGGAGGGTGCTGTTGTAGTGTTTATGTTTAGGATAGTGTCTTGAATGACTCTGTCAGATGGAGTAGAAAATGATGTGATAGTGTGTTGGGACCCACTCAAGAAATGACCAAGAGGAGGTTGTGGGATGGAGAAAGGTAGGCTGGCTGGTATGGGGGGCTTAGCAGTGTGGGCAAGCTGATTACTTTTCTTACGCAAGTAATAAGCATATTCTTGTGAGTCTGGGTAGGGTAAGTTCTCTTGAGATGGCTCCTTTGCTAGAGATTTCACAATTTGGAAAAGCTCGTGGGGTTTGTTCAAGGAGCGCTGTAGTCTTTTTGCATGATATTGTTTCATACTTGATGCTACAGATAACCGATGTTTTCCTAATTGTGCTGTGAATGCCTCATGGCTCTCAGCTGTTCTTGATCGTCGCCAGCGTCTCTCAAGTCGTCTGAGTTGAAGGAGCGAATTACGTAGTTCTTGGGAGTACCATGGGGCATTCTTTTTCTTATGTGGTGCTTTGTTCGTGGTAGGTGAGTGGATCACGGCATCTAGGCTTGAGTTCCAAGCGGCGACCATGTCATCGAGGCTTTGAAGAGGAGGGTCAAATAGATTCTGTGTCCTCTTTAGAATATCTTCTCTGTTAAAAGGGTGGAAGCGCTTTAAATGTTCTGATATGGGTTTATATTCAGGTATGGATTTGGAGGAGTTGGTGCAAATTGGAATCTGGAATCTTATCAGGAAGTGATCCGACCAGGGAACCGCACTTACGTTTAGGTGAGACTGGTGCAAATGTGTGAGGGCTGTTTGTGGTGCAAAGATAAGATCAAGTGAATTGCCTTTTATATGGGTAGGAGTATCAACAAGTTGAACATAGCCTAAATCACTGAGAGCATCAATAAAGGCATTGGTGTGGCTGTCCTGAATGACTGGGAGGTTGAGGTCACCTAATATCCAGTTTAGAGTATGCGAATTCGTGGTGTTGCAAGCAAGATCAATTATTGTTGCTAAGTCATCTGGAGATGAAGATGGAGTTCTATAGAGCAAGTTAATAGTGATTTGCTTATTTGTAATGGTAACAGAGTCAAGGGTAGAGGTGCTGCTTGAGGCAGCAAGCCGAAATTTGAGGTCGGCTTTCGTTAGGATAAGTACTCCTCCGCCACGACGGTCAGCTCTGTGACAAGAGTGGACTGAGAAATTAAGCGGGACACACTGGTGAAGGATCACGGCGTCAGCGGCTGAAAGCCATGTCTCGGTGACACATAGGATATCAAGGTTATGAGCTGAGAGCATATCAGTTAGTGCTGGCCATTTTTTCCTTATTGATCGTGCATTTATTAGTGCACATTTAAGGTCAGGGGGATGGTGGGACTGTAATCGTCGAGATAGATTTTGCTGCTGAAGGTCCACATAGATAACATGTGGGCCTGGTGTGCGCCGAAGTGTTTTGTATTGATGGTTGGGGGAGTCAGGAAATCTCCAACAAGATCTATGGAGGACTGGTATAGTGTTCTGAGGTGAAGTAAGGGCTTGGGTGTAAAAGGTCAGGGCTATTAAAATGTAGCACATAGCAAGGGTAAGGGGGTATGGGAATACCCAGTGAGATAACATGATGACTAATGTATATAGTAGATCCAGAAATGTTGTTAGCTAGTGAAATGTGCACAGTGTGGTGGTACTGGAAATCTGTTAAGCATCTGTGTAATGAGGCAATATGTACTCAGAGTAATTCACAATAAGGTAGTGGTATCTGCACAGAGTGGAGGTAAAGGATATCTGTTAAGAACTGTGTGGTTAGGCAATATTCACATCAGAGTAATTCACAATAAGGTAATGAAATATGCACAGTGTGGTATGTACGGATATCTGCTAGGCAACTGTGTGGTAGGTAATATGAACATCAGAGTAATTCAATAAGATAGGCCCAAAGGCCAGATGGCAAGTAGTTTGCAAGCAATTGGTTGAAGAAGAGCATAGATTAATATATACGTTGTATAACTAAATCGTTGGGGTGAGAGTCATGTGGAAGGGTAGCAAGACGCTGTGGAGTTATGTTACCAACTTGATTGATGGAGATGTGCAGACTGATGGTGGTTCATTCCTTCTCATGGTATTTAGGGAACTGGAGCTGTGCGCATATATAGACGGGCGTATAGAACCACATGCACTGTTAATGCCATATGACTCAGAAGCTGGAGCATTTCCCGAGCAGTCAGATGATCTCTGAGTTGTGCTTGGGATGCTAGCACCATGAGATGAGTACAACGGGGTTGGGACAGGAATGCTCTTGATCACTGTGTGTCTAGGAGAGCGCCTATGAATTCTAATGTTTGAGTTGGAGCAAGATGGGATTTTGGAAAATTTATGACAAAGCCCAAATATTGCAGGACTTGCATTGTTCAAAACAGAGAGAGGTGGACCTCCTGGGAGGTGCCTGCCTTTATAAGCCAGTCATCTAAGTAAGGGAAGACAAATATCCCTAGGGATCTTAGATATGTGGTTACAACCGCCATGCACTTTGTGAAGACTCTTGGGGCAGAAGAGAGTCTGAAAGGAAAGACTCTGTATTGATAGGGTCTTCCCTGAAAGATGAAGCATAGATATTTCCTGTGTTCTGGATGAATGAGGATATGTGTGTACACTTCTTTTAGATCTAGAGAACAGAGCCAGTCCTGATTGAAGATAGGGAAGGAGGGTCCCCAGTGAGATCATCTTGAACATCTCACAGACCAGAAATTTGTTTAGGTTTCTGTCCAGGATGGGCCTGTACCCTCCACTCTTCTTTGGTATTGGAAAGTACAGAGTAGAACCCCATTCCCTGCTGAGGTGTTGGAACCTCTTCTATGGTACCGTGTGATAGAAGAGAAGTCACCTCTTGCAGCAGGAGAGCAGCGAGAGGGGGCTGAGCATGATATTCTCCTACTAGGGTGACGGCAGGCAGGGTGTGGAGATGAAGTCTGTAGCACTCCCTTACTTATGGTTAGTGTCCACTGCTCTGTGGGCATAATGAAAGTCTACCTGCTATTTGGAGGGGGTGGGGTCCTTCAGAGGCAGGGTGGCTATGTTCTCCAAGAAAAAGTAAAATAAAAACAGGTGCAGATTGAGTCTGCGGAGTTGGTTGAACCTTAGGAGCCTATGGCTTCTTCTGTTTGGGAGGCTGTTGCCTCTTCTGAGGATCCTGATGTTGATAATGAGAAGCAGGGGTATAAGAAGGATACAACTTTTTTCTTACCAAAGAAAGTTTTCTTTGCAGCTGCCTTTTTCCTTGCCAGATTGGCTATAGCTCTAGAAAGCCTATTTAGAGTAGTAGTCTCAGACTCCAACTGAGAAGCCTTATCCTGTCATTCTTTGCCAAAAAGGTTTAAGCCTGTGCAGGGAATACTGCCCAGTTTATCTTGAACCCACTGTTGAGATCTGATGCCTGAAGCCATGCAATCCTGCATGCACCGATACAGATTGATGTGGCTGTACTAGTGCAATCAAAGGTTGCTCTATTAACAAACTTTGAGACATTCTGGACATGTCTAACCAATGTGAGCTAGTCACCTCTTATCATCTGGAAGAAGAGGGGACATGGCCTTAAGATCCTTAGTAACTTCCTCGAGGAACATAAACTCATACATTCTCCTCCTGAAAAGACATGTCCTAAGGAGGGTACATGCGCTGTTCCAGTGAGGAAGAAGGATCTTCCGGCAGACTTTGTAGTCTCCAGGTATCGAGTGAGTCGTCATCCGAAGATTCATAATCAGAAGACTCGAAGTATCGGCAGGAACGATGTTCCTGCTCCGCTAAGGCTCGATAGCGGTTAAAGTCTGTATCTAAATGAGGGATCTGCTTGGCCGAGAACTCTGTACCGTGAATGGACTAGAGGGCAGGCATGGGTGTTAGCGGTTCTAATGGCATGTATCCCGAAGCAGTTTGTATCTGTACCAAAGTCAGTACCGGTGTCGGCAATACCATTGGTAATGATTTGACTGGGACCAAAGCCGCCAATAGAGCTGCCAGGCTGCGCTCGATGGCCAGGATATGCTGATCCTTGGAGCCTGCCAATGCTTGGGTATCAGTCTGGGAATTACTGCTACCATCCCAGAGCATGGCACCAGGAGCTCTCCTGAGGTGGAGGCCTTGGGAGCATCCTGGGACCCCTCAATGGCTCTGGAGGAAAGGTCCTCCTGCTGGGGTTGTTTGGCTGGCCGATCCACCTCCAGGGAAATGCTCGAAGCATCTCGATGCTTAGAAAGAGAACTACCCTTGGGGGGACGGGCTGTTTTCGAAGAAGACTTGTGCTTCAATACCTGAGATCCTTGAGAGGAAGACTATGCCCTTGATGACGTTGATGCCAACGAAATTGCATCTGAGGCAAAGAGTGTGCCTAACTTAGCAGCTTGATTCTGTAGGCCTCTCTTAGTCATCTTCTTACAAAGGGGATATTCTAAAGGCTGGTGGTCAGGCCTGAGGAATTTGAGACACCAGTTGTGAATGTCAATAGCTGAGATGGTATTGCCACATTTAGAATATTTCTTAAAACTACTAGCTGATTTCTCCATAGTGTCTGTAGACAAAATAGTAGGCTTAAGGCCTAAAATAGCGTCGATACGCCTGAAGAAAAGATCTTCCTTTTTTTTTTTTTTTAAACAGGAAAGGAAAAAAGAAAGAAAAGAATGGACAACGAGAGTTTGTTCCGGTGTCAACGGGCAGGCAGACGCTAACCATAAAAAACAAAAATAAAGAACTAAAGAATTTTCTGCAGTGACAGGATTTGCTTCCTGCTGGCTCTGCGGAAAATGAAGAACTGAGGAAGCAGAGTTGGGAAGGTGGGAAGGCAGCTACGCAGGCACAGTGGGATGCTCCCAAAAAGCTTTCCTATTGGATGCTGGGGAGCGTTCCCACGCAGGCTCCGTCGGTACAGACGTCACCCATATGTGAAGACTACATTCCTACTTGTTCCTGTAGATAATATTTTTTTCACTCAATGTGTAATCAATCTCTGGGATGCAATACTGGAGGGTGTAGCAAAAGCTGTTAGTGTAGCTAGGTTTAAAAAAAAAGGTTTGGACAAGTTCCTGGAGGGAACGTCCATAAACCATTATTAAAGAGGACCAGGGAAATCTACTGCTTATCCTGGGATAAGCAACATGGAATCTGTGTACCTTTTTTGGTAACCTGACAGGTACTTGTGACCCAGATTAGCTGCTTTTGGAAACAAGATATTGGGCTTCATGGACCCTTGATCTGACCTCATATGGCATATCTTATGTGTTTAGATATGACCTCCAAAACTGAACACAATACTCTAAGTGCAGCCTCACCAATGACCTGTACAGGGCCATCATGACTCCTCCTTTCTGCTGGTAATGCCTATATCTGCGCAGCCTAACAGCCTTATGGCTTTGGCCACCACCCTGTCATATTATTTTGAGATTTCTCTCCCAGTCCATGCACATCGGACTCTCCCCTCCTACTGCATCCAGTTCTTTTGCGTTTCTGTACCTCAAATGCATCACTCTACACTTCTTTGCATTAAGAGGTTAATTGCCAAGCATTTGATCTGTCTTCTAGTTTTTGTAGATCACTTCTCATTTTGCCTGTTCCCTCTGGTGCAGATTATCTATGTCATTTGCAGAAAGACAAACTATCCCTTCTAACCCCCTAAGTAATATTCCACCTCAACCAAATGAATTCTATTTACCACCACTCTCTGTTTTTTGTCGGTCAAGCAAGTTTTAATAGATTTACCATCCTAGAACCCACCCTTAGGCTGCTCAGTATATTTATAAGCCTCCTATGAGAAACATGTCAATGGCTTTGCTGAAATTCAAGTAGACCACATACAACATGTACCCTCTTAAGTTCTCTATTCACCTATTCAAAGAAATCTGATTTGTTTGGCACAATCCGACATCTTGAAACATCCGAATTTTAGAACCACAAGACAGCGCATCTTTATTTTTAAAATAACTTTTAAATACTGAGATCTTATCCTACTCTGAGAGAAACGTTACCACTAAAGTAGCTCGGGTAGGAATGTTAGCCAATGAGTCTTCCAAAAACTGCATTAAATTTAACTCAGAAGGGGGCTGCAAGACGCTGACTCCCCCGGAAAAGTCTTCTGTAATCTTCCTGCTCATTAAATAAAAAAATTGGGAAAAACACATCAATTCAGAATTAGACAAGGATAATATTTCTATAAAGTACTTGTGCAGTAAGTTCTTAGGTGACAACAAATGACATATAGGAAAATTCAAAAAACAAATATTTTTCACCATAAAAACATTCTCAAAAGATTCTAACTTCCTATGGATTATTAAACTGTCCTTCATAGTAGAACCTCCAACTACTTGAAGGGAGACACACTGATTCTCAGATTTCAAGATTTGAGCAGATAAGGGTTCCACTCATTCCTCAGTCTGCCCCAACTTTGAAACCGTTTCTTGTGAAAACATGCAAAGCTGGGAAACATTATTAACCAATATTTTCTCCATTCAGGCACCACCTTCCAGATATCTGCCAGGGAGATCTAAGCATCAGAAACTACCCCAGAGTCCATCAAAGGTGGAGACAAAGCAATAGCTTGATAGAAATCAACATGGCACAACAGTGTACTCTGTTGCACAGACTGCCCACGGTCAACTGGGTCAGGCGGAGTCACTAAAGACAGGGAGAAGGTGAAGTGCGATCTGGGGAGCTCAAAAATGCCCCCAGTACGAGCGAGGACGTAGAGACAGTACCTGCAGGTAGTTTCACCATATCCTTAGCCACCACGTGTTTGTCCATCGGTCCAACGAGAGATTCCAAGGCACCAAAACACTTTCTTCTTTCTCTTCCCCATGGACAGAAAAAATGGTACCCAGAAGGCTACAGGGCACGTTCGTGGCTCCAAGGGGCCTACATACCCCTTGTGACACACCCCTTAGGACACACCACGGCTGTGTGCCTAAGCTGCAAACTTTTAAAGCCCCAGCTGGTATCGGGGCTGTCCTGCCCAGAGCCTGTCTTCAACCACACTCCTGCTCCAGCTGCTTAGTGCTGCATCTCCCCTGATTTCCTCTCTTTCTAAGCACAAGAGTTTAGAAGGAACAGAAGATAAACTAAAAGGAAGAAAAAAAGACAACCCCAGCAATGCCACAAAGAGTACACAGAACTGCAAGGTTTGAAGCACAATTGGGGAAGGAATATAAGCATGTAAAAATTATTTATAAAACAACTTAGCTGTTAGCCAAAATTGTAAATTAGATAATGGTAACATTCTTTTGCAGGGGATAACACATCTACTGAGCAAATTAACAGAGGGATGCAAATCTTCATTCATAAACTGTCTAACGGACATTCATAAAATGCTTGAATGTCTGTGGAGGGGGCAGACAGGTAGTTGAGCAGAGAGGCAGGATTTTGAGTCAGCATACCGCCTCCTCTCCTCTTTCACCAACACCACGGGGATCTCTGCTAGCTTCTTTTTGTTGACGGAGATAAGAACCTTGCCAACACATAAAAGACATTGGGGGAGGGGGGTTAACCTGTACGGAGCAGCAGGTACAACCCTGATTGCTTTACTGGGCAGACTGTATAAACCACACTAGTCTTTTTGCCATCATTTATTATGCTACTATGATTTATGGCAGCATGAAACTATACCTTATGATCCAAAATTTTATGCATGTTATTGTGTGATTGTTCTAGAAAAGCAGCGCTTTGTTTTAAAGTATTTACTACGCAGCAAATAAAAATTCAAATATCGAAACACAACATATGTGATCAAATAATGTTTTCTATCATAATGAAGAAAAGATAACGGTCTCATTTTCAAGCAGTCATATTAAGCAACATCTGCTGTCTAAAATTATTTGTGTTAAATTGTTCAAATGACTTCTAGGATTAAAGGAAAGCGTAGTTACTCACCTGTAACAGGTGATCTCCAGGAACAGCAGGAATTGAGTCTTCACATATGGGTGACATTGGCACTGATGGAGCCCGTGCGGGAACGCTCCCCAGCGTCCAATAGGAAAGCTTTTGGGAGCATCCCACTGCGCCTGCATAGCTGCCTTCCCATCTCTCCCTCCTCAGTTGAGTTTGTAGCTGAGATAAAAGGAGAGAAGAAGAGAAGAAAGTACAAATCCTAGGGGAGGAGGGTGGGTTGTGAAGACTCAATTCCTGCTGTTCCCAGAGATCATTTGTTACAGGTGAGTAACTACGCTATCGCCAGGAACAAAGCAGGAATGTAGTCTTCACATATAGGACCCCATAGCTTGGAGATGCCAGAGAGATGACCTCAGAGCGAGCTGTGGAACACAGGTCTTAGGTCATATCTTCCAAGGATGTCTGGCATCGACACCCGGGACGGGGGGCAGGAGTTGATCTAAGTCTGAAAGAGATGCTGGAGAAAAGCTTGGCCAAACGAGGCATCCCGGCAGGAGTCCTTGTCCAGGCAATAGTGAGCAGCAAAAGTATGGACAGAAGACCAGGTTGCTGCTTTACATATCTCATCGATTGCCACAGAGTGGAGATTCGCCATGGAGACAGCCATTGCCCAAACATTATGTGCAGTGACGTGACCTCAAGAGAGAGTCCTGCACTGTCATAAGCAAAGGAGATACAATCTGCTATCCATTTGGAAAGAGTTCGCTTGGATACTGGTAGTCCTAGGTGACTGGAATCAAAAGTGATGAAAAGTTGGGAAGCTTTCCTGTGCTTCAGAGTTCTTTGGAGATAAAAGGCCAAAGTACATTTGCAATCCAAAGTATGAAGGGTTACCTCCGCCCTAGAAGAATGAGGTCTAGGGAAAAAAACAGGGAGGTACACTGAGTGGTTTAAGTGAAATGGCGAGACCACCTTTGGCATAAAGTGAGGCTGAGTCCTAAGGACTACCCTTATCATGGTGGAAATGTGTGTAAGGAGGATCAGCCACCAAAGCTTGAAGTTCACCAATGCGCCTTGCTGAAGTGAAGGCAATAAAGGAAGGTGACCTTCCAGGTAAGAAACTTCAGGGAAGTAGTGGCTAGGGGTTCAAAGGGCGGGGGTTCATAAGCTGTCCTAAAACCACATTAAGATCCCAGGCCACTGGGGGTGGTTTAATGGGAGGCTTAGTTAATAGAAGCCCTCTCATGAAGCGCACTACAAGCGGTTGAGAGGAGATGGGTTGACTACAGTGGTCAACATTGAAATCGTTACTGACTTTAAAAGGCTCTAAAATCTGTAGTATCTTGGTGAGCTGAACATGAATATAACATTAAAAAAAAATTATTGGCTCTCGTTTTGAAGATATTGCATGTAGTTCATTTTTGACGTTTCACCGTGTAAATTAGGACATCAACAACATTCCAAATAAGCCTTGAATGATGTAATATTGCATCACATTGCATAATTTATTTATTTTATTTTTTATTTATTTATTATACATTTGTATACCGCTACTTCCAGCGATCAGCAGCGGTTTTTGATTACAGATTGGAAATTGTCAAATCATGACAGGAAATTTTTTTTTTTGAGGTATAAACACATTGATTAGACAGGAAAGCACAGCACACAGAGAACTATTTTACAGGGAACATGGGCTATGGAGGGTTAAGTGGCTTGCCCAAGACCACAAGGAGCACCTGTGGGACTAGAAACCCCAGTCCTTCTGGCCCAAGGTTGCTGTTCTCTAGTGGGATTTGAACCCCCGACCTTCTGGCCTGAAGTACCTTGCCCCAACCACTAGGCCACTCCAGCATGCCAGCATGCACACATCATCCAGAGTTGATTGCATCATTTTCTGATGCAATGCAATACTACTGCCAGACGGCTGCTGAAGCCATCCGACGTCAGCAGTGTCCTATACGCAGTCGGAAAGGAATCTGGTATTCTGTTCCAATATTGAAAGCCTCATGAATGCCTTCAAAATCACTCATGACCCACAAGACTGGAGACTATTTATAGACTCTTCGAAACTGAGACTGAAGGCTGTGCTTTTGAGCAATAGAAACCGTCTTCCATCTATTCCAGTAGCGCATGCCGTCCACATGAAAGAGACATACGATAACTTAAAGCATCTACTGACTTACACTCCTTTCGCACTCAGTTTAAGTTACTTACTCTAGTTCACAAGGCTCTTCACACAAGTACTCCACAATACCTGGCAGACCTTATTACATTCCACAACCCCAGACACTCCCCGCTCCTTCCACCTTAACCGCCTTAATCTCCCTTCCACCTCCCTCGCTCACCTTCAATCCACCCGCTCCTTTGCTTTCTTTTTCATCGGCCCCGCACTATGGAATTCACTCCCCACCTCCCTCCGGTTAGAATCCCATCACGCCACCTTCAAGCGAGACAAAAAAAACCCACCTCTTTTCCTTGGCCTATGACCTCCCTCCCCTCTTGTCTGATCCTGTCCCCTACGTATAGTCCTGTATCCTTTCTCTTGTTCTATTATATCAACCATTGTAACTTCCTTTCCTCCTTTCTGGACCTGTGCCTGTTTCTAATTGTTTGTGAATTGTAAACCGCTCTGATTGATAAAGTAGGGCGGTATAACAAATAAATAAACAAACATACAGCTGGCACCTCTGTGGTGACTTGAAGGTAGTTGCCCTTTTAATGGGACTGCAGCAGGGATATCTAAAATACATGTGTTTCTTATGTAAGTGGGATAGCCGAGCAAGGGTTTGGCACTACTTGCGGAAGGAATGGAATCACAGACAAAATGTAACAGTTGGAGAGAAGAATATCCAGCACCCAGCTCTGGTTGAGGCTCACAAAATCCTGCTACCACCCCTTCACATCAAACTAGGTTTGATGAAAAACTTTGTGAAAGCCATGGACCGCACTTCGCCAGCTTTCAGATACCTGCATGAAAAATTCTCTCGACTCAGCGAAGCAAAGATTAAAGAGGGAGTTTTTGTGGGTCCTCAGATTCGAGAGCTCTTCAAAGATAACCAGTTCAACAACTTGCTGCAGGGTGATGCGAAACAAGCATGGAATGCTTTTTGCCTAGTGTCAACAAACTTTCTCGGGAATGTTAGGGCAGAAAACTACAAGAAACTAGAAGAAGACATGCTGATGCAGTATCAGAAACTTGGCTGCAATATGTCTCTAAAGATCCATTTCCTTGATTCCCATCTCGATTTCTTTCCTGACAACTGTGGTATGGTTAGTGATGAACAGGGCGAATGTTTTCACCAGGATATCGCAACGATGGAGCAAAGATACCAGGGAAAATGGTCCACTACAATGCTGGCTGACTACTGCTGGACACTCCCCAGAGAAGCTCCCGAACAGCTGTACAAGAGACAGGCGAAAACATCTAAGAAGTAGTCTATGACTTGTTTTTTTACAGGTATTAACCGAAGGCCTATAATATTTACTATTGACATGCATTTCGTGATGTAAACATTAATTCTTGTAGATTACAAAAAAACTAGAGCCAACTTTGCAATTTCACTGTCGTATTTGTGTTCAGCATATAAAAAATGATAAGAAATGACTATTTTTATTTCAGTAACATGACTTTTGTAAAAATTTGTTGACCAGTGAAGGGTATATGGGAAGCCCTATGGCACTTAGGTGAACTCTTACTGAATTAGTCTTGAGTACAGAGGTGGAGAAAATATTCAAGTACTGTTTCCATGGGAGCTGAAAAGGGATTAAGATCCCTTTTCGAACACCAGACAATCTACACCACGTGAAGGCATAGGAGCACCTTGTGGAAGGTTTCCTAGAAGACAAAAGGATAGCTTTCACTTGTTGAGAGAAGCTGATGACCTGAAATTCTATGCCTTCAGCAGCCATGCTGTTAGGTGTAGGGACTGTGGATTGGGATTCAGCAGTGTACCGTTCTCCTGTGAGAGAAGATCTGGGGCAGACCCCAAATCTATTGGTTGAACTCGAGAGAGACGTAGAAGCAGAGGATACCACAGTTGTCGTGGCCAACGCAGGGCTATAAGAATCATGTAGCCCTTGTCTCTCTGGAGTTTGAAAAGAGTTTTGGGGATAAGGGAATGGGAGGGAAGGCGTATAGGAAGCCCTGACCCTAGTAAAGGTGAAAGGCATCTACCGCTTGGCTGTTGCGAGCAGGGGTTCTGGAACATAATTGGGGACCTTTGGCATGCTGAGAACTTGCGAACAGGTCTATATCTGGGGAGCCCCAGATCTGGAAAATGTGAGCAACCTTGTCTGCATGGAGAGACCACTCGTGAGGTAGTAAGACACAACCGAGTTTGTCCACCAAGAGATTCTGTTTGCCTGGGAGATAAACCGCAAGTAGGTGAATCTGATGTTGTATGGTGATGGACCATAGGTGCAGGGCTTTGCTGCAAAGTGCCCAAGAGCCTGTTCCGCCCTGCTTGTTCAAGTATAACATGGCTACCTGATTGCCCATCTGGACTAGAACTGTGCAGAAACGAAGGTGATTGTGGAACACCTTGAGAGCATTGTGTATGGCTCTGAGTTCCAGCAGATTTATGTGGAGTTGTGACTCCTGATAAGACCAAAGACCCTGAGTGGAGAGATTGTCCAGATGAGCTCCTCAGCCCAGTTTGGACACACCCATTGTCAGGGTACATTGATGTGGAGGCTTCTGAAAAGGTGACCCTACGAGAAGGTGTTCTGGGGACTGCCACCACTGGAGAGATGAGATGAGATGAGGTGTAGAGAGTGTTATCTTGTCTCCCAGACGACCAGATTCTCGAGACCACTGGGAAGCCAGGGTCCATTGAGCTGCATGCATATGTAGATGAGCGTATGCAACTACATGTACAGTAGATGCCATATGGCCCAGAAGTTGCAACATTTCTCGAGCAGTGAGAAAGGTTTTGAGGCCTGCATGGGATGCAAGCTGGATGAGTCAATCACAGTGGACCTGAGGGAGAAAAACCCTTGACTATTGAGTGTCTAAGAGGGCTCCTATAAACTCCAGAGTTTGAGAGGGAACGAGCTGGGATTTTGGAAGATTTGTTACAAATCCTAAGTGTTGTAGCACCTGCCTGGTACACGTGAGAGAAAGATTGGCCTCTAGAGGTGTGCTTGCTCAAATGAGCCAGTCGTCTAAGTAAGGGAAGACAAATATCCCTAGAGTCCTTAGGAATGCAGCTACAACTGCCATGCACTTTGTAAAGACTCTTGGGGCAGAGGCGAGGCCAAAAGGCAGGACTCTGTACTGATAATGTCTCCCCTGGAATAGGAAATGCAGAAACCTTCTGTGTTCTGCGTGGATAAGAATGTGAGTATATGCATACTTTAGATCTAGAGAACAGAGCCAGTCTTGACTCTGGAGATAGGGGACAAGAGTACCTAGGGAGATCATCTTGAATTTCTCCCGGAGTAGATACTTGTTCAGTTTTCTGAGGTCCAGGATGGGCCTGTATCCCTGTCAGACGGCTGCCTGGGTGAGAATCTTCACAGTCTTGTCAAGTGCATATATCTATATGATTTGCAAGGTATTGTGGGCAATGTAGTTCATTCACACCAGACACAGCTGCTGACAATAATTTAGTTGTGCTCTTGGGTAAAGCCAATAAGATATTTATTTATGGGGTTATTTCTCCCAACACAGATATGCTTGGTAGCACATAAATTAGGTTACTTGCTTTCAGTGTTAACTTGGAAAAACAAAGTCAAAATCAGGAAAACAACAAATGAAAAGCTACAAAGCAAGAAACAAACTGTTCTTTTCAGGTTAACTTCTGATTACTTCCCACATAAATTCAAAAGTGATTCTCTCCTAGCTCACAAGCAATTAGGTAAGGCTTAATTGCTAGCAGTCACCAGCTGAAACCCCTTAGCTGGCTTGCCTTCCACTGTGTGGGTCAAATCCTGCTTCAGGAGCTTTTCTGAGTAGATTAAAGAACAAATTTGTATTTCTTTGTGATGGTTGCTGTACTTTATAACAGAAAGTTACCAACGGAGTTTAGATAGAGAGCAGTCCATATAAACAGGATCCTCAACTGCTATTATTCCCCCTTGTTCAACAAGCATGGGTTCAATATCATGGATTGGCACAGATGAATCTCTCAATGGAGCATTTTCAGGAGAATACTTGTTTCCCTGCTGTCTTTCAAGGTTATAGCTAGGGCATAGATCAGTGTTCATACCTGAGCTTCCATTGCTGCTAGAGTTCCTCTCTATATAGCCTGGCCAGTATGTAGTCCAGTTCTTATGTCCAGCCTTCCAATCCAGATCCCTGGACACTGGATCTCTCTTCACATACCTTCTGGCACAGGTCTTAGGGTCCCTTCCACGTGCAGCCGTCTCCCTCACAGGTAGCCTCTGGTGATTCCTAGCTCTGCAGCACCATTCCTCTGGTTTTCCCCAGTCCAATGGTATATGCTGGCCCTTGGAATACCTCCCAGTATACGTACTGCTTTGGACTCTTCTAGACCTCTCAAAGGCTTTTCTCCTCTTTCTTCCAGTGGGTTTCTTTCCCTCTCTGTCCGTCCGGTTTGGCTTCTGCTTCTGATGATCCTTCAGATGAAACTGATGATCAAACTCAAGCTGATTCTCAGGATACTGAGGACAATTCTCTGGATATCCAAGATGATCATGAAGAATGTCATCTGTAGAATAAACTCTACTCTTATTCTGCTTAGACGAGTGCTCCTCCCTAACACAGCGCAGCTGTGCTGAATCAGGCCCTGTCCTTTGAGATGAGTGCTTAGGGATTACCTCATAGCCCTCCTGATTGAACACACGTTTCCCCACTTCAGCTCCTCTAATGGCTGTTGGAAACCTGGTGCATTCTGGGACTGGTAGTCTTTTATAAGAAAATTCTGTTTTCTTATTTCTACCAGAACTGACAGGTTGCTTGTTCAGAGTCACTTCACCTTTTCTATAGCTCCTTCCTGAGCTATGATAAGCTTCCTTATCACAATCCCCCTGTCCTCTTTGGAATGAGGAATTAAGGAGAATAGAAGCCCAGTCCTTGCTGGAAGAGTGTCACTTCCTCTATTGCACCCTATGAGAGAAGGGAGGTAACCTGCTACAATAACAGAGTGGTGAGAGGGGGTTGAGAACTGAACTCTCTTAGAGGAGACTGGGGGGAAAGACTTTGGAAGTGAAGTTTGTACCCTTCCCTTACTATGTAGAGAGTCCAATGTTCAATGTTACAAGATGCTACCTGTGGGCAAAGTGACAGTCTACCTGGAATGGGGAAGGAATCTGGAATCTCCAGAGGCAGGATGGCTATGTTCTCCAGGAAGGAGTCAAAGACCCTAAGGAGTTTGGATCTGCTGAGCTGGCCGAGACCTGGGAGTCTGAGCCTCTTTGTTGTTTTGGTTGTTGTCACCCTTTTTGAGAAGCATGGACGGGACAGTGCACTGCAGGGTTGTAAGAAGAATACTACTTCCTTTTCTTATTAACAAAGGGTTTCTTTGCTATCTTTTTCTTATAACTTTCTAGATCAACTGCCAACCTAGGTATTTAGAGTGGTGTTCTCAGACTCTAATTGAGACGCCTTATCCTGCCAGTCTTTGCCAAAAAAGGTCTTCGCTGTACAAGGTATATTACCCAGCTTATCTTGAACCCACAGTTCAAGATCAGAGGCTTGGAGCCAAGCAATCCTGTGTGAAAGATTAGAAAAGGGGACTGCTACTTCTGGAGAGAGATCTGCAATTGTGAGTACATACTTCTGGGAATTTTTCTGAAGGGACCTTCTTTGGATTAAAGCTGAATAATCTGTGAACCCAGTGTATTTGTTAAATCAGTCAGGGCCTAGTAGCAGCAGTTTAAGTTTAAATTTCAAACACAGAAGAGGGCTTTCTGGTTAGATTTCATACCCAGCAGAGAGCTTGTAGTTTAAATTTTATACTCACTCAGGGCCTAGTATCAGCAAAGTACTTTTAGTTAAAATTTAACACACAGAAGAGAGCTTTCTGTTAAATTTAGAACCCAGCAGAGAGCTTCTAGTTTAAATTTCATAAGTCAGAGTCTAGCAGCAGCAGAGAGCTTTAATTTAAATCAAATCAGAATATAACTTAGCATTAAAGGCAAAATAGGGTCAGTATTCTTTGAGCAACAAATACAAAGTCTTCTAAAGACCTTTACAAAAAGGCCTTCTACCTAAGGGGAAAGAGACCTGTGAAACTTTTTCAATAGGTGTTAACACCAGGTGGCAGGTCAAAAGGCAATTTTGAAAGACTCCTTCTATCCAAGCAAGGACTGTTAATCACCCAGGAAGTTGGTCACAGCTTACCTCAGAAGCACAGGACAGGGTATTGTGTAGCAGCCCTCTTTTAATAAGTGTTATTTCCCTCCCTCCCTCCCCAACAGCCATCCACCCCTGGGATAATCAAAGCTTTATAGGTACTTACACATCTTAAAGGAAAGGAGGTGCTCTCAGGTGGAGCTTGTTATCCAAATCAGTCATACACTAAGGACCTGAGATTAATTAAGCTTCAGGTGAACAAGGTATATTAAATGTATTAGGTACAATTTTATTAGTATAAGTATCCATAGCAACCCTTAGTAAGTAAAGAACTTAAAGATCTAAACACAAACTTAAAACTAAGATGCAGACAGCAGTCCAGCAGCAAGATGGGGGCTTTCCAGTCTTTTGCATCACATGTATGATTTTCTCCCAGTTGGTGAGAGGTCTTACGTGTGCACTAGGTGCAAGGAGCTCTTTGCTCTCAGAGAACAAGTCCGTTCTCTAGAGGCTAGAGTAGCAGACTTGGAAGACATAAGACAGACAGAGAAGTACATAGACGAAACCTACAGGGATATAGTCCTGAAGTCCCACCTCCAGTCTGGCAGCATCCCTGTTGCCATGGAGAAGAGAGGTCACGTGACAGGAGAGCATCAGCCTGGGGTGGCAGGAAGTGATCCTGTAGCTAGGACCTGTCCTCCAGGTGATGTAAAACCCTCTCGCACCGAGGAAGTTTCTCCAGTGCCATGTGCCCATGAGGGAAGGGTTAGGACAGCCGTTATAGTTGGTGATTCGATCATTAGGCATGCAGATAGCTGGGTGGCTGGTGGATGTGAGGTTCGCCAGGTAAGGTTCGCCCAAGTATGATCAATACCTAATAATATCCGCTCTCATTTCATTTGTACATGTATATAGTTACGCTGTTCAATGCACCCGCATATGTATATAGTTTACCCTGTTCTCCAAGTTACTTTTTCCTGTTCAATGTAATGACCTGACTTTTACTTATTGTCGGATACTGTTTTGTTTTATGTAAACCGCGCTGATCGCAAATAGTGCGGTATATAAGAAATGCAAATAAATAAATAAGATGCCTACCTGGTGCAAAGGTAGCGGACCTCACGCGCCACCTAGATAAGGTCTTAGATAGTGCTGGGGAGGAGTCTGCTGTCTTGGTACATGTCGGCACCAATGACATAGGAAAATGTGGTAGGGAGGTTCTGGAGGCTAAATTTAGACTTTTAGGTAGGAAGTTGAAATCCAGAACTTCCAGGGCAGCGTTCTCCGAAATGCTTCCCGTTCCACACGCAGGACCCAAAAGGCAGGCAGAGCTCTGCAGTCTCAATGCGTGGATGAGACAATGGTGCAAGGATGAGGGCTTTGGATTTGTTAGGAACTGGGGAACATTCTGGGGCAAGGAGGGGCTCTTCCGAAGGGATGGGCTTTACCTTAACCAGGATGGAACCAGGCTGCTGGCATTAACCTTTAAATAGGAGATAGAGCAGCTTTTAAACTAGATAATAGGGAAAAGCCGACAGTCGCACAAGAGCGCATGGTTCGGAAGAATGTATCCTTGAAGGATACTACCAAAAGCAGAGAGGTTCCAAAAAAGAGTAAAGTAGCCCAAATGCCCTCGAGTATGGAGAAGACAGAGCTTAAAGATCCCAAATTACCCATGCCTATCAATAGCCAAATTAATATGAATAAAATACAGTATTTAAATGCTTGTATGCAAATGCCAGAATGTAGTAAAGGCTGTTAGTGTAGCTGGGTTTAAAAAAGGTTTGGACAAGTTCCTAGAGGAAAGGTCCATAAACCATTATTAAGAAGGGACCCAGGATATCAATGCTTGACCCAATACAAGCATTGTGGAACCTGTGTCTTTTGGGGAAATTGCTAGGTACGTATGACCTAGATTGGCCACTGTTGAAAACAGGATACTGGGCTTGATGGACCTTGGTCTGACCCAGTATGGCATATCTTGTTCTTATGTGTGCACCAATGCATATAGCTGAAGTTCTGCTGATGCATTCAAAACAGTCGAAGGTTGCCCTGTTAACAAATTTGGAAATATTTTGGGCATGCTTCACCAGGGTGAGATAATCAGCTCTCTTATCGTCAGGGAGGAGCCATCAACTCCAAATCCCTACCCATGTAGAGTATGCAGGAACTGATTCTGGCCGATAACATAGAGGCCTGAAAACACTGATGACTAAAAGCATCAAGGGTTCTCGATTCCCTGCTCGGAGGGTTCAAGGAAAGCGTTTTGGCACTTTTAATTCGATACATTGCCAATTCCACCACCAAGGAATGGTGTGGTAATTGCGTCTTCTGGAAGCCAGGGCACTCCGGTACCCGGTACATAGTATCGAGCCTTCAAGTATGTGGAGACATGGTTAAGGGTGTCTCCCACATTTGAAGTATAAGGTCGTTTAGTATTCGATGAACAGGAAGAGTAGTAGCTTCCTTTGGGGCTGCAGGGTATTGAAAGATTTCAAGCTCCTCAGCCCTAGGCTCCTTCTCTGAAGTCACGGTGATGGAGAGGCCCCGAGCAATATCGCGGATAAAATCTTGAAGACATGTCCTCTGGAGGGGGGCATGCAACGTTGTGGGGATGGAGATGGATCCTCCGGCAGAATTCTCATTTCCCTTGTGCCGGTTGATTCATCATCCGACGAATCAGAGTCCGAAGACTCGAAGTATCGATGGGCCAGGTGCTTGTGCTCTGCCTTACTTGATACCACTCGAAACCGGCATCGGAAAGTTTCGGTGCCGGAACCTCAGTACCAGAGACGGACTTGAGGGCCAGCATAGGTGGTAGCGTGGTAAGCGGCAAAAACGTTGATGTTGGTACCGATGGCTGGGGAGTCAACTGTACAGGCTTTACCGGTACGGAAGCCGCTAGCAAGGCCACTAAGCTCCGCTCAATAGCCAGGATATGTTGATCCATGGAGCCTACTGATGCCTGGGTATCGGTACCTGAGTTGCAGGCCACGATCCCTGAGCATGGCACCAAGAGCTTTCCGGAGGTCGAGGCCTCGGGAGCATCCTGGGACCCCACTAATGCTTTGGAGGCAAGGACCTCCTGCCGGGGTTGTTGGACTGGTGTGTCTCCCTCCAGGGCAACACCTAGGGCATCTCGATGCTTAGAAGGCGATCTACCCTTGGAGGGCTGGCTAGTCTTCAACAAAGACCTGGGTTTCGATACCTGAGATCCCTGGGAGGAAGATGAAGCTCTCGATGACGTTGATGCTATGGACATTGCATCGGTGGCAAAGAGGGTACCGAATTTCGCAGCTCTGTTCTGCAGGCCTCTCTTTGTCATCTTCCTACAGTGAGAACAGTCAGTCGGTTGATTATCCGGTGAAAAAAAATTTAGACACCAGTCATGGTCATGGGTGTCTGTGGCTGAAATTGTACTGCCACATTTGGAACACTTTCTAAAAAAAACCTAGCTGGTTTGTCCATTTTGGAAAACAAGGCCTAAGCCTAAGATGGTGTCGATGCGCCCTGAGGGAAGGAATTCTCCCCTCAGAAGGTCGTTTTTTTTTTTTTTTTACAGAAAGAAAAAGAGGGGAGTGTATGAGAAGGAGTTCTGCCCGATTATGCTCCGCGTGCTGTGTGGTCTCTCCAGGCACCTGTAGGGCTTGCTTCCACGCGGCGCCTTGCCCCGACGTCATCTGCGGGGTATAAGATCTGTTCCGCACCGCGGTCACGCGGTAGCGGTCGCACTTTGAAGGGGCGCGATTTAAAGGGGCATATTTTGCTCCTTATGCGCCCGAGGTGATCTAGAGGTGATAGTCCTGGTATGGGCAAACGCAGGAAACATCATCTCAACGTGAGTACTGTGAATCCCTCTAAGGTTATTAAAACTGTTGGTCCTATGGATAAACACGTTGTCTCTGTGAATGTAGAAGGAGTGGATTCTAGTGCTGCCACCAAGTCTGCCACCCTTCTAGACGGTTCCTCTTTGGGATTTGTGATAAGGAAGCTTATCATAGTTCAGGAAGAAATAATACAAGAGGTGAATTGGCTCTGAATAAGCAACCTGTGCTGGCTGGTAAAAGCACTAAAACAGAGTTTTTACCTAAAAGACTACCAGACCCAGAATGCACTGGTTTACAGAAAGCCTCTAGGAGAGCTGAAGTAGGGAAACGTGTGCCTAATCAGAGAAGCAGTGATGTAATCCCTAATCACACATCTCCTAGGGCAGGGCTTAATTCAGAACACCTGCAGTGTGCTAGGGTGGAGCAGCCATCTAGGCACTTTAAAGCTAGAAGAAATTCTTCAGACAGACAGCAAAGAAAGCAAGGAGAGCAAAGACAGCAACGGGAGCTGGAGAAGGAGAGACTGATTGTGAACAGAAGGAAGAACAGCAAGACGTCCAGGTCTAAGAAAGGAGCCCAAGGCAGTACGTATGCTGGGAGAGATTCCTGGGGCAAGCATTTTTCATTGGACTGGAAGAAGCCAGAGGCTTAGAGATATACAGCCAGGAACCCTCGGACAGCACCTGTAAGGGAGACGGCTGCATCTACAGAAAGAAGGAGCTCTAATACCTATTCAAGGAGGTATGGGAAAAGAGACCTAAAGTCCAGAGATTCTGACTGGAGAGCTGGGCACAGAAGTTGTGCTACCTACTGGCCAAAATACCCAGAGAGGAAACCTAATGGCAACGTGATCTCAGGTATGAACTCTGATCTGTTCCCTTGCTTTGCACAAGGAAGACAGCAGGGAAACAGTTTCTATCCTGGTAGAGATCAGTTAGAGAAATCCTCTGAGCCAGTGTATGAAAGTGATCCTATGATATTTCAAGAGCAAGGGGAAATATCAGATGAGGAAGTTGAATGCATGGATTGTTCTCTTTCTAAGCTGCTGTTCTAAAGTAATCCTCAGATAAGGATCAAACACCAAAAGGAACTGTATTGTTTTTTTAGCTTCCCAGAAAAGTTTCTTTGAGAGAAAGCTTTGGGGAAAGTTGGAGCCACGTGGAGAGTGGGCCAGCAATGGTTTGCAGCTGGTTAAGCACCGGTGATTAGAGCAAGACACAAGTGCACGTGGGACTTTGGAAAAAGCTTCTTCTCTGTGTGAATGGAAGAAAGCTGTTTTTTTTGATAAAGAGAATTTTCCTTTTGGGTTTATTTTTCATTCCAGCACTGCTAAGAAAGTTTATTAGCAGGGGCTAGAAGACAGACCTTTTCTGTTCCATCAAGGTCTTTACTAAGTTGTTGCATAAGTAATTCAGTTGCCTTAATTGTTTTGTTTCCTGAATAAAACTCCTGAAGAAATTATCCTGTTGATGTTACCAAGCATATCTGTGCGAGGGAATAACACCCCATAAAATAAAATCTGTTTTCTGCTTTACACTCTAGCAACTACAATTCTTTACGGCTAGTTTTTGTGTGAAGGAACTACAACACCCACAATCCTTTGCAAGTCAAGTAAATTCATGGCCTTGCCAAGATTGTGGAACTTTACAGATTTTCAAACTCTGCCCTGCTTACTGAATTGGACAGCATTGACCCAGCGACATCTTCTCCAATGGTAGATGTTCAGTTACGGAATGGGGGTGTTTTATCTCCTTCTGTCCCGCTGGAGAGTGGCTCTGAACCACTGTTCCCTCTAAGCTGTGCGCGTGTGCGCACGCACACACCTCGCCGAGTGAGCACACATACTTTATAACGGAGCGCACAAAAATTACAGTTATGATTCTGATAGAAAACACAGACGTATTAAAATTTAAAAGTTGTTGTGTATTGTCAGACGGCTGCATGGGTGAGAATCTTCACACTCTTGGCAAGTGCATATTTCTATATGATTTGCAAGGTATTGTGGGCAATGTAGTTCATTCACACCAGACACAGCTGCTGACAATAATTTAGTTGTGCTCTTGGGTAAAGCCAGTAAGATATTTATTTATGGGGTTATTTCTCCCAACACAGATATGCTTGGTAGCACATAAATTAGGTTACTTGCTTTCAGTGTTAACTTGGAAAAACAAAGTCAAAATCAGGAAAACAACAAATGAAAAGCCACAAAGCAAGAAACAAACTGTTCTTTTCAGGTTAACTTCTGATTACTTCTCACATAGATACAGAAGTGATTCTCTCCTAGCTCACAAGCAATTAATTAGGTAAGGCTTAATTGCTAGCAGTTATCCAGCTGAAACCCCTTAGCTGGCTTGCTTTCTACTGTGTGGGTCAAATCCTGCTTCAGGAGCTTTTCTGAGTAGATTAAAGAACAAATTTGTATTTCTTTGTGATGGTTGCTGTACTTTATAACAGAAAGTTACCAACGGAGTTTAGATAGAGAGCAGTCCATATAAACAGGATCCTCATCTGCTATTATTCCCCCTTGTTCAACAAGCATGGGTTCAATATCATGGATTGGCACAGATGAATCTCTCAATGGAGCATTTTCAGGAAAATACTTGTTTCCCTGCTGTCTTTCAAGGTTATAGCTAGGGCATAGATCAGTGTTCATACCTGAGCTTCCATTGCTGCTAGAGTTCCTCTCTATATAGCCTGGCCAGTATGTAGTCCAGTTCTTATGTCCAGCCTTCCAATCCAGATCCCTGGACACTGGATCTCTCTTCACATAGCTTCTGGCACGGGTCTTAGGGTCCCTTCCACGTGCAGCCGTCTCCCTCACAGGTAGCCTCTGGTGATTCCTAGCTCTGCAGCACCATTCCTCTGGCTTTCCCCAGTCCAATGGTGTATGCTGGCCCTTGAAATGCCTCCCAGTATACGTACTGCTTTGGACTCTTCTAGACCTCTCAAAGGCTTTTCTCCTCTTTCTTCCAGAGGGTCTCTTTCCCTCTCTGTCCGTCCGGTTTGTCTTCTGCTTCTGATGATCCTTCAGATGAAACTGATGATCAAATTCAAGCTGATTCTCAGGATACCGAGGACAATTCTCTGGATATCCAATGTGATCATGAAGATGGTCATCTGTAGAATAAACTCTACTTTTGTTCTGCTTAGATGAGTGCTCCTCCCTAATACAGCGCAGCTGTGCTGAATCAGGCCCTGCCCTTTGAGATGAGTGCTTAGGGATTACCTCATAGCCCTCCTGATTGAACACACGTTTCCCCACTTCAGCTCCTCTAATGGCTGTTGGAAACCTGGTGCATTCTGGGACTGGTAGTCTTTTATAAGAAAATTCTGTTTTCTTATTTATTTATTTTATTTATTTTATTTATTTAACAATTCTTCTATACCGCGCTATTTCAATCAGTGCGGTGTACATTGAAACAAGAACATACTACAATGCATACAAGTAACATTGAGTTTTACATTGAACAGGAAGATTCAACATAGGACAACCGGGGGAACTATGTACAGATTGACTTAAATAATATATACAGTGATATAAAACATGATTTAGATTTTGCAATGTGGTTGACTAATAGGACTAGAGAGAAGATTGACCAACTAGCCCTTTTCTGGTTGTATTGAGGTGCTAGTATTGTTAATGGCTAGGTTGACTTCTGGGTAGCATTTTGTGAATAAGTGGTATTTCAATGCTTTTCTGAATAGGATTAGGTTTTTGATAGCACGGATTTCGTGCGGTAGTGCATTCCAGTTTAGAGGTGCAAATAAGGAGAAAGCCCTGTTGGAGGTGGCCTTAGTGCACTTCGTTATTATTTTTGGGACTATTAAGGTGTTCAATGATGTAGTTCTCCTTTTTCTGTTTTCCAGGGTGCCATGGATAAGTTTGCTGATTGGCGTAGGGGGGTAGTTATTTAGGGCCTTGAAAGTAAGAACTAAAGACTTATACTGGATTCTGGCATGTAATGGTAACCAGTGCAGTTCTTTCATGATGGGTGTTATATGTTATATTTCTACCAGAACTGACAGGTTGCTTGTTCAGAGTCACTTCACCTTTTCTATAGCTCCTTCCTGAGCTATGATAAGCTTCCTTATCACAGTATTTACGGTTTAGCGTAGTTACTCACCTGTAACAGGTGTTCTCCAGGAGCAGCAGGAATCAGTCCTCACATATGGGTGACGTCGGCGCCTAAGGAGCCCTCGCGGAGCAATTTTCCCCAGCTTTCAAAGAAAGCCTTTGGGAATTGCAGCGCGCATGCGCGGTCCTCTTCCCGCCCAAGGGTGCCATCTTGCTCAGTCAGATGACATAACTAAAAGACAGCAAAAATTAGCAAAAACGAAAGCATATAACTGCAACTCCAAGGGGAGGAGGGAGGGTTGTGAGGACTGATTCCTGCTGCTCCTAGAGAACACCTGTTACAGGTGAGTAACTACTCTTTCTCCAGGACCAAGCAGGAAGTCAGTCCTCACATATGGGACTCCCAAGCTTAAGGCTACCGGAGACCCTAAGCACAAAAATGAGCTCCCTCAAGGTCAGTAGCACAGAAGGAAGGAATCTTCTCTGAATATGTCTCCAACCGGTAGCCCAACAACCGGGACAGAGGGTAGGAGTTGCCTATACCTCGAAGAGGTTACGGAGGACTGCCTGTCCGAAAGCACTGTCCCTGCGGGACTCCCTCTCCACGCAGTAATGGGCTGCAAAAGTCTGGCTTGAAGACCAAGTAGCGGCCCGGCAGATGTCTGCCAATGGAACAGAGCGGAGGTAAGCTACAGACGTAGCCTTCGCCCGAACACGATGAGCTGTGACTCTACCTTCCAGCACGAGGCCGGCTGCCTCGTAAGCCCAAGCGATACAGTCCGCAATCCAGATGGACAGAGTACGCTTGGAGACAGGAAGCCCCAACCTGTTGGGGTCATAAGACACGAAGAGCTGAACAGTCTTTCGGTGCTCCCGCGTACGGTCAAGGTAGAAGGTCAACGCCCTTCTACAGTCCAGGGTATGCAGGACCATTTCAGCTCGGCTGGAGGGTGGCCTGGGAAAGTAGGTCGGAAGTACCACCTCCTGGTTGATGTGAAAAGGGGAAACCACTTTGGGGAGAAATTTAGGGTGAGTCCGTAGGACTACCCGGTTCTTGTAGAACCTAGTGTAAGGAGGATCAGAAACCAGGGCCTGCAGCTCACTAACGCGTCTAGCAGAAGTGAGGGCTACCAAGAACAAGGTTTTCCAGGAAAGAAAACGTAGCGGACAGGTAGCCATAGGCTCAAAAGGCGGACAGGTAATCCGCTGCAACACCACATTAAGATCCCAGTCCACGGCTGGCGTGCGCAAAGGTGGCTTAAGGAGAAGGAGGCCTCTGAGAAACCGAGCCACCAGAGGGTGGCTGGAAAGAGGTCTACCATCCACCGTCATGTGATGCGCAGAAAGAGCACTGAGGTGGACCTTTACCGAGTTGGACTTTAGTCCAAGGTTGGAGAGAGAGAGCAAGTACTGCAAGACCACTGATGCTGAACAGGAGAAAGGATCTTGAGACTGCTGAGTACACCAGACGGAGAACCAACGCCACTTGAGAGCGTAGGTCTTGCGGGTGGAGGGCCTCCTGGAGGCCAAGACGACCTCCTCCACATCTGGAGGTAGCTGCAGAGGAGCAAGGACTACCCTTTCAGCAGCCAGGCCATCAGATGAAGGGACCGGAGATTGGGGTTTAGGAGAGTCCCCTGATCCTGCGACAGGAGGTCTGGCTGAAATCCCAGTGGAAGAGGAGTGTCTACCGCTAGCTGCATCAGAAGCGGGAACCAAGGTTGTCTCGGCCACCGGGGAGCCACTAGGATCATCGATGCTTTGTCTCTGAGAACCTTGAAGAGCGTCCGAGACACCAGTGGCATGGGAGGAAAGGCATACAAGAGGCCGGTGGACCATGGAATTAGAAAAGCATCCGCCGCTACCCGGAGAGAATGCGGCTGTCGAGAGCAGAATCTGGGCAGCTGCCGGTTCAGAGGACTGGCAAACAGATCCATGGTGGGGAGGCCCCACTTGAGAAAGATCCGCTGAACCACCAGCGGATCCAACCTCCACTCGTGTGGCTGGAGGATCCTGCTGAGCTTGTCGGCCAGGTAATTTTTTTGACCTGGGAGATAGACAGCCTTGAGGATGATGCCGTGGTGGACTGCCCAAGAGCATAGTGTTTGGGCCTCCTGACAGAGAAGGAAGGAGCCTGTTCCGCCTTGTTTGTTCACATAGAACATTGCCACCTGATTGTCTGTCTGTATCAGCACCGACTGGTGAGAAACCAGGTGAGAGAATGCTTTGCGCGCTAGGCGGATGGCTCTGAGCTCCAGGAAGTTTATCTGCTGAGCAGACTCCCAAGGAGTCCAGAGGCCTTGAGTACATGTCCCTTGGCAATGTGCTCCCCAACCCAGGAGAGAAGTATCGGTCGTCAGGACCTGAGAATGCGTAGGGGGCTGAAAAGTCACTCCTAGTACCAGGTTTGGCAGATGAAGCCACCATTGTAGAGAAGAGACCAGCTGGTCGGAGATCCGTACGGAGTCCGCTAGGCTCCCGGTGGCCTGATGCCATTGATTGCGAAGGCACCACTGAGCAGGACGCATGTTCAGTCGGGCATTGGGGGTCACATGGACCGTGGAAGCCATATGGCTGAGCAGTCGCAGAAAGTGCCTGGCTGAGACCAGCGCATTGCTGTGAAAGTGGCCGGCGAGATCCATGAGCCGCTTGGCCCTGTCCAGAGGGAGGAAGGCCCACGCCTGAAGTGTGTCCAACCAGGCGCCGATGAACTCGAGATTTTGAGAGGGGAGCAAAGTGGACTTTGCGAAGTTTATGACAAAACCCAAGTGCTGGAGCAGAGCCACAGTGCGATGAGTGGCTTGAGTGGCCTCTTGGGAAGACTGGGCTCTGATGAGCCAGTCGTCCAGGTATGGGAACACAAACAGACCTTGAAGTCTCAGATAAGCCGCCACCACTGCGAGGCATTTGGTGAACACCCTGGGTGCGGAGGATAGGCCAAAGGGCAGCACTCTGTACTGGTCATGATTTCCTCCCACAACAAATCTAAGATATTGTCTGTGGTCCGGATGAATGAGGATATGAGTATAGGCATCTTTCAGATCCAAGGAGCATAGCCAGTCTCCCTGCTGGAGGTAGGGCAGCAGGATTCCAAGGGTAAGCATCTTGAACCTTTCCTTTGCAAGGAACTTGTTGAGGTTTCGCAAGCCCAGGATGGGTCTGAGGCCTCCTGTTCTTTTTGGAATGAGGAAGTACCTGGAGTAAAACCCTTGGCACTTCAGGTGGTGGGGCACCGGTTCCACGGCTTGTTCCTGAAGCAGACTTGCTAACTCTTGAAGGAGTAAGGCCCTGTGCAAAGGCAGTCTGGGAGGCTCCCCCGGAAAGTAGGAGGGAGGTACCTGGTGAAAGTGAAGAAGATAACCCTTTTGAACTATGTGAAGTACCCAGGTATCTGTGGTGATGTTGGACCACCTTTGGGCAAAGTGGACCAGCCGGCCTCCTGTGCTGAGAGAAACCAGCTGAGAGGGAGAGGCTATGCTGAGGAAGTCAAAAACCCCCACCCTGCTGAGCAGGGGCCGGTGGTGCAGGCTTGGGGGATTGCTGCCTACGGGACCCATTACCCCGTCCCTTGGCCTGCTTTCCCTGTGGGGGAGCTGCTGAGGCCTGATACTGAGGGTAGTATTTATAGGCAGCACCTTTCCTCGGGTAAAAGGGCTTTTTCCCCGAGGCCTTCTTCTTTTGAGAAGGGGCAGAGGTCTTCCTTGAGAGACGAGTCCTGGTGAGAGTCTCCGTCTCGATTTGTGCAGCCTTCTCATCCATGGGCTTGCCAAAGAGGTTATCACCTCGGCAGGGGACATCGACCAACTTGTCCTGTACCCAGGGCTCGAGGTCGGACGTCTGAAGCCAAGCCTGGCGGCGTCCACCGATGCCAGCCGCAGCTACTCGAGCCGAAGCCTCAAAACCATCATAGGCTGCTCGAGATATAAACTTGGAGCACTCCCGAATACCAGTGGACAAGGTTTGGAACCTCTGCAAAGGTTCGTCGGAGAGACCAGCAGAGAACCAGGCTATTTCCTTAGCCAGGTCTCGGAGATACATGCCCATGTAGAGCTGGTATGTCTGGACTCGACAAGCAAGCATAGAGCCCTGGAAGCACTTCCTACCGAGGGCATCCAGGCTTCGGGCTTCCCTACCAGGGGGCACCGAGGAGTGCATTTTTTGACTCTTAAGTCTATGTATGGCCGATTCCACCACCATGGAATGGTGCGGTAGTTGTGCCTTCTGGAAGCCGGGGCTCTTGCGGACTCGATAAATGGAATCGACCCGCTTGCTTAATACCGGCGACGACGCCGGGCTCTCCCACATGCGGAAGAGAAGTCGTTCCAGCATCGGAGGAACTGGTACAATAAAGGCCTCCTTCGGGGGAGAGTCATATTGGAGGGCATCGAGTTCTTCGACTCGAGGCTCCTCCTCGGGATCCGCAGGGAAGGCCAAGGCCTTGGCCATATCCCTCACGAATTCCGAGAACTGGGTATCCTCCAGGGGGGACCGTCTCCGAGGTTCGGACTCAGGGGAGTCCGAAGGGACACACCGAGTCCGAAAGGAACCAGGTGACTCTTCGTCCTCCGATTCCCAGGCCGACTCCTCGGAGGAGGAGTCGAGCGGCTCCGGTCGGGCGGGCACCAACGCTATCTGCTCCGACGCCGAGGGAGTCGGCGTCGACGACCTCGGTCCCGAATGGGAGGCCAAAGGAGACCTCGACCGAGGATCGACTCGAGCCCTCATGGACTCGAGGATCGGCTCGGTCTCCGGGGTCAATTTGGAGGTCGACGTCCCGGTGGTCAGGGCAGAAGCACCGGCGAGGCCAGCGATCAATACCCGCTGCTGGTCCAAGAAGGCAGTCAGACTGCTCTCCAAGGCCGTCAACCTGAGTCCGAGCTCAGGAGACCCAGCAGCCCCCGACTCGGGCCCCGACGGCGTCGGGCCCAACGTCGGGTCCTTCAGAGGCGAGTCAATGAGGACAATAGTACTCACGTGAGCGGGCAAGTCCACCTCGAGTCGAGGATGTTTTGACGACCTCTCCATCTCCGAGGACCCGGGACGGGAGTCGGGCCTATGAGACCTGGCCCTCGAGGAAACAGGTGCGTCCACCGATCCCGCCCTCGCGGGTTTCTTCTTCCGATGATGTTCCCGGGTAGGAGACCCCCTCTCAGAGGAACTTCGACGATGCTCAGGACCAGAGTCCCGAGACGTCGAAGCCTCTGACGAGGTCCGAGCCCTGCCGGAGTCAGAGAAGATACACTCCCGCTGATGCTGCCGACTCCTCAAAGCTTTTGAGGACATTTTGCCGCATGGCACACAGATCAGGGAATCATGATCTGGGCCGAGGCAGCGGAGGCAGAAGTCATGAGTGTCTGTAAGAGACATGAGTTTCTTACAGAGATCACACTTTTTAAAGCCGCTGGCAGCCATCGGGGGAAAAAGGGCCCATGCGAGGTCGAATGACCGGGCTGCCAGGGAAAAAGGAAAAAGGCGTCGAACCGAAGAAAAAAAGAGAAAAAATCAACTTTTCTGCGGGGATTCACAGAAAATTGGGGAAAATTGGGGAAAATTGCTCCGCGAGGGCTCCGTCGGCGCCGACGTCACCCATATGTGAGGACTGACTTCCTGCTTGGTCCTGGAGAAAGAGTAGTTACTCACCTGTAACAGGTGTTCTCCAGGAGCAGCAGGAATCAGTCCTCACTTATGGGTGACGTCGGCGCTGACGGAGCCCTCGCGGAGCAATTTCCCCCACTTTCGAAGAAAGCCTTTGGGAACTGCAGCGCGCATGCGTGGTCCCCTTCCCGCCCAAGGATGCCATCTTGCTCAGTCTGATGACATAGCGAAAATACAGCAAAAAAGTTAGCAAAAACCATGGATAAGAATGACTGCAACTCCGAGGGGAGGAGGGAGGGTTGTGAGGACTGATTCCTGCTGCTCCTGGAGAACACCTGTTACAGGTGAGTAACTACTCTTTCTCCAGGACCAAGCAGGAAGTCAGTCCTCACTTATGGGACTCCCAAGCTTAAGGTTACCGGAGACCTCAAGCCGAAAAATGAGCTCCCTCTAGCTCAGCAGAACAGAAGGAAGGAATCTTCTCTGAATACGCTCCCGGCCGGTAGCCCAACACCAGGGCCGGAGGGTAGGAGTTGCCTAAACCTCAAAGAGATTGTGGAGGACTGCCTGTCCGAAAGCACTGTCCCTGCGGGACTCCCTCTCCAGGCAGTAATGAGCCGCAAAAGTCTGGCTTGAAGACCAAGTAGCGGCCCGGCAGATGTCTGCCAACGGAACAGAGCGGAGATGAGCCACTGACGCAGCCTTCGTCCTGACATGGTGAGCCGTGACTCGACTCTGTAAGGAGAGGCCGGCAGCCCCATAAGCCCAAGCGATACAGTCAGCTACCCAGATGGACAAAGTACGCTTGGAGACAGGAACCCCCAACCTATTGGGGTCAAAAGAAACGAAAAGCTGAACAGCCTTTCGATGCTCCCGCGTACGGTCAAGGTAGAAGGATAAGGCTCTCCTACAGTCCAGGGTATGCAGAACTGTTTCAGCTCGGCTGGTATGCGGCCTGGGAAAGAAGGTTGGAAGAACCACCTCTTGGTTGAGATGAAAAGGGGAAACCACCTTTGGAAGAAACTTAGGGCGAGTCCTTAAGACCACCCTATTTGGGTAGAACCTAGTGTAAGGAGGCTCAGACACTAGGGCTTGCAGTTCACTAACGCGCCTAGCAGAGGTAAGGGCTACCAAGAAGAGAGTATTCCAGGAAAGGAAAACGAAGAGAGCAGGTAGCCAGAGGTTCAAAAGGCGGACAGGTAATCCGCTGTAAGACGACATTGAGATCCCAGTCAGGGGCTGGTGGGCGCAAAGGAGGCTTAAGCAGAAGGAGGCCTCTGAGAAAACGTGCCACCAAGGGGTGTGCGGAAAGAGATCTTCCGTCCACCGGCGAGTGATGTGCAGAGAGAGCACTGAGGTGGACCCTGACAGAGTTGGACTTGAGGCCTAGATTGGAAAGGTGAAGCAAATATTGCAGTACCAACAGGAGAAGGGGTTCTCAGACTGCTGAGAACACCACACGGTGAAGCGATGCCATTTAAGGGCGTAAGACTTCCGGGTGGATGGTCGCCTAGACACTAGGACGACATCTTCCACTTCCGGAGGTAGTAGGAGCGGAGCTAGGACTACCCTTTCAGCAGCCAGGCCATCAGGTGAAGCGCCCGGAGGTTGGGGTGCAGGAGCGTGCCTTGATCCTGAGTCAGGAGATCGGGCTGAAACCCCAGAGGAAGAGGAGTGTCCACCGCCAGTTGTAGCAGGAGCGGGAACCAGGGCTGTCTCGGCCACCTGGGCGCTACCAGGATTACCGAGGCCCTGTCCCGGAGAACATTGAAAAGCGTCCGGGACACGAGTGGCATGGGAGGAAAGGCATACAGTAGGCCCGTGGACCACGGGATGAGGAAAGCATCCGCCGCTACTCTGAGCGGATGCGGGTGCCTGGAGCAGAACCTGGGAAGTTGCCGGTTCAGAGGACTGGCAAAAAGATCCATGGTGGGGAGGCCCCACCAGAGGAAGATCCGCTGAACCACCAACGGGTCTAACCTCCACTCGTGTGGCTGCAGAATCCTGCTCAGTTTGTCGGCCAGGTAATTTTCCTGTCCTGGCAGGTAAACAGCTTTGAGGAGGATGCCATGGTCAACTGCCCAAGAGCACAGTCTCCGAGCCTCTTGACATAGAAGGAGGGAGCCGGTGCCCCCCTGTTTGTTCACATAGAACATGGCAACCTGATTGTCCGTCTGGACCAGTACAGACTGATGAGAAGTGAGGTGAGAGAAGGTCCGTAGAGCTAGGCGGATCGCCCTGAGCTCCAGGAAGTTTATCTGCTGAGCAGCCTCCCAAGGGGTCCAAAGGCCTTGAGTACATGTCCCCTGGCAATGTGCTTCCCATCCCAGGAGAGAGGCATCTGACGTCAGCACTTGGGAAGGCGGAGGAGACTGAAAATTCATGCCGAGTACCAGATTGGGCAGATGAAGCCACCATTGCAGAGAGGAGACCAGGTGGTCGGAGATCTGCACTAAGTCTGCAAGGCTCCCTGTGGCTTGATGCCATTGAGTGCGAAGGCTCCACTGAGCAGGCCTCATATGTAGATGGGCATTCAGAGTGACATGGACCGTGGAAGCCATATGGCCGAGCAGCTGCAGGAATTGCCTGGCTGAGACCAGGGAAGTGCTGTGAAACTGGCTGGCCAGAGTTCTGAGCCGGTTGGCCCATTCCAGAGGCAAGAAGGCACGAGCCTGTAGAGTGTCCAACCGTGCTCCTATGAATTTGAGATCCTGAGAGGGGAGCAAAGTGGACTTTGCGAAATTTATGACAAACCCCAAGTGCTGAAGCAGAGCCACAGTGTGAAGGGTGGCCTGGTTGGCCTCTTGGGAAGAATGGCCCCTTATGAGCCAGTCGTCCAGGTATGGAAACACAAAGAGACCCTGAAGCCTCAGGTAGGCCGCCACCACTGCCAAGCACTTGGTGAACACCCATGGAGCGGAGGACAGGCCAAAGGGCAGTACCCTGTACTGATAATGATTTCCTGCCACAACAAATCGTAGATATTGTCTGTGGTCCGGATGGATAAGGATGTGAGTATAAGCATCCTTTAGATCCAAGGAGCATAGCCAATCTCCCTGCTGGAGGTAGGGCAGCAGGATTCCAAGGGTAAGCATCTTGAACTTTTCCCTTTGCAGGAACTTGTTGAGGTTGCGCAAGTCTAGGATGGGTCTGAGGCCTCCTGTTCTTTTTGGTATCAGAAAGTACCTGGAATAAAAGCCGTGACCTCTCAGGTGGTGGGGCACCGGTTCCACAGCCTGCTCCTGAAGAAGACTCGCCAACTCCTGAAGGAGTAAGTCCCTGTGCAGAGGGGGTCTTGGAAGCTCCCCTGGAAAGGAGGAGGGAGGTACTTGGTGAAAATGCAAAAGGTAGCCCTTTTGAACTACCTGAAGCACCCAGGTATCTGATGTTATGGCTGACCACCTGTGGGCAAAGTGGGCCAGCTGGCCTCCCGTGCTGAGAGAAGCCAGCGGGGGGGAAGAGGCTATGCTTACGGAGTCAAAAACCCCCACCCTGCTGAGCAGGGGCTGGTGTAGTGGGCTTGGGGGCCTTCTGCCTACGGGACCCATTACCCTGTCCCTTAGCCTGCTGACCCTGATGGGGAGCTGCTGAGGCTTGATAGTGTGGGTGGTGTTGTTTATAGGCAGACACCTTCCTCGGGTAAAAGGGCTTTTTCCCCGAGCCCTTCCTCTTCTGTGAAGGGGCAGAGGTCTTCCTGGACAGGCGAGTCCTGGTTAGAGTCTCGGTCTCGAGTTGTGCAGCCTTTTCAGCCATGGGCTTGCCAAAGAGGTTTTCACCTCTGCAGGGGACATCGACCAACTTGTCCTGCACCCATGGCTCGAGGTCGGATGACTGAAGCCAAGCCTGTCGGCGGGCACCGATGCCGGCCCCAGCTACTCGAGCCGATGCTTCGAAGCCATCGTAGGCTGCTCGAGAAATAAACTTCAAGCACTCTCGAATACCAGTGGACAAGGCCTGGAACCTCTGCAAAGGTTCCTCGGAGAGACCAGCAGAGAACCCAGCAATTTCCTTTGCCAGGTCTCGGAGATACATGCCCATGTAGAGCTGGTATGTCTGGACTCGACAAGCAAGCATAGAGCCCTGGAAGCACTTCCTACCGAGGGCATCCAGGTTCCGGGCCTCCTTGCCGGGAGGCACCGAGGAGTGCATCTTTTGACTCTTGAGTCAATGCATGGCCGATTCCACCACCATGGAATGGTGCGGTAGTTGTGCCTTCTGGAACCCGGGGCTCTTGCAGACTCGATATATGGAATCGACCCGCTTGTTTAACACCGGCGTCGATGCCGGGCTCTCCCACATGCGGAAGAGAAGTCTTTCCAGCATCGGAGGAACCGGTACAGTAAAGGCCTCCTTCGGGGGAGAGTCATACTGGAGGGCCTCGAGCTCTTTGGCTCGAGGCTCCTCCTCGGGATCCGCGGGGAAGGCCAAAGCCTTGGCCATATCCCTCACGAAGTCCGAGAACCGGGTATCCTCCGGGGGGGGACCGTCTCCGAGGCTCAGACTCGAGCGAGTCAGAGGGGACGCACTGAGTCTGAAAAGAACCGGGTGACTCGTCCTCCTCCGTGTCCCAGCCTGACTCCTCCGTGGAGGAATCGAGCGGCTCCGTACGGGCGGCCGCCGAGGACCTCCGCCCCGACCGGCGTCGACGACCTCGGTCCTGAACAGGAGGCCGAGGGAGACCGTGACCAAGGATCGACTCGAGCCCGCATGGACTCGAGGATCGGCTCGGCCTCCGGGGTCGACTTGGACGTGGACGTCCCGGTGGTCGGGGCAGATGCACTGGCGAGGCCAGCGATCAATGCCCGCTGCTGGTCCATGAAGGCAGCGAAACTGCTCTCCAAGGCCGTCAACCTGAGTCCAAGCTCAGGAGACCCAGCAGCCCCCGACTCGGGCCCCGACGGCGTCAGGCCCGACGTCGGCTCCTTCGGAGGCGAGTCCACGAGGACTACAGTACTCACGTGTCCAGGAGACTCCACTTCGAGACGAGGATGCTTCGAAGGCCTCTCCAACTCCGAGGACCCGGGGCGGCTATCGGGGCTATGCGACCTGGCCCTCGAGGGACCAGGAGCGTCCTCCGACGCCGCCCTCGCGGGTTTCTTCTTCTGACGATGTTCCCGGGCGGGAGACCCCTGCTTAGAGGAACTCCGACGACGCTCGGGGCCGGAGTCACGAGACGTCGAAGCCTCTGATGAGGTCCGGGCCCGGCCGGATGCGGCGTCAGAGAAGATTCGCTCCTTTTGAGACTGCCGACTCCTCAATGCCTTCGAGGACATTTTGGTACACGGACCACAAATCATCGGGTCATGATTGGGTCCGAGGCAGCGGAGGCAGCAGTCGTGTGTGTCGGTAAGAGACATAAGCCTCGTACACCGATCACACTTTTTAAACCCGCTGGCAGCCATCGGGGGAAAAAGGGCCCCTGCGAGGTCAAAAGACCATGCTGCCAGAGAAAAAGAAAAAAGTGGCGGGAACGCCAGTCACGAAGGACAAAAACCGAAAAATAGTGAACGGACTCGACACCGGAGTATCGAGGCCGGGCGGGAAAAGGACACGGCGTCGAACCGAGAAAAAACAGAACGAAAAAAATCAACTTTTTCAGCAGCGATCACAAACTACATCTGTAGGGCTCCGCGGAAAAAAGAAGACTGAGCAAGATGGCACCCTTGGGCGGGAAGGGGACCGCGCATGCGCGCTGCAATTCCCAAAGGCTTTCTTCGAAAGCTGGGGAAATTGCTCCGTGAGGGCTCCGTCGGCGCCGACGTCACCCATAAGTGAGGACTGACTTCCTGCTTGGTCCTGGAGAATCACAAGTTCTACAATATTTTCTAGTGCAATCAATGTGGTGTACATACTGTATTCTGAGGTGTAGTCAAATTTTAAAGTATATAACTCCGAGTGTTGTTATGTGGCGCACAAAAATTTAACCTTTCTTCAAAAGCTGCACAGCTGATATTTTATGCGCACACACCCAAAGGAAATTAGAGGGAACATTGCTCTGAACCCTTGGTAGTTCCTCTGCCACAGGTTCTTCAGCTACCGGTGGACTGTGTCACAATGCATCCTGATGGTATTCCTGGTACTGTGGACATTCAAAAGGTTTCGCTTGCTGATGTTTGGTCTGTTCTTTCTCGAATAGAGGCCTCCTATCACTTCATTAGCTTCTGTAGCTTCTCAATTTTCTGAATTTTCGAAAGGCTCAGTAGCTAAAATGGCTCAGCATGATTTTTAAATAGCAGTTTTGGATACCAAGTGTCAGAAATTAGAAAACCAATATGTTATTTTACAAAAATCCTCTTTGTCTTTTATTAAGGATAGCATTACCTTGCATACCCAACAGGAATTATTGGAAAACTCTTTAAGGGCAATGAATATTCAATGTTTAAATTTTCCTTATACTCGTTTATTGTCTCCTCAGATATTATTTGATAAATATTTAACTGAGGTTCTGGGATATGAAGATAATGCTAAACCGCCTATAAATAAGCTTTATTATCTTCCTGTGACTTGGACACCTACTGGTGGGGTTTCCCCAGGAGTTGTTCCTAAAGCTTTAACAGATTCATTGGATGTATCCGAGTATATAGAATCTTCTCGTGATGTAATTTCCTCTCGTGCTACTTTGCTTGTATCTTTTGTCTCTGAGGCTGATAAAAATTCTGTTATGCGTTTATTTTTTGCAAATAAACTTTATTAATAACCTGAGAGCCCAACACAGGCCGTGTTTCGTATTTGTCACTTCATCAGGGGATACAGGTTTGCTGCAAATACAGAAACATTACATCTATAACATTAAAATTATAGTACTTCTAACATAAAATATCAAAATAATATGATTGATAATAAATAATAAATACATTAAAACAATTATTGTTACAAGATACCACTAAGATCATAAATAAATTAATAAAATATCTACAACATGAAAGGGTGTGTAATATCACATAAAAGAAAGAAAGAAAAACTTACGTAAAAAACATACTATGTGTAAATACTGTGCCTATATTTGATTACACAGCAGCAGGAGTTAGATGGGTAGGACATTAATAATGGATCAAATGTAAACACCAATTATAAAACCATACTTATATAAATAGAACTAAATTGAATTAAAAATTATAATAGCCAAAATTACATATATAAAAAAATTATTACATATATAAAAACGTGCTATGTGTCACCACTGTGCTTATGTATCATTGTGTATTTTCTGTGTATATTTTCCTTAGCAGTGGCCGCTCCCCTGGATGTGGACTATGTTATTTTCTGTATTTTCTTTACATTGTAAAATCTTTGTTTTATCTTTTTTAAATTCATTAATAAAAATCTCAATATAAAAAAAAAAAAGAAGGAAAGTGAGCACCAACAGGGTCGGTACCAGTGTCGACGGGAAGGCAGATGCGACCACAAAACCCCCCCCCACATTTTCTGCGGTGACAGGAATTGCTTCTTTTCGGCTCCACGGAGAACGAAGAACTGAGGAGGGAAAGGCGGGAAGGCAGCTACGCAGGCGCAGTGGCACTGTTCCCTCTAAGCTGTGCGCGTGTGCGCGCGCACACACCTCGCCGAGCGAGCGCACATACTTTATAACAGAGCGCACAAAAATTATGGTTCTGATTCTGATAGAAAACAACACAGACATCTTAAAATTTAAAAGTTGTTGTGTATTTACGGTTTTCACAAGTTCTACAATATTATCTAGTGCAATCAGTGTGGTGTACATACTGTATTCTGATGTGTAGTCATATTTTAAAGTATAGAACTCCGAGTGTCGTTATGTGCCGCACAAAAATTTAACCTTCCTTCAAAAGCTGCACAGCTGATATTTTATGCGCACACAGCCTAAAGAAAATTAGAGGGAACATTGCGCAGTGGGATGCTCCCAAAAGCTTTCCTATTGGACGCTGGGGAGCGGTCCCGTGCGGGCTCCATTGGTGCCAATGTCACCCATATGTGATGACTACATTCCTGCTTGTTTCTGGAGATTATACATTCTTCAACAAAGTTACTGTTTTTATCTGGTAGATATTCTGACAAAATATTTTCTTGCAAAGAAAATTGAAAAATAACAGATGACAAATCCAGCCTAGTAATTTCACAAGTAATTTCCAAATAAGATAGCCCATAAAATAAAATAAATCCTTTGATCTTATAATGAGCTCAGAATTGTACACCACAACTATGGTACATTTCCAATAGCGGCTGAAACAACCATTATGTGGCAAGCTAATCTTGTTGTAGAACTTGCTTACCTTTTAGTCAGTAGCATAAGAGACACTATCTTGCACTAACTTTTGTACCCTATTGAATATATTTAAAAAAATTAAATTACAACAAATCCAAACGTCTTGTTAATGGCTACTCAGAATTTGGAAATGCAGATTAACAAACAGCTTGATAACACTGAAAATTAGGTAATGTAATTCAAACATGGTTGAAAGGATTGAAAAAAAGGAGTTGAAAACAATCAAAAACTAGCTAAATAATTAAAGATAAAATGATTTTGCAAAGATAAATTTTACTGATTGTCACATATTCCCAACATACAATACAGAAGTATTAGTCTTATTGAAATGATTGATAGTACAATGGAAAGCAGATTATAGCTTTGTTGGTCGAGAGTGGAAAACAGTTTTGTCATCTCCTAAGTGTTGATACATTTTATAATATAAATACTACTAGACTTGTTTCCAAAAAGGACAAAAGGAAAGGCAACAAAACCATAATACTATCAGGAGAAAAGAATATGGCAAATATATATCCTTTTAAATATCTCTGTCTATACAACAGTACTGGACACTTTAAAAAATGCTATTTTGCTGCATCTTACCCTGTATAATCAACATCGCTGGGATAACTTAACAAACGAAGTCCTTGTTCTAACTTGCGCACACATCCTTTTATATCTCCTGTTGCCATTATTCTGATTGAAAAGTATTGGCTTCAAGACTACAATCTGGATATCTTTCTAAAAACAAACAAATCAAAACACAGAAAAAAAGTTATACAGCCACATATTCTTAACCATTTGGTTACTTTAAAAAATAAAAAAATTCTAAGCAATTACCACTTTATTTGTAGATATCAAAAATACAAAAATAAACTGTAAAGATGAATTTGAAGAGTTCCCATGAAGGAATTAGATTTTCTCTCTCCTGGATTCCTTTGAAAGCATTGTGCTTTTGTAACCAAGAGAGACAATTGTGTTGCTGAGATGAGATAATAGGTTGCACTTTTTGAGATAAGCACAATTGTCCCTTCAGTTATTGATGGAAACCCAAGGTCCAAATGAGCAGGTAGCTGACACTTTAAACTTCCCTGTCAGCACTTACACCTGTTTATCTCTGAGGCAGGTGTTAAGTGCTGACAGGGAAGTTTAAAAAAATACATGTGAATTTCCATAATAAAAGACAGAACATATTGGCAGATAAGGACTACTTGGCCAACCCAGTCTGTTCACTTGCACTATCACATAACTCTCTTGCTTATTCATATGAAAAGAGCACACTACTGCAAAAATAAACTTAGATTTAATCACAAATGTTTTGGTAATTTCTGCCTATGAATATACATAGCTCAGAAATACAAATAATGGTAACCTACTTTTACCTATCGTGTCCAAGGCAGAACACAATATCAATTTGTTTTTATATTATTTATTGTAAGATTATAATCAGAAAATTAATAAAAACAAAATCCACATCCCCTTAGTCAGCTGGTTTGAACCTCGATTCAAATTGGTTACAAGCCCAGTGACATTTTCTCATTTTATTTGAAAAAGAGACCAACTCTAAGAAGAGAAGCCAGCTGCAGAATGCAAAGATGCCAATTTGATCCCAATACAGTATATATTAAACACAATGACAGATTTGGGTCTCCTGGTAGTTAGAAAGGTATTTTAATTTTTTAATTTGCAACTGAAATAAAAACTAAGAAAAATGTATAAAAGATTCCAGGATGGAAACAGTGATTGAACTAAGTAGCAACTGGCTGGAAGGACTGGTGTTTCTAATCCTACAGGTGCTCCTTGTGGCCCTGGACAAGCCACTTAACTCTCCGTTGCCATAAAAGTGAAGTAAGTAGCATAGGTGCAGTATTCAAAGGTTCCAGAAAGACTAAAAAAAAAAAAGCACTCTTTTGAAAGCATATGTGACAAGATAAGAAAAATATAAGACTGTTTACAAGAGTTAAGTGAGGTTATTCTTTTTCCCTAAATTGGGATTCTTTGTAAAAATGTTTTGGTGGAATACCTTATATCAAAGCAATTACTCCAGGGTCTGCAAATGTACCAATTTCCCTTGCAGACAGATGCAGTAAAATGTGTTCCTATTACTCCTCATCATCATTTGTATAGCACTACAAAGCGTATGCAGCACTACAGGCACATGTAAAAAGACTGTCCCTTCTCATCAGAGTTTACGATCTAGCCAAGACAGACAACAGCTGAGGGCAAGAATATATCTAGGGGAATGGTAAGGAGACATATAGGAGACTAAGTGGATCAGGATCCAAAAGCAGCCTTAAAGAGATGAGTTTTCAGTCTGGAATTGAAAAAGGCCAGAGATGAAGCCTGATGCACAGACTCAGGTAGTTTGTTCCAGGCATAAGGAGCAGAAAGGTGGAAGAATCCGAGTCTGGAGTTGGCAGTACAAGGTAAGGACACAGGTAGAAGGGATCTTCCAGAAGAGCGGAATTCTCAAAGAGGGGTGTAAGGAGAGATAAGGCACTGAGGAGCAGCAGAATGAGTGCACTTATAGGTCAGTAGGAGAGGTTTGAACTGGAAACGGATAGGGAAACAATGAAGGGACTTGAGAAGAGGGACTGTATGTGCATATCAAGGCTGGCAGAAGATTAGCTGCACAGCTGAATTTTGAACATATTGAAAGGGAGAGAGATGATTCAGAAGGAGACCAGCAAGGAAGAGATTGCAATAGTCTAGACAGGGGATGACTAAAGAGTGGATAAGTGTCTTAGTAGTGTGTGTAGAAAGGAAGGGACTGATTTTGCCAGTGTTATAGGGAAAGAAGAAACAGGTTTTATGGATGTGTGCAAAGAAAGAGTAGAGACAAAAATGACCCCAAATTTGCGAGCTGAGGAAAACAATGAGGAGTGTAGTGTTATCCACAGAAACAGAGAAGGGAGGAAGGGGAGAGGTGGGTTTAGGGGGAAAGATAAGGAGCTCAGTTTTGGCCATGTTCAGTTTCAGACGCGGTGAGACATCCAGACAGCAGTGTTGGGTAAGCAGGCAGAGATCCAGACCTGGATTCCTGGAGAGATTATAGGCACAAAAAGGTGTTAGAATTTGCACACAGGCGAGTCTGGCTTTAGCATACAATTTGTGCCACCAAAATGCAAAAATAAGTTTTATACATGTGCTGCATGCAAAGCTCACACAGACAGCAGTGCACAGCACACTTAAATCCATAATGAAGCAATTAGCTACTCAGAGCAGATAGAGAGATGTGAGCAGGAGATCTGAAGGCTGAGTGCAATGCTGTAAATTTTAATGTAAAGTTTTAACTTTACATTAAAACTCCTGCTTGCATGTGATCTGCCTGCCCTGCCCATAGCATCATCACCAGCAGCAGCGATCATGCTTAAAACCCAGTGTGCTACAGGGAAACCCTCTTTGGCTGCACCAGGGGCTGCGTTCACTATCTGGGCTCCCCCGAAAAGAAGGAAACAGTGCTCCCTCGCTCTTCTGACACCACCAGACCAGCTGCACGCAAGAGAAACCAGCTTCAGTGGTGAGACTGATACCAGGGGTTAAGCCTCTTCCTCCTCCACCTCCAAGGAGCAGCCCTGCCTGCACATGATCTGCCTGCTCCACCCACAGCATCACCACCAGCAGCAGCGATCACACTTAAAACCAGACGTGCTACAGGCAGGCCCGCGCCTGAGGGCCTCACCAGAGGGCCCTTAGGCATGACCCGTGGGGCTGACCTTCCCATCTAATGATCCAACCAAGGAACCCCAGACCTCACTAGAAGCAGCTTCCAGCAAAAGAAAACATTGACCCTGGTCTCTTGAGATACCAGTCCTATAGAAGGCATTCATGCAGAGGTTGGCCTCTACCGGGGGTGAGCTCGACCCGACTCATTTCAAATTGCTGAACTCTCCACCAACCCTATTGACTAAGTTATATCTGCCTAGTATCCTAAAAGGGAATTTACAGCACCCAAATCAGTTTCCTCACTCTATCGCCCTCCCAATGGAAGTGGTGGGAGCAAATACAGTGACAGAATTCAAAATGGCATGGGACAGACACCGTGGATCCCTTTATAGCAACAGGATAAAATAAAAATAAACACTCTCTCTTATATCTCAACAAATAGGGGTGACCTGCATGGAGCTTGCTGGGCAGACTAGATGGACCATGCTGCTCTTTGTCTGCTGTCATATACTATGTTACATAGTAACAAAGTATCATAGTAAGAAGACAGGAGGGGAAAGAAGTTGTAGATGGACCAGAGACCTAGAGGGTGAGTTAAGAGAAAACAAGGGAAGCAGAAACCAGAGAATTGGATCAACACGATTAAAGAATAAAATGACCAGACAGCAAAAGTTCAAAGGGAGTTCCAGACTCTGGGAGAGAAACTCAAGCACAATGTTAACAGTGTAGCATTATCAGAAGTTCTACCTCTTCTTGGTAAGGGGGCAGAAAGGCTGCATCACATGAAGAACTTCAATACATGGCTCCAGACCTGGTGCAAACAAGAAGGATTCAGATTTATAGGCAACTGGGGAAACAGATAGATCAACAAGAGGCTATACTGTGCTGATGGATTACATTTCTCCGTCACAGGGAAAAGGATCCTGAGTGAAAAATTCAGGCAGTATGAGGATAGGCATTTAAACTAGAGAAAGGGGGTGATGGATGAGGAAGGACAAGTTCAGGACATCACTCCCGGCAAAAGCAGAACAACATTGGAAACAGACATACTTTTAAACCACACATCAATGACAAGTGGGAAGAGGTGTATAGAACAAAATCAGTCCAAAATACAGACAAGCCAGTTAACAAATGCTGGAAAGCAATAAGCACAAATGCTCGAAGCTTAGCCAACAAAGTTCCTGACCTGGAAGCAGTAAAGGTGGAAATGGACTTGGACATTGTGGCCATTACAGAAACACGGTTTAACGAGTCACATGAATGGGATATAGTCATAGCTGGTTATAATCTATTCAGAAGAGATAGAGAAGGTGGAAAAGGAGGAGGAATAGCCCTATACGGCAAAAGCAATGTTAAAGCTACTGAAATGCAGGGGACATGGGAAAAAGCAGCACTATGGATTGGTTTGGAAAGAGGAGATGGCACTGTCATCCATACTGGTGTGGTCTACAGGTCTCCGACTCAAACCAAAGAAATAGATAGCGAATTGATTATAGATATTGCAAAGATAGCCACAAAGGGGGAAGTGATCATATTGGGTGATTTTAATCTACCCTTTGTGGATTGGAGTATTCCTTCTGCAAACCTGGAAAGAAGTAAAAAAAATTGTGGATGCCTTCCAAGATGCGTTACTTAGACAAATACTGATGGAACCAACTAGGGAAAGCTTGATGCTGGATTTAGTGCTCATCAACGGAGATAGCGTGTTGAATGTCTGGGTTGATGCCCCTGTGAGCAGCAGCAATCACCACAAGGTGTGGTTTCAGATAAAAGCCAAGGTGGAGTCCAATCATAGCAAGCTCAAAGTCCTAGACTTCAAAAACACTGACTTCAGTAAAATGGCCAAGTACCTGAAGGAGGAGTGGCAGGGTGGGAGGGGATAAGGAAAGTGGAATTGCAATGGACTAAAGGTGGCAATAAAAGGGGCAAAAATACATATGTAAGGAAAGTAAATAAAAACAAGATCCCTTTACAGCAACAGGATAAAATCAAAATAAACTTAACTATCTACATTCTCAACAAACAGGAGTGTCCTACATGGAGCAGTGGGTTCACCCCTAAACAAAGACATGGAGAGGGGTGGCCTGCATGGAGCGGCAGGTGCACCTACTCATGCCATCTAACTGGGCAGACTAGATGGACCATACTGGTCTTTATCTGCCGTCACTTACTATGTTACTATCAGGCTCTACAATTTGTCTGTAACTGAACAGCAAAGTATCTTATTCTAACGTGCTCCCTACAAAATGCTACGCCATATGTTAGGTCAGCATTATTGAGTGCATTTCTTGAATTTTACACTCCATTTGTTAAGTCAGCATTACTGTATTGTACTTCATTGCTTATCACACCTGTCCAGCTTAATTAACACTTCTGTATTTCCAGGAACTGTGCTAACAATTTAATATTGTCCCAATCACGTTGCATTTGCCTTGCTTTCCTACTGACCTTCAACATTGCTCATCTTGAACATTGTATACTATAATATCTGCTTGCGGCTACAATAGCCAACACCGTTCTGCACTACACCATCTAACTCCTCGCTGCAAATACCCATTGACCTCTATCCTATTTGGCAGATGCCACCAATGAGTCACTGCATGCCCAAAATTAGTAGCCTTGATGTACACCAAGTATTCCATACAACTCTCAAACAAACTGCGTTTACTATAATCAGGCAGATCTCACACGAACAGCAAACATGTATTCCCAGCTTTTATTACCCCTCGTATTTGGTACAATCATACTCGCTAGCCTAACATCGAAACTAAATGCTCAGTTCTCATCTCACACTTACTCTGAACCAATCCCAATCATCCGCTCTTATTATGTTGCTCACAGAGACCCCCCCCCCCTTCACAAATACTACAACAGGGTCCCAAATTTCCCACAGATCTGGTCCTGGACATACGAGGTGTGACAAAAAAGAAACGAGACTGTCCCATAAATGTTTTATTAAAAAATCTACAGAGAAATTACGCATTCTCCCCTTCAAAGTAATCCAACCCACTTCTGCATTTGCTTCTGCCATGTACGGAAGCACTCGGTAAAGTCCTCCTCCTTGAGGTCCCTCAGCTCCCTTGTCACAGTGGCCTTGATTTCTTCTACAGAGGAAAAATTAGTTCCTTTGAGCACAGTCTTCAGTCTGGGGAAGAGCCAGAAGTCGCACAGTGCAAGATCCGGGGAATAAAGGAGAGTGGTCGGGAGTTGCGATCTGTTTGTTGGCCAAGAACTGCCTCACACTGAGCACGGTGTGTGTGGACGCATTGTTGTGGTGGAGCAGCCACAACTTGTCTCTCCACAGAGCCCGCCTGCTGCACCGAACCCGGTCATGGAGACAATTGAGGACCTGCTGGTAGAAGTGCTGGTTGACTGTCTGACCCTCAGGCACAAACACATGATGGACCACTCTCTTCTGGTCGAAGAATGCAATCAGCATGACCTTGATCCTTGATTTGGACATGCACGCCTTCTTGGGTCTGGATGACAGTCGAGTCTTCCACTGCAAGCTCTGTCTCTTGCTTTCAGGGTCGTATTGGAAGACCCAAGTCTAGTCTCCTGTGATGACTTGGCCAACAAAGTCTGGATCTTCTCCAGCAAGTTTTGACAAAAACATTGACCCGGTGGTCCTTCTGGTCATCCAATAAAAGCTTGGGCACCATCTTGGCATACACCTTCCGCATTCCCAGCTACTGCACCAAGATGGTCTGCACTGACTCCCTGTTCAGGCTGAACTCCTCAGCTATCATCTGCACCATCAATCTGCGATCACTCCACACCAGCTGGTTCATTTTGTCAATGTTCTCAATCAACTTTGTCATGGAAGGCCGTCCTGACTTGGGGTCATCCTCCACCTCCTCGCAGCCAGTCTTGAAGCGTTTGTGCCACTCGAAGACTCACGGCCTTGACACTGCATCTTCTCCATTAGCCTTTTGGAGAAGTTGGAGACACTCAGTTGGGCCTTTCTCCAACTTAACCAGAAATTTCAAGTTGATTCTTTGCTCCATATTTCTGCCACCTCCAGTTGCGTGACAAAGCAATGGAGCAGTGTGCTACAAAAAATACCTGAAAAAAAAAAAACCAGAGAGATGAAAAATATTATAGCAGAATAGTGGCGAGATGTTGCACAACACAGTGACATAAGCGGTTAACCATGGGCGTGGCTGCTGCAGTCTTGTTCTTTTTTTGTCACACATCGTATGAACACCACCACATCTAAAGCTGACTCTGCCCTGTCAAATGGATTAAAATTGCATGTAATGAACTAGTACCTATCCTACTGACAATTGTTAACCTCTCCCTCTTTCAAGGATACATGTCTAGTGACCTTAAAAAAAGCCATCATACGCCCAATATTAAAAAAAAGAACTCTGGACAAAGATAGCCCATCCTCATACAGACCCATCTCTAGTTTACCGTTCCTGGCAAAAATAATAGAAAATAACGTATATATGCAACTTCAAGATCACAATGATCTCTATTCACCGCTTGATGATAACCAATATGGGTTTAGACCTCATCATAGCATCGAGACCCTGATATTAATACTCTACAACAAGATTACAAAGGGGATTGACAACAATCAAGGCTTCATACTAATTTTCCTAGACACTGCTGCCGCATTCAACTCAGTTATCCATACACATTTAATAAAAAGACTAAAACAAATAGGCATTACTAGTACTACCCTGACATTTTATTTTATTTATTTAGACAGTTTGTATACCACCTTATCCTTCAATCAAAGTGGTCACAACACAATTGGGGGATACATTAAACATGAGGGGATATGAAAAAAAAAACACTAATACTTACAGGGAACATGGGCAATAGAGGGTTAAGTGGCTTGCCCAAGACCACAAGGAGCACCTGTGGGACTAGAAACCCCAGTCCTTCCGGCCCAAGGTTGCTATCCTCTAGTAGGATTTGAACCCCCGACCTTCCGGCCTGAGGTAACTTGCCCCAATCACTAGGCCACTCCTCCCTAGTTTACATCCTCTCTCTCCAACAGAACACAACAAGTCTGCAAAGTTCAATCATTCTCTAATGCATACCCACAATCCACAGGCTTACCACAAGGCTCTGCCCACTCAGCACAACTATTTAATATGTATATCCAGCCAGAACAGACCCACATGTTGTATGAAAATGTTATGAACACAAAGCAAGGCACCTACATGTCCGAGGTCCCAGTTTCCAAATGTGCACCATAAAATATATTAGAAGCTCTGCCTCCTTTTACTAGTGACATAGGTATTTTGGCTTGCAGCTGAATTGTTTTTAGTGCTACTTTCTTTACAGTGGAATGATAAGGGGATACCATCAACTTCTCTAGATTGAAGCTAATTCTTGACCATAACCCTCTCAAATTAATAGAGTTACTCACCTGTCACAGGTGTTTCTCCAGGGACAGCAGGAATCAGTCCTCACATATGGGTGACGTCGGTGCTGACAGAGTCCGTGCGAAGAATTTCCATAGCTTTCAAAGAAAGCCTTTGGGACATGCTACCATGCATGCGTGGTCCCATTCCTGCCAAAGGGTGCCATCTGACTCAGTCAGATGACATAGCTAGGATGGCAGTAAAAACTAAAACAAGATAGGAAGACAACTCCTAGGGGAGGAGGGAGGGTTGTGAGAACTGATTCCTGCTGTCCCTGGAGGACACCTGCACAGGCGAGTAACTTTGCTTTCTCCAGAAACAAGCAGGAAGTCAGTCTTGACATATGGGACTCCCTAGCTCCAGGCTGACGAGGACCGAACCAATGGCGACCAATCGGGTAGCCGTGAGTTGCAGAAGGTGAGTCCCCAGTTCCACCTGGCAGGAGAAGGGATTTTCCTCCTTTTCCGCACATCAGGCAGAGAACCTTCCCCATTTAAAGGCATAAGCCTGTCTGGTGGAGGGTTTTCAGGAGGCCAGTAGGATCTCCTTGACTTCTCCTGGAAGATTGAAAGGGGCCAATGCTACTCTTTTAGCAGCCACGCTGTTAGCCTTAGCAAATGGAAATTACACTAACCTGGTAATTGTAGTTCCTGGAGGGTCCAGTTTAGTCCTCCAACATCGGGTAGTGCCCCTCCTCCTGCAGCCTGGAGACTGGACCAATCAAGTCTTCTGTAGTATATATGCAGACGGAGCTCCCAGAAGCCCCCAGTGTACTAGTAACAAAGCATACTTAACGAAGCAACACATTAGATTAATATACAAAATGACATAATGAAAATGACATAATTAAAGAACAATTTGTTTCCCCCCCACAAAAATATCCAACTTTCTCCCCAAACGAGGAAGTCAGAACACTGTATTGCGCTGAAACCAACGCCCCAGAAATCAAAATACAGCTCCGTATCAGAAATCTCAGGAGCTGACTGAACACCTGAGAAAGAAAGAGCCATAGCCAAAAACGCGGCTGCAAAAAAGGTTCGAACGGCAAGAGGAACCGTCTTATGATCCACCGTTCGGAAAGCGCGCCGCATTTTTATAACAGATAGTCGGGAGGGGAAGGAGGACTAAACTGGACCCTCCAGGAACTACAATTACCAGGTTAGTGTAATTTCCATTTCCTGTTCGGTAATCCAGTTTAGTCCTCCAACATCGGGATGTAACAGAGCAGTTAAGACCGGGCGGGACCTTGCCATCCGGCGCGCAGAACCGCCGAACAAAAGAGGAATCCCAAGCCGCTGACACATCTAAACGATAGTGTGTACTGAAAGGATGCAGAGACGACCAGGTGGCCGCCTTACAGATATCTGCTGGCGGAACTAGGCTATACTCCGCCCAAGCGGTCGCCTGAGCCCTAGTGGAATGATCCAGTAGCCCCTCCGGAACAGACCGCTGCTGCAACAGATACGCAGACGCGAACGCTTCCTTGAGCCATCTTGCAACGGAGGCCTTAGCCGCCGCTTCCCCTTTACGTGCACCACCGAAGAGCACGCATAGCCGGTCAGTCTTCCGAAAAGATTCGGTAGCCTTCAAATAACGACGAAGTGCACGACCCACATCGAGACGGTGAAGACTTCTGTCCGCCGACCCGACAGAGTGGGAAGAAAGAACTGGAAGAAACACTGCCTGATTCACATGAATAGGGGAAACCACCTTCGGCAAAAAGGAAGGGACCGGGGAAAAAAGACAAAAAAGACAAAAAAGGTTCTCGGCAGGACAACGCATGTAGATCTGAAATACGCCGTGCCGAACAGATGGCTACAAGAAAAAACCGTCTTCAGCGTAAAATCTTTCAGAAACGCCCTACTCAGGGGTTCAAAAGGTTCACGAACCAGGGCCCGCATCACTAGATTCAAGTCCCCCGGAGGAACGAAAATCCTGCGGGAGGGCTGCAAATGAAAAACAGTCGTAAGAAAACGACGTACGTCCGGATAAGAACCGCGGATACGGCCTAAAACTTTGCCTCGATAACGAGATAGCCGCCAACTGGACTTTCAGGGAACTAGCCGCAAGGCCCTTATCAAAAGCAACCTGAAGAAACTTAAAACGACGGAAACGGAAACCGTCGCCGCCCGGACTCCACGCCGGGAGCACCAGTCTTCAAAGATCCCCCAAATCCGAACGTAAGTAAGAGAAGTGGACGTTTTCCCCGCCCGCAGTAGGGTAGAAATCACCGCGGGGGGAGTAACCCTTCTTTTTCAGCCGAGCCCTCTCCATGGCCAAACCGTAAGCGAGAATCGACCCACTTGGGGCATCCGCAAAGGTCCCTGAAAAAGAAGATTCGGCAGCGTAGATAGGAGCCAAGGAATGCCGTCGCTCAGCTGGACCAGATCGGCATACCAGGGCCACCCAGGCCAGTCCGGGGCCACCAGTAACACTCGACCCCGATGGCCCTCGATGCGCTGAATGACCCGGCCAATCAGAACCCACGGAGGAAAGACATAAAGAAGGCCGGACGTTGGCCACGGCTGAATGAGAGCGTCGAGCCCCTCGGACATGCGCTCCCTTTGCCTGCTGAAGAAGCGTCCTGTCTCGGCCGATTGAAATGTCGCCATGAGATCCATGAAGGGCGCCCCCCCCCCGACGAACTATTTGCGCGTAAACTTGCGGGTTTAGCTCCCACTCTCCGGGGTCCACCCGCACTCTGCAGAGAAAATCGGCCTGAACATTGTCTGCGCCTGCAATAGGCGCTGCCGAGATGGCCGGAAGACGAGACTGCACCCAATTGACCAAGGCCATCGCTTCTGATTCCAGGGCCATGCTGCCGGTGCCCCCTTGGCGATTGATGTAAGCTACGGTGGTCGCAATGTCCGAGAGGACTCGCACCGGCCGGTCGAGAACTAGGGCTTTGAGGCCAAGAGGGCTAGCCGCACCGCCCGCAATTCGAGGCGGTTGATCGACCAAGAAGTCTCCAGGGGAGACCATTCCCCTTGAGCGAAGCGGGTCTCGCAGTGAGCCCCCCAGCCGGTTAAGCTGGCATCCGTTGTGAACGGAACCCAAAGTGGAGGCTCCAGGGAATCCCCTGCGCCAGGTTCTCGGAGGAGAGCCCCCACCGGAGTGATCGGCGAACCGCCCTCGGGCAAGTCAATCTCCTGTTCAACGAGTCGAATTGGTTGGACCAACGGCGCAGCAGAGCACTCTGCCGCGGGCGCATGTGGAAGCGCGCCTAGGGCACCACCTCCAAGGTTGCTGCCATCGTACCGAGGAGCTGTAGCTATCACCATGCAGACGGAGCGGGCATCCCCCTGAAGAGTCGGACAAGAGACCGAATGCGGCGCTCCGGTAGGCACACCAAGCCCCGTGCTGTGTCGAGGCTCACTCCCAGATACTCGAGATCCTGAGTCGGGCACAGACAACTCTTGCATTCTTTCACCACCCAGCCGAGGGACCGCAGCAGAGCCACCACCCTGCTCGTGACGTGCACACACTCCCGACTGGACTTTGCCTGAATCCACCAGTTGTCGAGATACGGAAGGACCAGGATGCCCTCTTTGCACAAGGCCGCCGCGACCACTACCATCACGTTTGTGAAGGTGCGGGGGGCCGTGGCGAGACCAAACGGCATGGCCGGAAATTGGAGGTGGCCCCACGGAAGAGCGAAGTGGAGAAACCGTTGATGAGACGGCCGGATGGGAATGTGTAATGTGGTCTGCAGCGGCTGTGGAAGATCCTGCAGCCGGGGCTCTGAGGAGGGGGGAGATAAGGTGCTGGGGGACCCAGCTAGCAACGCAGTGGGTATGGGGAAAGCCGCCGGGATGCAGCGTGCAGGTGTAACACAAGCAAGCTATTAATGTACCCTTCGGCTGATTACATTTCACATATAATACAGCCATAGAAAAAAGGCATTGTAGAGACTTAAACCACCTTTCCTCTTCTTGTGTGGGGTTTCATTTATTTATTTATTTATTTATTTATTTTTTTTGCATTTAAAACAAAAAGCAAGGAAGGCTCAGGGAAACCCAAGACTGTTTAAGAAAAGGATTTTGAAACTGCACGTGCCTCCACAGCATGATTAAGTGTGTGGAAACTGCTGTTTAGAGCTGTTTCCTCTAAAAAGAAACACTGAAGAGAAAAACAAAACAGCCGCTGGCACCGAAAAACTGTCAGGTATTCGCAGAACTGAGAAGGGAACTGTCAGTCATTCACTGTGCTGGCATAGAGAAACTTTCAAGGTCAGGGTAAGGCAATCACAGTGACTGAAAGTAGGGAAATTAGAGTGTGATCCCTCCGCAGCCATTCAGACCTCCATGGTAGGGGCTGAAAGGTGTTTCTGGGGAGGGATGTAGAAGCTCAATCCAGCCATAGGAAAATTACAGTGAGCATGCTTAATTAGGCCGAGCCCAAAACAGTCAGGATCCAAAACACTGACTTAAAACCTCAACCAAATGGTATATTGAATAAGACAGGTACAATAATCAGTAGGACGTACAAAGTAACCCGGCTGCAGTTTGTGGACTAAAAAGTCAAAGTAGGCACTTCCAAACTCAGGGGCAGCCGGTCCGGATACAGCTGAAAGCATCCCAGAGCAGCTGAGGCAAGGAAGAAAAAACAAAAACAGTTTTCTTACAGAAAATGATACCTGAACTTCCTGGAGGTATTCAAACTCTCGTGGTAAAGACTCAGTGCAGCGTAAAGCCAATGGAGAGCTCCCCCGAAGCCAAGCTCCGGAGTTCCCAAGTTCCTCAGGGGAAGCAAGATGTTGGGGGAAGAGCAGAGCTGATGCCTGAGGTCCCTGTGTTTCTTCTGACAGCCTATGCAGCGTAAACCTGAATAAGGCACAGGGAGAACTAAAAAGAAATAACTGCGTCCCGCCGGAACAGGCATTTAACAATATACCCCATAATAGGTAATGCCTCAGCCAGCCTTCTTTGTTGGGCACAGTGGGGAATGGAAGCCATGAGCCCTGCACCCTTCGTCAGTGACTCAGCATTGTACTGTGGCTCTGAATTGCATACTGTTCTCTATCCATGCCTTCTGTACTTTTTATCCATTATGTTCATACAGAGGCAGTGAAAAAAGTAACCTCTGCACAACTGACAACTAGCAAGTGTTGTGGAAAGAAGAAAAAAAAACTGAAACAGTAATCTGGCTTCCCGCCAAAAACCGAGGCTCATTAGCTATTCAAAATGGCCACCAGCAAAAATAAAACACCAAAAGAGTGAATTAAAACCCCCAAAAGCTAAGGAATTAACTTAAAAAGTCAAAGAAGAAGGTGGGAGGGTTGCAGGCATGAGAGAAATGCCTAAAATCGCTGAAAAATCAAGAAAAATCAATCGAGTTACCACAGAGCTGCAAACAGCAGAGGGAGAAGACATTCTAGTTCTGAAGAAACTGCAGCACAGCCCTTGCAGATGCCAGAGTCAGTCATAGTACCTCTGCGGGACCCACAAATCACACATTGAGGTTTGGCAGCCATGCTAAGGCAACCTGCTTCCAGGGGGAAAGAAGGAAACAGGAACAGGGAAGCCCACAGCAAAGGGACTAACCATATTCAAATCAGTACAGCTTTAAATTTAAAACGTTTTTTTTTTTTTTTTTTACACAGAAAACAAAATACTCCCCAGAATCCTAGGGGTGCCCTGAGCAAAATCACCAGCAAAAGAAACCCCAAAAAATGCCAGGGGAACCCGTGCACAAGTGTTAAAAAGTGCCCTTAAAAAGCACACTTTAGAAATCCAAAATGGCCGCCGCACCTTTCCACCCACAATAAAAAAAGGCGCGAAAATACAAAGGTAACCAAATAATATGGAAAAGAAAGAAAACGACCCTCTAATACAGGGCAAGCGAAAAAAATCAGGAAAAAGTGCAATTCGGAAGCCAGGGGAGCCGACAGAGCCTCTGACAATGCAAAAAACAACAGAGCTGAAAAGATAAAGCAAGGAAAATTCCTACCAGCTCAGTGAACAGCAAGGAACTCAGCCAACTTCTCCAAGTGACAGGCAATGCTGTAGCAGGTATGGCTCTTCCCCGAACAGTCTTGGGGAGAGCTCAACCCAGGTTTCAGATATTCCCAGGCAGGAAGGCAGGAGCCCAATGCAGGTCTGGCTTCCCCCAGGATGTCCCCCTCCTTTTTTTTTTTTTTTTTTTTAAAGATACAGCTACCTAGCAAAGAAATGGTAAATAAAGGACCCAAAATAAAACCCCAAAAGAACTAACTAACTAGTGTTGCTCCTTCAAGTGTCACTTAGTGTGCCCAGAAAGGGCACAGAAGTCTGCAAGCTGCAAGGAGACTGGACACACTGGGGGCTTCTGGGAGCTCCGTCTGCATATATACTACAGAAGACTTGATTGGTCCAGTCTCCAGGCTGCAGGAGGAGGGGCACTACCCGATGTTGGAGGACTAAACTGGATTACCGAACAGGAACCCCAGATTGGGGTGCAGGAGAGAGCTCTCCTCCTGGAAGAGGAAGTCCGGGGCTTGGCCCAGAGGGACTAGGAGTGCCACCAACATGAAAAGCAGCAGAGGGAACCAAGGTTGCCTGGGCCATCTGGGGGCAATCAGTATAACTGATGCCCTTTCGCTCTGAAACTTAAATAGAGTCCTGGTGACCGGGGGGAGAGGGTGGGGGAGGGTCGGTGGGAATGCATAGAGTAGGCCTATGGACCACGAGATCAGGAAGGCATCTGCCGCCACACTCTACGAGTGCAGCTGACGGGAGCAGAAGTGGGGTAGCTGCATGCTGTCTGGAGAGGCGAATAGGTCCATCACGGGCCTGCCCCAGAGGTGGAAGAGCTGCTTCGTTACTCTGGGGTTTAGCACCACTCATGTGGGTGGACTCTGCTCAGCTTGTCCGCTAGGCAGTTGTCCTGGCCCGAGAAGTACACCGCTAAAAGAAGCATGTTGTTGCATGCTGCAAAGGAGAGGAGGGCCACCTCCTGCTGGCAGATGGAGTACGAACCCGTGCCCCCCTTCTTTTTGATATAAAACATGGCAACCTAGTTGACCATCTGGATCAGTACAAGCTTGTGTCGCAGGCAGTGAAGGAACGCTTGTAGAGCCAAGAAGATTGCCCTGAGTTCCAGGAGATTGATCTGTAGGAGCGACTCCTCCTGAGACCAGCTGCCCTGTGTGCAGATGTCTCCACAATGTGCCCCCCAACCCAGGAGGGGGGTGTCTGTGGTCAGGGTCCTCTGTGGCCTGGATGCCTGGAAGGGCATTCCTGCCTGGAGGTGGCGCAGGTTTTGCCACCAGTTGACGGACTCAGCCAACTGGCGGGTAACGCTGACCATGTCCCGTAACCTGCCCATGGCCTGAGTCCACTGCAAGCGTAGGCACCACTCGGCTGTGTAGGCGGGTTGAAAGCGTGATGTGGACCATCAAGGTCATATGGCCCAGTAGTTGGAGGAGAAAATGAGCCGGCACTGACTGGCAGCATTGTACCTCTCCTGCCAGTTGCCTGAGGTGTTCTGCCCTTTCTCTTGGGAGGACAGCCTTGACCTATAACGTGTCCAACCAGGTATCTATGAACTCCAAACTCTGGGCTGGAAAAAGATGCAATTTGGGGTAGTTGACAACAAACCCCAGGTGCTGCAAAAGAAGGGTTGCATGCTCTGCAGCCTGACTGATCTCGGAGGTCATACCGACCCTGATGAGCAAGTCGTCCAGGTAGGGGACGACGAAAGCCCCTTGTAGGTGCAGGAAGATGGCTACCACAGTCAGGCATTTGGTGAAGACCCTTGACAAGGAGGCCAGGCCAAAGGGTAACACCTTGTACTGGTAGTGCCCTCCTCCCACCACGAACAGTAGGTACTGCATGTGGGAGGGTTGAATCAGGATGTGTGTGTACACATCCTTTAGGTCCAAGGAGCACAGCCAATCTCCTTGGTGGAGGTAAGGCAGCAGTGTTCCAAGGGAGAACATCCTGAACTTATCCCTCACTAGAAACTTGTTTAAGTTTCTCAGATCTAATATGGGCCTGAGGCTCCCAGTTCTTTTTGGGACAAGGAAGTATCTGAAGTAGAGCTGTTTCCCCAAAGCTGTTTGGGTACAGATTCTACTGAGTTATCCCTGAGCAGAACCATGAGCTCTGAGAGCAGAAGGGTCTGGTGAAGGAGAGGTCGCACTGGCTCTCCTGGAAAGAACCTGGGTGGTACCTGCTGTAGGTGGAGGAGATATCGCTTCCTTTGCAGTACCTACTGGTCTGAGGTGACACTGGCCCACCTGTGGGCAAAGAGTGCCAGGTGCCCCCTATGGGCTGGTGAAGGTCTCCCAGGGGAGGGGAGGGGAGGGGAGACCCTGCCCTGGGGAGTCAAAAGCTCCCTTCGAGCTGACGGAAGCTGGGGCCTGGGACTTCTGTTCCTTTGGTTTCTGGGCTCCATAGCTTTGTCTTTTAGGGTGAGAACCCTATTGCTGGCCCGAGAAGGGCTGGTAGTGCTGACTCTGATGAAAGGGCCCCTTTTTCCCTCGGAAACAGGGGTCTTTTCCCCGATAGTTTCTTATGAGGGAAGGATGAGGTATTTTTGGAGAGCCTCTATCGAGTCACCACGTCTGCCTCTATCTCAGCCGCCTTGTCGGCCATAGGTCTGCTGAACAGGTTCTCCCCGGTACAGGGGACATCGAGTAGCTTGTCTCAGACCCATTGCTCGAGGTCAGAAAACTGCAGCCACGCTTGGCAGCAGGCACTGATGCCAGCCACTGCTACCCAAGCCCCTAACTCAAAACCATCAAAGGCTGTCCAGGAAAGAAACTTAGAGCAGTCCTTGATCCTAGAGGTCAGGGATTGGAACTGTTGGAGGGATTCCCCGGTAAGCCCTGCTGAAAACCCGGACAACTACTGGGTTAGGGCCCTGAGGTACATGCCTATGTATAACTCATAGGCCTGGATTCAACATCCCAGAATCGAGCCCTGGTAGCACTTGCACCCAAGGGCATCAAGGGCTCTAGCATCATAACCAGGGGGAACAGAAGAATGGGTCTTCTGGCTCTTAAGTTTTTGCATGGTTGACTCGACATCCATGGAGTTGTGGGAGTTGGGGTCTGTGGAACCCCGGCCCTTTCCCGACGTGGTACATGGCATCGGGGTCTCCCACATTCTAAACAGTAGCTGCTCGAGGATTGGCTGCCCTGGCAGCGTGGGAGTTTCCTTGGATGGAGATTTGTACTGGATTCTCCTCCACATTGGTTTGCATGGAGAGGGCTCTGGCCATATCCTTGACAAAGTCGTGGAAGGCCACGTCCTCCGGAGGAGAATGGTACGGGGGGGAGACAGGTCCAAAGGGATGTCTCGGTGCCATCTGATTTCTGGGGATGCCTCGCTGTTGGTGTCCCACTCGGAGTCTAGGGGTGATGATGAATCTGAGGCCCTGCAACTCCTTGCCTCGAGGACAGTCCCGAGGGGCTGGGGTCCTCCGGAGGACCTGGGGTCCAAGTCACAGAAAGTGGAGGATCAGATTCCCAAAGAATGGGACTGGGACTTTGACCGGTGCCGAGGGCTTACCCAAGGTCAGTGACGCTCGGAGCTCAGTTCGATGACCGGGGATTCCCCCACAGTCGGGGGGAGGGGGCAGTTGTCGGGGCTGATGATGCGGACAAACCAGCCATCATTGCCTGCTGCAGGCCAGGACAGCAGTGTTGTCCTTCTCCAGGGCCGCCATTCCGGTTTCCAAGCCAGAAGGCTCTGCAGTTTTCGGCGCAGACACCGAGGATTTCTGGCCCAGTGCCGGCACTCTCACAAGTGCATTCCTGAAGACGACTATGATCTCGAGGAACCTCGCACAATTTCCGCTGGCCGAGGAATCTTTTTTGAGGACCTTGGTAGGGTGCTTCTCAGAGCCGCCCTAATCCCTCTGAGTGATTTTACCAGGTTTCTCTGGTGGAACCTCGATGGACTTTGAGGATTTTTTCTTCTTTCTCTCAGGGTCCGGGATCTTCTCATAGGAACCACCACCGCGGGACTCCGAGAATGCTTGGGCCTCAAGGGAAGTGCTGGGCTTGGAGCTCGGCATTAGGGAAACCAATGCCAAGTTGGACCTTGGAAATAGTTTCTCCTGCAACTCCGACCTCTTTTTATTGGTTTTAGGCGTCATGGGCTGGCAAAGGTCACAGGAGGTGCTGTCATGGTCCAATCCCACGCAGCAGTCATGGGTGTCTGTTACTGACATGATTGACTGCAGCGGTCACATTTTTTGAACCTACTGGGAGACATAGTGGGAAATACCCGGCTGGGGTTGATGACCCCCTGGCAAAAAAGCATAGTTACTCATCTGTAACAGGTGTTCTCCGGGGACAGCAGGAATCACTCCTCACATATGGGTGACGCTGGCGCTGACGGAGTCCTCATGGAAGCATCCCTCCAGCTTTCAAAGAAAGCCTTTGGGAGATGCATGGTCCCCTTCCCATCCAAGGTTGCCACCTTGTTCAGTCAAATGACATAGTTAAAAAATGGCAAAATTAAAAAAAAGAATGGTAAAAAGCAACTCCAAGGGGAGGAAGGAGGGTTGCGAGAACTGATACCTGCTGTCCCTGGAGAACACCTGTTACAGGTGAGTAACTACGATTTCTCTGGGAACAAGCAGAAGTCAGTCCTCACATATGGGACTCCCTAACTACAGGCTACGGAAAGCCCATAGAGAAAAATCAGTTACTCTCAGGGGAAGCCGTGAGCAGCAGCAATCGAGTCCGCAGGTGCCAGACTGCAGTAGGACCCGTGTGTCCAATGGGAACCAGCACTCCGGTAGTCTGAACACAGAAGGGTCGGAGGGTAGGAGTTGCCTAGAAACCGAAAAGATTACGGAGCACGGCCTGACCAAAAGCACTTTCCCCCTGGGACTCCCTCTCCAGGCAGTGATGAGCTGTGAAGGTATGGACTGAAGACCAGGTGGCGACCCAGCAGATGTCCACTATAGGGATGGAGCGCAGGTTTGCCACAGAGGCCGCCATGGCCCTGACACGATGTGCTGTGACCTGGCCTTCCAGTGGGAGCCCCACCTGCTCATAGGCGAGGGTAATACAGTCCGCCTCCCAGGTAGACAGCGTATGTTTGGACACCGCCTCCCCCAGCCTACTGGGGTCATACGAGACAAAAAGCTGAGAATCCTTACGGTGGCCCTGGGTACATTGGATGTAGAAAGACAAGGCCCTCTTACAAGGTGTGGAAGACAGTTTCCACCCTACTGGCGTGAGGTCTTGGGAAGAAGGTGGGCAGCATTGTCTCCTGGATGAGGTTTAAGGGCGATAGCACCTTTGGAAGGAATTTGGGGTGTGTGCGGAGCACAACTCTGTTTTTGTAGAACATGGTGTAAGGCACCTCTGCCACTAAGGCTTGGAGCTCACCTCCTGTGAGCGCAAGAAAACCACCTTCCACGAGAGGTACCGCAGGTGGAAGATAGCCAGGGGCTCAAAGGGTGGGCGAGTAAGCTGCACCAATACCACACTGAGGTCCCACTCTATCGCCAGGGGCGCACCAGGAGTTTCGATAAAAGAAGTTCCCTCATGAAGTGGGTTACCAGTGGCTGGGCCAAGAGGGGTTTACCATCCACAGGGTGGTGGTGCATTGCCAAGGCACTGAGGTACACTCAGAGTTTGATTTGAGCCCAGTGTGGGAGAGATGGAGAAGATACTACAGCACCAGCTGCACCAGGCAGGAGAACGGGTTAACCTCGTGCTCCGCACACCAAAGAGAAAATCTGTGCCACTTGAAGGCATATGCTTTCCTGGTAGAGGTTTTACGGGAGGCCAGCAGGATCTCCTCCACTTCTCCTGAGAGGTTGAAAGGAGCTAGGGTCACCTTTTCAGCAGCCATGCTGTCAGTGACAGGGACCCCAGGTTGGGGTGCAAAAGAGAGCCGTCCTCCTGAGACAGGAGGCCTGAGGAGCTCCCCAATGGAATGGGAGTCTCCACCGACAGCCGGAGGAGTAACGGAAACCATGGCTGCCTGGGCTATCGAGGGGCTATCAGGATCAGCAAGGCCTTGTCACGGAGGGTCCTGAATAATGTTTTGGCATTTTGGCAATTAGTGGCGTGGGTGGGAAAGCATACATGAGACCTTTCGACCATGAGATAAGAAATGAAGCTGGCACAACCCGGGAGGGGTGGGCTTCCGGGAGCAGAAGCGGGGCAACTGGTAGTTGTCCGGGCTGGCAAACAGGTCTATCCATGGTTCCCCCAGAGGTGAAAGAGCCAGCTGGCCACTCTGGGGTCCAACTACCACTCGTGAGGCTGGAGGACCCTGCTTAATCTGTCAATCAATGAGTTGTTTTGGGCCGGCAGGTATACTGCCCATAAGAGAATACCCTGCTGCATTGCATAGGAGCAGAGGGCCATCGCCTCACGGCAGAGGGCACAGGATCCTGTGCCCTCCTGCTTGTTCACACAGAACATAGCCACCTGGTTATCTGTTTGGACCAACACTGGTTGGCATCATAAGTGGAGGCAAAAGGCTCAAAGGATTAGGCATATTGCCCGCAATTCTAGTTCTGCTGCCCTGGGTTCAGAGTTCCTCGCAGTGGGCTCCCCACCCCCGACCGGAGGCATCCATCATAAGAACCCTTAAGAGGCACGGAGCCTGGAAGGGCATCCCTGCCTCGAGGTACTGGGGGATTTGCTACCAGGTCAGGGATTCCACTAACTGCCGGGTCACTAAGACCCTGTCCAGGAGATGGCCTGTGCCTGTGTCCACTGGAACCAAAGGCACCACTATGTGGTCCTCATGTGGAGGCGGGCATCCAGGGTGACATGGACCGTGGAGGCCATGTATCCGAGAAGGCGTAGCAGCAGCCGAGCAGACACAGAGGAATGGTGTTGTATGTCCCAGGCCAGTGCCCTGAGGCAGTCAGCTCGGTCCTCTGTAAGGAAGGCCTTTGCCTAGAGGGTGTCTAGTCTTGTTCCTATGAACTCCAGACACTGGTTTAGGAGGAGGTGGGACTTGGGGTAGTTTATTATGAACCCCAGATGCTGCACTTACGTACTGCACTTCTGAGGCCATGCCTCCCTTTATGAGCCAATCGTCCAGGTAGGGAAAAACAAAGACCCCTTGGAGATGGAGGAAGGCAGCCACGACTGCCAGGCACTTGTTGAAGACTCTTGAGGTGGAAGCCAAGCCGAAAAGCAGCACCCTGTACTGGTAATGGCTGCCCCTACCATGAACCTCAGGTACTGCCTGTGGTTTTGGTGAATGAGGATGTATGTGTAAGCATCCTTCAGATCCAAGGAGCATAGCCAACCTCCCTGCCCGAGGTAAGGCAGCAATGTTCCAAGGGAGAGCATCTTGAACTTCTCCCTCACCAGAAACCTGTTCAGATTGCACAGATCAAGAAAGGTCCCAGCCGTGAGCAGCCGCAAGCGAGTCTGAGGAAGAATCTAAGGACCCCAGTGTCCAGGGAGAACTATCGTTCCGGTAGCTTCAACAAGAAGGGTCAGAGAGTAGGAGTTGCCTAAACCCCAAACAGATTGTGGAGTACAGCCTGGCCGAGGACACTGTCCCATTAGAACTCCCTCTCCAAACAGTAGTGAGTTGCAAAGATGTGAACAGAAGACCAGGTGGTGGCCTAGTAGATGCCAGCAACTGTTTTGAAGAAGGGCTGGGAAGCACATAAGCCCGAAACGCAACGTTGGGTCAACATATTGTTCCGATTACGGATTTCAGATTGTTGCGGATAATTTCCCCTTTCTTTGGAAGCACTCCTTTGGTCTTGAGAAATTTCTGCTGTTCCATTGGAGCCAGGACTTGAGCTAAGTGCCCATGATTATTATCAGCTACTATGCTATGGAGTGCGAGAAAAGGTTTTAAATGGCTCACTTTCACATTTGTTTGTACCCTATGGGTTTTTGATATCCTTTTGAGTATATTTAGGGTTTCTATCCCTTTTCAAAATCTTTAATTAAAAGGAACGTTCTGCCTCGAGAGGACGTAAGTTTTCACGGCAGTAGTTCCAACAAAAAAATATATATTTTTTTTGAGTTATCTCTTTTGATGGGAGTGATATTATTGCGGGATATACTCTTTGAGGTTCACTTTTGATGCAATAGGGACAGAGCACAGGCTTGCAACTGAAGTCGCCATAGCCCCGACATTGTGCACCATGACCCGGTGTTCCAATGAGAGCCCAGCCTGATCATGGGTGAAGGCGATGCAGTCCACCACCCAGGTGGACAGGGTCTGCTTAGTAACAGCCTCCCCCAGTCGTCTGGGGTCATAGGAAATGAAAGGCTGCGAGGCTTTGTGGTGGCCCTGGGTACATTGCAGGTAGAAGGACAGGGCCCTCTTACAATCCAGAGTATGGAGAACGGCTGCCGCCTTGTCGGCATGGGGCTGTGGAAAGAAGGTGGGGAGCACCACCTCCTGGTTGAGGTGGAACACGGACACCACCTTTGGAAGGAATTTAGGGTGGGTGCAAAGCATGACTCTATTCTTATAGAACCTGGTGTAAGGTGGCTCGCCACCAAGGCCTGAAGCTCGCTGACTCTGCGGGCAGAGGTGAGTGCCCCCAGAAAGACGACCTTCCATGAGAGATATGCAAATGGAAGGTAGCCAGAGGTTCAAAAGGCAACTTGGTGAGCTGCATCAAAACCACGTTGAGATCCCATTCCACCAGGGCAGGAGGATGGGAGGCTTAGAGAGCAGAAGACCCCTCATAAATTGGGTAATACGAGGCTGCGCAGAAAGAGGTTTGCCCTCTATGGAATGATGGTGTGCTAGAGTTGGACTTTAGTCCGGTTTGCGAAAGGTGAAGCAAGTACTGTAGCACGGTGTGCACCTAGCAAGAGAACAGGTCAACCCGTTGCTCTACACACCATACTGAGACTGCACCACTTGATTGCACAGGCCTGTCTTAGGGAGTTCTTACAAGATGCCAGGAGGACTTCCTCCACCTCCCTTGGGAGGTTGAAGGGTGCTAAGGCTACCTATTCAGCAGCCATGCTGTTAACAGGGACCCCAGGTTGGAATGAAGGGTGACCTTCTCCTGGGTCAGTAGCCCCGGGGCATTCCCCAGAGGGACTGGGAGCTCCATGAGACCAACAGGGCAAACCAAGGTTGCTTGGGCCATTAAGCGTTCCATTAAGAATTTTACATGACATGTTAGCACTTGAAACAGGGTGTTCAACCCGAAACGTGCACGTCGTGCTCCAGTTCTCGAATCAGCTAAGTAACAAAAGACTACTTTTGAGATGATTTATTGAGTTATTTTAAATAATGATTAAATAGGATATAGCCGTGTGGAGAACATGGTTTTCAGTCCATGTCCCTTTCCGGTATTATCCAACAAAAAAAGTTGAGTTTGTTTCACAGGGGGTTTGGTGATATAATTGTTTTTGGATGGGCCATTGTGGGGCCACCAGGATCATGGAGGCCTTGTCCCACAGGACCTTGAAGACGGTTCTGGCGATTAGGGTGTGGGAAGGAAGGCATACAGAAGGCTCTCTGAACATGAGATGAGAAGGCGTCAGAGGGGACAGCAGAAGTGGGACAGCTAAGCATTGGCTGGGCTGGCGAAGAGGTCCAGACTTGGGATTCCCAAGAGTCAGAAGAGCCACTGTACCACCCTGGGATTTAGTTGCTATTCATGCGGCTGGAGGACCCTGCTCAGCTGGTCCGCTAGGGCACTGTTTTGGCATGGCAGGAAGACCACCCTGAGAAGCATTCTTTGTCCGATCGCATATGAGCAGAGAGCTACTGCCTCTTGGCAGAGGCACCGAGACCCTGTGCCCCCCTGCTTGTTCAGGTGAGACTTGTCCATTTAGACTAGCACTGACTGGTTCCACAAGCGGTGGTGGGAGGCCTTGATCACCAGAAAAATGGCCTTGAGCTCCAACAGACTGATCTGTTGCTGGCTCTCCGCTAGGGACCAGTTGCCCTGCGTGCGCAGTTCCTCGCAGTGGGCACCCCAGCCCAATAGGGACACATCTGTGGTGATGACCCTCTGGGGATTTAGAGACTGGAAAGGCATGCCCTCCTGCAGGTGCAGTGTACCCTGCCACCAGTCGAGCGACTCCACTAGTTGACGGGACACTAAGATCCTGTCCCAGACCATGGCCATGGCTTGAGCACTGTGAGCAGAGATACCACTGAGCCGCCCGCATGTGGTGGGCGTTGGGAACCACATAGACTGTGGATGCCATGTGGCCCAGTAGGCGGAGCATGGACTGCGCTGACACTGTGTGATGACGTTGCACCTCGGTGGCCAAGGCCCTGAGGCGATCTGCCCTGGCCTATAGAGTGTCCAGTCAAGCTCCTATGAACTCCAAGCCCTGCGTTGGAGTGAGGTGAGACTTGGGGTGGTTTATCGCAAACCCCAAATGCTGCAGGACTTTGATGGTATGGGCCATGGCCTGTTGGACCTCTGTGGCCATGTCCCCCTTTAAGAGCCAGTCATCCAGGTATGGGAAAATGAAGTTAGGCGGCCACTACTGCCAGGCATTTGCTGAAGACTCGTGGTGTGGAAGCTAACCCCAAAGGGTAGTACCTTGTACTGGTAGTGGTCACCCCTGACCATGAACCTTAAGTACTGTCTGTGACTGGGATGACTACAAATGTGGGTGTAAGCATCCTTTAGATCCAAGGAGCATAGACATATTCCTGCTGGAGGTAGGGCAGCAATGTTCCAAGGGAGAGCATCTTGAACTTCTCCTGCACCAGGAACTTGTTAAGGTTTCACAAGTCTAGAATAGGCCTCAGGCCCCCCTGTTCTTTTTGGAACCAGAAAGTAACAGGAGTAGAACCCCTTGCCCCTGACGTGAAGGGATACTGGTTCCATGGTTCCGTCCCTGATGAGGCCTGTGAGTTCCTGCAGTAGCAGGGCCTGGTGCAGGGGAGTGCAAGGGGGCTCTCCTGGAAAGAAAGGAGGTGGCATCTGGTCCAAGTGAAGGAGGTAGCCTTCTTTGACCACCCAGAGGGCCCAGGTGTCAGTGGTTATGGCCGACTATGGATGGGCAAAATGGATCAGATGCCCCCCTATTGGCAGCTGCTCTCCCTTGGGGAAGTGAGGCTATGCTCAGGGAGTCAAAACCCTGACCCAGCCTGGGCAGGAGCAGGTGTTTGAGGCTTAGAGCCCTTAGGTTTGCATTGGCCTTGGCCCGCTCCTTTGCCTTGGTGACCCTGCTGCAGGGTCTGGGGGGCCTGGTATTGGGGATAGCATTGGTAAGGCTGGCCTTTTTTATGAAAAGGGGGCCTCTTCCCCGATGGTTTCTTCTTGGAAAGGGTGGAGGTCTTCCTGGAAAGCAGAGTCCTCGCGACAAACTCAGTCTCGATCTTCGCTGCCTTAACCTCCATCGGTTTGCTGAAGAGGAGGTTTTCACAGAGACAGGGGATGTCGAGGAGCTTCTCCTGGACCCATTGCTTTAGGTCCAATGCCTGGAGCCAGGCTTGGCATCAGGCACAGATGCCTGCAGCGGCCACCCTCGCATTGGACTTGAAGCAGTCATAGGCAGCTCAAGATGTGTACTTTGAGCACTCCCAGATGCACTTTATGAGGATTTGAAATCACTGGAGGTGATCTCCACTGAGACCCACCAAGAAACCTGTGGGTTCTTTAGCTAGGTCCCGGAGATACATGCCAATATACAGCTGGTAAGCTTGGATTCAGCAACCCAGCATCGAGCCCTGGTAGCATTTGTGCCCAAGGGCATTGAGGGCATGGGACTCCCTGCCCAGGGGCACAGAGAAATGAGTCTTCAGGCTTTTATGCCAGCACATGGTTGACTACCACCATAGAGGTATGTGGGAGTTGCGCTTTTGAAAAGCCCGGGGCCCCAATGGACCTGGTACATGGTGTTGAGGCGTCTGCTAACTACAGACACCAACGCTGGTGTCTCCCACATCCGAAGGAGTTATCGCCCGAGGATGGCGGGGACTGGGACCATCAAGCCTCCTAAGGTGGAGCCTCATATTGGAGGATTTCAAACTCCTCCATGCGAGGGTCCTCCTCCAACTCCGTGGTGAGAGATGGCTTTCGCCATGTCCCGAACAAACTCGAGGAACGATGTGTCCTTGAATGGAGACCGCACTGTGATGCCGGGGATGACAGGTCTGAGGGGAGATCACGATGTTTACTTGTCTCCAGACAAGCCCCATCTTCGGACTCCCAATCTGAGTAGTTTGTTGAGGACTTCAGGCCAGATGGTACTTGAGGCATCTGGCTCGGGTTGGGTCCTTGGTGACCCACCGGGGTTGCTTGGCCAGAGCCACAAGCGCTTGCCGGGGAGGATCTTGCTCCTGAGGACTGGGAGTGTGATCAAGACCCTTGCCGAGGATCAGCTTGAGGCTCAGGGCTCTTGAGGATAGCCTTGGAGGCCCGGGGAATCCTCAATGTTGAGGTTCCTGCAGTCTGAGTGCGAGCAATGGCAGGACCAGGCAACGATGCTTGCTGAGAAACAAGGAAGGCAGTAACACTGCGTTCCAATGACATCAACCTGGCTTCCCATTCAGGAGTTGCAGTCTTCGATGCGGACACCAGAGTGACCAGGTCCGGCGTCAGTGAGAAGAGGGAGTCTTCAACGAGACAGGCCTCAGGGTTTGTGACTTGTCACTGGAGGCCTCAGCATCTATTCTGGGCACCTTTGCCAGCTGCTCCTGCTCCGACTCCTCGGATACCCTCTGGGGACTGTGGGACCTGGCACGGGACTTGCTGTGTGTGTCCGATTCCCAGGATGAAGGTCCTCGAGGATTATTTCTTCTTCTTATGCTCATGCTCCGTGGAACCCTTATTGGAGTGTCCACGGACCCGATCGGGTGCCGCGGGGGCTTTACATGACTCCAAGGATCCATGCGGGGCCTTAAAGTGCAAAGCTACTGGGAATACCGGGACAGAATCTGACCTGTGGAAGATGTCATCTTGGTCCTGCCAACAACTTTGGATGGCCTTCCAGACATCTTTTTGCACAGGGCGCAAACCTCTGGGTCATGGTCGGCACCTAGACACCGGAGGCAGCAGTCATGTGTATCGGTTAGGGGGACATGTTCTTTGCGCATCCATCACACTTCTTGAACTCACTGGCCATTGGGTCAAAAAGGACCACTGTGAGGTCAAAGACCCTCGACACAGCCAGCAGTTAGAAAAGGGCACGAAACTGTGCTGGATGAAAAACAAAAAACTGTACCGAGACTCTATGCCAGGGCAACAGGGCTCAGAGGCGGGAAAGGGACCAGTGCTAACTGGAGAAAGAAGGGCAGTTTTATGCACAAAAATATCAACTTGTTTCTGCGGAAAAAGGGAGACCAAGTAAGATGGCACCCTTGGGTGGGAAGGGGACCATGCATGCGTGGTGGCATCTCCCAAATGCTTTCTTTGAAATCTGGGGAGATGCTTCCATGAGGGTTCCCATCGGTGCAGACGTCACCCATATGTGAGGACTGACTTCATGGAGAAATACTGCCTGCATTTCTTGCCAATTGTTAGACCACACCCTATCTTTTGGGGACCACAGACCTTGAGCGACGTTTGACTTGCAATACACTCCCCACCCCGTACAATCCGGCAATTGCAGTGGCATCACCGTTGCTAGATGCTCTGGCTGCAGCCACCAGTCTAACTGTTTTTTGGACTAACTGTGGACATGCCAGTTTGTTTCATCAACAACAGGATGATGCTGTGGAGACCATCTGGAGAATGGCCTTATGTGGAACAGAGCCTATGGCACCAGGTCCAATGCTGCCACCATGGAACCCAACAGCTGTAAATAGTACCATGCTGTTGGTGCCTTCAAATGAAGAAATTTCATGATCTGGCTTTGGAGTTTTTGTGCTCTTTCCTTGGGTAGGAAGAACAATCCTGCTGTGGTATCAAATTGCATTCCCAGGTAGATCAAGTCTTGGACTGGCTCAACCTTGTTCTTGGCAAGAGTTGACTACCCAGTCTGGGTGTTGCAGTAACACCACCACCTTCTGTGTGGCCACCATGCCCTTGGCCCTGAATTTTACCCTTATCAGCCAGTCATCCAGATAGGGGTACACCAGCACCCCCTCCTGTCTCAGGGCCACTGTCATCACCACCATTATCTTGGTGAATGACCAAGGAGTCATGGCTAGACCAAATGGAAGCACCTTGAATTGAAAGTGTTTCACTGGAACCAAAACTGTAGGTATTGCTGGTGTTCTGGTTGCATCAGGATATGCAGATATGTCTCTGTAAGGTCTAGAGATGACAGATACTCTCCTGGCCTCACAGCGAGGATAACTGAGCAGAAGGTTTCCATGCATAAGTGTGGCACTCTCAAAGCCTTGTTTACTTGTTTGAGATCCAGAATGGGCCAAAAAGAAACTTCCTTCTTTGGCACCGCAAAATAAATAGAGTACTGACCTGACCCATATTTGTCTCGAGGAATGGGCACCACCGCCTGCAGATGTACCAAGCGTTGTAGTGATTTGCTTACTGCTTGCTGCTTCACCAGAGCCTTGCAGTGACAGTACGAATGCATCAGCAAAAGGGAGTGAAGACGCGAGCGCTAAACCCTATTGGGTTATTTCCAGTATCCATTGGTTGGTAGTAATTGAGGTCCAGGTGAGATAAAACTGCTGTAGCTGACCCCTTAACAGGCACTCTCTCTACCTGGACCTGCCTTGCTTCATTGGGGCTTCTTAGCGGAAGTCACAGGGGGAAGGGAGAAAAATATCCCAAATTAGTCCCTCAGTATCCCCAAAAAGGCTGCCTCCTAGGTGAATAGCAACCCTGCTGAAAGTGATCAAATCATGTTGAATGGAACTTCCTATAATCTCTCGGCTGACCCCTTGAAATATTTCCCAGCTTCAGAGCCTTAGGACGGTCCTCCGGTAACTTTGATCCCTTTGTTTCACCAAGATCCTTAACTATCTTGTCCAGGGCTTCCACAAAGAGCAATTTACCTTTGTAGGGAAGCTCAAATCTGATCTTAGACAACATCCGCTGCCCAGTTCCATACCCACAGAAAACATCTGGCTGCAATAATCGATGCCATAGACTTGGAAGATGCACAAACCAAATCATAAAAAGTGTTCATCGGATATGCTGAGGCTGATTCCAGATTTGCTGCTGCAGGACCCTCCCAGAAGGGCTCCTCCTCCAGTAAAATCTGAATCCAGCAAACGGAGGCCCTGGTGACATAAGCCCCACAGACAGAGGCCTGCAGCGTGAGAGCGCACATGTCGAATGACTGTTTGAGGAACATCTCCAGCTTGCGATCTTGCAAATCCTTCAGGGCTGCACTCTCTGCCACAGGAATCGTAATCTTCTTGGTCACCGCTGAGACGAGTGCATCCACCTTGGGCATCTTGAGGAGTTCCTTTTCCTTCTGCAAAATGAGATGCAAACTGCTCAATACCTTGCCATCTCCAAGACCGGCCTCTGGCATCTCCCATTCCTCCTCAATCATTTTCTTAATTCTTCTATGCACCGGAAAAGTGTTCTAAATCAGCTTGAACCTTTGCAACAAAGGATCCTCCAAGGGTACTTCAGACACCACAGGAGCAGGTACAATGTTCAGAGCTACCAGCAAGTTACTAATTCTATCAGTGCACACCAGCTGATTGCCTGATAGGGAGCCGGAAGAGAGTCCCCTCCCCCAGCCCAGCTGATCGGCATCTTTGGAACTGCAGCCCCAGAGGGCGCACCCGCACCTGGCGGGCCACGCCAAAGGGCCCTTTGGCGTGGCCCTTAGGCACGGGACCTTAGCCGCTTCCAGCAACATCTGCTCCACTGGTATGCTGAGCAACTTGAACTATGCTCTCTCTACTTTGTGACTTTCTCGTGTTCCTTAGCCTGATGATTCTATATGCTCCCATCCCTATATTTGATTCTTTATTTACATTTGATTTGCCCTTCTTGTCTCTTTCGTACTCTGCTCCTCCTTTCTTCCTCATTTCGGGTACGTTACTCCCAAGTCTTATATTGTTATAATGAGGCCTTTACGTAATCTAGCGAACCTTATCTATGTCTTCCCTAGTTCTGGTCTCCCTAGATGTACTTCTCGCTCTCTTAGGCTTCCTGCGCTCCCTAATTATTTCTCTCACATTAGGTCTAGGCCTTCTCGCAACTTATCTAACCTTGTTCTGATTCCTCTTCTCTCCCCGTCTGCCCTCCCCTTCTCTTGTGCTTTATGGAACGTTCATTCTCTCTCTAATAAACTTGCTTTTGTTCATGACCTTTTTATTTCCTGCTCATTTCACCTCTTTGCCCTAACTGAGACCTGGCTTCTTTCTGAAGACACTGCATCCATTGCCGCTCTATGTCATGGCGGCTATAAGTTTTCCCACACTCCTCGTCCTACTGGTCGCGGTGGAGGTACTGGCTTTCTGTTGTCTCCATCCTGTCACTTCCAGACCCTCATGCCACCTCACTCATTACCCTCTCCCCTTTGAATTCCACTCCATCCGCCTCTTCTCTCCTCTTCCACTCCGAGTCGCTGTTATCTATCGTCCTCCTGACATTTCCATCTCTACTTTTCTTTCCGATTTTGATTCTTGGCTTTCTACCTTTCTTCACCCTTCCTTCCCCACTCTTATTCTTGGTGACTTCAACATTTACGTTGACAGCCCTTCTGATCCCCCTGCTTTAAAGCTTCTCTCCCTTACCTCCTAACATAACCTTCCACTGCCCCCACTCACCGACATGGTCACTGCCTTGACTTAATTTTCTTCTCTTACTGCTCACCTTCCAATTTCTGTAACTCTGTCCTTCCCTTATCTGACCACTACCTTTTAAGCCTTACTATTCATTATCCCCCACCCCAGCCTCTTCCTGTCTGCACTAACCTATTTAGAAACCTTCTAGCCATTGATCCTTTAGCTCTCTCCTCCTCTCTCCTTATCTCTTTCATCCACTCTGCTTTCCAATTATATTGATGAGGCTGTGACCTCTTATAACACTGCACTTTCCTCCACCCTTGATACTTTTGCCCCCCTCATCCCCCATCCTGTTAGGCATTCTTCTCCTCAGCCCTGGCTCTCCCCTATTGCCCGCTTTCTGCGCTCTTGTGCCTGCTCTGCTGAATGTGCCTGGCTCAAATCCCGCTCTTATCCTGACTTTCTCCACTTTAAATTCATGCTCTCCTCCTTCCAATCAGCCACTGCGCTTTTCAAACAAATTTACTTCCTCAATTTGACTAACTCTCTTTCCTCTAATCCTCATTGTCTCTTTAGCACACTCAATTCTCTCCTCAGTGTGCCTCCACCCCTAATTCCTCCCTCCCTTTCTGCCCAAACCTTGGCTAACTACTTCCATGACAAAATCCACACAATCACCCTCCAGTTCCCCTCCTCCCCCTCTTCCCCCATTTCCCATTTCTCCCCTCCCCAAACTTCTGCCACCCTTTCTTCCTTCCCTATGGTCTCTGACGAGGAAACGTTGCTCCTTCTCTCTTCCTCCAAACCTACTACCTGCTCTTCTGACCCCTTCCCCACCCACCTCCTTAGCTCCATCTTTTCATCTCTCGTCTCTCCTATTTCTCATATTCTTAACCTCTCTCTCTCCACTGCAACCTTTCCTTCCGTTTTCAAGCATGCTGTGCTTATACCCCTCCTCAAGAAACCTTGTCCTTCTAACTATCGTCCCATCTCTCTCCTTCCTTTCGTCTCTAAACAACTTGAGCGTGCAGTCTATCACCGTTGTCTTGATTTCCTCTCCTCTCATACCCTCTTGGATCCTTTACAATCCGGCTTCCGTCCCCTACACTCCACTGAAACTGCTCTTACTAAGATCTCGGATGATTTGTTCTTGGCAAAGTCCAAACAAAGGCTTTTACTCTGTCCTCATTCTTCTTGATCTCTCTGCTGCCTTCGACATTGTAGACCATAACCTTCTTCTTATCACCCTATCCTCACTTGGATTCAAAGACTCTGTACTATCTTGGTTCTCTTCCTATCTATCCCATTGCTTTTTCAGTGTGTGCTTCGATGGCTCCTCCTCCTCTTCAATGCCACTACCTGTAGGAGTTCCTCAGGGTTCCGTCTTAGGTCCACTCCTCTTCTCTCACTATACCCAATCCCTTGGCACCCTTATCTCTTCCCATGGCTTTCACTATCATCTCTATGCAGACGACTCTCAAATCCATCTTTCTGCACCTGTTATCTCTCCTGATATCCATTCTAAGATCTCACTCTGCCTCTCTGACATTGCTGCCTGGATGTCCCACCACCGCTTAAAACTGAACATGGCCAAAACTGAGCTTCTTTCCCCCGAATGCTTCCCCCTCCTCTTTCCCCTTTCTCTCTCTCTGTTGATAACTCTGTACTCCTCCCTGTTTCTTCAGCACGTAACCTTGGTGTTATCTTCGATTCCTCACTCTCTCTCTTCACATATCCAGCTCATTGCTAAAACTTGTCGTTTCTTTCTATACAATATTTCCAAAATTCACCCCTTCCTCTCTGTTGACACCACTAAATTGATTGTCTACTCCTTAATCACCTCCCGTCTTGATTATTGTAACATTCTCCTTGCTGGCCTCCCTGCAAGCCACCTCTTTCCTCTTCAGTCAATTCAACACTCCGCTGCTCGACTCATTTTCCGCCAGTCTCGTTTTTCCCACATCACTCCTCTCCTCATGTCGCTTCATTGGCTTCCCATCCGTCTCCGTATCCAATTTAAACTTCTCCTCCTGACCTATAAATGCCCCCCCAGTACCTTTCATCTCTCATCTCTCTTTACACCCCCTCTTGGTTGCTTCGCTCTTCTAATAGTCTTTGTTTATCTGTGTCCTTTACTTGTACTGCCAATTTCAGACTTCGCTCCTTCCAACTGGCAGCACCCTTTGCTTGGAATAGTCTTCCTATCTCTGTGCGGCAGGCGTCCTCCCTGGCCATTTTCAAGTCCAGACTAAAATCCCACCTCTTCACTATTGCTTTCCGTTCCTGTCTTACCCTATCTTGATCTCTCTTAAAACATTTGCTTACTTTGTCCTGTAAATTTTTGTTATTTGTATTATGTAACTTATTTTGTTTTCTGTCTTATTAGATTTTAAGCTCTGATGAGCAGGGACTGTCTCTCTTCTGTGTTTGTACAGCGCTTCGTATGTTGCGGCGATTTATAAAAGTCTTTAATAATAATAATAATAATAATAATAAAAGCCGCTAGCTTGTCCCGGTGAAACACCCTCATGATGTTGGGGCCCTCTCCCTGCAGGATCTCCCCATCTTCCAGCCCTTGGTGTCCCACCTCTCTGAGCAGATCCAAGGAGCCCTCCATGGGATCCTCAGAAGTATGAGATAAAGGAGGAACCCAGGCACTCTCAAGCAAACTCACCCCTGCTTGGTCACTTAGTCTGCCTTTGAAAAGGTGCCCTGCTGGGCATCAGGCACCAGCTCCTCCAGACTCTTATACGGAGTTTGTGCTATCCCCAGGGAGCCCTGTGTGCACTCCAGACGGTATACTTTATGCATCAGCAAAACAAAATCTGGGGTAAAAACTGCATCTGACCCCTCAGTAGTCTGCTCGGACTAGCTGCCTGCTCCCTCTTTTGTTTCCTAGAGGCCTCCTTACAGCCATTTTCTGTGCTCTCTGCAGAAATGGTGGCCACTGTTTTAATGGCCATATGTCCCACCAAAATAGCAGCATTGGGACAAGCTGTATCGTCGCACTCGGAGGTCCCTGACTGCCAATCCATAGCCCCGATATTAACAACAAATTTGGTTGACCTGCCTGGCCTCGCACACATATGGCAAATCCCTGCCGCTAGCCCTCCCCAAGCACCTCTACACATGGCACAGAAGAGACCAGCTGCATACAAGGAAACAAACCTCTTGCAGGAACGCACACTAACTGCCTTAACTGGGGTGGAGTGACACCTAAAAACAAAATTGCTTAAAGAAAACTACTGTACTCACCAAAACTCTTTTTGACGATCGGGAACGGAGACTGCCTCCCAGTGGTGCTCACTACTTACTACTACTTTTCATTTGTATGGCACTACAAGGTGTACGCAGTGCTGTGCAGACACGTGTAAAAGATGGTCCCTGCTCATCAAAGCCTACAATCTAATCAAGACAGATAAAACAACAGCCGAGGATATGGATACGCCTAGGGGAGTGGCAAGGAAACACATAGGAGACCAAGAGGATCAGGATTCGAAAGCAGATTCGAAGAGGTGAGTTTTCACCCTGTATTTGAAAAGGGCCAGAGATGAAGCCTCTACCTAACACACAGACTCGGGTAGTTTGTTTCAGGTGTAAGGAGCAGCAAGATGGAAGGATCGAAGTCTGGAGTTGGCAGTAGAAAAGAAGGGCAAAGATAGAAGGGATTTGCCAGAAATGGCGGAGCTCTTTAGAAGAGGTATAGGGAGAGATAAGAGATGAAAAGTAGCAAGGAGCAGCAGAATGAGTGCACTTAAAGGTCAGTAGGAGAAGTCTGAACTGGATACAAAAACAGATAGGGAACCAGTGAAGCAATTCAAGAAGGGGGGTTATATGAGCACATTGAGGCTGGCAGAAGATTAGCTCCACAGTTGAGTTTTGAACAGATTGAAGGGGAAAGAGATTATTCAGAGGGAGAACAGCAAAGAGGTGGTTGCAATAGTCTAGACGGGAAGCGACTACAGAATGAATAAATGTCTTAGTAGTGTTTGTAGAAAGGAAGGGAAGTATTTTGCCAATGTTATAGAGAAAGAAGTGACAGATTTTAGTTATCTGTCAGATGTGTGCAAAGAAAGAGAGAGTCAGTCAAAGAGAATCAGTCAAAGATGACCCCAAGGTTGCGAGCAGAGGAAACAGGGAGGAGTGTAGTATTATCAGCAGAAATAGAGAAGGGAGGAAGGGGGAGGTGGGTTTAGAGGGAAAGATATGGAGCTAAGTTTTGGCTATGTTCAGGGAAAGTGCTGAATTCAAGTAAATGAAAGCTGGCAGATTCCACAGGAAGTGCCCTATTAAAACTCAGACAAGGTAAAAAATACTTTACATTTTTAATCCACATTCTGCAGCCGGGTTAATTTTTGCATATTTCAGGAAAATTGTACCCATCTTATTCAATATGTTCTAATAGTGATTTTCCTTCTGCTATGGTCATGTATTATATACCATTTGATAGGAATATTTAGTCAGAATTTTGGATCCCAAGAGTTTTGGGCTCGGCCTGGAAAGGGTTAAGACTTTAGATAAGAGGCCTTGTAGAGGAACAGGGAGAAGGAGAGAAAAAAGCACTCCTACATGTGCAATCAGACAGTACTAGTCAGAGAACAGAAGCAATAAAGTGTTGAGAAGGAAGCATCGCAGAGGGCAGGAGTTGGGTAAAGGACAGACAGAAGATAGGAGATACACTGACAAAACAGAAATATATACAGAACAATAAATAAACAAAAAGCCAGAAACTGCTGCAAATTATTATTTTTTTGTATTTCTTTTAAACTGGATTGCAAAGCACCAAACGTTTCAGTGAATGAACAGCAGACTATCGAACTTAACCCGCTAAATCTGATCGGAGTGCAGGGTTGTCCAGCTCTGGGAGGGGGGGGGGGGGGTGAGAAGGGACCTGGAGTTCCAGGTATTTATTACAAACCCCTGGGCCCTGCCAGACCCACTCAAGGATCCTGGCAGCCAGACTTTGCTGTCGGCCCTCTCCACTGCCACTGCAAAGGCACAGTGATACCCAGCTCTTAAAATTTCTACTCAAGCTCTCAATAGATTTGAGTACAGAAAAAAAATATTTGAAATCTAAACGTGGGAAGAGTAGGCCAAGACCCTTCAGTGGAGCCTAGCCACGCAAAGGCTCCTCCTTCAGCTGCCGAGGACTGAGTTTCTAGCCCTTGGGTTCCAAGAGGAGAGCTCCTCTACTGTGACATCAGAAGTTTTAGGCATGCTCAATCCTCACTGCTGGAGGAGGATAAGAACCCATACGTACTGGACTGGAGTGATGATATGGAAGATACCAGTACTCATATGAAAGGCTCTTTCATTAATACGAGGACCACTGATCAAGTTTACAGGCAATGAAAAAGGTGCCAGTAATCAGAACTACAGAATACCCCCTCAAAAAAAAGCCCTGGTTCTATTGCTGTTTTTATAGTATTATAAACCACTTTGATGGCATGTGTTGCCCAAACAGTGGTTAAATCAAGTCTTATAAATAAAGTATTAGTAAGTCTATGAATTAAGCTTCCTCCTTGGCATTCTAGTAGATGCAGATGATTAAGGAAATAAAAAAAACAGCACACAATATTTACTGGAACAAACTCTGCCCCATCAACAGGATTCAATCAACCCAGAACATAGCTCTGCATGGATCCACTCCATATATAAGTTGGATACTTCCCAAATCATTTCTTTAGGTCAGTGCTTTTCAAATTTCTATTCCATATGACCCTTAACAACTGAAAATTAATGTGACCCCAGAAGATGACGACATTAAAACAGCAGGGCCCCAGCCTCCTTCCCCTCATCTAAAGCAGAAGCTGTAAGAACATAAGAACATAAGATACGCCATACTGGGTCAGACCAAGGTCCATCAAGCCCAGTATTCTGTTTCCAGCAGTGGCCAATCTAGGTCATATGTACCTAGCAGTTTCCCCAAGAGACACAAGTTCCACAATGCTTGTACTGGGTCAAGCATTGATATCTTCGGTCACTTCTTAATAACGGTTTATGGACCTTTCCTCCAGGAACTTGTCCAAACCTTTTTTAAACCCAGCTACACTAACAGCCTTTTACTGCATCCTCCGGTAACACATTCCAGAGTTTGATTACACGTTGAGTGAAAAAATATTTTCTTTTATTAGTCTTAAATAGTTTACCCTGTAGCTTCATTGTATGTCCCCTAGTCTTTCTATATTCTGATAAGGTAAACAATCGATCTACGTTTACCCGTTCCACTCCGTTCATTAATTTATAGACTTCTATCATATCTCCCCTCAGCCGTCTCTTTTCCAGGTTAAAGAGCCCTAACCTTTTTAGCCTTTCTTCATAGGAGTATCCTTCCATCCCCTTTACCATTTTGGTGGCTCTTCTCTGAACCTTTTCTAAAATCGCTATATCCTTTTTAAGATACGGCGACCAGAATTGCACACAATATTCAAGGTGCGGTCTCACCATGGAACGATATAGAGGCATTATATCATCTTTTGTTTTATTTTCCATTCCTTTCCTTATCATACCTAGCATTCTATTTGCTCTCTTGGCCGCCGCTGCACACTGGGCCGAGGGTTTTAACATGGTATCCACAATGACGCCTAAATCTTTTTCCTGGGTGGTGGTTCCTAATGTGGAACCTTGCATCGTGTAACCATAGTTTGGGTTGTTCTTCCCTAGGTGCATAACCTTGCACTTGTCCACATTAAGTTTCATCTGCCATTTTGATGCCCAGTCTTCCAATTTATCAAGATCCTCTTGCAATTTTTCACAATCCTCTTGGGTTTTAACAACTTTAAATAGTTTTGTGTCATCTGCAAATTTGATAACCTCACTCGTTATTCCTCTTTCCAGGTCATTTATGAATATGTCAAAAAGCAGCGGACCCAGCACAGATCCCTGGGGTACCCCACTATTCACCTTTCTGCATTGGGAAAATTGGCCATTTAGCCCTACCCTCTGCTTTCTATCTTTTAACCAGTTCCTGATCCACAATAGTACACTGCCTCCTATCCCATGACTCTTTCGTTTTGCCAAAAGTCTCTGATGAGGGACCTTGTCAAAGGCTTTCTGAAAGTCCAGATACACAATATCAACCGACTCACCTTTGTCCACCTGTTTATTCACTCCTTCAAAAAAACATAACAGATTAGTAAGACAAGATCTTCCTTGTCTAAAGCCATGTTGGCTGTCTCCCATTAGGTTGTGACTATCTACATGCTGAGTAATTTTATTCTTTATGATGGTTTCTACCATTTTTCCTGGTACTGACGTCAGGCTCACCGGTCTGTAGTTTCCCAGATCACCCCTGGAACCCTTTTTAAAAATTGGTGTTACATTGGCGATCCTCCAATCTTCAGGTATTAGAGATCATTTTAATGATAGTTCACAGATTACTGATAGCAGGTCTGCAATCTCATATTTCAGTTCTTTCAACACCCTTGGATGTATACCATCCGGCCCAGGTGATTTGCTACTCTTCAGTTTATCTAATAGTTGTAAGACATCTTCCCGATGTATCGATATTTCCTTCAATTCTTCCGCACCTTTAAATACCACTTCAGTCATGGGTAACATCCCTACATCTTCCTCAGTAAAGACCGAAGCAAAGAATTCATTCATTCTCTCCGCTATCGCCTTGTCGCCTCTTAGTGCTCCTTTAACCCCTTTATCATCTAATGGACCAACTGACTCTTACAGGTTTTTTGCTACGAATGTACTTGAAAAGGTCTTTATTTCGCGTTTTTGCTTCCGCAGCAAGCTTCTTCTCAAATTCTCTCTTTGCCTGCCTTATCAATGCCTTGCATTTGACTTGCCATTGCTTGTGCTGTTTCCAGGTTTCGTCATTTGGCTCTTTTTTCCATTTCCTGAAAGATGCTTTTTTGGCAACAGCATCCTCTCTGACCTCACCTTTAAACCATGCTGGCAGTTTTTTGGACTTCCTTCCACTTTTCTTAAAGCGTGGAATACAGCTGGTCTGGGTTTCTAAGATAGTATTTTTCAACAACACCCAAGCTTGATGTATGTCTTTAACCTTTGCAACTACTCGTTTTAGTTTTTTCTTAACTGTTTTCCTCATTTTATCATAGTCTCCCTTTCGAAAGTTAAAAGGTAGTACTGTGGATTTCCTTACTATCCCTCCTCCACTAATTAAATCAAAGGCGATCATGCTATGATCACTATTGCCAAGTGGCCCCAACACCCTTATCTCTTGCACTAGATCTGGTGTTCCAGTAAGGACTAGGTCTAATATGCCTCTACTTAACATACGTCACAATGAAAGTCCAGAGAAGGGGAAATGGCCATGTTTCTGTGACCCCCATCCATTGACAACATGATTAAGTTTGGGAAACAGTGCTTTAGGTTATATTTCCAAACCTTGATATCATGCGTTAAACAAAAATTGCAGGACTCCAATATCATTTGATGGGTTTGGCTGTCACCTTTACACTAAAGCAAAAGGAGCTGGTGTCCAAGATGGAGCACTCATATCTAATTTGCCCCTACACCTACTTATTTTGGCTTAGTGCATGACTTGAAAGTTCTCAAGCATTTTCATGAAAAATGTTGAATCACAGGATATTAAATTATGTTTTTCACTTACTAACAAGGACAAAGAGACAAATGCACATACCATCTCCAGAAAGAACAGTGTTTACGCACATGTTGAAAATACACTCATAAAACAGAATAAATTATCATGATTAATCTACCATGTCAATGGGTTCAGTGTTTACCTTGCTAACAGGTTGTGATTTACGAGAGCATGCTGAATGTTTAATTGTCTCAGCCATTCATGGTAAAAATATTTTAAGTAAAGACTTTCACTGCTCACTGTCTAGGCACAGTCACTTCAGTTGTCCATACTTGGGGATTTTGAAGCTTTTAGCTAATGCAAAATGAATTTTTATGACTTTTCTACAACTGCACTTTAGTTGACAAATTATATATTGAAATATATGTATCACTTGAGGTCTCCAGCAAAATTTAGGAATAGATCCAAAACTGTACAGAACATTTTCCATCAGCTTTCACTATTGGCTTAAGACTCTGGATTCCATTACATGTTCCCCAACACAAGGAATCCGAGGTCACCGACTCATTATCCAAAGGCTTCAGCTCAACAACTGGAACAGAGAGCTTTACACGCAGGACCAATTTTGAATCTTAACAGTTAACAAGTGCATTAATGTAATGTCAAACAAACTAATGTAGAGTTGCTTTGGTTTTCACATAGCGAAACAAATAATGTCATCAATTATGCAGCAGGTAAATCCCATTAGATGAAGTAGGTTAGCGTTTCCCAACTTTTCCCAAGCCCAAAGCACACTTACATAAGGGCTCAACAAACCCCAGGTGCTAGGTCACCATGCAGACTAAGAAATCAGACCTGGCACCTCAGGCTCACAGCACATGTGCAGCATCTCAGGGCCAGACGTAAGCAATAGAACAGAGGACTGTCTGCTGTCCCAAGCATCAGCCCTATTCTCTTACTAGCTGGCACCTCTAAATTCACTACAGTATGGTGAGAGCTTGTTTGTTCATTGCCACCATTCTGTCTTATCCTGTACCAGCTCTGAACGCCAGTACTACTAAATGAGTTGGAATCAGAGAATGACTACTTCCTGTAATGCACGAGAAATGGGAAGTAGTCGTTCTCTGCTTTCAGCTCCTGCATAGTACTGGTGGCCAAAGTCAGTGCAAGTCAGGCAGAGAAGGCATCTGTGAGAAAAAACAAGCTCCTGCCACTATGCAGTGAATTTAGAGATGCCAGGTAGGTAGAACAATGAAGCCAGTATTGGGACTAGCATCTGCTGCCTCCTCCCAATGCCTAAGCAGTACGAATGAAAAAAGATCCAATGCTGAAAGAGACTCTCACTGGAAGATGATAGGGGTGGCAGAAGGGGAGCTGATGCTGGGAGCAGGTAGGAAAGGGAGCTGATGCTAGGACTGGAGAAGGATCTGATGCAGCAGGTGAAAGATGTGTGCTAGGAACTAACATGGGGGCTCAGTATGGCAGAAAAGACAGATACTAAGCGATGGGAGTGTGAGAAGGGGTCTAATGTTGGGTCTAGGAAAAGGGGGTTTAGGAGCAGGAGGCAAACAGTGGAATAGGAGAGAGAAAGGGGTTGGGCTAAGTGGGTGAATGGAGTCCAGGGGTTGAGGCTGCTGGGAAGAGTGGGTGGCAGGGCCAGTGCAATACAGTAAAGCAAGATAAGCATGGCAGGGGGTGCCATTTGAGGAGCAAAAAGCACACTTACCTTGCTTTTCATTACAGTGCCAGGCTTGCAGTCAAACCCTGCTGCACCCCACCCCACTCTAACAGGATATTATCAGAGAAGGTAGGACACAGCAGTGCTGGAAGGCCCAGCGCCACACTTCTAGCAGTCCAGCAGAGGCAGACAGGTTTGGGTAGAAGAGATGATGGGCTGGACCCAGGGAAGGGAGGAAGTAATAATGAAGTGTTGGACATTTGGGGGTGGGGGGGAGGGAAGAGAAATTTACATGTTGCAGGGATCACCAGAAACCCTAGAGTTTTTGCCTGGTGGACGGACAATGGCCAATGGTCAAAGGCAGAGGCTGCTGGGATGCATGGGAGTCAGGGATGCATATAAACAAAATATTTCAATTGTTTGTAATCTGGCTCCTAGATTTTGGGTCTGGCTCTTAGATCCTAAGAAAATCTGTCGAGGACAGAGTCTTGCATAAACAATCATGTTGTGCAATACACCAACTTCTGCAGAGCAGGAAGTATGGATATAGAGGGGACTCGTGAAATCAAAAGAAAAACTAGGTTAACCCTGAAATCTCCACAAGAGCATGAAAAGACCTAAGGGAGGTAAGTTCAGGAGGCGGAAGCATAGGTTGTACTGTGTGCCCAGCTCTCTCCTAATTTCCAGACTCCAAAACGTATGATGCATTTAGGAAAGAGGCATAAGCATATGCATTTGTTCAGGTAGAGGCTCCTCTACACCCAAGAGCCATTGCTGGTGCCTTAACTGTCTGGATCTGAGCAGCAGGCAGTGGTGACATTTCCATGGCACATCTATTCAAGTCCGCTGCCACACTAGTTGGAGGAAAAAGTTAAATCTCCACAACAGCTGCATCATTACCACAGTGAAATTACTGCATTATGAAAACTGCTCCTTACTCCCTCAGTGCAGATAAAAGTATGTAAAATCAGTGGCAGATTAAGTCAGAGGAGTCACACTACATGCAAGTTCATTTTGAAAGCTCTGCGTGTCCTTTCATGCACCTGCTCCCATTTAAGAACAAAGGATATGAGTTGTGATAAGGAAGCTTATCAGGACCTAGGAGATAGGGTAAAGCGTAGTTACTCACCTGTAACAGGTGTTCTCCAGGAGCAGCAGGAATCAGTCCTCACTTATGGGTGACGTCGGCGCCGACGGAGCCCTCGCGGAGCAATTTTCCCTAGCTTTCAAAGAAAGCCTTTGGGAATTGCAGCGCGCATGCGCGGTCGCCTTCCCGCCCGAAGGTGCCATCTTAGCCAGTCAGATGACATAGCTAAAAAAGACAGCATAAAAATTTGCAAAAAGAACATAAGCAGACGATTGCAACTCCAAGGGGAGGAGGGAGGGTAGTGAGGACTGATTCCTGCTGCTCCTGGAGAACACCTGTTACAGGTGAGTAACTACGCTTTCTCCAGGACCAAGCAGGAAGTCAGTCCTCACTTATGGGACTCCCAAGCTCAAGGCTACCGGAGACCCTAAGCACAAAAATGAGCTCCCTCTAGCTCAGCAGCACAGAAGGAAAGAATCTTCGCTGAATTATCACCCACCGGTAGCCCACATCCGGGATGGAGGGTAGGAGTTGCTCAGACCTCAAAGATTACGGAGGACTGCCTGTCCGAAAGCACTGTCCCTACGGGACTCCCTCTCGAGACAGTAATGGACCGCAAAAGTCTGGCTCGAAGACCAAGTAGCGGCCCGGCAGATGTCTGCCAGCGGAACAGAGCGGAGGTAAGCCACTGACGTGGCCTTTGCCCGAACACAATGAGCCGTGACTCGACTTTCTAAGGAGAGTCCGGCTGCCCCATAAGCCCAAGAAATACAGTCCGCAACCCAGATGGACAGAGTACGCTTGGAGACCGGGAGCCCCAATTTATTGGGGTCAAAAGACACAAAAAGCTGAGCAGCTTTACGGTGCTCCCGCGTACGGTCAAGGTAGAAGTTCAATGCCCTTCTACAGTCCAGGGTATGGAGGACGGTCTCAGCTCGGCTGGAGTGTGGTCTGGGAAAGAAGGTTGGAAGTACCACCTCCTGATTCATGTGAAAAGGGGAGACCACTTTAGGCAGAAACTTAGGGTGAGTCCGTAGGACTACCCTATTCTTGTAGAACCGAGTGTAGGGGGGATCAGACACGAGGGCCTGCAATTCACTCACGCGCCTAGCGGAAGTGAGGGCTATCAAGAACAGCGTTTTCCAAGACAGAAAACGGAGGGAACAGGTAGCCATAGGTTCAAAAGGCGGACAGGTGATCCGCTGCAAAACCACATTCAGGTCCCAGTCAGGTGCTGGCGGGCGCAGAGGTGGTTTAAGTAGAAGGAGACCTCGGAGAAACCTCGCTACGAGAGGGTCGTTGGAGAGAGGTCTGCCGTCCACCGGCACATGATGTGCTGAAAGAGCACTGAGGTGAACTTTGACGGAGTTGGACTTAAGTCCCAGATTAGAGAGGTGTAGCAAGTACTGTAAGATCACCGACACCGGGCAGGAGAAGGGATCCTGAGACTGTTGGGAACACCAGATTGCAAAGCGACGCCATTTAAGGGCGTAGCATTTGCGGGTAGAAGGCCGTCGCGAAGCCAAGACGACCTCCTCCACCTCCGCCGGCAAGAGAAGAGGAGCAAGGACTACCCTCTCAGCAGCCAGGCCATGAGGTTGAGAGACCTGAGGTTGGGGTGCAGTAGGGACCCCTGATCCTGAGTGAGGAGATCCGGTTGTACCCCCAGAGGGAAGGGATCCTCCACCGCCAGTTGCAGCAGGAGCGGAAACCACGGCTGCATGGGCCAGCGAGGGGCCACCAGGATCATGAAGGCTTTGTCTCGGAGAACCTTGAAAAGAGTCCGAGAGACTAACGGGATGGGAGGGAAAGCGTACAGAAGGCTCCCCGACCATGAGATCAGAAAGGCGTCCGCCGCAACCCGAAGGGGGTGTGGCTGACGGGAGCAGAAGCGAGGAAGCTGCCGGTTGTGAGGACTGGCAAAGAGATCCACCATGGGGAGACCCCACCTGAGGAAGAGCTTCTGAACGATCAAGGGATCCAGATGCCACTCGTGCGGCTGGAGGACCCTGCTGAGTTTGTCTGCCAGGCAATTTTCTTGGCCCGGGAGATAGACTGCCTTGAGGAGAATGCCGTGACTGACGGCCCAAGAGCAGAGTTTCTGTGCCTCCCGGCAGAGGAGGAAGGAGCCCGTGCCCCCCTGCTTGTTCACGTAGAACATGGCAACTTGATTGTCCGTCTGGACAAGGACGGACTGTTGGGAGGTCAGGTGGGAGAAGGCCTTGAGAGCTAGGCGGATCGCCCTGAGCTCCAGGAAGTTGATCTGCTGAGCAGACTCCCACTTGGTCCAGAGGCCCTGAGTACGTGCCTCTTGGCAATGTGCTCCCCAGCCCAGGAGGGATGCATCGGTGGTCAGCACCCGGGTCGGCTGAGGTGACTGGAAAGGCATTCCTAATATCAGGTTCGGCTGCCGGAGCCACCACCGGATAGACGAGACCAGCGGCTCGGAGACGCGCACTAGGTCTGCTAGGCCGCCTGTGGCTTGTCGCCACTGCCGGCGGAGACACCATTGAGCAGGCCGCATATTCAGGCGGGCATTGGGGGTCACATGGACGGTGGAAGCCATATGGCCGAGCAGTCTCAGGAAGCGCCTGGCGGAGACCAGGGGCTGGCTGCGAAAGCGGTCGGCTAGGTCCATGAGCCGCTGAGCCCTGTCGAGCGGGAGGTACGCTCGCGCCTGAGGAGTGTGCAGTCTTGCGCCGATGAACTCGAGATCCTGTGAGGGGAGCAAAGTGGACTTTGCGAAGTTTATGACAAAGCCCAAGTGCTGCAGCAGAGTCACCGTGCGGGACGTGGCGTTGGTGACCTCCTGAGCGGACGCTGCTCTGATGAGCCAGTCGTCGAGGTACGGAAAAACATAGAGGCCGTGAAGCCGGAGATGGGCCGCCACGACCGCGAGACATTTTGTGAAGACTCGCGGTGCGGAGGACAGGCCGAAGGGCAGTACTCTGTACTGGTAATGATTTCCTGCCACCACAAACCTTAGGTATTGGCGGTGGCTGGGGTGGATGAGGATGTGCGTGTAGGCATCCTTTAGATCCAAGGAGCATAGCCAATCTCCCTGCTGGAGGTAGGGCAGAAGGATTCCAAGGGTAAGCATTTTGAACTTCTCCCGCATAAGGAACTTGTTGAGGTTGCGCAAGTCCAGGATGGGTCTGAGGCCTCCTGTTCTCTTTGGTACCAGAAAATACCTTGAATAGAAGCCTTGACCTCTCAGGTGGTGTGGCACCGGTTCCACCGCCTGTTCCTGCAGAAGACCTGCTAACTCCTGAAGGAGCAACTCCCTGTGCAGAGGGGGGCGCGGAGGCTCTCCCGGAAAATAGGAGGGAGGGATCTGATGGAAGTGGAGGAGGTAGCCCTCTCGCACGACCTGAAGCACCCAGGCATCTGTGGTGATGCTGGACCACCTGTGGGCGAAGTGAACCAGCCGGCCTCCGGTGCTGGGGGGGACCAGCGGGGGGGGGAGAGGCTATGCTGAGCGAGTCAAAAACCCCCACCCTGCTGAGCAGGGGCTGGTGGTGCAGGCTTGGGGGCTTGCTGCCTACGGGACCCGTTACCCCGTCCCTTGGCCTGCTGGCCCTGTTGGGGAGCTGCAGGGGCCTGATAATGGGGGTATTGTTTGTAGGCAGCTGCCTTCCTGGGTTAAACGGACTTTATTCCCGAGCCCTTCTTTTTCTGGGAAGGGGCGGAGGTCTTCCTAGAAAGCCTGGTCCTGGTGAGAGTCTCAGTCTCAATTTGTGCAGCCTTTTCCGCCATGGGCTTGCCAAAGAGGTTTTCGCCTCGGCAGGGGACATCGACCAACTTGTCCTGTACCCAGGGTTCAAGGTCGGACGACTGAAGCCAAGCCTGTCGGCGGGCACCGATGCCGGCTGCGGCTACTCGAGCCGAGGCTTCAAAGCCATCATAGGCTGCTCGGGACATGAACTTCGAGCATTCCCGAATACCCGTGGACAAGGCCAGGAACCTCCGCAAAGGCTCCTCGGAGAGACCAGCGGAGAATCCGGCTAGCTCTTTAGCCAGATCCCTGAGATACATGCCCATGTACAGCTGGTAAGTCTGGACACGACAGGCGAGCATAGAGCCCTGGAAGCACTTCTTGCCAAGGCCATCCAGGTTACGGGCCTCCCTTCCAGGAGGCACCGAGGAGTGCATCTTCTGGCTCTTAAGACGATGCATGGCCGATTCCACTACCATGGAATGGTGTGGCAACTGCGCCTTTTGAAAGCCAGGGCTCTTGCGGACTCGATAGATAGAATCGACCCGCTTGCTCAGGACCGGCGAGGAGGCCGGACTCTCCCACATGCGGAAGAGTAGTCGTTCCAGCATAGGAGGAACCGGCACAGTAAAGTGTTCCCTCGCGGGAGAGTCATACTGGAGGGCGTCGAGCTCCTCGGCTCGAGGCTCCTCCTCGGGATCCGCAGGGAAGGCCAAAGCCTTGGCCATATCCCTAACGAAGTCCGAGAACCGGGCATCCTCCGGGGGGGACTGCTTCCGAGGCTCGGACTCCGGAGAGTCCGATGGGACACACCGAGTCCGGAAAGAATCAGGTGACTCTTCCTCCTCAGACTCCCAGACCGACTCCGACGAGGACTCGGTGGGGTCGGCCCGGGCAGGGAGCGGCGCCAGCCGCCCCGACGCCGAGGGAGTCGGCGTCGGCGACCTCGGTCCCTAACGGGAGGAGGCCGGAGGGCGACCTCGACCGAGGATCGACTCGAGTTCTCATCGACTCGAGGATCGGCTCGGTCTCCGGGGTCGACTTGGACGTCGACGTCCCGGCGGTCGGGGCAGCGACGCCAGCGAAGCCAGCGAGCAGTGCCCGCTGCTGGTCCATGAAGGCAGACAGTCTGCTCTCCAAGGCCGTCAACCTGAGTCCGAGCTCAGGTGACCCAGCAGCCCCCGACTCGGGCCCCGACGGCGTCGGGCCCGACGTCGGCTGTCGCGGAGGCGAGTCCAGAAGGACTACAGGACTTACCCGGGCAGGCATCTCCGACTCCAGGCGAGGTCGCTTCGGAAGGTGTTCCTTCTCCAAGGACCCGGGGCGGCTGTCGGGGCTATGCGACCTGGCCCTCGCGGAGCCAGGAGCGTCCACCGACGCCGCCCTCGCGGGTTTTTTCCTTCCGACGATGGTCCCCGGAGGGAGAACCCCGGTCGGAGGAGCTCCGGCGACGGTCCGAGCTGGAGCCCTTTGACACGGAGGCCTCCGACGAGGTCCGGGTACGGCTGGGGTCAGCGAAGATTCTTTCGCGCTGATGCCGCCGACTTCTCAACGCCTTCGAGGACAGTTTGCTGCAGGGCCCACAGATCAGTTCTTCATGATCCGGGCCCAAGCAGCGGAGGCAAAAGTCGTGTGTGTCGGTTAGTGACATATTTCGGTCACACCGACCACACCGCTTAAAGCCACTGGCAGCCATCGGGGGAAAAAGGGCCCCTGCGAGGTCAAAGGACCGGGCTGCCAGGGAAAACGAAAACGAAAGCTGACTAAGTCAGAAAAACCGAAAAAACGTTAGAGGACTCGAGACCGGCGTCGCGAGTCCGGGCGGGAAAACGATCGGCGTCGACACGAAAGAAAAAAGTATAAAAATAAGAGGAAAATCAACTTTTTCGCGGGGACAAGACGGGGACGTCTGCAGGGCTCCGCGGAAAAAAGAAGACTGGCTAAGATGGCACCTTCGGGCGGGAAGGCGACCGCGCATGCGCGCTGCAATTCCCAAAGGCTTTCTTTGAAAGCTGGGGAAAATTGCTCCGCGAGGGCTCCGTCGGCGCCGACGTCACCCATAAGTGAGGACTGACTTCCTGCTTGGTCCTGGAGAAATTCCTTCTTCTGATCCCTAACAAAAGCTCCTGTTTTAAAAGGTCAAGGACATAAAACTCCCATTGTACCTAGAAAGCAGGTAATTCCTGGCTACAATAACTTACAGCATGCTCCTAGTGGTGAAAAGGAGAGAGAATGCAAGCCCAGGGTAGGGAACCCTTACATCACTGCATTCCCTAATCACTCAGCTGCCACGGGGGAATTTGATCTCTCTCACCTGAGAGGACAGAGGGTGGAGCAGGTCCCTGGGAGGTTTACGTTTAGCTCCGTTTATCCAGATAGGGAGGACAACAGGAAGAGCAAGGACGGCAACAAGAGCAGGGACAGCATGAGGAGGAGCAGCACAAGGACAGCTGCTGATGAGAGAGAAAGAGAAGGAAGTAGGAATGCCTACTGGAGAAGGAATGGAACAGTAAGAACAACAGGAACCTGGAACACAGGGTGGAGAACAGGACGAGATGAATGGTGGCCAGAGCATGGAAGAGGGGAAGCTGATACAAGCTTTGACCAAGGTATGAGTTCTAGAAGCTTATCTAATAAGGAGCCCTACAGAGTTGCTGGAGACAGCTTTAACCATAATGGAAAGCAGTCAGATAAGCTATCTGAGTCTGAGTCAGAGATTGAGCCAATGCAACTGGGTGACCCAGATTTACCTTTGGTAGAAGAGGACTCATGTATGGATTGTTCTGTATGCCAGTCTGCCAATTCAGAGGGGTTGAAAGGGAGTCAACCTTAAAGAAAAACCTCCAATGTCCGATAGCCCAAAGAACTGTGTTCAGCTTATGAAGGTTCTGAGTTCAGGAGAAGTGTTTTACTGTGCAAAGCTGAAGCTACCTAATTATACTTGAGAACAGCTGTGAGCAGTGCTGTGCTCCGTCTGAAGCTGTACCAACAGAGAAAGAAAGAAAGGTTTTATTTTGGCTAAATACTGAGAAAACCTTGCAAAGTGGTTTTTTCTACCAGTGAGAGTTTAACTACCTGTAGGAAGTTTGCTGTGTTTAAGAAGACAAAGTATCCAGGTATAGTTCTGGACTGAAAGAAAAGAAACCTGGTTTAAAGTTTTGTTCCTGTTTGTTTTTGGACTGCACGGCAAGCCATGCCTAGTGGCATGTGCTGTTAGAAGTATTGATTTATGCTGAAGAAAGCTGTTTTGTTTGAGTTCAAGTTGTATCCTGTGTTGAAATACAAGAATCCTGGTGAAACATTAAAAAGGTGAAAATTTGTGAACCTTAGCGTGTCTTTTCAATGGTTAAATTTCTGTCATTTGCCTACCACTCAACCCAACTACAAGGTGTTTTTTTTTTTTACCTGAAGCCACATAACATCTAACTGAACTACCTTTCCCATAATGCATTAAAAAGGCAACCAGTTAGGAAAAGGCTTTTGAAGGTGAAGCACTCCAATGAGAAGCACGCCCCTCCATACTGATGTAAGGGGCTAAGGGCGTGACAGAGTACTTGTACACACAGAGGATTATCAAGGTGGAACTCCATAAGAAGTTTCCCTTTGAAAATGAACTTACAGTCCCATAGGTACAAAACACCCTGGGAAAGTATCAAAACTGACCTTCGTATTCTTCTTGAACAGCATGCTAACAGTATAACAATTATCATTTCAAAATGTTAAGTTTATTATTAACATTTATTAGTTAATATTTACATTTATTAGTTAACATTTATTAAACAAATGTTTAGTTTATTATTCTCATATGTAGCACCTTCTCTATGGAATAATCTCCCGGATCAACTAAGGGAAATAAAAGACCTGAAACAATTCAGAAAAGATCTAAAAACCTACTTGTTCACGCAATATTATTCCAACACAGATAAAGAACTGGCTAAGACCTCTCATCCTCCTTAGATCTATGAACGTTCCCTATAATTATTGCAATGCTATCCTAGATCTCCATAATATGCTCGCCCTAATACTTGCAAAACTACTTCCAATAGAAACCCATTGATAAAACCTCAATATATATATGTAAATAGTTTCAAATATTAATCAAATCTATCTATATATAGTACTGATTTCTGTTCTTAGTACTTGATATTAACTACCTGTATATAGTTTTGAACACTGTTCAATATACCTGTATATAGTTTAAACACTGTTCGATGTAACTGCTTACCATAGCAATGTTTTATGTATTCTGTTGTTTAATGTAAACCGCCACTGATCTTGGGAAGTGGCGGTATATAAGAGATTTGCAAATAAATAAATAAATAAATTAAAGCTGAGCAAGCCTGACACATTTTCTTTCAGTCTAGACAACAATAATGCAATGTGTGCCCTCACGTCAGTGCTGACTCCTAACAACGCAGCAGCTCCTGGGTTTTCTCAGCAGTGTGACCGGAACCAGACTGCCAGGCCTTTCCTTCAGAGGCAATGGAGGGTTAAGTGACCTGCCCAAGGACACAAGCAGTGCCAGTGGGAATCATACCCTGGTTTCATGGTTAACAAGTCAGAGCTCTAACCACTAGGCTGCTACTCCATTTCAATCTAGGGATTCACCCAAAAACGTAGGAGCCAGCGACTGAGACCACTCTTTGCCCCTATCAAAGCCAAAGAGTGGCAGAGGAAGGGAGGGGTTTTTCCTTAGAGGTCTGCTGCAGCTCTTTTAAGGCCTTATTTACTAAAATTGTTTTCCCATTCTGTTTCCATAAGAAAATAAAGCTTAGTAAAATTGGGCTCACTGAAAGGCACAGCCCCTTTTCAAAGCATACTGTCAGGAACACTCCAGCGGGCCCCTCATATCTGTGCCAAAGGCAACTGTCTCTTTTGTTCACTTATCAGCTGTGACATGGATCCCTCACAAGACTCCCCCCCCCCTCACTCCTCCACCCCTCCTCCCCCTCCCCTATGCTTCCAGTCTCCCTTCTTAATTCCCTCTTCTCAGATCCCATTCTCTCAAAACCCCCTACCCTGTTCCAAGTCTCTTTCACTCAACCCTGCACTATCCACCCTTGCACCCAACTAGCCAGCGAGATTGATGAATATATGACGTACCTTCCCCATTATCTTGCTGTCTAATTCTGCCATTGCCACCACTGCCAAAATGTATGCACCTGTTCAGTCTGCACTGCACAACTCTGCTATCATATTGAGCTATATTGTGCAGAAAGTCCCAAGCTGGTTTTGCGGTTTCAAATTTTGCAAGACTTGAGACTGAAAGAGTAGCACAACAGTCCTGCAACATGCAGCTCAAACTTTGGCAGAGTTGGAAGGTGCAGACTAAAGAAGGCAGTTGTAGCAGTGACAGCAATATATTTATTAAAAAAAAAAAAAAATTACACACATACACAACTCATGGGGTGCACAAAATACCAGGAGCTGGGATGCAACTTCTGGTATCCAGGATTTTTCAAGCCTACAGAAGAGCATGTCCTGGTTTCTTCTGAATAATGGGCTTCTCAGATAATGGCAGATAAATTTTGGAGAATGGGAGTTATTCCAAAGTAATACACGAAACCAACCAATTCTAGAAGAGAAGCTTTTTTAAAATAAAGGTGTTCTACAGTATCAATTAAAGCATGTCACAATAGCTACAACTATACCAAAATGCAATAGTGGGACCTGTAACATTTAACAGAAAAAAAAACCCACCTAAAACAATCCTTAGACTTCAAGTTGCAATGACTATATAAAAGCGTAGGGCTGTATTTCCAAATTTTCACAAATCCAAACCAACTAATGCTCCTGTAAGTCTTTGGTGAGACTCATCTGGAATACTCTATGCTGTTCTGGATGATGTAACTTCAAAAGAATATACACTGCCTTGAAAAAAGAAAAAAATATTTCCATAGTTGTATTTTTTATTTAACAGAAAATGAAAAATGTACAATTCAAAATGCATTAAAGTAGGAATTTGTTCTTTTCATGTCAAAAGTAAATTATAAAAATAGTCCAAAAATAATTAAAAATAAGACACCAAAAAAAAAAAAAAAAAATCATGACTGCATTAAGTAGTGGATGCAAGACCTTTTAGTAGGAATAAAAGTCATGAGTCACTTAGGATAAAGGGCTCATTCCATTCCAGACAAAGATCCCCCTCTGTACGTCCGGTCTGAGTCGGACACACAGAGGGGATATCGATTCTGATCCCACATGGCACATCTAGCACCACGGGATCAGAATCACAGTCTTGTACATGCAGGCCGGGACTGCGATTCAGTCCGGCCTGCAGATACAGGACCTTCTTGGCTAACTCAGGCAAGGCTCTTCAATGGAGCTGCGGCGCCATAGCATTATGTTGCCATGACATTGTGGCTCCACTGAAGAGCCATGATGCCAGCCGCCGGAAACAAAAGTCTATTCGCTGCAGCCCGACCCCCGATCTGACCTCCTAAGGCAAGGGTGGGGCTGCGTGGAATGTCCTCAGGCCCCTCTGCCCCAGCATTGAAAAAAATAACACATCGTCGGAGGTCAAATAATTTCCCGCACATGTCACCGGCACTGGACATACAGGGCTGACATTAGAATCAGCCCTGTATGTCCAGGGCCGGAAACCATCCACCACCAGCCCAGACTCCACCCTGAGTCGCCCCTTCCCCGCCTAACTTCCCACACAACCGGCAGGGAAGTTAGACGCGGTGGGGGAAGGCACAAATATCGGGAATGGACATCTCATTGGGACGTCCATCTGCATTATTTGTGGCACAGAATTGGACCCTAAGTGTCTAATATCTTTGCACAGGAGGAGGCTATGTGTGGAAGGGGGGAGGGCAGAGGGTTATCATTTTTGGGCAGAATACCTCATTCAATTTGCCTGCGGATTGTCTGTGGACTGCAGTCTTCAAATCCTGTCAAAAACTTTCTAGTGGATTCAAATCTGGGCTTTGATTGCCACTCAAAGACACTGACTTGTTGCTGAACCATGGGTCCACCAAGAAACAGCAACTGCCACGTAGGCAACAGGAACCAGTCAGAAACCGTGGCAGGAGGTTCAAAATGACCTTTATTGATCCACGGATAAGGTGCGCCAAACCCAACACAGGCCGTGTTTCGTATACCACTTCTTCAGGGGTTATAGGCTCACTACAAAATATACATACGTGTAAAACCAACAGCAAACAGAAATTGTTGTGTAAACATGAATAAAAGACAATTAATGTTATACCATTAAGATAAATCATTAAAAAATGTTAAAATAAGCTAATTATAAAACATGTATAATTAAAACACTTTAATAATAACAAACAAATAATAAATGTAAAAATAAAAAAATAAATATATATTAAAAATTAACCATATAAATACTCATGATGCAATAACTCACTTGCTAAAAAACTAAAATTTACGTTACATTAGGATTATGTATAATAATATTAATAACGGAAATAATAAAAATAATAATAATAATAAAACATAATAATAAAAAACTTTAAAAAGAGAGATGTGTCACCTATGTGTATATGTTCATGAATCCTCTTTTGATTATAACCACAAAAACTAAAACAAAAAAGGAGAAAACCGGAGAAAAGGAGGAGGTGGGCTTAAAAAAACAAACAACTGACTAGGTTCGTTTTATGCCACGCATATTGCTTAGCATAGAGACCAAAGTTCCACCTTGACCTCCTCCCAATTGGGTGAAGTGTCCCCTAAGTACTTCTTTGCAAAAACCATGTGCCAATCATATAGTTTATCTTCAACAATGGCTTCTTTCTTCCCACCCTCTCATACAGATCATGTTTGTGGCGTAATCTTGAAATTGTTTTAGGGGGACTATGGAAACGGTCAGATCTTAGGTGTGGAGGGGTAACAATTCGAGCAGTGGGCTGAGAACCAGAGAAGCGGGGTTTGAATCTCATTGCTGCTCCTTCTTATCTTGGGCAAGAGTCACGTAACCTTCAATTGCCTCAGTACAAACCTAGTTTGTAAGCCCCACCAGGGGATAGGAAAAATACCTACTATGCCTGAATATACTGTGCCTTCAGCTACTCCTAAAAAAGTGTGAACTAAACCCAAAAAAATCCCTTCCCTCCACCAAACAGCTTATTCTGAATTGCTTGTGGAGTTGTAATTTTCATTTCTTTTTGGACTTAAACCTGCCAGACAGGGAAGCATCCAGGCACCGATATGCAGTCTCCTAGAACAAACGTCACCAAGCTGCTTAAAACGTCTGCAATAATTTGCCTACAGCACTAGCTAGCCTAAATTCACACAACAGTGTGCATGCAGTTTGGTAATTGCAGCTTGCCCAAAACAGACATGTTGCATGCTGTGCAGAAGGATTTTGTTTAGCTGTACTGTGATGTTGGCCTACTCAGACAAAATAAGTCAGATCCCTCTGAATCATGACTAGTTAGTAAAGTTATCATTTCCTGGTTCCTGAAAGGAACCATAGAGACACTCTAGTACACTGGTTCTCAACCTGTGATCCATGGATCCCTGGGGGTCATAAGAACATAAGGTGTGCCATATTGGATCAGACCAGGGCCCATCAAGCCCAGTATCCTGTTTCCAACAGTGGCCAATCCAGGTCACAAGTACCTAGCAGGTTAGCAAAAAGACACACATGTTCCACAAGGTTTGTCCTGGAGCAAGCAGTGGATCTCCCAGGTACTCTTTAAAAATGGTTTATAGATTTTTCCTCCAGGAACTTGTCCAAACCTTTTTTAAACCCAGCTACACTAACAGCTTTTACTACTCTACATCCTCCGGTAACGAATTCCACAGTTTAATTATACATTGAGTGAAAAAATATTTTTTCTTATTAGTCTTAAATGAGTTACATTGTAGCTTTATTGCATGTCCCTCAAGTCTTTCTACTTTTAGATGGCGTAAACTATCTACGTTTACTAATTCCACTCCATTCATTAATGTATAGAACTCTATCATATCCCCATCTCTTAAATATAAGAATATGCTCTTTAAAGTAGAACACACATATAAATAAGAAATGTATGCCATAGAAAGACTTTAGTGAAACGAGGTGGGAACACTTCTTTTCAAAGGAGGTGGGGGGAATCTCAAAAGCTTCTATCAAGGACTAACTCCCCCCCCCCCCCCAAAAAAAAGTAGGTCAATCCTTGGGACACCAATCATAGAAGAAATACTACCTAAGAAAAACCAAAACATTCCAAGTGAGAACGGCAGAGGAAGACACACAAATCAGGGAACCTTACAGCAGAGCGAAACTGATAGATGCACCTGCTCATATGAACAAAACAGTGAAAGGCATCTCATTCAAAGGATACTACTGTCTATATACACAAAGCTGTAAGACATTTTATTTGGAAAACCTATATAGAGACAAAAAAAGAAAATAAAAATATATTTGAGTAATACTACTCATATATTGTTGTCCTAAAAAAAAAAAAAAAAAAAAAAAAAAAAAAAAGACATAATACTCAAAAATGCCCCCTTAAAACTAAAAACTGGAACACTTCTCATAGAGAAGTACCAAAATCAATAGACATATAAAACTAGGTCCAGAGGGGAGGCGGGGGGGGGGGTGGAGGAGGGAAGGGGGAAGAGGGGGGAAGGGAAAGGGGAGGGGGAAGGGAAAGAAGCAGAATGAGGAGGAAAAGTCCCTCCTTTCCCAAGAATGTTCCTAAAAAAATCCAAAACCCACTTCCTTGCACCATCATCTCATTCACACATTTAAAATCCAGAGCTCTGCCTACCTATTGGATCCTGCGCGTGGAAGAGGAAGCATTTCAGAGAATGCTACCCTGGAAGTTCTGGATTTCAACTTCCTATCTAAAAGCCTAAATTTGGCTTCCAGAACCTCCCCCCCCCTCCCCCCCACTTTGCTATGTCAATGGAACCAAGATGTATCAAAACAGCAGATTCCTCCCCAGCACTATCTAAAACCTTGTCTAGCTGGCACATGAGATCCACTACCTTCGAATCAGGTAAGCGTAGTTACTCACCTGTAACAGGTGTTCTCCAGGAGCAGCAGGAATCAGTCCTCACATATGGGTGACGTCGGCGCCGACGGAGCCCTCGCGGAGCAATTTTCCCAGGCTTTCAAAGAAAGCCTTTGGGAATTGCAGCGCGCATGCGCGGTCTCCTTCCCGCCCAAGGGTGCCATCTTAGCCAGTCTGATGACATAGCTAAAAGACAGCATAAAAATTTGCAAAAAAACTTAAGCAGATGATTGCAACTCCAAGGGGAGGAGGGAGGGTTGTGAGGACTGATTCCTGCTGCTCCTGGAGAACACCTGTTACAGGTGAGTAACTACGCTTTCTCCAGGACCAAGCAGGAAGTCAGTCCTCACATATGGGACTCCCAAGCTTAAGGCTACCGGAGACCCTAAGCACAAAAATGAGCTCCCTCTAGCTCAGCGGCACAGAAGGAAGGAATCTTCACTGAATTATTACCCACCGGTAGCCCACATCCGGGATGGAGGGTAGGAGTTGCTCAAACCTCGAAGAGATTACGGAGGACTGCCTGTCCGAAAGCACTGTCCCTGCGGGACTCCCTCTCGAGACAGTAATGGACCGCAAAAGTCTGGCTCGAAGACCAAGTAGCGGCCCGGCAGATGTCTGCCAGCGGAACAGAGCGGAGGTAAGCCACTGACGTAGCCTTCGCCCGAACACAATGAGCCGTGACTCGACTTTCTAACGAGAGTCCGGCTGCCCCATAAGTCCAAGCGATACAGTCAGCAACCCAGATGGACAGAGTACGCTTGGAGACCGGGAGCCCCAATTTATTGGGGTCAAAAGACACAAAAAGCTGAGCAGCTTTACGGTGCTCCCGCGTACGGTCAAGGTAGAAGTTCAATGCCCTTCTACAGTCCAGGGTATGTAGGACCATTTCAGCTCGGCTGGAGTGTGGCCTGGGAAAGAAGGTCGGAAGTACCACCTCCTGATTGATGTGAAAAGGGGAGACCACTTTTGGAAGAAATTTTGGGTGAGTCCGTAGGACTACCATATTTTTGTAGAACCGAGTGTAAGGGGGATCAGACACGAGGGCCTGCAATTCACTTACGCGTCTAGCGGAAGTGAGGGCTATCAGGAATAAAGTTTTCCAAGAAAGAAAACGGAGAGAACAGGTAGCCATAGGTTCAAAAGGCGGACAGATGATCCGCTGTAAAACCACATTCAGATCCCAGTCAGGCGCTGGCGGGCGCAGAGGTGGTTTAAGTAGAAGGAGACCTCGGAGAAACCTCGCTACGAGAGGGTCGCTGGAAAGAGGTCTGCCGTCCACCGGCACATGATGTGCTGAAAGAGCACTGAGGTGAACTTTGACGGAGTTGGACTTAAGTCCCAGATTAGAGAGGTAGAGCAAGTACTGCAAGATCACCGACACCGAGCAGGAGAAGGGATCCTGAGACTGTTGGGTACACCAAACGGAAAAGCGACGCCATTTAAGGGCGTAGCATTTGCGGGTAGAAGGTCGCCGAGAAGCTAGGACGACCTCTTCCACCTCTGCCGGCAGGAGAAGGGGAGCAAGGACTACCCTTTCAGCAGCCAGGCCATTAGATTGAGAGATCTGAGGTTGGGGTGTAGCAGAGACCCCTGATCTTGTGTGAGGAGATCCGGTTGAAACCCCAGAGGGAAGGGATCCTCTACCGCTAATTGCAGCAGGAGTGGAAACCACGGCTGTCTGGGCCAGCGAGGGGCCACCAGGATCATGGAAGCTTTGTCTCGGAGAACCTTGAAAAGAGTTCGAGAGACTAGCGGGATGGGAGGAAAAGCATACAGAAGGCTCTCCGACCATGAGAGTAGAAAAGCATCTGCCGCTACTCGAAGGGGATGTGGCTGACGAGAGCAGAAGCGAGGAAGTTGCCGGTTGAGAGGAAAGGCAAAGAGATCCATCGTGGGGAGGCCCCACTTCAGAAAGAGTTTCTGAACTACCAAGGGATCCAGGCGCCACTCGTGCGGCTGGAGGATCCTGCTGAGTGTTTGTCCACCAGGCAATTTTCTTGGCCTGGGAGATAAACTGCCTTGAGAAGAATGCCGTGACTGACGGCCCAAGAGCAGAGCTTCTGAGCTTCTCGGCAGAGAAGGAAGGAGCCCGTGCCCCCCTGTTTGTTCACGTAGAACATGGCAACTTGATTGTCCGTCTGGACAAGGACGGACTGGTGAGAAGTCAGGTGGGAGAAAGCCTTGAGCGCCAGACGAATTGCTCTGAGCTCCAGGAAGTTGGCAATGTGCTCCCCAACCCAGGAGGGACGCATCTGTCGTCAGCACTTGAGCCGGCTGAGGTGACTGAAAAGGCATGCCGAGTACTAGGTTCGGCCGATGAAGCCACCACTGTAGAGAAGAGGCCAGCGGCTCGGAGATGCGCACTAAGTCGGCTAGGCCGCCGGTGGCTTGTTGCCACTGCTTGCGAAGGCACCATTGAGCAGGCCGCATATTCAGGCGGGCATTGGGGGTCACGTGGACGGTGGAAGCCATATGGCCGAGCAGTCTCAGGAAGCGCCTGGCGGAGACCAGGGACTGGCTGCGAAAACGGCCGGCTAGGTCCATGAGCCGTTGAGTCCTGTCGAGCGGCAGGAAAGCCCGCGCCTGAGGAGTGTGCAGCCTTGCGCCGATGAACTCGAGATCCTGTGAGGGGAGCAAAGTGGACTTTGCGAAGTTTATGACAAAGCCCAAGTACTGCAGAAGAGTCACCGTGCGGTGTGTGGCGTTGGTGACTTCCGGAGAGGACGATGCTCTGATGAGCCAGTCGTCGAGGTACGGAAAGACATAGAGGCCGTGAAGCCGGAGATGGGCCGCCACCACCGCGAGACATTTTGTGAAGACACGCAGTGCGGAGGACAGGCCAAAGGGCAGTACTCTGTACTGGTAATGATTTCCTGCCACCACAAACCTTAGGTATTGGCGGTGGCTTGGGTGGATGAGGATGTGCGTGTAGGCATCCTTTAGATCCAAGGAGCATAGCCAATCTCCCTGCTGGAGGTAGGGCAGAAGGATTCCAAGGGTAAGCATTTTGAACTTTTCCTGCACGAGGAACTTGTTGAGGTTGCGCAAGTCCAGGATGGGTCGGAGGCCTCCTGTTCTTTTTGGTATTAGAAAATACCTGGAATAAAAGCCTTGACCTCTCAGGTGGTGGGGCACCGGTTCCACAGCCTGTTCCTGTAGAAGACTTGCTAGCTCCTGAAGGAGTAAGTCCCTGTGCAGAGGGAGTCGTGGAGGTTCTCCCGGAAAATAAGAGGGAGGGACCTGGTGGAAGTGGAGAAGATAGCCTTCTTGTACGACCTGAAGCACCCAGGCATCTGAAGTGATGTTGGACCACCTGTGGGCGAAGTGAACCAGCCGGCCTCCGGTGCTGGAAGGAGCCAGCGGAGGGGGAGAGGCTATGCTGATGTAGTCAAAAACCCCCACCCTGCTGAGCAGGGGCTGGTGGTGCAGGCTTGGGGGTTTGCTGCCTACGGGACCCGTTACCCCGTCCCTTGGCCTGCTGGCCCTGTTGGGGAGCTGCGGAGGCCTGATATTGAGGGTAGTGTTTATAGGCAGCCGCCTTTCTCGGGTAAAAGGACTTCTTTCCCAAGCCCTTCTTTTTCTGGGAAGGGGCGGAGGTCTTTCTAGAAAGCCTAGTCCTGGTGAGAGTCTCCGTCTCGATCTGTGCAGCCTTTTCCGCCATGGGCTTGCCAAAGAGGTTCTCACCTCGGCAGGGGACATCGACCAACTTGTCCTGCACCCAGGGTTCAAGGTCAGACGACTGAAGCCAAGCCTGTCGGCGGGCACCGATGCCGGCTGCGGCCACTCGAGCCGATGCTTCAAAGCCATCATAGGCTGCTCGGGACATGAATTTGGAGCATTCCCGAATACCAGTTGTCAAGGCCAGGAACCTCCGCAAAGGTTCCTCGGACAATCCAGCGGAGAATCCGGCTAGCTCTTTAGCCAGGTCTCGGAGATACATGCCCATGTATAGCTGGTAGGTCTGGACACGACAAGCAAGCATAGAGCCCTGGAAACACTTCTTACCAAGGCCATCCAGGTTACGGGCCTCCCTGCCAGGGGGCACCGAGGAGTGCATCTTTTGGCTCTTAAGCCTATGCATGGCCGATTCCACTACCATGGAATGGTGTGGTAGCTGTGCTTTTTGGAAGCCAGGACTCTTGCGGACTCGATAGATGGAATCGACCCGCTTGCTTAAGACCGGCGAGGAGGCCGGACTCTCCCACATGCGGAAGAGTAGTCGTTCCAGCATGGGAGGAACCGGTACAGTAAAGTGTTCCCTGGCGGGAGAGTCATACTGGAGGGCGTCGAGCTCTTCGGCTCGAGGCACCTCCTCGGGATCCACAGGGAAGGCCAAAGCCTTGGCCATATCCCTGACGAAGTCCGAGAACCGGGCATCCTCCGGAGGGGACTGCTTCCGAGGTTCGGACTCAGGCGAGTCCGAGGGGACACACCGAGTTTGAAAGGAATCAGGTGACTCTTCCTCTTCCGATTCCCCGACCGACTCCGAGGAGGAATCGGTGGGGTCGGCTCGGGCGGGCGCAGACGTCGGCCGCCCCGACACCGAGGGAGTCGGCGTCGACGACCTCGATCCCGAACGGGAGGCCGAGGGTGACCTCGACCGAGGATCGACTCGAGTTCGCATGGACTCGAGGATCGGCTCGGTCTCCGGGGTCGACTTAGACGTCGACGTCCCGGCGGTCGGGGCAGCGGCGCAGCGAGGCTAGCGATCAGTGCCCGCTGCTGGTCCATGAAGGCAGACAGTCTGCTCTCCAAGGCCGTCAACCTGAGTCCGACCTCAGGTGACCCAGCAGCCCCCGACTCGGGCTCCGACGGCGTCGGGCCCGACGTCGGCAGTCTCGGAGGCGAGTCCAGGAGGACTACAGGACTTACCCGAGCAGGCAACTCCGACTCCAGGCGAGGTCGCTTCGGGAGGTGCTCCTTCTCCAAGGACCCGGGACGGCTATCGGGGCTATGCGACCTGGCCCTTGCAGAGCCAGGAGCGTCCAGCGACGCCGCCCTCGCGGGTTTCACCTTCCGTCGATGGTCCCCAGAGGGAGAACCCCTGTCGGAGGAGCTTCGGCGATGGTCAGAGCTGGAACCTCTGGACGCCGAAGCCTCCGACGAGGTCCGGGTACGGCTGGGGTCAGCGAAGATTCTATCCCGCTGGTGCCGCCGACTTCTCAACGCTTTGGAGGACATTTTGCCACAGGCCCCACAGATCATTTCTTCATGATCCGGGCCCAGGCAGCGGAGGCAATTATCGTGTGTGTCAGTGAGTGACATATTTCTGTCACACTGACCACACCGCTTGAAACCACTGGCAGCCATCGGGGGAAAAAGGGCCCCTGCAAGGTCAAAGGACCGGGCTGCCAGTGAAAAACTGAAAACGAAACTGACAAATCAGAAAAACCGAAAAATAAGAGAAAGACTCGTGATGGCGTCGCGAGTCCGGGCAGGAAAAAGACCGGCGTCGAACCGAAGGAAAAAAGAGAAATATATTATAAAAATCAACTTTTTCGCGGGGACACGACGGGTACGTCTGTAGGGCTCCGCGGAAAAAAGAAGACTGGCTAAGATGGCACCCTTGGGCGGGAAGGAGACCGCGCATGCGCGCTGCAATTCCCAAAGGCTTTCTTTGAAAGCTGGGGAAAATTGCTCCGCGAGGGCTCCGTCGGCGCCGACGTCACCCATATGTGAGGACTGACTTCCTGCTTGGTCCTGGAGAACACATGTTACCAGGCAATCCTCAAGTCCCAGCTATCTATATGCTTAATGATTGAATCATGAAAACCTAATGGATAGTTACAACAAAGCAAATTGTGCTATAGTGCTGGAAGATGAGACCCCCAGGTTGAAAGGCACTCAACTAGCTACTGGGGAAGAGCTGAAAACTTTTCAGAGTAAAGCCAGCATTTATGATGTGGTTAGATCAAAGCCATCGGGACTTCTGACTGCTGATGTGGCTGCGCATGAAATGAGAGAGTCAGAAGCTGTAAAGATGTCTTACATACTGGAACATGGAATGTACAAAGCACAAACCAAGGGAAGTTGGAGGTGGTCGAGAATGAAATGGAATGTGTAGAACTTGATCTGTTGGGTGCCAGCGAACTGAAATGGACTGGCATCGGCACTTTGCATCAGATGATCACATGGTCTACTATGCTGGAAATGAAAGACAAAGAAATGGTGTTGAATTTATAATAAAGAAGAAACTTGCAAGAACTGTAATGAAATACAATGCAGTCAGTGACCGCTTAATCTCTATTCGTCTACGAGGAATGCCTATCAACACAACTATATGCCCCAACAACAGCTGCAGAAGATAATGAAACTGAAGAGTTCTATGAACAAAGTACAAGCTGAAATTGACAGAACATGCAAACAGGATATCCTAATAGTCATGGGTGACTGGAACGCAAACGTTGGCAACAAAGAAGGCGGCAAAGTAGTTGGAAAATATGGACTTGACAACAGAAATGAAGCTGGAGAAAGACTGATAGAATTCTGCAAGACCAACGATCTATTCATCTCAAACACCTTCTTCCAGCAACACAAGCAGCAACTGTACACATGGACTTCACCCAATGGATTGTATAAAAATCAAATTGACTACATCTGTGGAAGTCAACGATGGAAAAGCTCTGTAACATCAACAAAGACAAAACCTGGAGCTGACTGTGGTACAGATCATCAACTACTAGTATGCAAACTCAAGCTAAAGTTGAAAAAGAGCAAACCACTCATGAATGCAGCAAAATATGACCTTGAGAATATACCACTGGAATTTAAAGACTGCCTGCAAAATCGATTTGCTGCTTTAGATACAAATGACAGAGCTCCAGAAGAGTTATGGAATGACATCAAGAAGGTTGTGTTGGAAGACAGCAAGAAGTCTCTACAAAAGGTGAAAAAGCAAAAAACGGCCAAAATGGATGACGGAAGAAACTCTGAAAATTGGCAAGAAACGCAGAGATTTCCAACGTGCAGCAAGACAGGACAAGGAAAAGTACTACAATGATGCATGCAAGGAAATAGAAGCAGAAACTATTAGAGGACGAACAAGATCGGCTTTCCTAAAGCTACGAGAGTTAAAGAAAAAGTTCCAGCCTCAAATTGGAATGTTACAAGATGCTAAAGGTTCTATGTTGAATGATACTGAGAAGATCAAGAAAAGGTGGAAGAACTATACAGTTTTTATATGATAAAGATCAAGTGGACCAACAGCCGTTTCAACCTGTACCTTATGATCAGGAACCATTGGTGATGAAAGTAGAAGTTGAAGCAGCATTGAAAGCCTTATCAAAGAACAAAGCACCAGGCATTGATTGCTTTAATACTTCTATGGGAATGCTATCTGATACAGCTGTTACCATTCTTACAAGGCTCTGCCAAGAAATATGGAAGACAACATCATGGCCAACTGACTGGAAAAGATCTGTGTTTATACCAATACTAAAGAAAGGTGATCCCACCGACTGTGGAAATTATCGCATAATCGCTCTGATCCCACATGCCAGCAAGATTCTACTAAAGATTATTCAAAAGAGACTACAACCATACCTGGAACAAGAACTACCTGAAGTGCAAGCAGGGTTCAGAAAAGGGCGAGGAACGCGAGACATCATTGCGGATGTGAGATGGATCTTTGAAAAGACTTAAGAATACCAAAAGGATATCTATTCATGCTTTATCGACTATAGCAAGGCTTTTGACTGTGTAAACCATGAGAAACTCTGGGCCACATTGAGAAGCATGGGTATACCAGAACACCTGATTGTTCTCTTGCACAATCTGTATATTGATCAAGAAGCAACAGTTCAAATGGAACAAGGAGAAACAGAATGGTTTAAAGCAAAGGTGTAAGCCAAGGGTGCATACTTTCCCCTTACCTGTTTAATTTATATGCAGATCATCAGAGCAGCAGGATTGTATGAAAACAACAGAGATGTGAAGATTGGTGGAAGACTCAAACTTCGCTATGCGGATGATACCACATTACTGGCTGAAAGTGAAGATGATCTGAAACATTTGCTTCTCACAATCAAAGAACACAGTCTCAAAATGGGTCTGCACCTTAATGTAAAGAAGACAAAGATCATGACAACTGGCATAATCAACAGGTTCATCGTTGAAGGAGAAGAAATTGAAATCGTGAACAACTTTAACCTACTTGGATCAACTATCAATAGAGAAGCAACAAGCAGCCAAAAAATCAGATGATGCATTGCTCTTGGCAGAATGGCTATGAAAGACCTAGATAAGATTCTCAAGAGCAGAGATGTCTCTCTCCATACAAAGATTTGACTTGTTCAAGCCATGGTATTTTCAATAATCTCATATGGATGTGAAAGCTGGTCAGTGAAAAAGATAGACAGGAAGAAAATTGATGCCTTTGAATTATGGTGCTGGTGGCGAATACTGTGTATACCATGGACTGCCTAAGAACAAACCAGTCGGTACTAGAGGCGATCAAACCTAAGCTTTCTTTAGAAGCTCAGATGACAAGACTTCGACTTTCATACTTTGGACACATCATGCGAAGAGAGAGATCATTAGAGAAAGACATTATGCTTGGCAAGATAGAAGGTCAACGCAAAAGAGGAAGGCCAGCAATGAGATGGATCGATACAATAACAGCAGCTACGGGTACCAGTCTGTCAGCAATGAGCCGCCTGACTGAAGACCGAACACAATTTAGGATAGCTATCATCCAGAGGGTCGCCAAGAGTCGACTCAGACTCGACGGCACTTAACAATGGCTGTCCTAAACCCTCCCTCATGGGCATATGGCTCTGGAGACAATATTCAAAGACAAATGTTAAACCATTATCAAGAATTCAAAAAGAAAACAAATAAAAGAAAATGCCTTTTTATCCAAGGCATGTGCAGGGGGCTCATTAGCATGAAACAGGACAATACTGAACTGACTTCTCATTGTACGAAACTAACCAAAGACCTTGAGGAGACACAAATTTGCATCTCTATGCAAAGGACTCAAGTGATCCAAGCCACAAATTATTTTATAACTGTTAGTGAGCAATTAGAAGCACTTAAACTTGAATTGAGGCACGTTAAGGATCAATTGGCCTCTGAAAGACAAAAGAAATATACGCCCATTTCTCCCTCAGCCCCTTATGCCTATGACACACCCTATCAGCCATGCAAACAAGCTATCGAGAAACAAAAGAATACTAAAGTATGCATAGCTGGACTTAGGAATGGAAAAAATAAAGCTGAATCAGAAGAAGAAAATCCTGATAGTTTATCTCAGCCAGAACAGAGCAATAATCAGGATCTTTGTCAGGATAATTCAGATGACTTAGACATGGTACCCAGTACTGAACTCAGAGCACCAGTTAAAGTGATGCTGCAGGACAATTTAAAAGACAGAGACATGGAAAGAATAGTTGAGAAAATTGGCACTACGCCTTTTAATGTTAATGACTGGTGCAAATGGGCCACTGATATTCTGATTCACTGGGGTCTAGGGAAATACAGAAGAAAACAATCAGACTTTGATAGACTTATGCATCTGGCTCTGGGGCCACACTATTATAAAGTTGGCGCTCTCACTCACCCATACCAGTTGGTTAAAAGGGGCTTTGAGAAACTATTTCACTGTTCCCCAATGCAAGTATTTAAAATTATTTCACCTCTACCAAATGATACACTGGAAGAGTTTGCATATAGAGCCTGGATTTTAAAAGCAGTTCTTAATGAGCAGGAGTCCTGGCCCAATGCAGAAGATTATGGGGAGAGCATGCATAAGGCATTTTTATTAGAATTGCTATCCCCTGCGATTACAAAACACCTTCTGTTATTTTCTGAAGACCCTAAAGCAACCCCTTTTGATACTTTAATGCTCAGAATTGGGTCTGTTTGGAAGACCCAGCCCTCGCAGGCCATAACAGTATCAGAGAGACAGAGAAGGAGCGTAACTCTTGCAGATGCACAAGGGAACAAACGGAGCAAGAGACGAGGGTAGGTTTGGACCAGACTGCTTTATTGAAGAATATCCCTACGCGTTTCGGCTTACGCCTTCTTCGGGGGACATACAGCTACCATGGATAAAACAAACAATGTTATATATGTCCATTATTATAACATTGTTTGTTTTATCCATGGTAGCTGTATGTCCCCCGAAGAAGGCGTAAGCCGAAACGCGTAGGGATATTCTTCAATAAAGCAGTCTGGTCCAAACCTACCCTCGTCTCTTGCTCCGTTTGTTCCCCCATAACAGTATCAGAAGCACGGAAGTGGCAAGCTGAGGGATCCTCCCAACACACAAAAAACACAGACAAAGGATACAGGGGACAGACACCTTGGAGAGGACAAAGCAGAGGTACTTTTAGAAATTCCTCAGGTTACATCCCCTTTCAAGAGCTCAAAGCACAGAGAGATGGATTAGAAAAGGAGAAAATTAAATGGGAACAGGACAAACACATACTGCAAGTAGAACTAGATAAATTAAAACAGGATTTACAAGCAGCTCAGGACAAACACAAGGCTAGTGCATAGGGATGTCCTGACCTCTTGGATTCAGATATTAAAATGTCTCAAGCCTTCATAGCCCAGCCTGCCTCCGTTCTATCAGCAGGGGGACTCAATTCCAGAGCCTCTGGATGATGAAACAGACACAGGCCCAGAATACAGTTTAAGGCTTGTAACATCCTTGATACTGGACTCTTGTGGACGCCCCAATGTTATCAGTAGAATAGGGGGTCAGGATAAACTAGCTTTGATTGTAAAACTAATTCCAGCCCCTGTGTCAAACAGAGCTTCTCCCACTGCAGATCAGAAAAACATGGAAATTTATGAAATTCAAGGAATTAATGACACAGCTTCCAAATGTGTGGCTATCCCAGTTAAATGGGGTATCCCTGTGCACAGTGAACAAAACAAGGAAATGTTAGAAACCACTGCCTCCACTATAGTGAACACACCAAATGAAATAATTGGAATTGACGTTCTCAACCAGTTAAATTTGGTGGTGGATATGGCTAATCTTAAATTGTGGCAGTATTCAGGAACTTCAAGTACTTCTAAAACTTTAGTGCATGAAGTCATTCCCATGCAGTTAGCAACTCAGTGCACCAAGGCAGCTCAGCAGTATAATCTGTGTGTAATTCCTTCAGAGGTGGCTGATATTCCAGTCTGGGCTCAAGACAAGTTAGATTGTGGGAAAATGCACACAGAAAAACTGTTGGAAGGCGAGGATCCTCCACCACAGAAACAATACCCAGTACCTCATCAGGCTATAGAACCAGTGACTAAAATTGTGAAGATACTGGAGGAGAGGGGTCTGATTAGACCTATTTCTTCCACATGCAATTCACCAGCCTGGCCGATAGTTAAACCGGGGGGTTCCTTCAGGCTCACTATGGACTTCCGTGCCCTGAATCAAGTTTCAAAATCTGTAGTGCCTGTGGTACCCTCATACCCTGAAATGATCTCTAAACTGAACCCCAAATGTAAATTTTTCTCTGTTTTAGACATATCCAATGGGTTTTGGAGTCTGCCCCTGGCCCTTGAATGCTAGTACAAAACAGCCTTTCAGTGGCTGAATAAACAATATGCATGGACTGTGCTTCCACAGGGATATAAGGATTCCCCCTCAATATTTCATAAATACATGCAGGAAGCCCTGTCACTATTGTCTTGCAGAGATAATATAATTCAGTATGTAGATGACATTCTGATTCAGTCTGAGAATGAAGCTGTACACTGGAATCATGTAAGAGAAGTTTTAAAAGCCCTCTTACAAGCTGGTCTTAAAGTTAATCCTGCTAAGGCTCAACTGTGCAAATCACAGGTTTCCATTTTAGGGGTTACTATTGGCCAGGATGGTAAATCTGTAGATTCTCAGAGGGTAGAGCTGATACAGAAACTTCCACTTCCTACAGATCAGAAATCACTCCAGTCATTTCTAGGGCTCACTGGTTTCTGTAGTGACTTCATGCACAATTATGCTGAAGTGGCAGCTCCACTTTACTCCCTGCTAAAAAGTAAAAGTTATGTTTGGGAGGAAGAACATACAGAAGCTGTAACTAAATTAAAGCACATTCTGACTTCTGCTCCTGTTCTTGCACACCCAGATCACACACATTTTTTCCTGTACCCTGTAGTTGGAGAGAACAGTATAGGTGCAGCTCTAACACAACGCCTAGGAGGAGTAGATCGACCTATTGCCTTCTGTTCCAGAGTTCTCACTTTTCCTGAACTCAAAATGGGAAACTGTGAAACACATATACTGGCTTCCTATGCTGCTATGCAGAAATTTACATACATCATTGGTGCTCAAACCACATACATATGCAGCCATCACACCCCCCTCAAATTCATTGTAGAGGGAAAGTTAGCATGTAGTAAGATTAGGATTGAGAGAATAGTCCAGTGGACTCTACATTATGTGCTTGCAACATGAAAGTTTGAATTGTTGAAAGAACCTAACGTGCAAGTGGCTGGAATCTTGCTGGAGGGGCAACCTCATGACTGTCAGTCCTCACCCAGTGCCCATAATCACATGATCTTTAGGTAACTAGGACTAGACAAAATTTCACCTTTTCTTCCTACAGTATATATTGATGGTAGTAGCCAATGTGAAGGAGGCAGACGACTAGCAGGTTTTGCAATTGTACAATTGGACCCAAATAACCAAGTGGTACTGCAGAGACAGTATTCCTGTGGGTCAGCGTCAGCACAGTACTGTGAGCTGGCTGCTTTTGTGGCTTGTATGCAACAATATCAGGATTCACACCCAGAGATACAAAATCATTTTAGATTCTGATTATGTCTTTAAAAGTGCCATTGCCCTGTTACCCTGGTGGCTGGCAAATAAATTTAAATCTACAGATGGGTCCACAGTGAAAAATTCATCACTGTGGACTATGGCACAAGAACTGAGTGAGAAGTTTCAGAGAGTACATTTAGTTAAAGTAAAGGCACATAGGAAGAAAGGCCCTTTAGTGAAGGGAAACACATTAGCAGACTCACTAGCCAAGGAAGCATGCCATGTAGGCCTCATATGGCCCTGGTATGAGCAGGCACGCATGGTTGCTATTGCTACACGTTCCACAGATTATGATCAGATAATACCACCAGATTACTTCGTAGCACTGCAGACAAAGGACCCTGAGCTTTCCAATTTGGGGAAGCTTGTGCAGGACGCCCCAGATAACCTATATCAGCACACACCCTTTCTCACATTCGCTATAGAGAAAGAAATTCTATGTGCAAAAAGAGAGGAAGGCTTGGTTATAGCTATCCCTAGAGCTCGAGGTAAAGAGTGGATGCATTGGGTTCATGGTGCAGGTCCTATGGGACACCCTAAAGCAGAAGAAATGCAGACTATCCTCAATAGGTTGGTATGGTGGCCAGAAATTAAACATGATATACAGGATCATGTTTCCTCCTGTGTAATCTCTGCTTCATTTGGGAGGCAACCTAAAAAGAGAAGGGGACAGTTAATGAGAGCACCTCCTCGTGGCCCATTTGAGAGATTGCAAATAGATCATGTGGGCCCTCTTCCGTTAACAGCTAGGAAAAATAGATTTTTGCTCAGTTGTTGATTCCTTTTCTAATTGGGTAGAAGCATTCCCTGTCCCAGATCAAACTGCTCGAACCACTGCATGAAATCCAAGGTCTGAGGAAAAAGCCATGACACCTATGCCATGCTGATGTATGCTGACACTCCTCAGTGCGAGAGGATTTTAAATCGCCTGGAGGAGAGGTCCTAGCTACAGGATCACATCCTGCCACATCAGCATGATGCTCTCCTGTCACGCGTCTTCTCTCCATGGCAAAAGGGAGGCTGCCAGGTTGGAGGTGGGACTTCAGTACATCGTCCCTGTAGGTCTCGTCTGTATACCCCTCTATCTTCTTTATGTCCTCCAAGTCTGCTACTCTAGTCTCCAGATATCAGACTCATTCCCTGAGAAGTAAAGAGTTCCTTGCACCTAGTGCACATGTAAGACCCCACCCCCCATCCACTGGGAGAAAATCATACATGTGACACTAAATGCAAAAGACTGGATAGCTCCCATCTTGTTGCTGGATTGCTGTCTGCATCTTAGTTTTTAAGGTTTTCTTTAGCTATTTAAGTTGTTTACTTAAGTTTACTGAGGATACTTGTACTAATACAACTATACTTAATACGTTTAATGGACTTTGTTCACCCCAAACTTAATTCATTCCAGGTCCTTAATCTATTCCTGATGAGGATAACCAGTTGAACCTGAAAGTGAATTTGACCATCTCCTTCCTTTTAATAGGTTTAAGAACCTATAAAGCTAAGATTATGCTGGGGGGGGGTGGGGGGGGGGAAAGAAGACAATAAAAGCTAGCTTGCACACAAAGTGGCCTGACCTATGCTTCTAAGGTAATGTCTTAATTTCCTGGGTGATTTACACAGTAGCTGGTTTGATAGAGCCTTTCAAATTGCCCCTTTGATCTGTCACTTGGCTTTAACACCTATTTAAGACAACTTCATCTTTTGCCTCCCAACTGGAAGGTCTCTTTGTAAAAGTCTCTAGAAATAAATTGGTTTCTATCTACACAAAGACTATTTACTCTATTTTACTTTCTATGATAAGCTTGCGGCGCTCCTGCCCGGCCTTGGGGCTAAAGACAGGAGCGGCGGTCTGATGCTTCGTGAGGAAGGAGAGTAACCTGTATCCAGGGAATGCTGGGTATTGTAGTTCCTGCTCCTCTTGCTCCGAAATAAAGAGTTGTAGTTATGGGATTTCCAGTATTTTTATTATAGTAAAGGATATTGTTCCATCACATGGCAAATAAATGCAAACAAAATAGGTGCTTCAAAATGCTAACAGGAAAACTTAGGATAAAGGCAACTTAAAGTATAACTGCTTCTTTTCACTTCTCAGCAAATTACTCACTTTGCCCCAAGAGGTCAGTTAGATTCACTGCAGCCTCTTTCAGCCACTGTTACCTTCACAGTGCTGGGGAAAATCAGGTGCACATAATTAGAGCTTTCTCAGCAAGGCAATACAACAGCTCCGTAGCATTCAATTCACATACGGTAAAAAGCAGTTTCCTTCAGCTTGGCATCTCTACACAGCAGACCGTGCAATCCATGCTCTCACAATCTGGTAAGTCTGTATTATCTTGTGTTAATTCTTCAAGCTGTATGGAATTACTGGCTTCTGGTAACACTGGCTGTCTTCTAGCTTGCAACTCTAAAAACTGCTTAAAACTCTGTAGGAGCAATTCAGCCTGCTGTTTGGGAGGTAGGGAATTGCTATCAGCTATACAACTTCCCTCTGGCTTAAGGCTGTTTATTTTCTCCTCTCTTAGATTAATTGTATCAGAGTAACTGCTAGTCTCTTTTGCTAATGTTTCACACACAGGAGAGTTAGCTTTACGTTCAGCCTGGAAGCTTTGTGGCAATTCACTTACTTGTTGCCATGCCGTTCTGACTTCAGATGGCTCCAACGTTCTCCAGCTGTTAGAATGTTTGTTGCTCTCTGGCTCAAACGGTACTTCACAGAATGATTGTTTTCTTTCTTGTGCCTGCCTTGAAGGCTTCCTTTCCCAGGGCTGTGCCTTCCAACGGTTATCTATTTCAGGGCTAGGTCCTCTCTCCTTGGGACTTCTACTCACTGCCTTTGAATAGAACTTTGCAGGTTTCTTTCCAATGCCAGGTTCCCAAGTATCAGCATACTGTATTCTGGACTTCCAATCATTCTCCTGCTTCTTCTTTATCCGTCTCTCCTTCTCAATCCTCCTCTTCTCCGTCTTCTTCTGACTAGCAAAGCCATGCTCTGGTTTAAAACCACGTTCTCTCCTGGACACGCCCCTTCCCAGGACAGGGTGTGCCCAATCAGGACTCCTCCCCTGGGCTGGTCTCCATGCTCAGCTCTGTGGAATAGAGTCTCTCTTTCTTCCTTGGTTTCTCAAATAGGCATAAATCCTGCTGAACCTCAGGATTTTCATCCGTCTTCATAGGCTCAGGAGGGCGCTGTTCACCACAAGCTACACACTGATTTGATATAAATAAAAAAAGCTATTGGTGGTACTAAGACCTGACTGACTCAACAAAAACACTGAATTCTAAAATAACAACAAAGCTGATAAATCTGTAAGTACTCTCGGGTCGGTGTCGACTCACGGTGACCCTCTGGATAGTTGTCCTAAATTGTGTTCAGTCTTCAGTCAGGCAGCTCATTGTTGACACCTGCACCCCTAGCTGCTGTTGTACCAATCCATCTCATTGCTAACCTTCCTTTTTTGTGTTGATCTTCTACCTTGCCAAGCATGATGTCTTTCTCTAACGATCTCTCTCTTCGCATTATGTGTCCAGAGTATGAAAGTCAAAGTCTTGTCATCTGAGCTTCTAAAGAAAGCTTAGGTTTGACCTCTAGTACTGACTGGTTTGTTCTTTGGGCAGTCTATGGTATACAGTATTCAATCGACAGCACCATAATTCAAAAGGCATCAATTTTCTTCCTGTCTCTCTTTTTCACTGTCCAACTTTCGCATCCATATGACGTTATTGAAAACACCATGGCTTGAACAAGTCAAATCTTTGTAAGGTTCCGCATCATAAGGTACAGATTGAAATGGCTGTTGGTCCACTTGATCTTTATCATCTAAAAACTGTATATTCTTTCCACCTTTTCTTGATCTTCTCAGTATCATTCAACATAGATCCTTGAGCATCTTGTAATATTCCAATTTGAGGCTGGAATTTTTTCATTAACTCTCGTAGCTTTAGGAAAGCAGATCTTGTTCGCCCTCTAATAGGAATCCATTGGATGAAGTCCATGTGTACAGTCGCCACTTGTGTTGCTGGAAGAAGGTGTTTGAGATGAATCGATTGTTGGTCTTGCACAATTCTTTGTCCAGCTTCATTTCTGTTGCCAAGTCTATATTTTCCAACCAAGTTGCCTTCTTTGTTGCCAACTTTTGCATTCCAGTCACCCATGACTATCAGCTTGTACCTGCTCATAGAATTCATCAATTTCATTCTCTTCTGCAGCTGTTGTTGGGGCGTATACTTGAATTATGGTTGGGTTGATAGGTATTGCTCATAGACAAAATGGAAATTACACTTACCTGGTAATTGAGTTCCTTGAGTGACTCCAGTTCAGTCCTCCACCACTGGGTAGTGCACCTCCTCCTGAAGCATGGGGACTGGACCAATCAAACTCTTGTCACCACTGGATATATCCTACTGGGCTTCCCATCATCCTCCAGTGAACTATTGACAAAGCAGACTCAAAGGAGCAACGAATAAGTAGTCAAGAAATAATCAATATCAATTCTAACTGAAAACTGCAACATATTAAAACTACAGTCAAAACTCATTTAACCCTGGACTTCCCTTGGAATACCAAGGGATCGAATAATCTTCTTCTCCCCCCCCCCCCCCCAGCCGCCTTTGCACGGCCCCACTGAAAGGAACAGGAGAGAGAGAGAGGAGAAGAGAACTCGACAGAGAAGGCAAGCCCCGACGAAAGCCCCAGATTGAATACTTATAACTCAACTGTTCTCCGACTGAGCAACATCTTCTCCCTAATTGAAAAAATGTCCATTGGAAATAGACCCCAGGTGGGAATGAGGACTGAACTGGAGTCACTCAAGAAACTCCAAATTACCAGGTAAGTGTAATTTCCATTTCCTTATCGTTCCTCCAGTTCAGTCCTCCACCACTGGGATGTAACAGAGCAGCAATCATTGGGAGGGACCTTTCCAAGCGGCACAGAAGACCGCTGAACCGAAACAGGCATCCTTTGCCGCCAATACGTCCAGACGGTAGTGCTTCCTGAAAGTATGAAGAGACGACCATGTGGCCGCCTTGCAAATTTCCTCTGATGGCAACAAACTATGCTCCGCCCAAGATGTCGCTTGCGCTCTAGTGGTGTGAGCCCGCAAACCAATTGGTGCTGCCCGACCTTGCAACATGTACGCCGACGCTATAGCTTCTCTAATCCACCGTGAAATTGACGCTTTCACTGCTTCACCCTTGCAGGGACCGCCAAACAATACCAACAGCCGATCCGACTTACGGAAGGAACTGACACTTTCAAATATTGACGCAACACTCGTTTGATGTCCAGAAGATGCAGGCCATGGTCTGAAGCGGTTTCCACCAACGAGCCCAATACCGGCAGGTAAACTGACTGATTTAGATGAAACAGCGACACCACCTTCGGCAGAAAGGAAGGCACTGGTTGCAACACCACTTTCTCTCTGGAAAAGGTCAGGAATGGCTCCCTGCACGATAAAGCCTGCAATTCTGAAATTTGTCTCGCCGAGCAAATGGCCACCAAGAAAAAACTGTCTTCAGAGTTAAGTCCTTAAGAGATGTCTGATCTAACGGTTCAAAGGGACTCTTGACCAACACCCCTAGCACCAGATTGAGGTCCCACGGCGAAACCACCGCTCTATGCGACGGCTGCAGCTGAAAACACAGCTTTAAGGAAACGCTGCACATTGACATGAGCTCCCAGGGACACTCCCTGAACTTTACCTCTATAACAAGCCAGAGCTGCCAACTGAACCTTTAAGGAACTTGCGGCTAACCCTTTATCAAAACCATCTTGTAGAAAACTAAGAACCACGGGCACAGAAACCGTTGCCGCCCGCACCAGTCCTCAAAAACACGCCATACCCGTATATACGTAAGTGAAGTGGACTGCTTTCTGGCACGAAGCAATGTCATGATGACCGCAGCCGAATAACCTTTCCTTTTTAACCGTGCCCGTTCAATGGCCAGACTGTAAGCGAGAATCGATCCACTTGAGGCATGGTCAGGGGTCCCTGAATCAACAGATTTTCTGTCACCAGCAACCTCCAAGGCTCTTCGTTGAGCAACTGGACCAGTTCAGCATACCACGGCCGCCGTATCAGCGCATCGATGCCTTCCGACATTCACTCCCGATGCCGGCTGAAGAACCGACTCACTTTCACAGACTGGAAGGTTGCCATGAGATCCATCACCGTTTTCCCCCACCGGTGGACAATTTTGGCGAACAGTTCCAAATTAAGCTCCCATTCCCTAGCCTCCACCCGAACCCTGCTGAGAAAATCCACCATCACACTGTCCTTTCCCACGATATGCGCTGCCGAGATAGCGTGAAGACGCGGTTCTATCCAGAGGAACAGTGTCCCCACTTCCTGTTCCACCTTGCCTATTGATGTAAGCTACTGCCGCCAAATTATCTGAGAGAACTCTTACCGCCTGCCCCTGCACCAGACATTCGAATGCTTGAAGCGCAAGGAGCACTGCCCGAAGCTCGAGCCGATTGATCGACCAAGCACGCTCTTGGACGGACCACACCCCCTGTGCGAACCTTCCCTTGCAATGTGCCCCCCAGCCTGCGAGGCTGGCATCTGTCAACAAGGGGATCCAGAGTGGCTGCTCCAGTGGCATGCCAGTCTTCAACGACCTCAGGTGAAGCCACCACTGAAGGGCTCGTCTGACCCGGAGGGGGCAAGGAAGGCATTTGTTCAAAGAATCCATCTGGTTTGACCAACGGCGAAGTAAGGCCCTCTGTAAGGGTCGCATATGGAACCTGGCCCACGGCACCACCTCCAAGGTCGCCGCCATCGTTCCTAGAAGCCGAAAATACCACCAAGCTGACGGGGCCGGTGTGCGCAAGAATCTGCAGGCCAGATTTTGAAGGCCCTGTGCCCGACGGTCCGGGAGAAACACCACTCCACCCGTGTCAAAGCGAACCCCTAAATATTCTAGGTCCTGTGATGGAACCAAGTGACTCTTGGCCGTGTTGACTACCCAGCCGAGACGTTGCAGCAGCGATACAACTTTGTCTGTCGCTTGTAAACTCTCTGCCTTGGACTTCGCTCGAATCAACCAATTGTCGAGATATGGACGCACCAAAATACCTTCCTTTCGCAACGCCGCCGCTACCACCACCATGATCTTGGTGAAGGTGCGCAGAGCCATTGCCAAGCCAAATGGCAATGCTTGAAACTGGTAATGCCCCCACGGAAATGCAAACCTTAGAAATTGCTGATGAGCGGGCCTGATAGGTATGTGCAGATAGGCCTCCGTGAGATCGAGGGAAGTCAGGAACTCCCCTTGCCGGACTGCCACCATGACGGATCTCAAGGTTTCCATTCGGAAGTGAGAAATGCGGAGGCAATGATTCATGCCTTTTAGATCCAGGATAGGGCGGAGCGACCCGTCTTTCTTTGGCACCACAAAATAAATGGAGTAACGACCTACTCCATAATCGGCCGTCGGAACAGGAACGACCGCTCCTAACTGCAACAACCGGACCAAGATCTGCCGAATAGCCAGGGCCTTGCGTTGTCCCTTGCTGGGGGATAGAACAAACGAGTCCCTGAAAGGACAGGCGAACTCTAGAGCATAACCTTCATGCACAATCTCCAACACCCACTGATCTGACGTTATTTGGACCCAAGCAGAAAGAAAATTCTGAAGCTGGCCTCCAATCTGTTGGCTTCCTACCGGGGTCTGCCTCGTTTCATTGGCGTTTACAGATAAGGGAGGAGGAGGAGGAGGCTGCTGCGAATCCTCTGCCTGCCCCCCGAAGCCCTGGGCTCTAGAGAGAAACCTACCACGCTGGAGACCCCCTAAGCGCAAAGCCCGAAATCTCTGGAAGTCTCTAAACTGACCACGATAGGAAGAGAAGGCTTTGCCTTGCTTAGGCTTCTCTTCCGGAAGCCTACCGCCCTTGGTCTCACCCAAGCCCTTTACCAACTTATCGAGATCTTCCCCAAACAGTAATTTACCCTTAAAGGGCAGTTTGCTAAGACGCAACTTCGAAGATCCATCCGCTGCCCAATTACGCAGCCACAGCAAACGACGAGCGGCCATCAAGGAGGCCATGCTATTAGCCAGCGCTCTGATCAAATCATAGTGGACGTCTGCTAAATAAGCGGAAGCAGACTCGAGGTGAGCGACCTCCATCAAGCCTTGTTCCTCCAATCAAGGTTCTTGCAGTAAATGCTGAGACTAACAAAGACACGCATGCGCCACCCAAGCCCCACAGATGAGGCTTGTAACGATAAAGCATCAGCCTCGAAGGCCTGCTTCAGTAAACTATCCACTTTCCTATCCTGTGCATCCTTTAAGACCGCACTGCCTTCTACTGGGATAGTCGTCTTTTTGGTAACCGCCGAAACTGCCGCATCAACCCGTGGGGAACGAAACTTTTCCTTGTCCTTATCCACCAACGGGTAAAGTCTATTCATAGTCCGAACGCCTTTCAAACCCGCTTCAGGTTGATCCCATTTAGTTCGAATCATCCGATCCACCACTCTGCGAACCGGAAAGACAGTCTGGGATTCTCTCACTGCTTGGATGAGGGGATCCTCTAACCCCTCGTCCTCCTTTGGCTGCGCCGTAGCCAGATTAAGCGTTTGGAGGGATTCCGTAATCAACGCCACAAGTTCCTCCTTGCGAAAAACCCGTATGATTCTTGCTTGATCTTCCGTCTCTGGTATCTCTCCCTTTTCCAAATTCCTCCACACCGGATTCAAGGTCAGCTTCAACCTCTTCGGACTCCTGCCACTCCATTATCGCCGGCTCAGTGTCAGGATATCAAGGCCTCTTTGCCGGTTTTGGAAGAGTGGAACCAGCTTCTTCCCCTTTGGAAGGATGCAGAGCCTCCGGTAACTTCCCCAACCGGCCTAACCGAAAAGCCTGATGCACTATGAGAACAAAGTCCAGAGAAAAATCCCCTAGAAATGCACCAGCCCCCAGCACCACAGGCCCACCCAACGGTCCCGCAGCCATAATCCGTGGGCAGACTCAACGGCCCCTCTAGGGAGGGCTCACCTTCTACAGGTGCCGGAGGACCCTGGGAGTCTTGAAGTACTTTTTCCTCCATCTGCAGTTCTACGTCGGAGGACACAGTAGCACAGCCCCGGCAAATACCGGTGTCTGAGACCGCCTCTCTGCGTGAACCGCAAACAACACACTGCGGACGCGAAGACATGGACCAACCAGGGCGGGGAGAGGACTGCGTGAGAAGTGCCAAGCAAGCCCTCCCACCAAAATTACCTTTCAATATATTTAATCTTATTTATATGTATATATGTCCCCTCTTTTTTTTTTAAGCCATAGTTATTTCCACAAACCAATAATCCTAGAACAATTGACAAAGAAACTCCAAGAACAAACCAAACTAATGAAGAAACTAAGAACAAACCCCAGTCAGAAAACACTGTGCAAAGGTTTCTGACAGAAGTCATGAAACGCTGCCAGCTTTCACGGACACGCGGTCAGACGCACGGGCAGGAAAAAGATGGCCGCCACTAGCTTTTTTCGCGCCCAAAACAGCCTCTGGCGTGAGCACACGGCTCGTCAACTACTCTCTGCAGCCAGCCCCCTGAAATAAAGACACTTACTGGCGGAGCAAAGCCCTTCCAACTGTGACGTCGCTCAGCCCTGCTGTGAGCAACGTCGGCAGTGAGAGCTGCTGTATACTGTCAAAAGCGATCCGGCCGTCACAGAGTGAGGAGACTGGAGGACCAGAAAAAAACTCCAAAAATGCCTGTGGGACAAGTAGAGTGTACAGCCAAGGGGGAGAGATCTGATACTGGCTGCTCAAGAAAAAAAAAAAAAACCAAACAGACGAAGAGAGAGAGGCAGCAAGGCAGCACAAAGACCGGCAGCTGAACACAATTTTTTTTTTTTAAAGGAATATACCCCCCTATAATAAATGAAAGAAAATAAAGTTAAAGTCAATCAAATCAAACAGAGAAAACTGGCTAGACCCTAAGAGCTCCTTATTCGTTCCTCAAGTGAGCCCAGCCCTAGGCTCACTATGTCCTCCTGCTGCATGGAGACTGGACACACTGGAGGATGATGGGAAGCCCAGCAGGATATATCCAGTGGTGACAAGAGTTTGATTGGTCCAGTCTCCATGCTGCAGGAGCTGCACTACCCAGTGGTGGAGGACTGAACTGGAGGAATGATAAGGAATAGAAATTAAGTGTTCACTGACTGCATTCTATTTTATTACAGTTCTTGCAAGTTTCTTCTTAATTATAAATACAACAACATTTCTTCTTTGTCTTTCATTTCCAGCATTGTAAACCATGTGATCATCTGATGCAAAGTGCGTGACGCCAGTCCATTTCAGTTCGCTGACACCTAACAGATCAAGTTGTACACATTCCATTTCATTCTTTACCACTTCCAACTTCCCTTGGTTCATGTTCGTGCCAATATGTCCCGATATGTAAGACATCTTTGCAGGTTCTCTTATTTCATGTGCATCTACATCAGTCATACGTCCCGAGGGATTTTTTCGTTTCCAATAATCTAAGAAAAAAAGAACGTCACTATCCCCAATAGTAGGAGTGATCTTATTTTAGAAATTATAGCAAAGTCTTCATGCTATACACAAATATGACTTTCTTTCCATCTCCCACCTCAATCTAAATATCTTCCAATATCTCTTAAATATTAGTTTTAAAGTCACAAATGTGTTATAAAATATCTTTTCTTGGATCTAAGATGGCATCTGAGTAAGACGTGCTGGTTCCTGCTGGTCTTTTAAGCACTGCATTTTACCTTATTTTGTGTTTTTGCTTACCATTTCATGTCGAAATGCAAAGCCAAAGTCAAGGGAGGTCTTCCCCTGAAAGCAGAGGTGGTTGAGGTCAAGCAGTGGACTATTGACAGCTTTGCAATGCAGTAGGCTTCCACAGGCGTATCAGCTACTGGGGCTGGGGAGAGTCCCGGTTTGAGGAGTGATGTTTTGCTCAGCCCCGACAGCCCATCCACCCCTCCTGCTCCCTCAGCTTTCTGGGCTGGCCAGCTGACTGCAAGGGCAGGCTCAGGGAGCCAGGCAGTTCCAGCAATGGCATTTGTCAATCTAGCAGCCACACTGACTGCAGATTTCAGCAGTCAGGGAGGGTCCTCTTCCCCTACAGGTATTAATGTGTGTATCCAAGTACCTCACGGAGCATAGAGTGTGGATCTTGTGTATTCTTTCTTGCTTTTTCCTACAGCCTTACCACCGTTGATCAGATTGAAGGTGTTCACCCTGGACTCTATCTGGCATGCCTTGGAGTCTGTGTTCTAGGTATGTGCTGGTGTTCTCCAGACTTAGGCTCTATTTTCTCCTAGGCTGGACAATGCAGAAAAGAAGTTAGCCAGCAGGAGCAACTGACGGGTTCCAGTCTACTGTTAAACATTTACAAGAGGTGCAAGGAACTTTGGTCCATGATAGGATGACTGTTCAGAAGAAAATTGAAAACTTGGAAATCCAGAATAGGAATTTAAATCTTCGTGTTCTGAAATTTCCACGAGTTGCTTCGGTTTCCCCCCAGTGACCTATTTCTAGGTTCCTAAAAGAGACTTTTAGCTATTATGAATATGGTATACCACCTTTCCATAAAATCTATTATCTTCCCCCCTTAGCAACTAAGAATATTTCTTTGGACTTAGCTAATGTGACTGAAGTTCTTGAGCAATCCAGTGAAGAGGTGGAAGCTGAGCAACTCTTGGTTTCATTTTTTTTCTTCAAGATACAAATGCAACAATGCTTCTTTATTTTCAAAAGTCTGATGTACTATTCTTGGGTGGGAAAATACAGATTTTACCCAGATGTTTCCAAATGGAAAGGTCAGGAGAAAAAACATTTCTGAAACTTCGAGCTGAGGCACTTGCCTTGGGGGCAAGGTTCTAGTTAAGGTTTCCCTGTAAATGTGTCTTCTGCTATCAAGATAAAAGTTATCAGTTCTCTGAACCCTTCTCAGTTACGTTTCTTCTTAGATTCTAAGCAACTGAAAGGCTAGCCAGAAGATTTGGGATGGGCAAATGTGGTTTCAGGGCTTCGTAGTCTACTTTATTTCTTGTTTCATGATTTCCTGTATCCATATTCCTATGATATGTTATGTTATCTTGTATCCCCCCCTAATATTGTGAACTTACTACACTCAGTGATGCTTTATCTCTTTGTTTTTTCTTGAGGAACAATGTTTTGCTCAGCCCTGAAGGCCCTTCCACCCCTCCTTCTCCCTCAGCTTCCTGGGCTGGCCAGGAGTGTGTTTTTCTAACTCAATGGTTATCACTTAAGGTATAAATTGCAATAAAAAATTTTTTAAAAAAATATCTTTTCTTAAATAAATATTTAGCTCAGCATGCCCCTTTCTCCATACCCAACATCAGTGTTTCGGAACTTCAGAGGTTCTGATATACTGAGAGTACCTCATCATGATTTGACTTGTACAGCTCACAATGAGGTATTCTCAGCATTGGAAAAACAAACAATAGCAGCAAAAAGTCCCCAAAACACTGATGTTGGGTATGGAGAAAGTGGAATGCCGAGTTAAATATTTAAGAAAAGATTTTATAGCACAACAGCTTTCCTAATTATCACAGATCTAAAAAACACCAAAAATGAGTATTTGCGCCTGGGCTGACAGTAATGTCTTTCCATAGGAACCTATTGTGTGCAGCATAAGGAGGGGAAAGATGTCTCAGTGAGTCGGGCTTGCAGATGGAGCAAACTGGTGCAGCGATAGTCAGAATGTAGATGCACAACACCAGATGGAGGAGGATAGAATGAGGAAACAGGCAACTGAACGTAACAAAATATAGCTTTTATTTAGTACTTTACTCAGGTGTAAGAGCATTGTAGCAGTGACAGGAATGCAATTGAACTGTAAGAGGCTTCAGGAGAGCAGTCAGTGTCTGAGAAACTTGCAAGTTGCTTGTATAATAGATTTATTAGGATTGCAGCTCTCCTGATCCTTCTCTTTTTACACTATATATTCGGGCCACAGTAAGATAAAGGAGAGACAGCTGTTGACTACAGAGAAAAGAAGCACGAGTGTCCTCTCCTCATGTGGTGCACTATTCATACGATTCCTGTGTGGATGGTAAAAAGACTGCAATGGAGAAACACAGAAGTTCTAATATCTAAGAAGAACAAACCTCAACATGCTTCTAATTCCTAACTCTGTGAGAAACCTGAAGCAAATAAGAGAAGGCAGTAATTGGTTGTTATGCACCAAGGCAATGGAACAAGCTACCACTCAACCTAAGAGAGATTAAAGATCGTTTTTCTTTCAGGAAGGAGCTTAAAACATCTCTCTTCGCCCAACACTACTACAGCTTACAGCCCACACTTGATCACATAACACAAGAATACACGATGCAACTGACACAAGTTTATCCTACCTAATTCAAAGTATCACTCTCCATTCCATGTCTTCATCGATAACAGTGTACATTGTTCTACTATATGATAATCAATTCATCAATGCTGCTTTTAAATAGCTCTCTGCTTCACAGTGAGGTTGAGACACTCAGGCTTGAATTCCTCTCCAGGAAATCTCCTCACATAGGTGTGGGCCTGGTTACCAAACAGGCAGAAGGTGCTTTCATCGCTGAATAGCACCTTTTCCCACATTTCAGTCAACCAGGTTGAGTGCTTTCTTGCCCACACGATCCGGTTGTGCCTTTGTATGTCAGTCATCAGTGGCTTATTCCGTGCTTTGCAGCCCCAGAGACCAAACTGCAGGCACCGGCGACGAACTGTTGATGAGCTGACACTGACCTCACTCTTGTCTGACCACTCTCGAAGTAGCTGAGGAGAGGTCAACTTGCGAATAGTCAGTGAAATGCGTTGTAGTGCGCGGTCCTGGCATGATGTTGATGCACGTGGACGACCTGAATGAGGCTTGTCCACCACTGAACCCGTTTCTTTCTTCTTCTGTACAATCTTAACAGCGCTGACTGCAGCCAATTTTCCTGGCTGACGGCTTGAAAATCCTTCCTCGCTCATAAAGGACACACGAACACGCTCCTCCAACGTCAGGGTCCGAGTCATCTTCATGGTCGATCCAGAAAGCATATGAAATTCAAAAATTCCACGCGTTTTTATAGCTGCACTGTTGGCTAGATATCTGCATTGTGACTGGTTAGTGAAACCAGCCTCCTGATTGGTCAGAAATAACGTGTGCATACTGGATAATCTTGATCCAGTTTTGATGCAGGATCCACAAAAGTCGCAGTAGCTATCTTCCAATGTCTGTAAAGTATTTAAATTAGAAGCTAGAAATGCAAAAAAGTCAACTCTAATAGCCAAATGTATCCCTTTTAACGTGGTAGAAAGATGAATATGCTGGGCTAACGCAAAATTTAAAAAAAAAAAACGTTAGAAAGTACAAAAAAACGCAAAACTCACAAATGATTCCAGACTTTTGCACACTACTTTAACTCCCCACAAATCCCCATGATCATTCTTTGACATCAGTACAGACAACACCATAACCCCCCCCTCCCTCCCTTGATCCATGCCGTCAGCTGGATCAAGGCAACAAAAAAGGAACTCGGCCCCACACTTGACAGAATCACTTAGTATCCATACATGGTCATATGCCACAATCACTGAAGTTCTCCTCCATATGTCCCATACTAAAGAAACCTAATCTTGACCCCTTGGACCCAGCCTCATACAGACCAATTGCCAATCTCCCATACACCAAAAATACGATTGAAAATTAAACACCCTCAATAAATAAAAGGAGTAAAGTCCAATTTTCTAATGCTGTACTCGTTTACTGTTCTTAATGTTGTTTTTGTATTAACAAGTACTGAGCATTAAAAGTACTTAGCGTTAAAAGAACCCATGGTCTCAGACTGAGTCGGCAGCACTTCTGAGAGGAAATCTTACAGAAGATACATGCCTATATTGCATCAACGACCATTTTAACTAGCGGTTCTTTAAGATGTAAAAATCTCAACTTTCTTTTCATATCTTAATACCATTTGGACTTTACTTTATGAGATAATAAGGAAAGAGATTGTGCTTATCTTAGAAAAGGAAAAATGAACGGCCCCAACGCCACCTTCCCGTTATCAATCATGCGTTTTGATTCTTCTTCAGGGCGTTGGTTCGTCAAAACAATCTCTAATAAGAAAAATATGTACAGAGTTAATTTTATCATGTACCCACAAGTTCATTTTCGTGTTGAGAAGCGGATTCTATAAGCAAGTCCTACCAGTGAGTTTAAAGTTGCAAAAGTCTTACAAACGATGTACGGCTTCTCTGTCCCAACCATGGGGGTTCTCCTTTCCTGGAACGCCGCGCATGCGGACCAGCAACAAACGGTGGACCTTTAAACTCTATGAATTACGTAGAAGTATGATGTCATCTGTCACAGAGCAGACTCTCTAGAGCCCCCTGAGGAGCTAAAAAACACTACTCCTCAAGTAAACAGTGACGTGTGGAGAGAGCACATGACACAAGGGTATCAGAATAGGTATAAGGGAGTGAGGTCACAAGCCTGGAATTATCACCCAGCCAGTAGGGAAGCAAGGAAGGTCCCACCTGACCCCAATAGGCTAGGGTGTGGTGCAGCTGGGGATTACGTAAATAATCAGCACAGCTCACAGGAGGAAGGCAAGGCAGAAAGAGCCGAAGAAGCTGGGAGACCTGAGAGACGAAGGAGGTTAAGAGAATCAAGGCAACCAAGTGAGTTGAAAGTCCCAAGGAGAAAGGATATTCCCAGGCAGAGGAGATACCCAGAGCGGGAAGTACACAGACCTCCCAGGTCTCTACAGCAAGGCAGAAGACACTGGCTGAGTGAAAGTCTGAGTGAGTCTGATGAACAATTAAGTGAAAGAGATGAGCAACTGAATTCAGACAGGGACAGTGTATGCAGCAGCCTTGATAGAAGCTATGCCCTAAGACACAAGTTACAAGCTAGGAAAAGCTATTCTGAGCCAGAGAGGAGAAATGCTAAGCTGAGCTATGAGAGGCATTTGTATGAGAAACAAAAGCCCTATAATGTTAACTTAATGAAAGCAGGAAAACTCCAGAGTCTGGGCTACAGACAGAATATAGAACAAAGCTTGTTACCTGTGAGAGAGAACCCTGCAGAGGGATATAATTGGCATAAGCCTTCTCAGAAACTGCCGTTGGAGATAACAGCTGTTTGTAAAGCTCCTGTTAAAACAAAACCCCGAACAAAGGTTCCACTCTCTAATAGCTGGGCAGCTAACTGCTTTACTCTGCCTGATAACCAGAGGCAGAGGAAAGGCTCCTGGTTGAGCAACTCCAGAGAATATGGTAAAGCCAAACAGATACATTCTGTAGAGAGTCAAGTACGTCACAAGCTGGAAAGTTTGTTAAACAAACTACCTCAGGAGAGAAGTGACGAAGCATCTGTACAGGACAGTGTTCCAATGCAGTATGAGCCTTATGCAATAGAGGATAACATTGAATTGCCTGTTGAACAGATGGACTGTAGTTTGATACTAGCTGACCAAATAGAGTCTCTCAGATAGAAGGCTGAACTGCTTCAGAGAAGCCTTTATCTGGAAACCTGACAAGCTGTATTTCTGTTTCCATTCATATTTTGTTTGCTGAAAGGAAAGCTATTTTTGTTATAGTTCTTTTTATTTACCCAAGAAGGGTTATGTGGATTTGATTATTATACTTTTGAAAGAATCCTACGGGACGGGGAATAAAACCCAGTTAAACCGATTTCGGTGTCACAACTTATTTGTGTACTGGCAAGGACTATCAAATATTAAAAAGGCCAGTACTTTACACCCGGGTGCAGTACCAGCTGTGACCAGCAGGAGGTGCTGCATGACAAAGGGGGTGACACATCTAAACTTTGCCTTATCACTGATTTATTGGGGCAGTCTAATCTCTTAAATGTGGGCAGAACAATAATAAAGCTTTAAACTTTGTGAATTACATAAAATATGCTGTCTTCACATTATCTCTTCGTGACTTTTGTGGAACAGGATCGATTTAGAATCACGCCGATCTCTTAAATGCAGGCTCCCCAGTCAACCATATTGTTCAATCCTCCTGGGTCCACAGTTTGAAGTTGATGTATCCATTTTTGTTCCTTGATTATCAATGTTTTGGCCCTGGAGTTGCCTGACCTTCCTGTCGCCACCCAGTCTATTCCAAAGAAGCGGAGATCATCAAAAGTGTGGTAATTTTGAATACAATGGGTTACTAATGGAGCTTCCTTCACCTTGCACTTTAACTGGCTTTTGTGTTCGTTTATACGAACTCGTAGTGATCGTATTGTCTTTCCTACATATAATAAACCGCACGGGCAACAGATTCCATATACAACATGATCGGACTCACAAGATGTGCAATGTCTTAATTCAGAATTGTGGCCGTGATAAGAAAAGTTTGTAAAGTCATCTGAGATATGGCATACATTGCAATGTCCACACGGACTGTGCCCCGACGTTAAGATTATACCTGGTTGTGGAGGGGTTCTTAATTTTGCTGGACTAAGTTTTTCCTTAAGATTCGAGTGCCGCGTCCACACACATCGGATCTTTTTATCTTGTAGGCCAGGAAGAACAGTTAACACATTCTGATGTCGTTTAATGATCCGTTTTATAGGGCCACTAAGCGGAGAGAATTTTGTAATAAAATTTATATTTGTCTCTATAGTGTTATCTACAACCTTACAAGGATGTAATAACAGTTCTCTATTATTGTAGCGTGCTCATTTATAGGCATCCCGAATTACTTGCGGGGGATATCCATGCTGTTGAAAATCTTGTGTTAAATTCTTTGCCTGTTTCTTATAGTCTATCAAACTAGAGCAGTTTCTCCGATAGCGAATAAACTGAGCTAGCGGTAAGCTGTCCCACAATTACTTAGGATGTTTACTACGATAATGAAGTAGAGTGTTCCTATCTGTTGATTTTTTATAGGTTGAAGTTATCCAGCCTTGCAAGCTCTTCTGTACAACCACATCAAGGAAGACTATTTTCTGTTCATGGAATGCATATGTGAATTGAATATGAGAATTCACTCCATTCAACCATTGCCAAAAGTTTTTTAAACTTTCAGAAGACCCTTTCCATAGGATAAAGATATCATCAATAAATCTTTTCCATAACACAAGGTGATGTCTATACGGAGAAACCGTGAGCCAGTGACTTTCGTAAGCTTGCATGTAAAGGTTAGCAACAGATGAGGCGCACGTAGCACCCATGGCTACCCCTGATAGTTGTTGGTAAAGGACTCCTTCAAATTCGAAATAATTCTGAAAGAGAGTGAGTTCTGTCAGTTGAGCTATAAATTCCAAATGTTCATTGGACATACCTCCTTGAATTTGTAAAGTTGTCATTATAACCTCTTGTGCCGCTCTTTGAGGGATGTTTGTATATAAAGCTGACACATCCATAGTAACCAGGAGGATGTCAGTCTCTGAGGCCCATTCTGAATGTTCACTTAACAGGTTCAAAAAATGAGACGTATCCTTTATATATGATGGGATACGTGTCATTAGTGGTCTGAGATATGAATCTATGTACATGGACTACGGCTCCAGTACGGTGCCTTTAGTAGAAACTATTGGCCGACCCAGTGGATTGTTGATATCCTTGTGTACTTTAGGCACTAAATAAAATCGCGCCACAGATGGAGAGGGTTCATTCAGAAAAATCATTTCTTTCTTAGAGATTAAATGATGATCTAAAGCTCGAGTTGTAATGTCTTTAATCTGCTTTTGAAGATGAACTGTGGGATCATGCATCAGAACCCAGTATATGTCAGCTTGAGATAATTGTCGTTCGGCCTCCCTCAAATATTGTGTCCTATCCATTACAACAATGGCTCCCCCTTTGTCTGCACGGCGTATGACTATGGTAGGATGGTTCTGTAGCTCTTGTAGAGCTCTATTTTCAACTGTGGTAAAAGTACGGGAAACTAAATTGCTTGTTTTTTCCAACTTGTGTACGTCGGACAATACTAAATCCCTAAAAAGAACTAAAGTGGGATGCAAAGGACCAGGGACCAGGGGGGGTCCAGGTAGATTTAATCAGTAATGGAACTCGGGGTATCTCCGAACTAGGATTTTCTACTAGTTTGTTTGGATTGGAATTTGCAAAAAACAATTTTAAATGCAATTTCCTCATTAGCTTTTCAACATCTACTCGAAACTGAAAACTATCAAAGCGGATCTCTGGAACAAATGACAGAACGGTATTTAATACCCTAAGCTGGGCATTTGTCAATATATTTGGGCAATTTAGGCATGTATCTTCTGTAAGATTTCCTCTCAGAAGTGCTGCCGACTCAGTCTGAGACCATGGGTTCTTTTAACGCTAAGTACTTTTAATGCTCAGTACTTGTTAATACAAAAACAACATTAAGAACAGTAAACGGGTACAGCATTAGAAAATTGGACTTTACTCCTTTTATTTATTGAGGGTGTTTAATTTTCAATCGTATTTTTGGTTAACCAAAACCCTTGTGAAATAGACCTAATTTATTGTGTGATTTACACAATCTCCCATTCACTGCAATAATCATCGAACACACTGTTTGACAGCTTCAAGACTATATTGACAGAAACTCCCTCCTCAACCCCTAACAACATGGATTCCACCCAGTGCATGGAGAGGAAACACTGATGGTCTCCCTCGTCGACACCCTAATAAAAAGGCATCCAAAATACCACCCAAGGATTCCTCTTGATCTTCCTCGACATCTCGGCCACCTTCAACACTGTCAACCACAACATTCTACTGCGATGCCTTCAATCCATGGATATTCAAGGCTCCGTTCTAAAATAGTTAACATCATACCTTACCAGCAGACACAAACAGATAAAAATCAGTTCAAACACATCCACCCCTCTCCAACAAACACAGGGGGTACACCTAAGGGCTCCAACCTATCCGCACTCCTTTTCAACATATACCTATAACCTCTCTGCACCATCATCAAAATCTCACAACCACAAATTTCATATCTACGCAAGTGATATCATGCTTTATAGATCATTCAACACATTACAACCCTCCTTTTTCAATCATCAAAACTGCTTTGCCGAGGTGCCCAACTGGCTGAAAGACAAACTACACTTGATCAGGTACTGAACGTCATGGAACATGATCAAACCTTCCTAATAAGGTGACCCTTCCAAGAATAAAGGCTTCTCCAGGAGAAAAATAGGTTAGCCCTTGAGCCATCTCTATTCTGGACAGTCCAAAACTTCCATGCACACACTACAGCTACCCCTATAGGGAGCCTGCTTACTTGTTTTCAGAACAGAGACCTTATAAGACTATGAACAAACCTTGAAATAATTAAAAAAAAAAATCTCCTGCTCATATTACCAAAGTGTTAAGGGGACTGCAATATCTTTTAGTTAAACTAGCCAAAAACTGAACCCCGCTACCAGTTGCTGTGGGATACACCTCAAATCACCTGAAAGGCTGTAGGGCTAAAGAAAACCTATCCATGGTTTTTCCCCCTTTTTGTTTGGCAACATGCTACCACAAGTGCCCCCATAAATCATCAGCCTCTGCTAAAAGAGCCTCAAGATAATTGATTATCACATTTTCCCTTTTCTATTGTTTCTTACATATTCATATTTTAAATGAGAGTTCAGCCCAGCATTTAGCACTGTTGAGAAGCCATGCCAGCCCAGCTACAACCCCTTCAGGTCCTACAGATTACATAAGGAGCAAAACCCCCTCTCTAGAGCATACCATCACAACAATGCAGGCCAAAGCCTGATTCAAGGAAGGATAGGCTGTGTATCCAAGACTCTCTGTCCCAGCCCCGAGCACCATTTTATGAGCCTCACCGGCTGCCATTTTGATTACTCACTCTGCAGGTATGTTTGTACCAAAATACCCCAACTCTATGGATACCAGCTCAACCCGCTATGATAGTCACTCACCACAAGGCTGGCCTTTGAGCAGTCTTTCTACCATTCAGAGGCTGCTGCATTTGTGGTTTTTCCTGTTTTCTTTGATTTTTTTTATTTTTTAAACATGGCTGCATGGAAACAGCAAATCACTGCAGTGGTCTGAGACCCAATGATGATGTTTCTGCCAATGAATAGCGCAGGTTAGGCCATCAACACTTACATTAGAACATAAGATAAGATATACCATACTGGGTCAGACCAAGGTCCATCAAGCCCAGTATCCTATTTCCAACAGTGGCCAATCTAGGTCATAAGTACCTAGCAGTTTCCACAAAAGACACAGGTTTCACAGTGCTTGTATTGGGTCAAGCAGTGATATCCTGGGTTCCTTTTAATTATGGTTTATGGACCTTTCCTCCAGGAACTTGTCCAAACCTTTTTTAAACCCAGCTACACTAACAGCTTTTACTACATCCTCCGGTAACAAATTCCAGAGTTTGATTACATGTTAAGTGAAAAAATATTTTCTCTTATTAGTCTTAAATAGTTTACCGTGTAGCTTCATTGCATGTCCCCTAGTCTTTCTATATTCTGATGACGTAAACAATTGATCTACGTTTACCTGTTCCACTCCATTCATTAATTTATCTCTATCATATCTCCCCTCAGCCGTCTCTATTCCAGGTTGAAGAGCCCTAACCTTTTTAGCCTCTCTTAACAGGGGTATTCATCCATCCCCTTTACCATTTTGGTGGCTCTTCTCTGAACCTTTTCTAATGACGCTATATCCTTTCTAAGATACAGCGACCAGAACTTCATACAATATTCAAGGTGCGGTCGCACCATGGAACGATACAGAGGCATTATAATATCCTTTGTTTATTTTCCATTCCTTTCCTTATGATACCTAGCATTCTATTTGCTCTCTTGGCTGCCACTGCACACTGGGCGGAGGGTTTTAACATGTTATCCACGATGACGAATAAATCCTTTTCCTGGGTGGTGGTTCCTAATGTGGAACCTTGCATCATATAACCATAGTTTGGGTTTTTCTTTCCTAGGTGCATAACTTTGCACTTGTTCGCATTAAATTTCATCTGTCATTTGGATGCCCACTCTTCCAATTTATCAAGGTCCTCTTGCAATTTTCCACAATCCTCTTGGGTTTTAACAACTTTAAATAGTTTTGTGTCATCTGCAAATTTGATAACCTCACTCGTTATTCTCTTTTTCAGATCATTTATGAATATGTCAAAAAGCAGCAGACCCAGCACAGATCCCTGGGGTACTCCACTATTCACCTTTCTCCCTTGGGAAAATTGGCCATTTAGCCCTACCCTCTGCTTTCTATCTTTTAACCAGTTCCTGATCCACAACAGTACACTGCCTCCTATCCAATGACTTTTTAGTTTTGCCAAAAGTCTCTGATGAGGGACCTTGTCAAAGGCTTTCAGAAAGTCCAGATACACTATAACAACCGACTCACCTTTGTCTGTTTATTCACACTTTCAAAAAAACATAACAGATTAGTAAGACAAGATCTTCCTTGTCTAAAGCCATGTTGGCTGTCTCCCATTAAGCCATGACTATCAACATGTTCAGTAATTTTGTTCTTTATGATGGTTTCTACCATTTTTCACAGTACTGACATCAGGCTCACCGGTCTGTAGTTTTTCGGATCACCCCTGGAACCCTTTTTAAAAATTGGCGTTACATTGGCCATCCTCCAATCATCAGGTATTACAGATGATTTTAATGATAGCTCACAGATTACTAATAGCAGGTCTGCAATCCATAATTTCAATTATTTCAACACCCTTGGATGTATACCATCCGTTCTATGTGATTTGCTACTCTTCAGTTTATCCAATAGCTGTAACACATCTTCCAAGTGTATCGATAGTTCTTTCAATTCTTCCGCAGTATCATCTTTAAATACCACTTCAGTCATGGGTAACATCCCTACATCTTCCTTAGTAAAGACAGAAGCAAAGAATTCATTCATTCTCTTCAGTATGGCCTTGTCCCCTCTTAGTGCCCCTTTTACTCCTCTATCATCTAATGGTCCAACTGACTCTCTCACAGTTTTTTTGCTACAAATGTACTTGGAAAAAGGCTTTATTATGCGTTTTTGCTTCCGCAGCAAGCTTCTTCTCAAATTCTCTCTTTGCCTGCCTTATCAATGCCTTGCATTTAACTTGCCAGTGCTTGTGCTGTTTCCAGTTTGCGTCATTTGGCTCTTTTTTCCATTTTCTGAAAGATGTTTTTTTGGCAACAGCCTCTCTGACCTCAACTTTAAACCATGCAGAGTGGAATACAGCTGGTCTGGGCTTCCAAGATAGTATTTTTAAACAACACCCAAGCTTGATATGTTTAAATACCTCTGTGGCATAAATGTTCAGGGAGAGAGCCTCTTTCAATTGAAAGCAAGTTCTGCTACGAGGGGACATGGGATGAGGGTGAAGGGAGATATATTTCCGCATATCACTCCTGAATCTTTCTTTACAGAAAGAGTAGTGGATCCGTGGAATAGTCTCCCAGTGGAGGTGGTAGAGATGAGGACAGTAACTGAATTAAAAAAAGCATGGGACAAACACAGAGGATCTCTAAAGGTAAAAAGGGGACTGTTGTAGTTGTTATGGAAGGACAAACTAGATAGGCCATGTGGTCTTTTTCTGTCGTCATATTTCTATGTTTCTATATAGTATACTGGACCATATCGTGTGTGAAGTGAGCTGAAGTATCTCTTTCTTGCCCCCTCCCCCCCACTTCGGTTCACAGCATATCTCCCTCGATCTTCTTCCACAAGTTGGGGAGAAAGAAGTGATTATCATGCATCTGGCTACATGACAACAACCTAACCATAAACTACAACAAGACAGAAGCACTTATTACACGAAACAGCTTCAGCCCGCCATCATCCATCAAGGTCCACAACTCAACAATACCGTTAAGAGAGGAGGTGAAATACCTCGGAGTAACGCTCGATAGAGAGCTAAACCTACAGTCACACATCAGCAAAACCACCAAAAACGCATACTTCAAAATGAGAATAATCAGACGCCTCAAGCCACTCCTCACACAAGATCACTTCCGCACAGTCTGTCAAGCTCTAATAACACCCATACTAGACTTCTGCAACCCAATCTACACAGGCATGTCAAAACAATTGATCAGACCACTACAAATGGCCCAAAACACAGCAGCATGAATAATATCCGGAACATCAAAACAAGACCACATCACCCCCATACTAAAAGACCTACACTGGCTCCCAATCAGCTCACGCATCAAATTCAAGACAAATATTCAGAATCAAACACAGGAACTCTGCCCTCAGCCTTCAACCCCTCATACAACCCGACATTATTACACGACCCAGAAGAGCCACATCGGATACAATCAACACGCCAAAAGACTACACAAAGGCACGCAAGTACACCACACAAAGAGCGCTATCAATGGCAGCACCTGGAATGTGGAACGCACTACCTGATGACCTGCGAGCCACGGAAGACCCTAAGGACTTTTGGAAACAACTAAAGACTCTGCTCTTCCTGGAGCACTACGGCCCAAACACACAATGAGAACAACCATGGACCAACGACTTATCAGCTCGATCATTGCACACACACTGTATAAGCTCATGCTGTAAATAGCGCACGCTAATCAACTGACACCCACGCACAAACACACACTGTACAATATACACACACATTGAACACAAATGCCAATTCCATTGATTGATTGCTGTGTACACCGCCTTGATTGAAGGATAAGGCGGGATAGAAATACCCTTTAAATAAAATAAAATCATGTATGCCCCCATGCCCCTCCCAAAAGTTGAGTAGGAAGGGGGGGGGGTAGGAAATCTCCCACTAAAACTACTAGATCTTGAGGGGTGGACAGATGGGGATGGGGAAGGACCTGGCACCACCAGCTTCTGCTGCTGGCAAGGGCCAACATACACCCCAAATTCTTCTTCATTATCCTCACTCCAGTTCAGAATGCACAGGCTAGGCAACCTCCATCTGTTGGAGACTGAGAAATAATGGCCTGGGGGGCTGCACAGAACCCTTATGCAGCAACATCAGACCAGTTGCTCTCAGTATTCATCTTCCGGTAGGAGTGCATAAACCCATATGTCTGGATTAGACTGGAGGGATGATGAGGGAAACAGAATTTTGGTTTGCAGGCCTGAGAGCTGCTACTAGCAAAGGGGAAACTGTTTGTGTGTGTGAAGATTCTCCAACTTACTTAGTGGTTTGTCCAATCAGAGCACAAGAGTTCTTCAGTAAGAAACATCAGTAGTTATTCTGTATGGTCAACAGGTGGCAGTATAACATATGAACAACCTTACCTATACAAAACTGAGAATGCAAAGCCACAATTTAACCAGTTACTATCCGGATAGAACATCCTCCATATATGAAATATGTGAAAATGTTGTAATATGGGTGCAAGCAGCACAAGTTACCTATGCTAAAACATCACAAAAAAAGGTCCAGTTATGTTTGCAATGGAGGATGTTAGCCGCACAACTAGAAGTTCTAAGTTACATACAACAGTTCAAAAGGCATAAAAGATCTTCAGTTACACAGAAATGAAGAACCATCAGAAATCAACTAAGTTCTATAGCACTATAATGGAAAATGAATTGTACAGAGTAGAAGAGCCTTACGGTCCTTATCTGTCACCATATTCTATACTTCGCTCTATCATCTGCTGTAGCGAACCATCCAAGGTACCACATTAGGTGATATTTGTTTCGCAAACGTTACATCAATTTATATAAAACTTTATCTCTGGCAAGTATGTGCGGGAGGTGATGCTGCAGACCAGAGGCAACTCAAAGACAAGTGATCATAGTATGAAGTTGACTCGAAAAACGGAACATGTTATACGGGTTTTTACAAAGTGTAGGTGGATCCTGTAAAAGAGAAATAACTGGAGATCAAGCAGCGTCTAACTGAACAGCTCAAAAGGACCAAAAAGGTTCTTGGTAACCAACAATTACCATATTACCGTCGCAATTAAAGTGACTTCTTTCCGACATCGGCACCCTTTTGAAATCAAATACTATAGAGTAGTATTTGACGGGTAATTTTTAATTTTTGTAATGCTTCGTTGCTCACTGGTAGTTAAATAAAAACAGACAACGAAAATAAGGTGATATTTCCCTTGTCTATTTTAATTTAGCCACCATTAAACTGGACCAACACAGCAACCAAATTGCTTTATCAATGCTTATTATAAACCCAAGAGGAAGAAACCCCGCAGTAGCGTGACCAAAGCAAGTACCAGTTATTACACTCTCACCAGCTCCCAACGGCTTTTCCGTAGGGTATAAACAGCCGCTCTCTTTCCTTCCCCTGCCAACTGTGGTTTATACTTTCCCGGCCCTGCCGGCCTCACACCCGCGGCACCGAGTCCCTTTAGCCACGGCTTCTCAGCCGCAGATTCGGCACGGCCTCAAAGGAAATAAGCACGTGTTCTACCTTTCAGCCTGCTTACAACTTGCCATCAGTTAATTCAGAGTCATTTTATTTGAAACGTGAGAGAAGCTCTGAATCCTCGTTACTTTATTTAATTGTTTTTGAAAGATCTGGACTGGTGGCGAATAGGTGCAAACAAACTGCAGTACTGACGCTCATACTTCAGCCGGGCGAAAAAAATGCGTCACTTCCGGCAACAAAAAAGAAACAGCAAAGCAAAGCCAACTAGGCTAACAGCAGGGGCGCGGCGATAGTTGGAGCCGGGGGTGGGTAATAGCAAAGGTCGAAGGAGAAAAGCGCCGGCCCGATTGGTGAAAGAGAGAACGTGCAGGGCTGTCGAATGATAATATTGAGCTCTCCGAGTTGTGCTTCTCTTCCTCGGCGGTTACTCTAAGTTCAGTCACCAAAACTCCGGTGCGGGTCGTCGCGGCGGCGGCTGAGGTACGGAGCAGGTAGGAGGAGCACGCGTGCTCTGTCTAGGGGAGTGAGGGATGGGCGAATCTACCAATCGGAACTGGGGGTTATCCCCCATGACGTCTTTGAAAGCCAATTCCAGCAGCACGGAAGATGGGGCGAGTTAGAACGGGTGCTGTAGTATCTGTATTTACCTAGTCTTACTATCTTTTGGAGCTTCTTCTTTTTTTAGTTGCGCCAAGAAATATGCTAGAATTAGTCTTTTAAGAGCAGTCCTACCTATAGCAAGTTTGTGGATCTCGTTTTTGTGTATCTAATGAACTCCGCCATCTATTATCACAGGGACTTGTCCCCTTCACAGTCTGAATTGAGCATGCTTCTCACTAACATCTATTCTTGCTCTCTTTGGATAATATGGTTTTCCCGGACTCGGGGGATGAAGCAGACATCTGCAGAAGGCAGATATTGACAGCGCTTGACGGGTTAAACACTCTTTTTTATGGTTACCATGTTTTTGCTGACAAATACATGTGGAAGTGGAAACTGCTTTATTGATTTTTTTTTGTTTGTACTTAACAAAAAAAGTGAATGCTTCCAAATTTTAATACACAAAGTATTTAAACTTAAGAAAACAAACATTAAGAGACCTACATTCAGCAGGCGATAACACCAAAATTACCCAAAGTTGTCTAGACGTCTTCAATTAGCTATTGCACAGGACTTATCCATATGCTTGTTGCTGATTATACCCTGAACAACATTAGGACAGCTTTTGGTGCAGACTGACTTGTCTATCTAACTTGATCTGGTCAATGTTGTCTTTAATTTTAATATTTATATTGTACACTCCTGATACTCATCTTGTTGAAGGTGGATCACATTTTATAAATCAAAACTTTTGCCTACTACTATACCTTTCACACAACTGTGTACAGGGCCAGCTCTTTCTCTGAGCTGATCAGGCATTTGCCTAGGATGTCAGAAGTTAGGGGCAGCAGCATGGCTTCTGTGTGATGGGTGCGCAGCACTTTCATACTCTTTCAGTGTGGCAGTGGGCCTTTCAGTACAGGCTTGTGCTCTCCTGCTGTGATCTTCCCACCTCCAACAGGAGACCTGTATTGGAGTTAGGTGGAGATATGGAATACTTCATTGCTAGTCTACTGCAGTGCTTTTCAAACTTGTATCTCATATGACCCTATTTTAACAACTGAAAATTCACATGACCCCAAAGATGATGTTGATATCGAATTGGCAGATCTCCAACCTCCTTCCAGTCATCCAAGGCAGGAAGGCAACAAAAGCAGCAGTCCACACAGGGTCCTTAGTGTCAGTGTGCAGTGTATGCTTACAGAACTCAGTACTCAACATTGGTTTCGAGCCTAACCAGGAAGCTTGCCCAGGAGGAGTATGGGGCCTATGAATATTCACTGGCTCACAGGCCATATGCTGACTGGTGACTTGGTATAGGTCACAATGAAAGCCCAGAGAGATGGGGAAATGGCCATGTTTATGTGACCCCCATCCACTGATATGTAGCAGCAGAGCACAAACAATCCAATAATACCAGGAGTCTGTTCAGAAGGTCCAAACCTCTGTAATGTGACCCCATTTGGGGTCCCAACTCCAAGTTTGGGAACTACTGCTATATTGAAATGCCCACTGCCATGCTGAAGCAGCATGAAAGTGCTGCTTTTCTGCCCTGTGGGAGCCACGCCAACTTCAGTTGTGCATTGGCACTGTGAAGAGGAAAATGGAGGTAGTGTGCTAGCAGCAGAGCGGGATGGGAAAGGGGAGCATTTGATTCTGGACACCTCATGGGGGAGGGTCTAGGGAAAGGGAGATGAGATGCTGAGCACCTTGGAGGGAGGGGAAAGGCTTGATAATGGTGTGTAGGAGTAAGGCCAGAGTACTGGGGTGCACAGCTAAAGGTTCACCTAAGGCAGGGGTGGGCAAGTCCGGTCCTGGAGAGCCGCAGACCAGTCAGGTTTTCATGATGTCCCTAATGAATATTCATGAGATCTATTTGCATCCACTACCTTCCATTGTATGGAAATAGGTCCATGAATATTCATTAGGGACATCATTAAAACCTGACTGGTCTGTGGCTCTCCAGGACCGGACTTGCCCACCCCTGACCTAAGGCATTGGATATTCTTGGACTGGCCCTGATTATGTGAGGTGAAAATGAAGGAGAAAAACAACCAACGGAGAATGACCACAGCCTGCACACTCAATAGTTCCTCAAGTAGTTCTTAATAAATACCAGTTAAGGAACTGTTTGAGTGTCCCGGCTTCTCCGTTGATGATTTTTCTTCCCCTGCGTTTTCACATTACTTGTTTATGGAGAGATCCTTCCCTTTTTTCCCCTCTTAAAATCTAATGCATTTCCCAGCCACCCATAAAGCTTCTCTATTCAACATCATCCAGCCCTTATATATCCTGATAGGAACTGCAGCATAAGAACATAAAATATTCTATCCTAGGTCAAACGAAAGGTCCATCAAGCCCAGTATCCTGTTTTCAGCAGTGGCCAATTTAGATCCCAAGCACTTGTCAGTTTCCCAAAAAGTAGACCGATTCCACTAGGCTTATCCCGGGGTAAAGATGGGATTTCGCTAGTCCACTTTAATAATGGTTTATTGGCTTTTCCTCCAGTAACTTATCTAACCTCTTTTAAACCCAGCTACACTAAGAACTTTTATTACTTCCTCCAGGAACGAATTCCAGAGTTTGATTAAGTGTTGCATGAAACAATATTTTCTCCAATTAGTCTTAAATATGCTGCATTGGTAGCTTCATTGCATGCCACTTAGTCTTCCTACTTCTTGAAGGAGTAACAACTGATGTAGATTTAGCTGTTCCACTCTATTCATTATTTTATAGACTTCTTTCATATCTCCCCTCAGCCTTCTCTTTTCCAAACTGAAGAATTCTAATCTTTTAAGCTGTTTCTCATACGGGTATCTTTCCATTCCCTTTATCATTTTGGTCATTCTCTGCACTTTTTCTAATTCCGCTATATCCATTTTAATATATGGTGACCAGAATTGCACACAATATTCAAGGTGTGATTTCACCATGGAGTGATTATAGAAACATTCCTTTCTTTGATTCCTAGCATTCTGTTTGCTTTCTTGGCCACTGCTGCACACTAGGCAGATGGTTTCAACGTATTATTCACAATGACACCCAGATCCTTTTCCTAGGTAGTAATTCCTAATGTGGAACCCTGCATAAAGTAACTGTAGTTTGGGTTGTTCTTCCCTAAGTCTGTAACTTTGCACTTGTCCACATTAAATTTCATCTGCCATTTGGATTCCCAGTCTCCTAGTTTCTCAAAGTCCTCTTGCAATTATTCACAATCCCCTTTGTGTTTTAGCAACTTTGACTAATTTTGTGTCATCTGCAAATTTGATCTCCTCACTCATTGTTCCCTTTGCAGGTCACTTATGAATATGTTAAAAAGCAGTGGGCCCAGCACAGTTCCCTGAGGTACTGCATTATTTGTCTTTATCCATTGAGAACATTGGCCATTTAGCACTAGACTGTTCTCTCTCTTTTAACCAGTTCCCAGTCCACAACAGTACACTGTTTCCTATCCCATGACATTTTAATTTCTTCAAGAGACTCTCATGAGGGACCTTGTCAAAGGATTTTTGAAAATCAAGATACACTGTGAAGTATGTCTACTAAACCATGTTAATTTCGGCTGCTAAGGGATGCCCCCCACTTCCCTAAGGGAGTGATGCAGATCTGTCCGCCAGTATGTCTGGTGGTACCTCAGTGGAGTCTCTCTGATGTTTAAGGTGCTGAAAGGGTCCTCTTTTGAGCCCAGTCATATGGCCTCGCCAAATTTTGACCTCAAGGTGGTTTTCCTTGTGGCTATTGCATCCACCAGGCAGGCAGAGCTGCAGACCTGTCTTGCAGGGAACCTTTTTTTGATCATCTCAATGGCTTTTGTCTCCTTGTGAACTCTGCCGTCCTTCCTCCAAAAGGTGCTTTCTCCTTTTCACCTCAACCAAACCATCATTCTGCCCCCCTCCAAGGAGGTCCTTCGGATGGACCACTCTCTATGACTGTTAGACATGAGGAAGCATTTTATCACATACCTGGAGATTATTAATCCATCCATTGGTCAGATTATATCTGTCCTCTTCAGTGGTCCAAGAAAAGAACAGGCAGCAGCCAAGTCTCTCAATTGCCTGCTGGATTAAGGAGGCTAAGCATAGCTTTTGACTGGGCTGCATGTGCTGGAGGGAGTTCACCTTGGTATCGCCAAAGAACATTTGTAAGGTGGTTAGCTGGTCATCTCTGGGCATCCTTGTGAAGTACTTACAAGTTGCATATGGGAGCTTGTGCAGATGGCACCTTTGGCAGGGCAGTTCTGTCCTGATCATTGTCTTCCTCTCACCCTGTGTCCTGACTGCTTGGGTATATCCCACTCATCTGCACTGGTCTAGCAGGATGATAAGGAAGGAGAACTGTACATACCTGACAGTTTTCTTTCCTAGACCAGCTCAGCATCCGCCGAGAAAGACTGCTGCCTCCTGATTGCATTTGTCAGTCTCTGTCTGACACAGAGTTGATTATTATATGTGGCGGAATTCTGTGAAAAAAAATGTCAGTCTGTATGCTTTATTAGGGGAATTCTGTGCAAAAACTTTCTATCATAGAGCTTAACTCCTCTAGACCTGAGATTTCCTCTGCCTTTTACCTCCTAATCTCTCCTGCTTTACAGTTTTGTCCACAATCCATCCTTGTCCCCCCTATTTTCTCTCCCTCTAACGTCTAGCCCCCAGCCACCCCCTGACTCACCAGCAGCTCTTTACTGCCCATAGCCACCCAGCCACCCCACCACCCAACTCACTGGCTAACAGTGAGGCAGGATCAATTGCTATTAAACCTTGTGTGCCTGATCCTGCCTCACTATCTAGCTGGCCAGTGCCTGCGAGAGTCTGGTACAGGTGGAGAATTCTGCGTTGCACAGTTGCACAGAATTTCCCCAGGAGTAATTTATGGTAAGAGCCAAATGCTTGTTCCAAATCTTTTTTTTTTTTTTCCAATTTTTGATTGGTTATGAACATTTGTAGTTTTCCAAGTGTGTTTTTTATTTTGCTTGCTTATTGCTTCAGAAGTGTCAAACTGGTTTCTCTGTGCTGCATCCACTGATATTCCAGGATCTGCATTGGTGTCCCCAGAGTATATCTGTAAGGAGGCTACTCTGGTCATCTCCAAGCATGTTTTGTGAAGCACTACAGTTTTCATGTGAGAGCCTGAGCAGATGACACCTTTTGGCAGAACAGTTCTGTCCTGATTGCTTAAGTACATCCCACTCGTCTGCATTGGTCTAGCAAGATGATAAGGAAGGAGAGATGTTCATACATGATGATTTTCGTTCCTTGAATCCTACTAGACTAGGCCTTGAAGACTATTCCAGTCCAACAATAAAGCAAGCCAACAATGTGAAAGGGTAACCACAAACTAGTCCAGAGCGTGCTGTTGGTACAAATAGGAGTCCTTTATTGAATATATTCTCAATCCTGGGGTACATGGAGCCTAACTAAAACGGCCATGTTTCGGCACTGCCATCGTCAGGGTTTACATAGGCACGTAACCATGTGGTGTCTTTTCAATCCCATTCAGACAAACTTTAATACAATCACGGGAGTTTTTGGTCTGGCAAACGCATTGAGCAAATCACCTGGACCGGATGGTATTACATCCAAGGGTGTTGAAAGAACTGAAATAGCAGGTCTCAATCTCAAATTACTAATCTGTGTACTATCATTTAAAATCATCTGTAGTACCTGAGGATTGGAGAGTGGCCAACGTAACTCCAGTTTTTAAAAAAGGTTCCAGGGGTGATCTGGGAAACTACAGACCCTGGTGAGCCTGACGTCAGTACTGGGAAAAATGGTAGACACCATTATAAAGAATAAAATTGCTGAACATTTAGATTTATTTATTTTACTAGGCTTATATACTGCTTTTTCTACCAGTCAAAGCTGTGTACATTCAGGTAATATATATAATTTTTTTTTCCTTCTCACCAAAGGGCTCACAATCTATGTTTTTGTATCCGAGGCAACAGAGGGTAAAGTGCCATGGTTTAATGAGAGACAGCCAACATGGATTTTGCTAAGGAAAGTCTTGTTTTACTATTCTGTTATGTTTTTGAAGGTGTGAATAAACAGGTAGATAAAGGTGAACTGGTTGATATAGTGTATCTAGATTTTCAGAAAGCCTTTGACAAGGTCCCTCATGAGAGACTCTTGGCTAAATTAAAAAGTCATGGGATTCGAAGCAGTGTAGTATTGTGGATCAGGAACTGATTAAAAGATAGAAAGCAGATAATAGGGCTAAAAGGGCTAATTTTCTCAGTGAAGAAAGGTGAATAGTGGAGTACCTCAGGAATCTGTGCTGGGCCTGCTGCTTTTTAACACATGCATAAATGACCTGGAAATAGGAATAACGAGTGAGGTGATCAAATTTACAGATGATACAAAATTATTCAAAGTTGTTAAAAACCAAGAAGATTGTGAAAAATTGCAAGAGGACCTTGAAAACTTGGAAGACTGGGTGTCTAAATGGCATATGAAATTTAATGTGGACAAGTACAAAGTTATGCACCTAGGAAAGAACAACCCAAACTATGGTTACACGATGCAAGGTTCCACATTAGGAACCACCACCCAGGAAAAATATTTAGGTGTCATTGTGGATAATATGTCCAGTGTACAGCGGCGGCCAAGGAAGCAAATAGAATGCTAAGAATCGTAAGGAAAGGAATGGAGAATAAAAAAAAGAATATTTATAATTCCTCTGTATTGCTCCATGGTGCGACCTCATCTTGAATATTGTGTGCAATTCTGGTCACCATACCTTAAAAAGTATATAGCTAAATTAGAAAAGGTACAAAGAAGAGCGGCAAAAATGATAAAGGGAATGGAAAGACACCCCTATGAGGAGAGGCTTAAAAGGTTGGGGCTCTTCAACTTGGGAAGAGACGGCTGAGGAGGGATATGATAGAAGTCTCTAAATTAATGATGGAGTGGAACGGGTAAACGTAGATAAGTTTGGTCACACCATCAAAATGTAGAATTACTAAAGGACACACAATAAAGCTACAGTGCAACCTATTTAAGACTAATAAGAGAAAATATTTTTCACTCAACACGTAATCATGGCTGTCTGGAGTTTAGGCAGTCTGGATTCTGGGTCGGTCATGGAGCAGAAATAGTTCTGGTGTCATTATTGAGTGAGATGCACTTGGCCCTTGATAAGGGTAGAGATGTCTTATTTGACCCAATTATCGGTGTTTGACACTATTGATCATGCCCTGCCTCTTCAGAGATACTCAGCTAGAGCTTTAGAGTTCTGCTTTGCAGTGGTTTACTTCTTATTTAGGGTCTCGTAGGCAATTTGTGGCATGGGAATGGGTAAATTCAGACCCATAACCACTTGATTGTCGACACCCTCAGTGTTGGTGCTTTCTCCCCTGCTTCTTAATTTGTTTGTTTGTTTATTAACAGTTATTTTTCAGCAATTCAATGTTTTCATTATTTGTTTGCAGATGATACTCAGTTGGGATTTTTAGTGGAGGAAAATCAAGGGTTAGCTGACAGCCTGTTTATAGGCTTCTAGGTTGAAATTGAAATTAAATCTGCAAAAGTCTGAATATCTTTTGATTAGTCGCCTTGATCATTCAAGTTTGTACCAGATTTTGAAGGAATCCAACTGATTCAGCAACAGAAAGTACAGAATCTAGGTTTAGTATTTGATAAGGGATTATCTTGTCATGATCAGATTTCTTCAGTGGCCCAGGGCTCCTTTGGTAGTCTGCAATTACTTTGCTGTGGAGGCTTGTCTTCAGTTTAAAATATTTATTTATTTAGTTAGCTAGGCTTATATACCACTTTTCTATAAGTCAAGGCGGTGTACATTCAGGTACTGTGTGTGTATGTACAGTCAAACCTCGGTTTTCATGATTAATCCGTTCGAAAAAGTCTGACTAAAACCGAAACGTATGAAAACTGAAGCAATATTTCCCATAAGAAATAATGTAAATCCAATTAATCCGTTCCAGACACCCAAAAATATTCACAAAAAATACATTTTATAGAGAATAACTATATTTTTACATACAGAAAACAATGAGAAATAAATATAAATGACTAATGAAATGGATAAATGAACATTTAACATCACTGAAAGCAAGCTAAGTACAGTACTGTACAGTACAGTATGTTAACATCTGGCCTTAGCCACCCCTGACAAGCTGCTGTGCCCAGCTCTCTTCGGAATCACATTGAATTCAGTCCATTAAAATACCTTTACATTATCTGCTCAATGCTTCAGAATGGCAGAAAATCTTAATGATATAGCTTCAGACGTACCCTGCAAAAGAAAGAACTGCCTCCCACATTCATGCAACATCTCCTGCTTACGTTGACAGCTTTTCTTCCCTGCTACCGGGACAAAATCTCAGTCAAAAGACGTTGAAAACCGAAGCAATGCATGAAAACCGGGACAAAATCTCAGTCAAAAGACGTTGAAAACCGAAGCAATGCATGAAAACCGGGACAAAATCTCAGTCAGAAAAGACGTTGAAAACCGAAGCGTATGAAAACCGGGGCAAATGAAAACCGAGGTTTGACTGTATATATATTTCCCTTGTTCCCGAAGGGCTCACAATCTAAGGGTTGTTTTTTTTTTGTTTGTTTGTTTTTCCATATTATCCTGATAAGGCTAGTCCAGACAAGTGAGTTGTGTTCCCCTACCAGCAGATTGGTGGAGACAAAGAACCAATGAAAAGCTCAGGTTAAAATGATCACTCCTATGCCTCTATTCGCCTCAGCCACCAGAGGTCTCTTCAGTATTTCTTTGTTTCCAGCAAATGGTGGATGGATTTTCTCCTTCTGATTGAAAATCTGAGGATTGAGAGGAAAAGACATGGATTAAATGCTCGTGAATGACCACCTTGTGGACAGAAAGGTGATTCTCTCACTTGAACGCGACATGGGAGGCTCCACTAGACTGTGGTCTTTTTGACAGCCATAGGATGAGGGAAAACTGGTTCATTGACACGCTCTTATCATGGTTAGGGCCTGTTGAGCAGTCACAAATTGGAAGGATCTGGAAAAGTGCAGCAGCCTAACACAACCTCCGTCCCCTCCAGCGATCCTTATTGACACTGTTTGAGCGCAGGCTTCCACTTTTGTTGATGGTGAAGGCCAGCCTGTGGTGGTGGCAGAAACCCTGTCATCTGAGGAAAGATGTATCGCTGTAAGATTTCTCCTGGATCCTGCTGATGACGGATGCCAGTCTTTCAGGCTGGGGGAGCCCGTTGCCAATACCTTATGGCCCAAGGCTTTTGGAACTGCAGGTAAGTGGTGTGGCCCATTAACCGCCTCGAGATGAGGGTCCTCAGGTTGTTGTTTCTGTGTTTCCGGCCCCTGATTGAGGCCTTGGCAGTTTGAGTGTTTTCAGACAATGCTACAGCAGTGGCTTATGCCAATTGGCAAGGCAGCATGAGGAGCGCCAGGGTAGCTCTGGAGATGGCTGTCTTGTTTGCCTGGGTGAAGAAGAACCTCCTAACCTTGTCAGCCCAGCACACTGCCGGGGTCGACAGTGTGAAAGTGGACTTCCTCAGCCAGCACTCTCAGGATCCTGGAGAGTGGGAGTCGAGTCAGGAGGCATTTCAGCTGCTTCTGTGCCACTGGGGTTGTCCCGAAATGGATCTGATGACAACCCACTCCATTACCAAAGTTTGCCGCTTCTTCAGTCACCAAATGGAGACAGGAGTCTGAGGGCAACAATGCCCTGACCCAGGCTTCACCAAGTCAACGACTTCTGTATATGTTTGCTACGTGGCCTCTGGTGGGGCATGAGATTCGGCATAGAGAACGCCATCCGGGCAGGATTGTTCTGCCTGTGCCATATTGGCCAAGGAGAACGTTCTTTGGAGACCTGATGCGGCTCTGCAGGCACCTCCTCTTCTGTTGCCTCTGTCTCTGGGATCTATAGCGGCAGGGACTGATCATGCTGGAGGACCTGGCTCCCTTCTCGCTTATGGCATGGCTCTTGAAATATGTCGGTTAGCATGTAAGGGGCTACTCTCCGTGGTCTCTACTCTGTTTGACACTCACAGGAAGTCTACCAAGCTAGCATATGTACAGATATGGTGCCTCTTTAAGTGCTGGTGTGACACACAGCAGTTGACTTCTGAGGCGGCCAAGGTGTCCTCCCTGCCATCCCTTCTACAGGATGGCCTAGAAAAGGGCCTTTCTCTTAGCTCCCTGAAGATTCAGATGGCAGCTCTGGCCTTTTTTCCAGGATCTGGTAGCGAGCTAGAGACTCTGGTCCTGCACCCAAATGCCTTGAGGTTTCTCCAGGGGGTTTGTCATCTGCATCTTCCGGTCTGGTCTGCGATACCTTTCTGAGATCTGTGTCTGGTGCTCAGGTCCCTGATGGTGGCTCAGGTCCCTTGAGCCTTTGAAGCGCACTACCTTAAAAGGAATTGACACTCAAGATGGTCTTCTTGGCTGTGATTTGTTCCGCAAGACGGATTTCAAAGCTGCAGGCTCTGTCTTGCCGAGATCCTTATCTGTCCTTTTTGAAGGAGGCAGTTTCCATTTGGCCTGTACCTTCTTTCTGGCCTAAGGTGTTTTCTCCCTTTTACATGAACCAGATAGTCTGCCTGCCCTCCTTCCCAAAGGAGCAGTGTCAGGGGAAGGATAAGGATCTTCACCTAGTGAATGTCCTGAGGGCGCTCCTATAGTTCCTTGAGATTATGAATTCCTTTTGTCAGTTCGACCATATTTTTGTTCTGTTTGCTGGCCCACGCAAGGGTGAAGCAGTGACTAAGTTGACTTTTGGGCACTGGTTTAAGGAGCCAATTGCTTTTGCATATCTGTTGTGGAACCGACTGGTTCCAGAGGGTTTGTGTGCTATTCTACCCAAGTACAAGCATCCTTGTGGGCAGAACGAAGCTCGGTAGCCCCTGCAGAAATTTATTGGGCAGCAACGTGGACATCACATTCCACTTTTGTTGCGCATTACCACATGGATGTCCACACGTGTGTCCACGTGTCCATGGGTGTGGACACGTGTGTGGACACGGCCTTTGGCTCAAGAGTTTTGCGAGCTACTCTGTCTTTTTCCCACCCAGTGGAGTTGTAGCTTTGGTACATCCCATTTGTCTGGTCTGGTCTAGTGGGATGATCAGGTGACATTTTACTTACCAGTTAATGTCCTTTCTTTGAGTTCTGCTAGACCAGTCCAAAGTCTGTCCCTGAAACTGTATTTGCTCTGCTCTTCTGCTGCAGTATTCTTGGGTCCACTATGATGTTTATCCTTGGCTCTGCAGGTTCATCTTCTACTGACAACCTTCTGTTTATGCTTTTCTGTACATAATTCTCTACTGTTAATTACTCATTGTTGCCCACAATTGAGGTTTGTCATGTTACTCCATATGCTTTGGGCCGAATACTGAAGGGACCTCTAGTGGCTGAAGCGAATAGAGGCATTTGAGTGGGATTTTCATTGGTTCTTTGTCTCCACCAATTTGCTGGTAGGGGAACACAACCCACTTGTCCGGACTGGTCTAGCAGGACTCAAGGAATGGACATTAACTGGTAAGTAAAATGTCACCTTAATTTATTGGGCTCTAAATTGCAGTGACCTGGTTTACTTACAATCTTATTTATCTTTTTATGTTCCAAATAGAAGATTTTGTTCCTCTCAAGAGGCGCTTCTCGTGGTGCTTGCAGATTGGTGATTGCAATATACTTTTCTGTGATATTTTGCTGTTCAGAGTTCTTGTCTTTGGAATACACTTCTTTTATCTGTTTGCAATGAAGAGTCTTACTTGACCTTAAAGTGGAAAGTTTGGTTATATAGTGGTGGAAGGAGGGGGCATACGTTTTAATTTAATTGTTCATTGTTTTTCATTGTACTTTTATGTTTAATTTTATTGTAACTTGCTTTGCATGTTATGAGAAGACGTGTGTATATATCAAATTTATGAAAATAAATAAATACATAATTGCAAATGAAGGCTCATGATTCCAGATCACATCCTGATTCTGACTGAGATGGAAGCTCAAAGGAGCAAGAGGAAACTAGCTGGTTAAAAAAAGAGTCCGTCTGAAACAGAGTATTCCAGTGTTTCTCAAGCTGGTCCTGATGTACCACCTAACCATTCTTTTTGGATCCCACAGTGAATATGCATGAGAGATTTTCATGCAAAGCTCCCATTGCAGGCAGATATATTTAAAGAATATTCATTTTGAATATTTAAAAAAATCAGATTTACAAGAGGGTGCACCAAGACTGGCTTGAGAAACACTGGAATATTCAAATTTTTATTTTAAATGCATTTCCCTAATGTATTAGTTGCAGTAGTCGGAGAAGTATCATAGCTAATGCAGATTTGCTTGCTTACATGTCCTATAAAAGTTGTGTTTTTTTTCTTTTGCCAGTAAATGAAAGAAAAAAGTTCTTTCTGTCATCTGTATTGGACCAACACGGAGTATGATCCTCAACTGAGTAGTGCCAAGCTACTTCACTTGTTACTAGCTGAAGTAAGTATTTTTAAGGAGTGTTTTACCTATATTCAGTTCTCAAACTTTGATATTTTTTTATTTAGTAAATAATTCAAGTTGAAAACTTAAAATATTCTCCATTTAATTATGTAGAATTTTTTTTTTAAGTGCAGTCAAGTAATTGCTGACTCCTGGTGACCCAGCAGCCCCTAGGTTTTCTTGGCAAGGTATGGCCGGAAGTAGATTGCCAGGCCTTTTCTTCCAAGCATTGGAGGGTAAAGTGACTTGCCCTAGGTCACAAGAAGTGCCACTGGGAATCAGACCGAGATCTCTTTTGGATTGTAGGATGTTGCTTTAACCACTAGGCAGCTACTCCACTCCAGTTAAGTAGATTAGGGACAGAGAATTTTGGGGGGCTTTTCCATATTTTAAAGCCGTGTTTTCAAAACTGGAGTTGAGACTTTGAGGTTGCGACCTACTGTATTTATTTAACAGGTTTTTTTATACCGCTTTATCATTTCAATCAAAGCGGTTTACATTGTAACTTAAACTTGGTAATGTACATTAAACAGGGACATTGATAACTTGGATTTTTTTGAGCAGTGGAGGGTAAAGTGACTTGCCCAAGACCATAAGGAGTGCTAGTGGGAATCAAACCCTGGTTTCTTGGTTCCCAAGCCAGTGCTCTAACCATTAGGCTACTCCTCACTGCCGATGATATTTTAGAAAGAGCTCTGCTAAAGGTGGAGTAGTTTCCAAAATACGTAGAAGGAAGTGCAAAACCGCACAGGGATTTATATCAATGTGCAGCAGAAGGAACCATTTCATAAATATACACATGGAGGAAAAAATCAGCAGAGGAAAATTGGGCATAAATAATGAAATGAACTGAAACATGCACATGTAAATATTGGCACTTGCACATGTATCGGAACCATTTTGCAAACTTAGATGTGTAGTTGCTGCTAATTAACTACAGAGGACTCTATTTCTTTTAATTTGAAGGAGATAAAACTGAGTGGTGCGGGGGGAGATTAAGGATAATATCCCCCTTATTCTCTCCTGTAAAGGGATGGTCAAAATGAACACTTTTTAAAAAATACCCATACATGTCAGGGAGCAGGTGTAAATCTGAACTTGGGCAATTTTGGGCTTTTATTTCATTACATTTCTTTTAGGGAATACATGTTGCGGCGCTCCTGCCCGGCCTTAGGGCTAAAGACAGGAGCGGCGGTCTGATGCTTCGTGAGGAAGGAGAGTAACCTGTATCCAGGGAATGCTGGGTATTGTAGTTCCTGCTCCTCTCGCTCCGAAATAAAGAGTTGTAGTTATGGGGTTTCCAGTATATTTATTATAGTAAGAGATATTGTTCCATCACATGGCAAATAAATGCAAACAAAATAGGTGCTTCAAATGCTAACAGGAAAACTTAGGATAAAGGCAACTTAAAGTATTTATTTATTTTATTTATTTATTTAGCAAACACTTATATACCGCTGCTTCCTACGATCAGCTGCGGTTTACTTTACAGAATCATCATGTATCGTACAATACAATGAATTTTTAAGAATACAATTTTGATTAGAGCAATGATTACATAGGATACGGATTAGAGATTAGATACTTTTCACAACTTTAAATATACATTAGATTAAAAGGTGCGTGGGAGGGGGATATAATATACATATATACAGGATTACATATCAGTCGTCAATATGCTGCATGTATTCCGAGTGTCATTATGGTGGGCAGAAGGGAACTTGTTGTGGTAAGGTGCTGTAATTAGGTTGGGTTGTAGTATGCCTGGAATAAATGGGCTTTGAGGTTCCTTCTGAATTCATTCAGGTTATTTGACATTCGGAGTTCAGAGGGGAGCTGGTTCCAGTGGATCGGCGCTGCATAGGTGAAAGCTCTGTTGCTTGTTTCTGTTTTAACGTATCTTATGCTGGTTGGGACACAGAGAGTGTTGAGATGTATGGTTCTTCTGTTCCTGTTGTGTGCTTGCTTAGTGATTAGGTTGCCAATGTATGAGGGCGCAATATTGTGAATGAGTTTAAACGTTGTTATGAGTAGTTTGTAGATGATACGAGCGTCTACAGGGAGCCAATGTAGTTCCATAAGTACTGGTGTTATGTGATCTGTGACCTTTTTTTCCATGATGATTCTTGCAGCAACATTTTGAGCCATTTGTAAGATATTTAGGGTGTTCTTTGGCAGCCCTTGGAGAATGGCGTTGCAGTAGTCCAGGTGTGGAATGATTAGCGCTTGTGCGACAGTCCTGAAGTCAGATTTTTCCAGGATACTGCGAAGTGGTTGGAGGACTTTTAATTTGTAGAAGATGGCTCGGTTGACTGTTCGGAGATGGTTATTCATCTTAAGGTTGTTGTCTAGTAGGACTCCTAGGTACTTTATTGCAGGCTTCGCATGGTATATGTTTTTGTTGAGGGTGACTGTGGTGGGTGGGGAGAAGTTGGTTTTTTTGGAGATGAACATGACCTCTGTTTTTTTGTGGTTTATTGACATGTTGTTTTGTTGAAGCCATGTTTGTAACATGTCAAGGCATTTTTCCAACGGAGTGAAATCTGGCTGCGTTGTGTTTAGGCGTGTGTACAGCATCACATCGTCAGCATAGATGTGGTAGTTGATGTTGCACTTCTGAAAGATCTGACAGATTGGTTTTATATACAGGTTGAATAGTAGAGATGACAAGGCAGATCCCTGCGGGATCCCCTGCGTCTGGGGGAAGGCAACAGCTTTGTCATTGTTGAATAGGACTTGTTGCATCCTATTGGATATATATGAGGTAAACCATTTTAGGGGGGTCCCTGTTATACCTATTGATGATAGGCGGTTTAAGAGGGTGCTGTGATGTACTGTATCAAATGCTGCTGAGATGTCTATAAATACAAGTATGAACATGTCATTTTTGTTCTCCAGACCCCTGAGGAGGTTGTCGAGGAGTGCTAGTAGCAGGGTTTCTACTCCGTGATGCTGACGGAACCCATATTGATGCATGTCTAGGGCTTTCCTATCGTCAATGTGATCTTGCAGCTGCTGCTGGACTGCTTTTTCAATCGTCTTTGCTAAGAAAGATATACTCGAGATTGGCCTATATGATGCAGGATCACTTTTGTTGAGTGATTTGTTCTTTAGGATGGGCCTTATAAGCGATCTCTTGAGATAGGTAGGCATTACACCTTGTTGAAGTGACTGATTGACAATGTGGGTGATTGGTTTTGCTATTTCATTTTTAGTTGCTTTTATCCATGCCGCAGGGCATGGGTCAAGAGGGGAGGTTGTGGATTTTAAATTGGTTATGATGTTTATGACCTGTTGTTCTTTTAATTGGTGAAAAGTGCTCCATTCTGCTCTAGATTCTGTATGCGGGACCATGTTGGTTTTCTGAGGGGTGAGTGTTAACTGTATAACTGCTGCTTTTCACTTCTAAGCAAATTACTCACTTTGCCCCAAGAGGTCAGTTAGTTTCACTGCAGCCTCTTTCAGCCACTGTTACCTTCACAGTGCTGGGGAAAATCAGGTGCACATAATTAGAGCTTTCTCAGCAAGGCAATACAACAGCTCCGTAGCATTCAATTCACATATGGTAAAAAGCAGTTTCCTTCAGCTTGGCATCTCTACACAGCAGACCGTGCAATCCATGCTCTCACAATCTGGTAAGTCTGTATTATCTTGTGTTAATTCTTCAAGCTGTATGGAATTACTGGCTTCTGGTAACACTGGCTGTCTTCTAGCTTGCAACTCTAAAAACTGCTTAAAACTCTGTAGGAGCAATTCAGCCTGCTGTTTGTGATATAGGGAATTGCTATCAGCTATACAACTTCCCTCTGGCTTAAGGCTGTTTATTTTCTCCTCTCTTAGATTAATTGTATCAGAGTAACTGCTAGTCTCTTTTGCTAATGTTTCACACACAGGAGATTTAGCTTTACGTTCAGCTTGGAAACTTTGTGGCAATTCACTTACTTGTTGCCATGCCGTTCTGACTTCAGATGGCTCCAACGTTCTCCAGCTGTTAGAATGTTTGTTGCTCTCTGGCTCAAACGGTACTTCACAGAATCATTGTTTTCTTTCTTGTGCCTGCCTTGAAGGCTTCCTTTCCCAGGGCCGTGGGGGTTTTTTCTGTCCTAGCAGGGCAGTTTTTCCCTCGATCGCAGGGGCACCGCGGGGTAATACCGCGATCCTCTCTCCCCACTGTGCTCGGGGCGGCAGACCGAAGTTATTTATTTGAGGCTTGCAAGCTGCGGCTTCCTTCTTCTGCCGTTCCCGACACGGAGCTCGTCGAGGCAGGACCTGTCTCTCTACCGAGCTTGTCTCCTCCGTGCAGGAATTTGGCCTGGGAGCCCCAGAGTCCTCTTCCTCTTCCTCTTGAGCGCGCTGTCTGCCGGCTTTCTGCTAGCAGCGGTTTAGTGCCGGGCGGTGCGGCTGCCCTGGAGAGGTGGGCAGTCTGTTTGGAGAGCGCTGCTATCGTTATCCTTGCTCTCTGAGGTAGGTTGGCTCTTGGTCTCTCGGTCTGTTTTTCCTTTGATTTTTCAGCTGGTAGGTTTACTGGCAGTGCTCTTTGGGGTTTTTTGTTGGAGCTTCACTATGGACGGAAAAGCTTCGGGAGACTTGTTAGCCCCCTCTCACAGCTCCTTAGAAAAAGCGGGAATGGTGGCCATTTTAGGTGAGCCGGCCATCTCTCCCGCGTTGCACTCAGCGGCGAAAAAGAGTAAATCTAAGTCCCGCAAAGCTTCCTCTGCGTCGGGGGACACTAGGGAGTTGCACCCGCAGTCTTCTCCTGCCTCTCAACAAGCTTTGGGCTCCTTCTTTTCCCCGGACTTCATATTGGCTTTGCACAAAGCTTATATTTTAAAATCCTCTCAGCTGGTTCTGGGATCAGCTTCGGAGGGGAGCCAGGTGTTGCTGTCCTCAGTAGATGATCCTGGGGAAGGCCTTTCCTCCAGGGAGCAGGGCTTGGATCCGGGGGTTGGGGCCACTGCGGGGCACGGTGCCCTCTCCCAGGTTGCTGAGGAGGGGGAGCTTCTCTCCGACACAGGCTTTGATTCCTGGCCTAGTGAGTTGGAGGAGGGGGAGTTGGGACCAGGGGAGGATCCCAATGTCTTCCGCATGTTTCGTAGAGAGGAGCTAGGAGCACTCATTGCTCAGTCGCTGGGGGCTCTTAATTTGGTGCTGCCGGCGGTGCAGCAGGAGCCCCTGGAGGATCCCCTGTTGCAGGGTTTTCGCTCCGAACAACGCTGTTTCCCGGTTCATAGGGTAATTAAGCAAATGATAGAGTCCGAATGGGAATGCCCGGAGGCTTCCTTACGGGGGGGGGCGCACTATGGCTAGATTGTACCCCGTGCCCCAAGACGATAAAGAGTTGTGGCGTATGCCCAAGGTGGATGCTTTAGTTTCCGCGGTCACCAAGAAAACTACTATTCCCGTGGAAGGCGGTTCCGCGCTCAAGGACCTACAGGACCGGCGGTTGGAGGCGCTGCTGAAACAGGCGTTTGAGTCCACTGCCTTGGCTCTGCAGGCCTCGGTTTGCGGAGCCTATGTGGCCAGGGCCTCTATCCGCTGGCTTCAAGGTGAGACGCCGTTGGATAAGGGAGGCAATGAAGCTGCGGATGGGGCTAAGCCGAGTCCGCGGCGGCTTATCTTGCGGATCTCTGCTATGATTTAGTGCGGATTTCAGCGAAATCTATGGCATCTTTGGTAGCAGCCAGACGTTTTCTCTGGCTTCGGAATTGGTCGGCTGATGCGTCGTCCAAGGCACGACTCATCAAGCTTCCGTACAAGGGCAGGTTACTCTTTGGGGAAGCATTGGAGAAGATAGTGAAGGATTTAGGAGACTCCAAAGGTGGTCGTCTGCCCGAAGACCGTCCTAGGGGTTCGAAGCTGGGTTCGGTGCAGAGAGGTCACGGCAGGGACTTTCGCAGATTCCGGGGGTCTCGTTTTGCTCCCTATCAGAGGGGATGTTTTGCGTCCAGGGGGCAGTCCTTTCGAGGAGCCCGCCCGTTCAATAGGGGTTTCTTTAGCGCTCAGCAGAGCGCCGGTAAGAAGCCTCAATGAAGGTTCGCCGGTCCAGGTGGAGGTTCCGGTAGGGGGACGTTTGCAGCAGTTCCTCTCCGCCTGGACCAGAATAACGACGGACCAATGGGTCCTCGAGATTGTAAGAGAGGGATATGCACTGGAGTTCGCGCAACCTTTGCCGGATGCCTTTGTTCTGTCGCCCTGCGGTCCACTGCCGAAGCAAAAGGCGGTCTCCAACACTCTGTCCAAGTTACTTCGCCTGCAGGCCATGGTCCCGGTGCCAGTAGACCAATACGGCTTAGTTCAGTACTCGATTTATTTTGTAGTGCCCAAGAAGGAAGGTTCTTTTCAGCCCATTCTGGATCTCAAGCACGTGAATCGGGCGTTACGGGTCCCTCATTTCCGGATGGAGACCTTGCGGTCCGTTATCAATTCGGTAAACCGGAGCGAGGTTCTTACTTCCATAGATCTGTCGGAGGCCTATTTGCACATACCGATTCGGCGGGACCATCAGCGGTTCCTGTGCTTTGCGGTTCCCATGGGACACTTTCAATTCCGGGCGTTGGCGTTTGGTCTGGCGACGGCGCCGCGGACGTTTACCAAGGTGATGATTGTGGCAGCGGCGGCTCTGAGAAAGGGATGGACCTGAATCCCTTCCTATCTCGACGACTGGCTTATCCGCGTGGCGTCTCGGGAAGAGTCGTTGATGGCTACCGCTCGGGTGGTGGAGTTTCTAGAGCAGCTCGGTTGGGTTATCAACCGAGGAAAGAGCCGTTTGCAACCGACCATGCAATTAACCTATCTCTGGGCTGTATTCGACACGGCGATTGGTTAGGTTTTTCTTCCGGAGGAGCGCGGTCGCAAGCTTGTGGCTCAGGTGGTGGCGTTCCTGCGCTTGAAAGCTCCGACCGCCTGGAGATACCTGCAGGTGTTGGGATCGATGGCAGCGGCTCTGGATCTGGTTCCGTGGGCCCGGTCACATATGCGTCCTCTGCAGCAAGCGTTATTGTCTCGTTGGTTGCCGCAACTTCACCCTCTGTCATGCCGGCTGCCGTGTCCGCCGGAGGTCCAGAGCAGTCTTCAATGGTGGTTGGCTCCTGCTCACTTGTACGCCGTTGTTCCTCTGGCTGTTCTGGAGTGGGTCTTGCTCACAACGGATGCGAGTCTCTCTGGTTGGGGGGCTCATTGCCTGACGCGGTTAGCGCAAGGAGTTTGGTCGGCGGAGCAGAGCCTTTGGTCGATCAATCGCCTGGAGCACCGGGCGGTGCGCTTAGCGCTGTTGGCCTTCGTCGATGTGATCGAAGGCAAAGCGGTGCGCGTTTTTTTTCCGACAATCAGGTCACGGTGTCTTATATAAACCGGCAGGGGGGCACTGGCAGCGCAGTGCTGCTGGCAGAGAGTCAGCTATTGTTTCACTGGGCCGAGAGCCATCTGGTAGCGCTTTCCGCGGCGCATGTGGCTGGAAAGGACAACGTTCAAGCAGATTACCTCAGTCGCCATTTCCTGGATCTGGGGGAATGGGAGTTGCACGAGGAAGTTTTTCGCAAGATTGTGCGACGTTGGGGTCAGCCTGTCATGGATCTCATGGCGACCCTGTCCAATGCAAAGGCGCCAAGGTTTTCAGCAGGCGCAGGGAGCACATGTCGGAAGGCCTCGACAGTCCAGTGCAGCCCTGGCCGGAAGATCGGCTTCTTTACGTGTTCCGTCCGTGGCCGCTCTTGGGGCGGCTCATTCGACGGATTGCAAGCCACAAGGGGACGGTGATTCTCGTGGCTCCTGATTGGGCCAGGCGCCCGTGGTATGCCGACCTCGTGAGGCTTCTAGTGGCTCCTCCCTGGCGCTTGCCTCTCCGGTTCGACCTGTTGCGGCAGGGGCCCGTGTTCATGCCGCAGGTGGATCGGTTCTTGCTTATGGCTTGGCTCTTGAAAGGGAGCGTTTGCGGCGTAGGGGCTACTCTAAGTCTGTAGTGGACACTGTGTTGCAGTCTCGGCGTCGGTCCACTTCGTTAGCATACATTCAAATTTGGAGAATTTTTGAGGCGTGGTGTAGTGAGCGCCGTGTGTCGCCCGGGAGAGCGCGGCTTCCAGACATCTTAGACTTCCTTCAGGGAGGTCGGGCTAAAGGACTGGCGCTGAGCACGCTGCGGGTTCAGCTGGCAGCGCTGACTTGCTATTGGGGTAAGGTACAGGGTGGTTCTCTGTCCTCGCATCCCGATGTGCTCCGTTTTTTGCGGGCGGCCAGGAATATTAAGCCTCCTGTGAGACCAGTCGTGCCTCCTTGGGATTTGAATTTGGTCTTACAAGCACTGACGGAACCTCCGTTTGTGGCACCGGGGTCTCGAAACCTTCGAGAATTGTCATGGAAAACTGCCTTCTTGGTGGCATTGTGCTCGGCGCGGAGGATTGCGGATCTTCAGGCTCTCTTGTCGGGAGCCGTATCTTCATTTTTCGACAGAAAAGGTGGTTTTGCGTACGTGCCGTCCTTCCTTCCGAAAGTGGTTTCTAGTTTTCACGTGAACCAAGTTGTGTCGCTTCCCACTTTTGTTGAACCGGCAGGGGGGAAGCTGGATCGTTCGCTTCGGCGACTGGATTTAGGACGGGTGCTGCACCGCTATTTGAAAGCGATGGAGTTGTTTTGACGGTCCGATCGGTTGTTCATCCTTTTCGGGGGGTCGGCTAAGGGAAAGGCGGCTACGAAAGCGTCTATTGCGCGTTGGGTGAAGCATGCTATTCGCGCTGCCTATGAGGCCAAGGGCAAGCCTGTTCCCGTCGGCCTCGGAGCTCATTCGACCAGGGGGCAGGCGGCCTCTTAGGCGGAACATGCGCTGGTGCCGCCGGTAGACATCTGTCGGGCAGCAACGTGGGCTTCTCTGCACACGTTCGAAACATTATAGATTGGATCTTCAGGCACGGGAGGACGCTAGAGTGGGGGCCTCGGCGATTGTTGCGGGGCTCGCAGGGCCCTCCCGACTTTAGGTACTGCTTTGGTACTACCCATAAGTCCTGGCCTGGCCCGGAGAGACGAATAGGAAGAAGAAATTAGACCTTACCTGCTAATTGTCTTTCCTTGAGTTCTCTCCGGGCCAGGCCAGGGCCCGCCCTGTCTGTCTGCGAGCCTGCAAGCGTGGGAGCGTTCCCTCGGAGTCTTAGGATGTGGCTCAGCTTCGGTTGGACTTAGAGGCGTGCCTCTATGGGGCTTCTTGTTGGAAGGCGATTCTGGGGCTTCCTCCGTGCGACCGTGCGGGTTGCACTAAAAAAAAAAAAAATTAAAAAAAAATTAAAAAAAAAAAATTCTTTTTGGATACGGGAGTTAAGCGTGTTCTCTTTTTTTGTCTTCTCTTCCGTGTAGTTTTCTCTATAGGTTTCTTGTTGCTTGGAGGTAGTCTAGTTCTGGTTTGTTTTTGTCACTGCTTTGTACAGATAGACTGACCTTGTGACACCAGGGGGAGCTGGGTAAGCTGTCAGTAAAACCTGTCAGTATTCAGTCCCCAGCTGCTGGAACGGATTGATCACCCATAAGTCCTGGCCTGGCCCGGAGAGAACTCAAGGAAAGACAATTAGCAGGTAAGGTCTAATTTCTTCTTTTGTCTCCCCTTGCAATTTCTATATGATATGGGCATTCACTTGTAAAATGAGCCTTTTCTAAAATGGATGCAATTTACATGTGTAGGCTGTCATATTTATATGTGCAAATCACGAATAAGGTTTCTGAAATACCCCTTAATGCCTGTCTCTTTCCACCCCTCCCCCCTGCTAAATAAACAGGCGAGGATCACAGAAGGTACATCACAGAATCATTGTTATTGATGTCTTTTGTCAACATTTTTCTATATACATATCCTTCCCTCATTCCTATTTACAACACCATTGTAATGTAGCTTCCTTATCCTACTAGACCAGTCCAGACAAGTGGGTTATGCTCCCCAGTCAACAGGTGGAGGCAGACCTGAGCAACCTTCAGTGATGTCATCACTTGGTATATCCTCTGTTTCAGCACTGAAAGATGTAAGTTTTTTTTGTCTGCCTTCAGCAGGTGGCAAAGTGTCTGCACTGGTGAAGCAGTGCAGATGGACCTGTCTCCCCTGGCCCAGACCATGGTCTTCTGCCCTATGAGATTGGGGCCTATAGGCCCAACGTTTGCTCATAATGTAGGTATGCCCTTGTCTCCTGGAGCCAAGAGTTACCTGTGTTCCATCACAGTTGGTCAGTTGGTGCTGCTTCCAAGTTAATTTTATTTATTTATTTTATTTATTTAACACTCATTTTTATACCGCATCTTCCAGAGATCAGTTGCGGTGTACAAATAACAACTATTAACAAATCGAAGTTTGTTTTACATAGAACATCTTAGATATACATAGAACGTCTTAAAGTATCATAAATTAAACAAATTTAACTGGAACTGAGTTAAAACAATTAACTAAAAGAAAGTGGTGTCTATGTACATAATAGTACATAACAGATGCAACTATATACAAGAGGAAGGTATTAGGGCATAAGAGATTGGATAGTCTTTTCGTTTGCGCTATGTGTGTGGTCTATTTAGGTGGAAGGGTTGTGCTTTAAGTTGTCAGTTACTTGTTTAGCCATTATCTAAGTTGAGTGCAAGGTTTTGCATGGTGTTATAGTGTTTGGTGAATAGATACGTTTTTTTAGTTTTTTGCGGAATTCCATGATCTCTGTTAGAGATCGTAGATCCTCTGGTAGGGAGTTCCAGATAGTAGGAGCTATATGAGAGAAGGCTCTATTGTTGGTTAATTTATGTGCTTTTATGAAGTCCTTCGGAATCTTTAGTTTATATAATTGTTCTTTTCTGTGGGTAGTCTTAGGTGTTTCTTTGCATATTAGATTACATAGTGTAGTCGGAGCCATATCATTTAATGCTTTGAATGATGTAATTATTGTTTTGTATGTTATCCTACTCTGTATTGGTAACCAATGAAGGGATGCTAGTATTGGTGTAATGTGTTGGAGTGAGTTTATTTTTAATATAATTCTTGCCGTTGCATTTTGGGCTAGTTGAATTCTTTTAATGTTGTGTTTTGAAATGCCCATAAGTATTAGGTTGGCAAAATCAAAGTGAGGGGTTATAATAGCTTGTGTTATATTAATGAAATCTTGTACAAATACTAGCGGGCGTAGTTGTTTGAGAATTTTAAGTTTGAAATAGATTTTCTTTATGGTGTTTCTAATGTGGGTTTCCATTGTAAGGTGTGTATCTATTATAACACCTAGATATCTTATTTCATTTTTTATTTTAATTTCTTGATCTTGTAGTGTTATATGGGTTGGGGGGATAAATGATTGATTTTTTGTTACAATTAGGACTTCGGTTTTAGCATGGTTTTATGTGGAGGTTTTGAGTTTTTAGCCAAATTGTGATTTCGTTATAGCAGTCTGAGAGGAGCTGTAATGGTAGGTTAGGGATAGTAAATGGAATGTACATCATAATATCGTCTGCATAGAGGTGATATTGTACTCCAAATTTTTTAAAGATATTGCAGACCGGTTTTATGTAAATGTTAAAAAGTAGGGCTGATAGTGCAGATCCTTGTGGTAAACCTATTTCTTGATTATATGTAGTTGAAGTTTGATTACCTATTCGTACATTTTGAGTTCTGTTGTTTAAATAGGAAGTGAACCATTTATGTACTGTCGAGTTTATGCCTATCTGTTTTAAGTTGCTGAGCATTATTGAGTGATGTACACTATCAAAGGCCGCTGATATGTCAATGAAGAGGAGGATGAATGCTTGTTTATGGTTGTCAATTCCTCTTAGGAGAGTATCAATTAATACAGTAAGTAGTGTTTCTACTCCGTGGCGGGGTCGAAATCCATATTGTTGCTCATCAAGTGGGTAAGATGTGTCTATGTATTCCTGTGTCTGTAATTGCACTACTTTTTCTATTATTTTGGCCAAAAATGGTATGCTAGAGATGGGCCTGTATGATATTGGGGATGTTTTATCTAATTTGCTATTCTTTAGAATTGGGCGTATTTGTGCGTGTTTGAGTGATTGTGGGAGGTAACCTTGGGTTAATGAGAGGTTGACTATTGGGAGAATGAATGATAGTAGAGTTGGCAGTGTGTTTTTTATCCATGATACTGGGCATGGATCTAAATATGAAGTTGTGGTATTGAGACCAGATATGATAGATTTTAATGACGTTCTTGAAATGGGGTAAAAGTCTGACCATTCGTTAATAGGCTGCTGGGAGATGTTAATTGTATCTAATGACATTTGAGGTTTTTTTGATTTGTTTTGGTAGTGATTGGCTAGTGTTTGTACTGAGATGTCAGTAATTTCATTGCTAGAGGTTTGAGCGTTATTGGTAAGGTTTCTGACAATAGAAAATAGCTCTCGAGGTCTGTTAAATGATTTTGATAAGGTTGCTGCGTAGTAGTTTTTCTTTGTACTATCTAGTGCTTCTTTATATTTTATGAGATGGTTATTGTATATTTCCTTATGTATAGTCAACTTAGATTTTCGCCATTTAATTTCGTGTTTTCTTAGTTCTATTTTCATTTGTTTTAGTGTGTTATTGAACCATGGTGTACTGTTTGTTTTGGGGTGTATCCTTTGTTTATTTGTGTGGTTGCTTTTGGCTGCATTATTGATGGTTTCATACCAGTTGTTGATAGCGTCATCTAGATCTGATGTGGATGGCAAGAAGTGAGGGATTGTAGAGTCAAGGAATTCTGTTTCATTAAACATTTTAAATTTTGACGTGGGGCCACTTAATGTATAGTTTTTGACATTAGTAGTATGATATGTGAGGTCTATTTTGATAGTATAATGATCAGACCAGGGTGTCTCTGTGAGTGCTATGGAATTTGGGTTGATTAGTTTGAAGAGTACATCGGGGAGAAAAATCAGGTCTAGTGTTCCTCCTTTTATATGTGTTGCGGTATTTATTATTTGATGATAATCTATATCTGATATGGCATCAAGAAATAATTTGGAGTTATGTGTTGATAGTGATGGGAGATTGAAATCACCTAGCATGATTACAGGGTTTTGTACCGTGGATGAGCTAAGGAGATCAATAAAGGAATCTAGGCAATCTGCACTTTGGTCTGGAGGCCTATAGATTAAGCAGATTTTCATGAGGCCGATTTTTATTAATAATGTGTCTATGTTATTAGAAATGTTTGTTTGGATTGATTTGGCATTTAATATCTTTTTCGTCATCATTAGGACTCCTCCGCCTTTTTTGTTGGATCTATGTTTGTAGAAAAGGTCATAGTTTTTCATTATCAAGTTGATTTAGGTAGACTGTGTCCGTTTCAGAAAGCCAAGTCTCTGTGACACATAAGATGTCTGGTTTGGAGTCTGTTAATAGATCATTAAATATGGGGAGTTTATTTTTCATTGATCGTGCATTAATAAGGATGCATGATAGGGAGGATAAGTTTGAGGACGTTTCCTTGCAAATTTGAGGTGAATTTGTTTGTTTTATGTGTATTAGTCTATGGTAGTTTACCTTTGGATAGTTGATTGGGTGAATATGTCCAATATGGTTGTCATATCGGGTATGATTGTGTATTATAGGGATGGTCATGTAATTTTTGCTGTTTAGACTTAGTGATAGATTAATTATTATTGACAATAGTATGAAGGTGTGTGATATTCTTGGAAACATGATGTTGGTGTGTGCCATTTTCTGAATCTGGTTCAGAGGTATGTTAGCCAATGTGTCTGATTCAGTGGCGTGTTGAGTAGGGTAGTGATGGTGTGGTAATAACTGATGTGATAATATAAATAAGTTACTGACAACAGTAGGAAGAACATGGCTGTGTAAACTCCCCTATAAAGGTTGTCCTTTTGGGGAGGACCTGCTGACATGGTGAGAGACCTTGGAGTGCTAGGAGTATCTTGTGATGTAAGCCCCATAAAGAGTCTGCCCTTTCAGAGCTTGAGACTCAATTGCTGTTCACCCCGCAGTCAGTAGACCCTAGCAATGAGATTGGGTGGGGCCCTTCCGAGGTACAGCTAGTTGGGGGAGCAGCTCCGGAAGTTTCTCTCGGAGTGCACCCATATCACATTAGACCAATGCATCCCTGAGGTCCACGAGCAGGGTTATGTGCTGGAGTTTGCAGAGCCTCTATAGAAAAATGTCCTAGTTCTGCTTGCACCCATTATTGGGAGAGGGATTTCTTTAGGTGCAGAAAATATGTTCAAAAAGAAAAATGGAGAACCACAGCACAGTTTTAAAACGCCAAAATAAAATTAGTTATATACAGGGCTGGCAACTGAAAAATTGGACCTGGAGCCGGGGGCTTGGAGCATATGTGGGCAAAAGAGCTGGAAAAGGTCATGATAGCACTCGTCCTGACTGCAATCTGCCCATAGGGGTCCCACAGGAAGAAGTGCTACAAAAAGCTGGCTGAAACTGGGAGAGTCTGCCCACAGGAGATGGGATCTCCATAGGCAGAAGCGCTGCAGCCGAAGTTCGCAAAAAAAAAAAGCGGTTTAATACACAGAGGCTTCAGAAATTTAAAGGGCAGCAAGTTGATTTAATAAAGAATGGTAGTGCAGGGGATGGAGGACAAGGGGGGAGGGTCTGGGAAGTGAAACAGATTTGGGTGGAGGAGGGACAGCAGGAGAGGGGTTGGAGTGGAGAGGAGGAAAGAGTGCAAGCAGCCGGAGGATGAAGAGAAGAATGCAGAGGCACACTGTATATGTGCAAAGTGTGTACTTCTTTCCCATTGCACATATGCAGGCACCCCGTCTCTGCACCATACACACACAGGCACTCCACCCTACCCCTCTACACACACTCACACCCACACAAGAGCCTAAAAGGTCAGTGAGGGTGGTGGGAGAGGGGGAAGGAGGAATGGGACTGCTGCCTTCTGTTGGCACACTATACAGTGGTCCATTAAGAGCCTGTTCCTGTGCGGATATCCAGTTTAGTCCTCCACAATCGGGTAATGCCCCTCCTACTGCAGCCTGGAGACTGGACCAATCAAATCTTCTGTAGTACATATCCAGCAGGAGCTCCCAGAAGCCCCCCAGTGTGTCCAGTCTCTAGCAGCTTGAAGACGTAAAAGTGTGTCCTCCTGGGCACACTGAGTGACTATTGCAGGAGCAACACTTGTTAGTTAGTTGTTTTAGGGTTTGTTTTGGGGCATTTCCTTGCTATTTCTTTGATAGCTAGCTGTATCTTTAAAAGGAAGACAAAAGAAGAAGTCTGTCTCTCTGGAGCACTGCCACAGGGGACTAGGGGGAAGTCAGACCTGTTGGCTCCTGTGTTCCTGCCTAGCAAATTTTCACAGCCCTGGGTGAGCTCCCCCTGGACAGTACGGGGTAAAGCCATACCTGATACAGTAGTGGCTGGCACTGGGAGATGTTGGCTGAATCCTGGTGGTTCCTGAGCTGGTAGGAGATTTTCATTTCATTTCTTGTGTGCAGTGCTCTGTTAGAGCTGCCAGCATTTCTGTAGGCTCTCCTGAGCCCATTTGGCAATTTTTCTTAAATTTGGTCGTTTGCCCTGTCTTAGAGGGTCGTTTTAGTTCTTTTCCATATTATTTGGTGGCTTTTGTATTTTCGCGCCTTTTTACCGCGGGTGAAAAAGTCCGGCGGCCATTTTGAATTTTAAAAGTGTGCTTTAGAGGCACTTTTGAGCACTTGTGCACAGGTTCCCCTGGCGTTTTTGGGGTTCCTCTTGCTGGCGATTTTGCTCAGGGCACCCCAGGGAGTCTGGGGCATATTTTGTTTCTTGTAAAAAAAAAAAAAAAAAAAAAGTTTTAATTTCAAATCGGGGCTGATTTGCATAGGATTGCCCCTGTGGTGTGGGCTTCCCTGTGACTGTTGTATTCTATCCCGCTGGGCAGAGGTGGCCTTGGGATGGCTTCCCAGCCCCAGTGCGTGATTTGTGGGTCCCGCAGAGCAGTAGGGACTGACTCTGGCATCTGCAGGAGCTGTGCTGCAGTGCCTGCAGAGTTAGAGCAATCTGTGAGTCTCCCGGATCAGCCTACCCCTGGGGATGCTTCTAATTCAGGGGTTAGTGTTCTTTCCCCGAGCCTCCCTCAGTCTGGGTCGGTTCCACCGGCCAGCGGGTCGGTGGCTGCGCTCCAGCAGGCGGCTATAGCTGCACCGCCTATGGATTTCTCCCCGGATTTTGTGCTCCTCATGCATCAGGCGTTTCGCTTGAGCAGGTCCGGTCAGTTGCCGGCAGTTTGGCCCCCCTCTCTCCCCCCGGGGTCCTCTGGGTCAGCTCAATGCACCTCGCAACCCGGGGGCAAGCGTCTTCGGTTGGGGGAACAGGAGCAGGACGCCCTAGGTCTCCTGGATTCCGAGGCAGAGGGCGATCCTGAGACTGAAGCGGAGGAGTTGGAGGATGGGGAGATCCTTGAGCCGGAGGACCAGGCTCGGATCATTCGCGTGTTCCGTAGGGACGAGCTGGTTCCTCTGGTCACGGAGTCCCTGCAGGCGCTTAACCTTTCGGCGGTGCGGCCCCTGGAGGAGGAGGGTCTTGAGGATCCTCTAATTCAGGCAGTCAGGGATTCCCAGGTGGTTTTTCCCGTTCACCGCGTGGTGGATCATATGATCCAGGCGGAGTGGGAGCACCCGGAATCCGGCTTGAAGGGGATTCGGACCATGAATCGGCTTTATCCCCTTGCCGACAAGGACAGGGACTTGTTCAGGTTCCCCCGGGTGGACGCTGCGGTTTCCGCAGTGACCAAGAAAACCACCATCCCGGTTGAGGGGGCGGCTGCCCTCAAGGACGGTCAGGACAAGAAGATTGATAATTTGCTCAAGCAAACCTTCGATACTGATGCCGTGTCATTGCAGGCCTCTATCTGTGGGGCTTGGGTGGCTCGGTCGTGTCTGCGATGGTCGCAGCATTTGCGCTCGAGCCCCGGGCTAGACCAGCAGGGCCTGTTGGAGGTTACCCGGCTGGAGTCCGGCTCGGCCTATCTGGCGGATCTGTTTTATGATTTAATCCGCGCGTTGGCTAACAGTATGGCGTCCGCGGTTGCGGCGCGCCGGTCCCTCTGGTTGCACAACTGGGCGGCGGACGGTTCTTCCAAGTCCCGCCTCAGTAAGCTGCCCTTCAAGGGCAGATTGTTATTTGGGGAGGCTCTCGAGAAGTTGGTAAAGGATCTCGGTGAGTCCAAGGGGGGCCGGCTCCCGGAGGATAGGCCAAGGTCCAACAGGTCCTCCCCCTCGGCGAGGGGGTCCTTTCGGGATCAGCGCAGGTTTCGTTCCTCCCGCCTGTGGGCTTCGCAGCGGGGCAGGTTTGGAGCCCGTAATCAAGGGTTTCGTACCTTCAGGGGAGCCGGCAGAGGCTTCTCCGGAGCCGCCTCTTCCTCGGGCTCTTCTTTTGGGCGCAAGCCACAATGACGCGAGGCAGGCTCTGGAGGGAGGCCCGATTATCGGGGGTCGCTTGCGCGACTTTCTTTCCTCTTGGGCCCAAATCACGTCGGATCGCTGGGTGCTACAAATTATAGGAGAGGGTCACGCTCTGGAGTTTGCGTTCCCACTTCCAGATTCATTTGTTCTGTCTCCCAGCAGGGGAGAGCAAAAAACGCGGGACATCCGCGTGACCCTGGATCGGTTGTTAGCGCTGGGAGCGGTGATCCCGGTTCCTCCTTTGGAAAGAGGCGCCGGGCGATACTCCATCTATTTTGTGGTTCCCAAAAAGGGCGATTCCCTGCGTCCGATTTTGGACCTCAAAGGCGTGAATCGCGCGCTCCGGGTGCCGCATTTCCGTATGGAAACCTTGCGGTCAGTCATTGTAGCGGTGCGACAGGGGGAGTTTTTGACGTCCTTCGATCTCACCGAGGCCTATTTGCACATCCCGATACATCCATCTCATCAGCGGTTTCTCCGCTTTGCGTTTCCGTGGGGCCACTTCCAGTTCAGGGCCATGCCGTTCGGCTTAGCTACGGCTCCGCGCACGTTCACAAAGGTGATGGTGGTCGTTGCGGCGGCCTTGCGCAAGGAGGGCATTTTGGTCCATCCATATCTCGACGACTGGTTGATACGGGCAAAATCCAGTCGGGAGTGCCTGCGAGTCACGAGCAGGGTGGTGGCTCTGCTGCGATCTCTCGGCTGGGTGGTGAACGAAAGAAAGAGTTGTCTGTGTCCCTCGCAGGACCTGGAGTATCTGGGAGTGCGCTTCGACACCGCTCGGGGACTGGTGTGTCTCCCCGAGCGCCGCGTCCTGGCGTTGCGGGCTCTTGTCCGACTCTTTTGGGGGATGCCCGCTCCGTCGGCGTGGTGGTACCTACGGCTTCTCGGAACAATGGCGGCGACCTTGGAGGTGGTGCCATGGGCACGGTTCCACATGCGCCCGCTCCAGAGGGCGCTCCTTCGCCGCTGGTCCAACCAGTGCGATTCCTTGCACAAGAGGCTGCCCTGTCCGAAGGCAGTGCGGCGGTCGCTTCGATGGTGGCTTTCCTCCGAGAACCTGACGCGGGGGATTCCCTTGGAGCCTCCCCTGTGGGTTCCCCTCACTACGGATGCGAGCCTAGCCGGCTGGGGAGCTCACTGCGAGGCCCGCTTCACGCAGGGGGTGTGGTCCTCTCGGGAAGCTGTGTGGTCGATCAACCGTCTCGAGCTTCGGGCGGTCAGGCTAGCCCTGTTGGCCCTGGAGCCTCTGGTCCGGGGTCGGGCGGTCCGTCTGGTCGGACAATGCGACCACGGTGGCGTACATCAATCGCCAAGGGGGCACAGGGAGTGTGGCCCTGGAGACGGAGGCGACGGCCTTATTCAGTTGGGTGCAGACTCGCCTGCCGGCGATCTCGGCGGCGCACATAGCGGGCGCAGAAAATGTCCAGGCCGACTTCCTCAGCAGAGTGCGGGTGGACCCCGGAGAGCGAGTTAAATCCACAGGTGTATGCGCAAATAGTTCGGCGGTGGGGTCCGCCCATCATGGATCTCATGGCGACCTACCAATCGGCCAAGACGAGTCGCTTCTTCAGCAGACGACGGGAGCGAATGTCCGAAGGACTCGACGCTCTCATTCAGCCGTGGCCGACGTCCGGGCTACTGTATGTCTTCCCTCCTTGGGCGCTGATCGGCCGGGTCGTACAGCGCATCGAGTGCCATCGGGGCCGGGTGCTGCTGGTGGCTCCGGATTGGCCCCGGAGGCCCTGGTATGCCGACCTCCTCCGGCTTCAAGACGGCGTGCCGTGGCGCCCCCCGGCATTGCCGGACCTTCTCCTTCAGGGCCCCTTGCGGATGCCCCAGGTGGCTCGATTCTCGCTTACGGTTTGGCCATTGAGAGGGCTCGGCTGAAAAAGAGGGGTTATTCGCCCGCGGTGATTTCCACCTTACTGCGGGCGAGAAAGTCCTCCACTTCTCTCACTTATGTTCGGATTTGGAGGATTTTTGAGGACTGGTGCTCCCGGCGGGGAGTCCGGGCGGCGACGGTCTCTGTGCCCGTCGTGTTAAGCTTCCTTCAGGATGGGTTCGAGAAAGGTCTCGCGGCCAGTTCCCTGAAGGTCCAGCTGGCGGCGATTTCGTGTTATAGAGGCAAGGTCTTGGGCCGCCTTCTTGGTGCTCATGCAGATGTGCGGCGTTTCTTGACCGCCGTTTTTCATTTACGGCCTTCCCGCAGAGCGGTGATTCCTTCGTGGGACTTGAATTTAGTTCTGCGGGCTATGGTTCGGGAACCATTTGAGCCCTTGCGGAGGGCGTCCTTGAAGGATCTCACATTGAAGACGGTGTTCCTGGTTGCCATCTGCTCGGCACGGCGTATTTCGGATCTGCAGGCCCTGTCCTGCCGAGAGCCTTTCTTGTCTTTCTCTTCGGAGCGGATTGTGCTCCGTCCGGTTCCTTCCTTTCTACCAAAGGTGGTGTCTCCCTTTCACTTAAATCAGGCGGTATTTCTGCCAGTGCTTTCGGCATGCTCGGTCGAGTCGGTGGACAAGAGTCTTCTCCGGCTTGATTTGGGCCGCGCGCTGCGGCGGTATTTGCAGTCTACCGAGTCCTTTCGAAAGACTGATCGGCTTTTTGTGCTCTTTGGGGGTACAAAAAAAGGGGAGGCGGCGGCTAAGGCCTCCATTGCTCGATGGCTCAAGGAAGCGATCGCGTCCGCGTATCTGTTGCAGCGGCGGCCGGTCCCGGAGGGGCTCCGGGCTCATTCTACTCGGGCTCAGGCGGCCTCTTGGGCGGAGCATAGCCTGGTTCCACCAGCAGAGATTTTGTAGGGCGGCCACCTGGTCGTCTCTGCATGCTTTCAGCAGGCACTATCGCTTGGATGTGTCAGCGGCTCGGGATTCTTGTTTTGGTTCGGCGGTTTTGCGCGCCGGCCTGCAAGGTCCCGCCCGGTCTTAACTGCTCTGTTACATCCCGATTGTGGAGGACTAAACTGGATATCCGCACAGGAAATGGAAATTACACTAACCTGGTAATTGTAGTTCCTGTAGGATCCAGTTTAGTCCTCCTTCCCTCCCGACTATCTGTATGATTTTGCGGCGCGCTGTCCCGAGCGGGTGCCTGTAGGATGGTTTTCGTCCCGTTCGGACTCTGTCGGCAGTCGTGCTTATCGCTATGGCTCTTCCCTTTCTTTTGGAGTTCAGTCAGCTCCTTAGTTTCTGGGGGAAGCTCGGTGTAAATTTAAAGGCGTCGATACCGGCGCCATGCAGTGTCCTGACTTCCTCGTTTGGGGAGGGAGTTTGTTATTCCAGGGGGGGAAGTACATAGTTTATTGATAGCCTAATAAAAATCTGTTGTGTTGCTTCGTTAAGTTTGCTTTGTTACTAGTACACTGGGGGGCTTCTGGGAGCTCCTGCTGGATATGTACTACAGAAGATTTGATTGGTCCAGTCTCCAGGCTGCAGTAGGAGGGGCATTACCCGATTGTGGAGGACTAAACTGGATCCTACAGGAACTACAATTACCAGGTTAGTGTAATTTCCATATTTTATTAAGCTTTTTCCCATAGCAAATGGGAAAACAGCCTTAGTAAAACAGGCCCTAAAACCTAACAAAGTAACTGCCATACACTTCTTTTTTTTTGGGGGGGGGGGGGGAGACAGGTGACCTAGATCTTTCAGCTGGCTCCTAGATTTAAAAAAAAATTGTCAAGGCCTGAATTATAATTTTTATTTTGGTGTTATGAACTGTGTGGTTCTAGCATTTTGTTTTTGCTCCTTGGTATGTGATCCCCTTACATCTCCTTTTGTCTTTTTCAGGACACATATATTTACATTAAATTACATGCCGATCTAGTGTGTATGCAGGAGTTGATAAGTTTCTATATTAGTCTCAAGCCAGATAATTAAACCTCTACATTGTTTACTGCATATGAACATCATTGCAAAATTTAATTATATGGCCTGGGGATAGGTTGCTTCTTTATTCTTAGGGCAACCACCTGACCAGTGTTCTGAGTGAGGGGACCCCCTGTTCCCTGACTAGAGCTCTGAGGATGTCCCTCCATTTTGGCTACCAAAGGGGGTGGGGTGGGGTGGGGTGGGGGGTGCCAGCTCATCTTTCGCCTCAGGCAGAAATTGTCTTGAGCCGCCCCTAGTTGTAACTGCTGCTTTTCATGGAATGACTGTTAAAATTTCTGTATGTGAAATTTCGTACTCTCTCATTTTATATTGTTCCTAAAATACATAAGTCATTGATGAGTCCTCCAAGGTGGTCGATATACTCAGGGATAGGTTCCTGTTTGGAACTTCTCTCGCAATATATGGATTCTTTGTTGAATCCCTTGGTGAAGCAGGCGGCCTCGTTTGTGAGGGACTCTGGGGATCTTTTGACTCTTTTGGAGTCTTGGAAGGGACCAGTAGAACACTGTATATTGATAACATTGGACATTATCACCTTTATATATGCATATCCCACAAATAGAGGGGTTGGAGGTATCCATGCGATATTTAGGTGTGTTGGACTATTCTGGGATCCAGATGTGCCTCTACCATTGGTTGATGGAACTTACTTTACGACAGAATAATTTGGAATTTAATGGTTCATTTTACCATCAAATAGAGGGTGTGGCTATGGGAGCCACGGTGATCCCATCAGTAGTAGGCTTGTATGTCCGCAATTTTGAAGAGCAGTATTTTATCCATCTTCATATTGGCCACAGATAGTCAAGTGGGTATGATTATATAGATAACATCTTTTTTATATGGCAGGGGCAAGAAGTAGAGTTATACGAATTTTTGGGATGGTTAAATCTGCAGGACACTCATTTGGAGTTTACTCCTATGGTGTTTTGGAAGATGGTTCACTTTTTAGACATTAAGATCTGTTTAGAGGAAGGGTGTTTTATGACCTCCATTTTCTGTAAAGAAACGGACCAGAATAGTTTGCTTGATTATCAGAGTTTTCATCCACAACATGTTCGGAACAATATTCCCATGGGACAGTTCCTGTGCCTTCAGAAGTTACTCTACCCAACAGGAGCTTTAGTCCCAGGCACATAGGATGACATTGAAGTTTCAGCATCCTGATTGTCCCAATTCGGTAATATGTCGAGCTAAAAAGCGGGCTTCCAAGGTACATCATGACTTGTTTTTGGAAGGGCAGAGAAAGATGGAACCGCGTCTTACTTGTGTTTTGCCTTATTCCACATAGTCACGGGACGTTAGGAACCTTATTTTACATCACTGGGATATTTTACGGGTACATCCAATATTTAGGGATCCTCATCTCTTCTCTTTTCGAAGAGGCAGAAATTTGCGGACTCTGATATGTTGATAGTCCCGTAGTGGCTCTGGAATAGGGGCTGGCTGCACAGGGCATGGGCAATGTGATTGGTGTGTGGTGTGTCCAGTTAGTTTGGAACTCACTAGTTTTACATACCTGACCATGGGATTTACCCATAGGTTGCGGGATCTTACCACTTGTCATACGAGTGGTGTCATAAATGTGGTTGTTTGTCCAAGCTCATTATTATACATAAGGCAAACATCTCGTCCATTTAAAGTTAGGATGAAAAGAGTATTTGTCTGCTATCCATTGAGTTGCTGAGTCGGCCCCATTGGTCACTCATTGGCGGATGAAGAGTCATGTAGTACAGGATTTTCATTGCTTTGTTCTGGAGAGAGTAAGTGGGGAGGATGGTGGGGATTTTTAGCGGTAGTTATGCTGCCACGAGCAGCAGTACATATTTAGGGGGAATACCGTAGCTCCACATGGGTTAAATTCCCAAATAGAGTGGTGCCAGTTTTATTGAGCAGTTCTGTGGCTATAAAGGGGATGTGGCATTGCGCATATGTTGGCGGGTTTTTTTGACTGAAATTTGAAGGACTGAGTTGTGGAAGTGAGTTGCAGCAGGTCGGTGTTTTGCAGTTCTTTAGGATGATTTAGTGTTTTAAGTTACATTCCAATCTGACTCTCCATTGCATTGTTGTAGATTGCTTGAAGAAGCCATGAAGGCAAAACTGGCTCATGGTCGGAGGAGCGATAATAGCAATGGAATACACAGCGGTGTTGGAAAATTAAAGTAGACATTGTACAATCATGTCATGCAAACTGAGCTGGATAAGCTGTGCAAACCAGTTGGTCACAGCACAGGGGTGTTGTATGAATTTACCTGGTGTCTGGCCAAGTGGACCGTATTGGGTTCGCTTGGGACCCTACTGGGATTTGTATGCAGTTTGTAGTTGAATCTGGAACAAATGGATCCGATATTGTGGATTGCAGAGATTATGTTTTGGAGCCGCTTTAAACTGTGACGAAGATAACCATGAGAAGAAAATATTCTGGTGCTTGTGCAGTGAGAAAGATAGCGTTGGAACTGTGCCTGGGTGATACATTGCATTGAGATTATTTTGATCACTTTGAGAGACCATTCATTGATTTGGTGGGACAAGCCGGGTGATTGTATGTATTACTTTATTGTGATTGTAAGAGATTTGTATGGGTATGATTGGTTGTGTGATTGTTGAGTTGGATGGTTGAAATATTTGGGGGTCAGGCTGGTAGGATGTCTTAAATATTTATTGGATTGTAAAATTGTGTTTATGTGCAATATTTAAGAAATATTTCAGAAAATATGTATATTTAAGCAATATTTAAGAGGAATGATTAAAATATATTTTTTGCCTCTTTAGTATACATTTGTATATTAATAAGCATAGAGATGAAGTAATGACAAAGATATTATATTATGAGAACTAATATATGTGCTGGAGGGATTTAATGTCATAATTGGCTCACCTTTTGTAGGAGTCCTTGGTGGTTAGGTAGAGGATATTGCAGGCATAAGGCCTTTCAAGGCTTTTGGTTACATTGTTGTTTGAGTTGATTGTTAAGGTATTTGCAACTCTGTGGTGGTTAAGTATTAGTTTCACAAATTAACTTCTATGCCTTCATTGACCGTTGCAGCTGCTGCTCTTTCCAGTTCATCCCTCATTTCTTAGGCGTGCAAAAAGTCATTTCAGTGATGCTTTGAACTGAAGCTCTTAATATTTAGTTTTTTTCCTCTTTGGATATCCTACTCCTTTTTGAATTAATCGGCCATTTTTGTCTCCACTGCATTCTTTGCAGGGCATTTCACCCTTTCTGTGAAAGCATATTTTCTGATGTTGCTTTTGAGTCTTTTTCCTGACTGCCTTGTATCATGTCCCCTAGTTTTACAAATTTGTTCTTTGGAAAGGATTCATTTGTGCATTAATACCTTTCAAATAATTACAAGTCCGTATCATATTTATTTATTTATTTATTTATTACAGTTGCTTATATACCGCACTATTCGGCATCAGCGCGGTTTACAGTATAACAAAGTGACCAAAACACACATTCTGTTTGGTTTTACATCAAACAGGGGTATAAACTTGGATAACAGGTATAAACTTGGATAATATCTTCCCGTCCCTGCTTTTCTCTAGGTAATACATATTTAAGGTCCTCGGTTCTCATCTCATTTGTCTTCTGGTGAAAAACCCACCTTATTTTGGTTGCTTTTTGCTGTTTTTCCTCTAACTTTTTTATATTCTCATTGAGAGACAGCTTCCAAAACTGAACACTGTTTTGGAAGGGAGGCCTTGCCATTACAGAAATTTAGAAAATGGCTGCAGATGAAGACCATATGGCCTGTCCAGTCTGTCGATCTATACCAATCACTAAGCTCTACAGTCCCTCTCCCTCAGAGATCCTCTCTACTTGTGTTTGTCCCATGGTTTCTTCAATTCAGATACGGTCTTTCTCTTATTTATTTATTTTATTTAACAGGTTTTATATTCTGCTTTATCATTTCAATCAAAGCGGTTTACATTGAAACTTAAACTTGGTAATGTACATTAAATAGGGACATTGATAACTTGGATTTTTCTCTCTACTGTCTTCATTGGGAGGCTATTCCACATATGCACCATGTTTCCATAAAAAAATATATTTCTTTAGATTATTCCTGAGTCTATCCCCTGTCACTTTCAACCTTATTTTTCAACCCTCTTATTCCAGAGCTTTCTTTCAATTGAAAGAGACACATCTCCTGTGCATTATGCTTCGGAAGTATTTAAATATCTCTTGTTTCTCCACACTCCCACCTTTTTCCAAAGTATACATATTAAGATCTTTAAGTCTGCCATATATTTTATTTAACAGGTTTTTTTATACAGTTTTATCATTTCAGTCAAAGCAGTATACATTGTAACTTAAACTTGGTAATGTACATTTAACAGGGACATTGATAACCCTCCACTGCCTCAGAAAAATCCCAGTTAAGTGGTTTGCCCAAGGTCACAAGGAGTGCTAGTGGGAATTGAACCAGGGTCTCTTGGTTCCCAAACCAGTGCTCTAACCATTAGGTTACTCCTCCACTCCATATGCTTTATGATGGCGATAACCGACACCATCTTGTTTTAAATATTTTGAAGGTGCAATCTCCAACTGTTCTTACCAGAGACTTATACTATAGAGACACTATATCGCCACCTTTTTCCAGCTGGCCATTCTTCTCCCCCGGGCACCCAAGCATTCTTCTGGCAACACGTACAGGAGCATTATCACCTGCTTTTTTTGGCTAATTCTACCTTTCTATGCAGCCTAATGTCTCTCTGAATTTAGCCACCATCTTATCGCACTGTTTTGTTACCTTAAGTTCTTCTTTAGACGTTACCACTTCAAGGACCATGCATATCGATCCCTTCTTTCCTGTTACATACACCTCCTTTTGGATTCTGCATCCCAAATGCATCACTCTGTGCTTTCCTGCATTAAAACTTATCTGCTAAGCATTCGACCAGTCTCTGTTTTTGTCGATCACTTCTCATGTTATATATTCTCTCCGGAGTATCCACTTTATGCAGATCTTTGTCATCTGCAGAAGACAAACTTTCCCTATAACACTTTGGCAGTATTGCTCAGAAAGATATTGAACAAAACTAGTCCCAGGACAAATACCTAAGGCACTCCATTACTTGCCTTTCTAACTTCCAAATGAAATCCATTTACCACTATTCTTTTTTGTCGGTCAGTTGACTGATTTCTTATTCGATTCACCACCTTTGGTCCCACCCACAGACTACTCAATTTATTCATGAGCTTCCTATGAGGAATGGTATCAAAGTCTTTGAAATCTAAGTAGACCACATCCAGCATATGCTCTCAATCTGGTTCTCTAGTAACCAAATCAAAGTACTCTGATTTGTTTGTTTGCAGTCTGCTTCTGGTAAAACTATTTCCTCCGGACCTTGCACTCTGCTGGATTGTAGGATAATTCACTATCCTTTCCTGTAGTGTTTCCATATTTCCCCTGCTGAGGTAAGATTAGGGTGAAGTCCACATCTCTTTACCATTTAATTGAAGATGAGTCATAGCTGTCATTCTCCAGTACTATGAAATCTCTCCCATCTCTAAACATCTATTGGAACACATCCTTTAGTAAACTTGCTGGGACCTCTCTAAACTAACATAATAGCTTGGAATATATCTCAATTGGCTCCATGGCTGTGTCCATGTTCAGTTTTACAGGTTATTCACAAAACGCTCTATCGTGACTGGTTCGGTATCTACACCATTCCCATATGTACCTTTTTGTTAGTCAGCTGCTGCTCTTATTTATTTATTTACATTCTCTTATATACCGCGCTATTCTGCATCTGTGCGGTTTACATTGAACAAACTGAAATTACATTGAACAGGGCATTATAACTTGGAGATAACTATTTTACAGGGAACATAGGCTATGGAGGGTTAAGTGGCTTGCCCAAGACCACAAGGAGCACCTGTGGGACTAGAAACCCCAGTCCTTCCGGCCCAAGGTTGCTGTCCTCTAGTGGGATTTGAACCCCCGACCTTCCAGCCTGAAGTACCTTGCCCCAACCACTAGGCCACTCCTCCACTTCTCAAGGGTTGCCATTCTTGAACCCATAACATAAAATAGTGTTGATACTGTGCCACTGTATTTTGAATAATTCATAATTGTACACAGGGGCTGCTGAATTCAGAAGATCTTTAGATACTGCATTGTCTGTTAACTGAACAGTATTGCCAGCTGTTGCTCTAGTTTAAGTTTTTCACTGCCAAATGATTGTTTGACATTGACATAAAAATTAAAGCAGTTCTTCTAAGACTCAGTTAAGAAAGATATGTACATTTTTATTCCATTTCCAAACTGAACGGGTTAATATATCACTGTGTAATTTTTTCTGTAATCAATTGTGTTCCAGATCTTTCAATGAGTTATTTAGGAATCCAGCTGGGGAAGTATACATACCTGACATTGTTATAAAGGTTTTGAATCTCTTTCAGAGAACAGAAACCAAAAACAGCCACAGGGTTTTACCTTTCCTTAGGTAAGCATAGTATGACGCATGCACCTGCTGATGTCAAGAGAGCTTCATAAGAGCCATATTTACATAGAAACATGACAGCAGAAAAAGACTATATGGTTTATCTAGTCTGCCCTTCCATATCAACTGCTTTAGTATCTTTTTTTCCTTTAGAGATTTTCTGTTTGTCCTAGGTTTTCTTCAATTCATACACTGTCCTCTTCTCTACTACCTACACTGGGAGACTATTCCATGCATCTACAACTCTTTCCTTAAATAAATATTTCCACCTATTACTCCTGAGTCTTTTCCCTTTCACCCTCATCCAATGAGGTGTGATCAAAAAGTATTGAGACGTTATATAACAATGCGTCGCCCTATGATGCTATTAAGCATATACTGATCTAGTTTTGTACTCAGCATGTGCAGAGTGTAGCATCGCTGCAGCATGCCTGTACTTTTTTAAATCATGTGATGTTTGGCATCGTGTAAAAGCAGTTCATCAGATTTATGATGTGTGAAAAAATTGAACGGCGAATTTGCATTAAATGCTGCCAGAAACTAGGAGATTTGGTGCAAAGAGACTTATGACAAGTTACAGCAAGTGTATGGCGATGAATGCATGAGTCGTGCTCAGGTTTGACTGGTACAAACATTTCTGAGAGAGCTGCCAAAGTGTTGATAGTGAAAAATGTTCTGGAAGGCCATCCACGAGCAGGAATGAAAACCAAGTTGAAGCAGTGCGTGCCACAATATGCTCAAATCATCGATTGACTATCAGGAAGCTTGCTGAGGACGTGGACATCAGAAGGGTTGGTACAGTTCATTCATCCTGTTGATCTTGGGATGAGACATGTGTCTGCAAAATTTGTACTGAAAATCCTGTCCCCTGACCACAAAGAAGATTGACTCAGATTTCATTAAAAAGATTATTATTGAAGATGAATCATGAGTTTGTGGTTATGATCCGGAAAATAAGGCTCAATCCTCACAATGGAAGACTCCAAACTCTCCCAGACCCAAAAATGCTATTCAATTGATGAGCTATGTCAAGGTCATGCTCACAGTTTTCTTTGATTACCAGGGTATTGTTCATCATGAGTATGGTACAAAAGGCCAAACTATCAATAAGGAGTACTACGTCTAAGTTCTGACTCATTTGAGAAATGCAGTTTGTCATAAGAGGCCAGAGTTGCACAGGAATGTTGAATGGTTGCTTCATCATGATAACGTTCCAGTTCACGCATCACATCTTGTCGAGCAGTTCTTGGCCAAACCCCAAATCGAGCAAGTCTGTCAGCCTCTGTACCCATCTGACCTCGCATCCTGTGACATTTTTGTTTCCAAAACTGAAATTACCTCTGAAAGGAAGGAGATTTGACGACTTGGAGACCATTAAGCAAAATTCGACACAGCAGCTTCACAGCGTAATGAAAGAGGCATTTCAAAATTATTTCCAGCAGTGGCAGGAACGCTGGAGGAAGTGTGTTTTATTGGAAAGGGACTACTTTTGAGTGCAATAACTGTCAGTGTTATACTTCTTGCGTTATTCTACAAGTCTCGATACTTTACTTTTCGATCATACCTCGTATGTCCCCTTGTTGCAGAGCTTTCTTTCAATTGAAAGAGTCTCTCCTTTGCATTTATGCCACGGAGATATTTAAACATCTCTATCATATTTCCCCTATCCCACCTTTCCTCTAAAGTATACATATTGATCTGTAAGACAGTCCCCATATGGTTTATAATACAGACCACGGACTATTTTGGTAGCCACCCTCTGTACAGACTCCATCCTTTTTATATCCTTTTGAAGGTGTAGTCTCCATAATTGCACACAATACTCCAAATGAGGTCTCACCAAAGATTTATACCAAGGCACTATCACCTCCTTTTTTCTGTTGGCCATTCCTCTCCCTGTGCACCCAAGCATCCTTCTGGCTTTCGCCGTCGCCTTTTCTGCCTGTTCAGACACTTTAAGATCATCAGAAGCGATTACACCCAGGTCCCACTCTTCTTTTGTAGACAGAAGTACTTCACCCCTTATTCTGTACTGTTCCCTTGGATTTTTGCAGCCAAAATTAATGACCCTGTGGGTTATAGGTGTGTGTTTTTTTTTTTTTTTTTTTTTTGTGTAAGTTTGTTACAGATTCAGAATGTTACAAATGAAAAGGTGTACTTTGTTTCCCGAGCAACATTATTCTGATGAGTTTTTGGGCCAAGCCACCACCTAGGGATAAAATATCAACCCACACCAAAAAACACTTGCTGGAAAGGTCCATCAGAAATCTTGATCATAAATTTAAGGTAGATTTTGTTTATAAGGTGGACCTTGTCAAATTTTCTTTGAAGGTAGGAGCCAGCGCAGAGACCTCTTGTTTCCTCCCCCTCAACCATGTTGTCCCCATTTAAATTTGATTGGGGAAAAGAGGGAATCCCCTCTGAGGTCTGTAGCACTACTTCTTCTAGAAGATAGTTTTCTAAGGTAGTTTTCCCATTCTTTATCTATGATGAAAAGAAAATTTAGTAAATCAGTCTTGGTTTGCAGCTTGTCGTGCTGTGAGGGCTTGCGTGCATCAGTGATGCTGAGAGCTAAACTATCGGTAGTTTAACTACTGACAGGGTCTCCCAAGATGGACAGGTCTCAGCTGAGGTGCCAGACCAAGACAAACCACCCATCTGGGCAGCAGCAGAATGGGACAGTGTTGACGGCGGAGGATCACATTTTTGTGACAACAGCAACAACACCAAACTTAAACTGCGCGGAAGAAAGGCCCGGCAATCTACTTCTGTATCTTGCCATGAAAACCCAATGGATAGTTACAACAAAACAAATTGTGCTATGGTGCTGGAAGATGAGACCCCCAGGTCAGAAGGCACTCAACTAGCTACTGGGGAAGAGCTGAAGACTTTTCAGAGTAAAGCCAGCATTTATGATGTGGTTGGATCAAAGCCCTCAGGATCGATACAATAACAGCAGCTACGGGTACCAGTCTGTCAACAATGAGCCGCCTGACTGAAGACCGAACACAATTTAGGATAGCTATCCAGAGGGTCGCCATGAGTCGACTCCGACTCGACGGCACTTAACAACAACACAATATGCCATCAGCCTCCCTTTCCCATGTCTGATGTCAGCAGTTGGATAGCACCCCATTTATAGGTGAGGCAGTCATCTTTTTTGCTTCACATATCACCATGGCCTAGATTCCCCCACTCTTCTCTTTCCCATGTACTCCCCATCCGCTATATGTCTCCTCTCTTTATCTGGTACACTCCTCTCCTCTCTTTATCTGGTACACTCCTCTCCAGAGGACTACTGAGAGGAAGCTGCTCTTGTGTTATTTTATTTATTTATTTATTTTATTTATTAACAATTCTTATATACCGCACTATTAGACATCAGCGCGGTTTACATTGAACAGAAAACATCCGACAGTTTACACGTGTCTGGTCGTTACATTTAACAGGAAGTATAACTTGGTGAAATAGGGGAAACTAAATACAATGCAGTGTTAAAGGAAATTCTTGGGTTTAAACTGATAAAATCTCTGTCTATTTTAAAGCTCTGTGTTTTATAAAGTCAGTCAGGACACTGTGCAGCAAGCCAACATTTACTTAGTGTTTCTTTCACTCCCACCCACCCCAGGCATAATCTTAGATTTATAGGCTCTTAAACCTATTAAATGGTAATAGGTGGTCAAATTTACTTGCAGGTTTGGCTGGTTATCCTCATTAAGAATAGATTAATTCGTTAATGTCCTCTAATTAATACTGAGGTGAACAAAGTCCCTTATACCTATTGGGTATAGTTATATTTGTACAAGTATCCCTAGCAACTTTAAGTAAGCAATTTAAATATCTAAACAAATTCTTAAAACTAAGATGCAGACAGCAGTTCAGCAGCAAAATGGGGGGTATCCAGTCTTTTGAACTGAGTGTCATTTGTACGATTTTCTCCCAGTTGGTGAGAGGTCTTACCTGTGTACTAGGTGCAAGGAGCTCTTTTCTCTCAGAGAATGTTTCTGATCTCTAGAGGCTAGAGTAGCAAAGGAAGAAGACAGGTATATAGACGAGACCTACAGAGTCATAGTAGTGAAGTCCCACGTCCATTCTGGCAGTTCCTCTGTTGCCATGGAGGAGAGAGTCATGTGAAAGGAGAGTATCACCTTGATTTTGGCAGGAAGTGATCCTGTAGCTAGGACTTGTCTTCCAGATGATGATAAACCCTCTCACACCGAGGATGTGCCTCCAGGTCCATAAGAACATAGGAAATGCCATACTGGGTCAGACCAGGGTCCATCAAGCCCAGTATCCTGTTTCTAACAGTGGCTAATCCAGGTCACACCTGGCAGGTTCCCAAGGAAGCACACAGGTTCCATAATGCTTGTCCCTGGGAAATCAGTGGATTTCCCGGGTTCTCTAAAATTCTCCAGCAACAAGCAGGAAGTCGGTCCTCACATATGGGTGATGTCGGCGCCGATGGAGCCCCGATGCGGAGCAATCCTCAGCTTTCGAAGAAAGCCTTTTTGACTGCATCACGCATGTGCGGTCCCCTTCTCGCCAAAGGGTGCCATCGTACTCAGTCTCCTTTTTTCCGCAGAGCCCAACAGACGTCGTCCTAGTTTTCCCCATAGTAAAAGTTTAGAAAATAGTTTTCCTGCTTAACCGGTTCGACGACGGTTCCCCTTCCCACCTCGGCTCGGTACACTGGTATTGAGTCCGGTCCAATTTTTTGTTTTTGTCCTTAGAGGCTAGCGTTCACGCTCTTTTTCTTTTTAGCTGGTAGTCCAGTCCTTTGACCTCGCAGGGGCCCTTTTTCCCCCGATGGCTGACAGCGGGTTTAAAAAGTGTGATCGGTGCACGAGATTGATGTCTCTCACCGACACACGACTGCTGCCTCCGCTGCCTCGGGCCCGACCATGACCCCAAGGTCTGTGGCCCGTGTAAGAAAATGTCTTCCAAGGCCTTGAGGAGCAGGCAGCAGCAACATGATAGGATTTTTCACGAGTCCGCACCCGCCCGGGCCCGGACCTCGTCAGAGGCCTCGACCTCTTGAGAGCTGTCTGATCCCGAGCAGCGTTGGGTGTCCTCTGAAAGGGGGTCTCCCTCGCGGGAACACTGGAGGAAGAAAAAATCAGTAAGGGCGGTGTCTTTTGAGGGCTCCGAGCGGCCTGGTCCCTCGTGGGCTCGGTCGCGGAGTCCAGGTCAGGTCCCCGCCCCAGATCCTCGGAGTCGGAGAGGCCTGTCAAACTCCCTCAAAAGGAACTGGAGACACCGAGGCAGGTAAGCACTGTCCTCATTGTTGACTCTCCTCCGGGAGATCCGGCGTCAGGACCCGACCTGGGGAATGCGGAGCCTCCTGAGCTTGGTCTCAGATTGGCAGCCTTGGAGTGCAGCGTGCCTGCCTTCATGTACCAGCAGCGGGCGCTGATGGCCGGTCTCACACGTCCGTCTACCCCGACGACCAGGACTTCGACATCCAAGTCGACCCTGGAGGCCGAGCCGATCCTCGAGACACTAATAACTCAAGTCAATCCTCGGCCGAGGTCCCCCTCGACCTCCCGTTCGGGACCGAGGTCGTCGACGCCAATTCCCTCGGAGTCGGGGCAGTCGAGACCGAAGCCCTTGAGGCCGGAGCTGCTTGATTCCTCTTCGGAGGGGTCCGGTTGAGAGACAGAGGACGAGGAGTCTCCGGACACCCACCGTACCAAGTACGTACCGTCAGACTCCCCACGATCTGAACCTCGGAGAAGGTCACTCCTGGAGGACAAACGGTTCTTGGATTTCGTCCGGGACATGGCAAAGGTTTTGTCTTTCCCGGCGGAGGCCGAGGAGGAGCTGAGGAGCTCGAGATCCTCCAGTTTGACTTTCCTCCTAAGGGAAGCCCTTACTGTACCGGTGCCTCCCATTCTGGAATGGCTGATGCTTCGCATGTGGGAGACACCGGCTTTGATGCCGGTCCTCAGCAGGCGAATCAATTCCATCTATCAAGTTCGCAAGAGCCCTGGGTTCCAAAAAGCACAGCTGCCGCACAACTCCATGGTTGTGGAATCGGCCATGCGCCGGCTCAAGAGCAAGAAGACGCACTCCTCGGTGCTTCCTGGCAGGGAGGCCCGCAACATGTATGCCCTCGGTAAGAAGTGCTACCAGGGTTCAATGCTGTCATGCCGAATCCAGACATACTAGCTGTACATGGGCATGTACTTGCGAGACCTGGCAAAGGAGATTGCCGGGTTCTCGGCTGGTCTCTCCGAGGGACCTTTGCAGCGCTTCCAAGTTTTGTCCACTGGGATCTGAGAGTGCTTGAAGTTTATGACTCGAGCAGCCTATGACGGCTTCGAGGTTTCGGCCCGGGTAGCTGGGGCCGGCATCGGTGCATACCGCCAGGCATGGCTACAGTCGTCAGACTTGGAGCCATGGGTTCAGGAGAAGTTGGTCGATGTCCCTTGCCGAGGTGAAAACCTCTTTGGCAAGCCCATGACGGAGAAGGCTGCCGAGATCGAGTCAGAGTACCTGACCCAGACAAGACTCGAGAAGAAGACATCTGCCCCTTCTAAGAAGAAGGGCTCGGGTAAGAAGCCCTTTTTCCAGAGAAAAGGTATGGCTTACCGAAACTTCCCCACGTATCAGGCCTCCCCAGCTCCCCAGCAGGGGCAGCAGGCCAAGGGATGGGGGCAGTGCCCACGTAAGCAAAAGACCCCCAAGCCCCAGGCACCGGCTCTGGCCCAGCCTGGAGGGGTTTTTTGCTCCCAGAGGATAGTCCCTCTCTCAAAGGAAGCAAGGCCATGCACAGGAGGAAGGCTGACCCTGTATGCCCACGGGTGGCCAGCCATTACAACAGACACCTGGGTTCTCCAGATAGTCCAAATGGGCTATCGGTTACATCTCACCCAGGCGCCTCCCTCTTACTTTCCAGGGGAGCCTCTCAGACCCCCTCTTCACAGGGACCTCCTCTTGCAGGAGTTAGCAGATCTTCTCGAGGATCAGGCATTTAAAACCGGTGCCCCAACACCTACAGGGCAAAGGCTTCTACTCCAGGTACTTTCTGATACCAAAGAAAACTGGAGGCCTATGACCCATCCTCAACCTGCGGAACCTAAACAAGTTCCTGTTGAGGGAAAAGTTCAAGGTGCTTTCCCTTGGAATATTGCTGCCTTACCTCTGACAGGGAGACTGTCTATGCTCCTTAGATCTCAAAGATGCATATATGCACATCTTGATTCATCCAGACCACAGACAATATCTAAGATTTGTAGTGGGAGGAAACCACCGTCAGTACAAAGTACTTCCATGTGGCCTAGCCTTGGCACCCAGGGCATTTACAAAATGTCTTGCGGTGGTGGAGGCCTTCCTAAGAACTCAAGGGGTCTTTGTCTTCCCCTACTTGGACAGCTGGCTCATCAGAGCTCAGTCAGCTCTGGAAGCCCAACAGGCCACGCCCCGCACTATCCAGTTGCTCCAGCACCTGGGCTTTGTGATCAACTACACAAAGTCCACTCTGGTTCCCACTCAGGGACTGGAGTTCATAGGGGCAAGGTTAGACACCCTTCAGGCAAGGGCTTATCTACCAGAGGACAGGGCACACAGGCTTGTGGCCCTAGTACAGCAAGTGAGTCGTGGGTCCCAACTCTCAGCAAGACACTTTCTGCGCCTCCTTGGTCACATGGCCTCCACGGTGCATGTGACGCCCAATGCCCGACTACACATGAGAATGGATCAGTGGACACAAGCCAAGGGCAGACTCAGACACCATCAAGGTGTCCCAACGCCTGGTACAGTCATTGAAATGGTGGCTTCAGCCTCACCACCTTCTGGATGTAGTGCCTTTTCAGCCTCCAACGCACTCGAGGGTGCTGACTACGGATGCATCCCTGCTGGGATGGGGTGCTCATTGCCAGCAGGTCTGCACTCGAGGTGTGTGGTCTCCATGGGAGAGCACACAACAAATCAATCTCCTAGAGCTTTGAGTGATCCGCCTAGCTCTTCGGACCTTCTGCCAAACCCTGGCTCATCAAACTGTCTTCAGACAGACAACCAAGTGGCAATGTTCTATGTGAACAAGCAAGAGGGCACAGGCTCTCGCATCCTGTGTCAGGAAACTCTGGATCTATGCTCCTTTGTAGTCAGCCAGGGTATGTACCTCAAAGTGGTTTACTTGCCAAGTCAGGAGAACTTCTTAGCCGACAAGCTAAGCAGAATTCTCCAGCCCCATGAGTGGCAACTGAATCCCAACATAGCCCAGCAGCTCTTCCAGTGCTGGGGGCGAACATCCATGGATTTGTTTGCGAGCCCACAAAATCACCAGTTAGTTATTTATTTATTTATTTATTTATTTATTTATTTATTTACAGTTTCTTTTATACCGCACTATTCGACATCAGCGCGGTTTACAATGAACAGAAACTACACTTACCAAATATTGATCAGTGCTTACAATGAACAGCTGGGTATACATTAAACAGGTTTACATTCAACAGGTTTCATAAACAGAGGAACATAATAACTATGTACAAAAAGCAACTATGTACAGTTGCCCCGCTTCTGTTCCAGACAACCACACCCACATAGGGTGGCTGCAGATGCTTTTCTCATATCATGGTCTGTGGACCTCCTATATGCGTTTCCTCCCACGCCCCTGGTAGCTTGGACCTTATTCAAGATCCTTCAAGACAAAGCCTCGGTCATCCTGGTGGCGTCCAAGTGGCCGAGACAGCCATGGTTTCCGCTGCTCCTGCAGCTGGCGGAGGAGGCTCCAATTCCTCTGGGATTACATCCCAACCTCCTGTCGCAGGAGAGGGGGCTCTCTTCTGTATCCCAACCTCAGGTCCCTCAACCTGATGGCATGGCTGCTGCAGGGTAGTCTTTGCTCCACTTCTCCGCCCTAAAAAGATAGAGGATGTGCTGCTATCCTCCAGGATGCAATTGACTAGGAAAACCTACACATTTAAGTGGCATAGATTTGAGGTGTGGTGTGCTGCTTTACCTTTCAGATTTAGGCCTTAAGTCAAACTCGGTCCGAGTTCACCTTAATGCTTTATCAGCACACCACTCCGGTGGAAGGACAACTTCTCTCTGTAAACCCCTTGGTGTCCAGGTTCCTGAGAGGTCTGCTTCTGCTGAATTCCCCTGGTCCGCCCCCTGGCGACCAAATGGGATTTGAATGTGGTCTTACAGCAGCTTGCTCGCCCACCTTTTGAGCCAATGGCTACCTGCTATCTCCGCTTCCTTTCTTGGAAGGCGCTTTTCTTGATGGCACTCAAATCGGCTAGACGAGTGAGTGAGCTGCAGGCTCTGGTTCCGATCGACCGTACACATGGTTCTATAGGAACAGGGTGGTGCTTCGCACGCACCCCAAGTTCCTTCCGAAAGTAGTCTCCTCATTCCACCTCAACCAGGAGGTGGTATTTCCGACCTTCTTCTTTCCTAAGCCCCATGCCAGCCGGGCAGAAGCAGTTCTGCATACCCTGGACTGTAAGAGGGCTTTGGCCTTCTACATGGAGCATATGTGGGGGCATTGAAGAGCTTCTCAGCTCTTTGTCTCTTATGACCCCAGTAAGCTGGGGATGCCGGTCTCCAAGTGTATGTTGTCCACTTGAGTGCCGGATTGCATCGCCTGGGCATACAGGGCCGCCGATCTTCCATTGCAGGATCGAGTTACGGCCCACTGGGTCAGGGCTAAGGCCGCATCAGTGGCTCACTTCTGCTCTGTTCCGCTGGCAGACATCTGCCGGGCCGCAACCTTGTCTTCAAGCCAGACTTTTGTGGCCCATTACTGCCTGGATAGGGAGTCCCAACGGGACAGTGCTTTTGGCCAGGCTGTACTCCGTAATCTGTTTGAGGTTTAGGCAACTCCTACCCTCTGACCGTTTGGTGTCAGGCTACCAGAGTGTTACTTTCTCAGTTGAACTCCTATCATGGCTGCTGCGGCTCTTCTAGAAGGAGCCTATTTTTTAGTTATGGGTTCTCGGTAGCCTATAGCTAGGGAGTCTCATATGTGAAGACTGACTTCCTGCTTATTCCTGGAGAAAGCGTAGTTACTCACCTGTAACAGATGTTCTCCAGGGACAGTAGGAATTAGTCCTCACAACCCTCCCTCCTCCCCTGGAGTTGCAGTCCTTTTCTTATATTTGTTTATTTTGCCGTCTTTTTAGCTATGTCATTTGACTGAGCAAGATGGCACCCTTGGGCAGGAAGGGGACCACGCATGCGTGATGCAGTCCCAAAGGCTTTCTTCGAAAGCTGGGAATTGCTCCGCATGGGACTCCATTGGCGCCGACGTCACCCATATGTGAGGACTGATTCCTGCTGTCCCTGGAGAACACCTGTTACACATGAGTAACTACGCTTTTTCCAGGAACAAGCAGGAAGTCAGTCCTCACATATGGGACTCTCTAGCTATAGGCTACCGAGAACCCATAACTAAAAAATAGGCTCCCTCTAGAAGTGAGTAACTACCCTTTTTTATGGACCTTTCTTCCAGGAACTTGTCCAAACCATTTTTAAACCCAGCTACACTAACAGCTTTTACTGCATCCTCCAGTAACAAATTCCAGAGTTTGATTACACGTTGAATCAAAAATATTTTCTCTTATTAGTCTTAAATGGGTTGCATGTAGCTTCATTTATTTATTTAGCTATTTTTCTATACTGCTGTATCTGAGAGTCACCGCGGTTTACATGGAACAACATAGCTCAAAAGGTCTGTACAGAGAACTTTAATATAACAATTGAACAATGTACAATGGGGATAGAACAGGGTTATCAACTTAACATGAACAAGGCATTACATTTAAACGGGGGGGGGGGGGGAGAATGGATAAGGGGAGAATGATTTATGTTGTAGGTGGGGGGAAGGAGGAGTGGTTTGATCTGTTCATTGGGAAGGTGATCATGTATTACCAGGAAAGCGTTGCAAGAATATGTGAGTTTTTAGGTTTCTGCTGAATGTCATTAAGTCATCTGTGGTACATAAGTTGTGTGGGATGGCATTCCAGAGTGTAGGGACATATAAGGAGAAGGCCCATCTGCAGCCTTAAGAAGAGAGCGCCATTGGGCGCGTGACTGCACGCCGCTCTCCACACCGCCAATCTGCAGCCTTAAGAAGAGGGTGCCATTGGGCGCGCCCGCGCCTGGTGGGCCCCACTAGAGGGCCCTTAGGTGCGGGTCCAGGGGTGCTCCGGCGTGAGCTCCAGTGCTCTGTAGCTGCTGGGGTCGAGCAGGCTCAATCGCTACTCCACACATTGACTCCTGACCAAACCATCTCACGAGCTCCACCCCGGTACTTTCAAGTAACTCTTCTTTGTCTTGCCTCCCACTGCTGGCACTGATCTTCCTCCCATTACCCGCCTTGAACTTGCTACCCACTGCCTGCACTGTACTGCTACCCATTGTTGGCATTGAACTGCTACCTACTGCTTGCTTAGTATTGCTCACATCGTACTACTACCCATTGCTGGGCACAGAACTGCTACCCGTTGTTGTGTAGAACTGCTACCCATAGTTGCATAGAACTGTCATCCACTGCTTATCCATTGTTTGCATAGTACTGCTACCCAATGCATAGTGTTGCTACCTATTGTTTGCATACTATTGCTACCCATTGTTGCTTAGAACTGCTACCTGTTGCATAGAACTGCTACCTATTGTTTGCCTAGAACTGTTATCCACTGCTTATCCATTGCTTGCTACCCATTGCTTTTATAGAACTGCTACCCACCGCCTGCTTGTTTGCCTATTACTTGCTTCCCATTGTGTGCCTAGAACTTGCTACCCATTGTTTGCTCAGACCTTGCTGTCCACTACCGTGGCCGCTCATCTCATTGTCCTCTTCCTCATCCTCCCCAACTGCCTCCTCTCCTACCAACACCCTCCCCCCTCTTCCCCCTTCCCTCCCCCTACCTTCCTCACTTCTCCCTCCATTCTGCCCCCTAGCCTAGCATCTACTCTTGAGCATCTTCACACCATCCCCCGCATTCAACCAGCCCCCCTCTCTTTAAGGCAACCCCACCCTCGCTTCCGCCATTCTATCTCCACTTTACCTAGCTCTCTAATACTCATTCTCCTTCTCTCATCAGGTAATATCAACCCCAGCCCTGCACCTCCCCCCCCGATTTCTCTCACACTAAAAAAAAGTTCCTCACATACCCTATCTAATCTCATTCACATTCCGCTCCTCCCTCATTCATTCCACAATCACTCATCCATAGATATCAACTCCAACCCTACCCCCATAAATAATCCCTCACATAACCTACCTGATACCATCAACTTACCCCTCATTTCCCCTCCCTCATGTCCCTCTTGGAGAGCACACACACCCAGACATACCCACCCACACCCTGCTCCCTCTAAATCTCGGTATTACCCTAGACATAGACCCCCACACTACTCTGATAAATCCACACGTAACTTATCTAACCTTATCCATATCCCTCTCCTCCCCCCCTCCACTCTCCCGTTTTCATGCGCCCTATGGAACGCATGCTCAGTCATTTAAAAAAAGCCCTTTTATTTAGGATCTTTTTATCTCTAATGCCCTACACCATCTTGCCTTGACGGAGACCTGGCTCCCCCCAGACAACACCGCATCCATTGCTTCTCTCTGCTATGGGGGCTACCAGTTCTCCCATACACCTCGATCCACTGGTCGCGGTGGTGGCGTTGGCCTCCTACTAACTCCCTCCTGCCAATTCCAACCCCTCCTGCCACCCCAATCACACTCCCCCCCCCCTCTCCTTCGAAGTCCACTCCATTTGCCTCCTCACACCACTTCCCCTCCAAGTAGCTGTTATTTATCGCCCACCCGACAAATCCAAATCAACCTTCCTCACCGACTTCGACTCCTGGCTCTCTGCCCTTATGGATCCCTCCCTCCCCCACTCTTATTCTTGGCGTTTTAAAAATTAATATTGACAAACCTTCCGACCCCCCCCCCCCCCATGCCTCAAAGTTCCTCGCTCTTACCTCCTCGTTCGACCTCCAACTTTGTTCCATTGCCCCCACACATCTACACGGCCACTGCCTTGACCTAATACTCTTCTTCAATTCCTCTCCCTCAAACTTCCGCAAATCAATCCTTTCCTCATCTGACCATCACCTCTTAACATTTACTCTTCAGCTTCCGCCGTCCCAACCTCATCCTGTCTCCTCCGACCTATTTAGAAACCTTCATAATATTGATCCCCTGACGACTCCATCATTTCTCCATCTCTCTCCTCCATTTTATCCTCCAAGTCCGTCGACGAGGCATTATCTTCATATAATGCTACACTATCCTCAGCCCTTGACACTCTTGCCCCTCCCACCCCTCGTCCTGTCAAACGATCTACTCCCAAACCCTGACTTTCACCCACAATCCGTTACCTATGCATCTGCGACCGTTCTGCTGAACGAGCTTGGTCCAAATCCTGCTCCCCGGAAGACCTTCTACACTTCAAATTCATGCTTGGCTCCTTCCAGTCAGCATTAGCACTTGCCAAACAGGATTACTACAGCCATCTGACCAATTCCCTTGCCTCTGATCTTTGCCGTCTCTTTAATACCCTCAATTCTCTCCTCAAGGTCCCCCCGATCCCGCCCTCCCTTTCTGCCCAAACCCTAGCCGACTACTTCCACGACAAAATCCAGAAGATTACCCTCCAATTCCTTACCCCTTCATCTACCTCCCCTCCTCCCCAATTCTCCTCCCACTGCCACCCTCTCCTCCTTCCCTCCAAGCTCTGAAGAAGAAACCGCACTCCTCCTTTCCCCCTCCAAGCCCACCACCTGTTCATCAGACCCTATCCCCACCCATCTCCTACGTTCCATCTCCCTCACCATTGTCCCCTCCATCACTCATATCCTCAACCTTTCACTCTCCACTGCAACTGTCCCCATTGACTTCAAACATGCTGTTGTCACACCCCTCCTCAAGAAACCCTCACTTGATCCCACGTGCCCTTCTAACTATCGACCCATCTCCCTCCTTCCCTTCATATCCAAACTATTAGAATGAGCAGTCTACCGTCGCTGCCTCGACTTCCTCACCTCCCATGTCCTCCAGGACCCACTACAATCAGGCTTCCGTCCCCTACACGCCACTGAAACGGCACTCACAAAAGTCACCAATGACCTGTTCCTGGCTAAATCTAAGGGCCTCTATTCTATCCTCATCCTTCTTGACATTTCTGCTGCCTTTGACACCGTTGACCACAACCTTCTCCTCACCACCCTCTCCTCACTTGGCTTCAAGTACTCTGTACTATCCTGGTTCTCCTCCTACCTCTCCCATCGCTCATTCAGTGTATGCTGTGGCAGCTTCTCCTCCTCCCCTACCCCGCTCCATGTAGGTGTACCCCAGGGATCTGTCTTGGGCCCCCTCCTCTTCTTTCTCTATACCTAAGGCCTTGGCACGCTTATCTCCTCCCATGGCTTTCAGTACCATCTCTATGCCGATGACTCCCAGATCTACCTCTCTACACCTGATATTTCTCCGGCAACCCAGTCCAAGATCTCTGCCTGTCTTTCGGACATCGCTACCTGGATGTCTTATCGCCGATTGAAACTGAACATGGCCAAGACTGAACTCCTTGTCTTTCCACCCAACTCCTTCCCCCCACTTCCCCCTCTCTCAGTCCATGTGGATGGATCTACTATCCTTCCTGTTCCCTCTGCCCGCAATCTAGGGGTTATCTTTGACACCTCTCTCTCCTTCTCCGCTCATATCCAGCTTGTAGCTAAGACTTGCCACTTCTTTCTCTACAACATCAGGAAAATCTGCCCTTTCCTCTCTGAACACACTACCAAAACGCTTATCCACGCCTTAATCTCCTCATGCCTTGATTACTGTAACTACTCCTCGCTGGTCTCCCCGTGAGCAACCTCCTTCCCCTTCAATCCATACAAAATCATGCTGCTCGACTAATCTTCTGTCAGCCTCGCCATGCCCACATTACTCCTCTTCTCAAGTCGCTTCACTGGCTCCCTGTCCAATTCCACATCCAATTCAAGCTTCTCCTGCTGACCTATAAATGCATTCACTCTGTGGCCCCTCAATACCTCTTATCTCTCCCTACGTCCCCTCTCGAAATTTGCGCTCCGCTAACAAATTACTTCTATCGATGCCTTTCACTTGCACCGCGAACTCCCGACTGCGCTCCTTTCACCTTGCTGCACCATACGCCTGGAACAGCCTACTTGCGTCTGTGCCCCAGGCATCCTCCCTGGCCCTCTTCAAATCCAGGTTGAAGACACATCTCTTCACCGTTGCTTTCAGATCCTGACTCCATCCTCATCTTACCCTAACCCCCATCAACGTTTATGACCAAACTATAGACCAGATAGTACCACACCGTACCTTACGCAGAACTAACTAACTAATGCTCTATACTGTTTTAACTAGATTGTAAGCGCCAATGAGCATGACTCTGATGGGCAGGGACTGTCTCTTGTATGTTGGCTACCTCTTGTAGGTTAGCTGTGCAGCGCTGCGTGCATGGCGCTTTACAAGTGTTGATTATTATTATTAGTAGTAGCTAAAAATTGTGCGTTGTTGGGGCTTTACTAAACTCGTAAAAAGTTGATTGAGCGTGCATCTAGTGCCTGTTTTCTGTATTGGCCTGTAAGTTTGTACCTGAGGTAATGGAGGGTTAAGTTACTTGCCCAAAACCATAAGGAATCTCAGTGGTATTCAAACCCTGATCCTCAGATTACCAGACTGCTGATCTAACTACTAGGTGGAGGGGAGGAGAGTTGGGAGTTGGTGAGGGCCCAGGGGGTGAGGAGGATTTGGATTGACTGTCAAGGAGGGTGTTTGGTTGGGGGATCTGGTGGTGGGGGAGGTCTGTATTCACAGTTAGGGTGCAGGCAATGTGGTCTGTGCACAACTGCGTTAGGAGGCCTGTTTACTTTTACATTGCCAATAGCTAGCATAGTTCATATGTGGCCATCTTAAAATATGACTGGTGTAAAATTACACGCTTTGATATTAAGGTATATACTTTGCTGCTGGGCAGAGTTTGGCAGAGTGCACAAGTATGTGCATAGATATTGTAATTTACACGTATACTTGACTATATAGGTGCAAGCATTTACACTAACTGTAGGGCTGGTGCAACTTGTGCGTATGCCTGCAATGCAAGTATGCATTAGGTCACTTAAAGCTAGCATTTAATACTGATAAGTAGGCTTCTGTGGTTTATTCATTGCTTTATTTACCACTTTTAGCCATAGCATCAAAACAATTTACAAATTAAAAATGAATTAAAAAAATGGGAAAAAAGGATTAAAACATAGGGGAAAACATATTAAAATATCATAGTAATGTCTATCCCAATCTGAGAGACAGCCGGCCACAAACTACTCCCATCCTCCATCCCCCACATAATTTCAAAGAAATAAGATTTAAATACTACTTATAAATTTTAAAGGAAGATTCTAATCTGATATAATAAAGAATAGATTCCAGAGGGCAGGTGTCACAAAGTAAATAGCTGATTGCCTAGTGGATTTATGATGGGCAATATTGTTTGCTGGAATAATTTGTTATGAACCTGAGAACATAAGGACCTCGAGGAAACAAAGGATAAGGCAGTCAACTAACTATATGGGAATATCAGAGTAAAATGCTTTGAGCCAATATAAGAATGTTGAAATAGGTAGAAACATAGAAACATGACAGCAGAAAAAGACCACACAGCCCATCTAGCCTGCCCTTCCATATCGAGCACTACAAGAGTCCCCTTTTTTCCTTTAGAGAGCCTCTGTGTTTGTCCCATGCTTTTTCGAATTCAGATGCTATCCTCATCTCTACCCTCTACTGGGAGACTATTCCATGCATCTACCACTCTTTCCGTAAAGAAATATTTTTGCATATTACTCCTGAGTCTGTCCCCTTTCACCCTCATCCTATGTCCCCTCATAGCAGAGCTTACTTTCAATCGAAAGAGGATGTCCTGTGCATTTATGTCATGGAGATATTTAAGCATCTCTATCTTATCTCCTGTATCCTGCTTTTCCTCTAAGGTATACATATTAAGATCCTTAAGTCTGTCCTCATAAGCTTTTTAACGAAGACCACTAACCATTTTAGTAGCCACCCTCTGCACCGACGCCAACCTGTTTATATCCTTTTGAAGGTGTGGTCTTCAGAACTGCACACCATACTCCAAATGACATCACACCAAAGACCTATACAACGGTACTATCACCTCCTTTCTTCTGCTGGCCAGTCCTCCTTCCTATGCACCCAAGCATCCTTCTAGCTTTTGCCGTCACCTTTTCTACCTGTTAAGCTACTTTAAGATCATCAGACACAATCACACCCAGGTCCCGCTCTTCTTTTGTGGACAGAAGTACTCCCCCTTTCCCTCTCCCTCCTCCCGTACACTGTATTGCTCCTTAGGAGTTTTGCAGCCCTACAATGACCCTGCATTTTTTAGCATTAAATCTCAGCTGCCAATTTCTAGACCATTCTACAAGCTTAGCTAGATCCCTCCTCATGTTATCTACTCCTTCCTGGGTGTCTGCTCTATTGCAGATATTTTGGTATCATCCACAAAGAGGCAAATCTTACCCGACAGCCCTTCCGAGGTATCACTAACAAAGATGTTAGAAAGAATCGGACCAAGGACAGATCCCTGTGGCACACCACTGGTAACCTCACTCTCAGAGTGAGATCCATGTACCTTGCTCTTTGGCGCCTCCCCCTCAACCAATTTCTAACCCAGTCAGTAACTTTAGGGCCCATCCCTAGGGTGCTCAATATGTTAAGTCGCCTGTGCGGAACGGTGCTTTTAAGTGTGGTATGACATGATCAAATGTGTTTGAGTAGATTATTAGCTTAATTGTTGTATTTTGAACTTTAATTTTTTAGAAATTCAAACAAGTACCACAGTAATACAATTCCCATTTTACCAAAAAAACCCACCTCCCCACCTCCCGCTCTAGATGCTCCCTTCCATTCACTTTTAAAAAGATGCCCATTGATAGACCACCCTCCATATCCCGACCTCTTTTAAGAGCAGTCAATTTATGCATTGTGTATATCCTCCAATATCCTCCTTATCAAGCAAGTAAGTCTGGGAAAATTAGGTCTCTCCCAATTCACCGCAATCTCGCACCTCACTGCTACAATAATGTTTCAAAATTCCCCTCTTTGCAATTGGCCAGCCTGGCTCCTGCTTAATTGCTATATTTTGGATTAATTGTATACGTGTAATGGAATTAAGTGATGGACTGTTGTATAGAGAATTTCCGTAGTCTAGCCAGCTAATGACTAAAGCAATCATAAGGGTAATTAATGCAGCAGTCTTCTCTAGAAAAGGACAAATTGCTCTGATTGATCTCTGGGCACAAAAGCAAGGTTTGTTTTGTTGTTTAAGTTTTAAAGATAACTGATCAAATTAACAGCCAAGGATCTTAAGGTTGGTGACCAAAGGAAGTGTTTCTTCTGTTAGAATAGGGGCCAAAGTTGGTTGAGTAACATGGCCATTACCCACATTGTTTTGCGTTTTAGATGCGTTAAAGTTTTAAATGGTTACATCAGGGGTGGCCAACTCCAGTCCTAGTGCACCACAATCTTGCCTATTTTTCCAGGATGTCCCTAATGAATATTCATGAGATATGTTTGCATACAATGGGAGGCATTGGACTGGAGTTGGCCATCCCTGGGTTACACTCTAACCAACATACTTGTCTTTATAAAATAGGCATGACATAGGTGCCTTATAACACACATTAACTGAATGTCCTTGTATAAAATTATCCTCTTGTAGTCCATCCATTTTCTCTGTTCTGACTGTAGTATCCATAACAAACAGTTAAGACACCATAGGCATACTTCAAATAAACATTAAAATCTTAAAACTCATATGCCAATTTAAACAGGTATGCCTTCAACCTTTTCCCAAATTGCAGATTATTCCTTTCACTTTGGACTTCCATTAGCAACTTACTCCACAATTTTGATCCAATAATGGTGAATGCTCAAGCTCATTTAATCACTTTATGGGCAAATGACATTGAAGGGATTAGAGTTCCCAAGTTACCCGGTTCCTGGAGTGAGATTTTTTGCCACTTCTGGTTTTAAATTTGCGTTGCAATGCAGTATAGTATTTGTAGTTCCTGATTTTATCTATTAGCATCAGTGCTGCAGGTTCCATAATACATCAGGTTAAGATTGTCAGAAATCCAGGACTGACTGAAAATCTCACTACTGGAACTAGGTAACTTGGCAGCTCTGAGACTACCACTAACTCTTGTTGACTGTAAAATAAAGGTACATTCTGGATTATAAAATTACAATGTTTTGGTTCAGTTGAGGAAAAATGAAATTACATTTAAAAAACCATTTTTTGGCCACATTTTAAATGTTCAAGTTGAAGCCAGTATAATATGCTCAAAACACTGCAACCCAAATTTGTTAATTGGGCTGCAGCACTTTGTGCAATGTGTAATGCACAAAGGACCATCTCCAGCAACCCAGCATATAAAATATTACAATAAACAATACATGGAAAGTGCAGTATCTGAACTCTGTATAGGTGTATATCTTTATGTAGGTGTATATCTGAAATTATCCAGTAAAAGCTGTGTTTATAGAAAATCAAGACTGGCCTGAAATACTGATAAAATACGATGGATTAGTACCTCGCTCTATAGTCTCTGGAGATACAGTGCATGCAAAGCTCTGACAATAAAATTCAATTTGCCTGTTGTGAGTGTTGTGCTCTGCTGCTGGTCTGTTTCCATAGTGATGCTTTCAGCTTGTACTGGAAATACTGCCAAGTGCATCCCAGTGCTTCATTACAAACCATAAGAGCTTCTACTGATAACAGAAGAGCAGTCAGCATCATTCAGGTTAATGTCCTCATTCATTAAGTAACCAGTTGCACATGAGTCTCAGTTAAGCAAAGTAAAGATCAGCTGAAATTGGAGACCCTATTTTCTGATCTAAAGTCAAAGTACAGCTACACTACAAACTGTCTGCACATTCTGTATAATTTGACTTGATGTAAATACTAATTTCAATAATGATAATGTTTAACCAAATTCAAAACTGAGGAAGTAAGTGGAGGTACAAACATACAAGTACCATCTGCTCAGTTTTTTGGCATTTATAACCCATGATACAGGGTTCTGAAAAAAGAATCACTAAACTTTACACTTGAATGGATACATAGAAAATTTCAAAGCACTGAAGTGGCTGACTAGGGATGGGATCCTCCTCAAAGAAGAATTTGCTGAGCAGAGAGGAAAGGAGGCTTATATCTGACACTTTCAGTGATTTAAAATTCTGAGAGAGGCAGGGGGCAGGGTTCCCATATGTGTGGCAGATAATCCCATCCCTTGTTTATCCCTTGTCTCTAGTATTTCTGTCCCTGGCAAGGTGAAAAATGAATGGTGTGCTCTCCCACTCATACCCTCTATGCAATATCCTCTCCTTTTTTTCCCCTCCCTGCCTTTTTTCACCCCTTCCTTCTCCTTCCCTTTTCTCGTTCCCTCTCTGTTTGTTTTTTTTTGTTTGTTTGTTAGTTTTTTTAATTATTTATTTATGAATTTTTAACAATATTACATCAAACAAAGTTTGAACAGAATAGTGCCATCAAGTTGAAATAGACAAAAGAAAGCAAAAGCAGAAAAGTAAATGATTAAACTAGGACACCAATAGTCCCCAATACAAGGAGAGAGGTTACAAACACCACTAAAGGCAAAGCCACTAGTGCATTCAAAAGAAAACCTTTTCAACATATTAAGAAGTGACAAGGGGGCTGAGGTCATTTATACAATGATGAGAGACCAACTAAGGCGGTGACGATGATACAACGTGCATATTGATAAAGGAAGATAATTCGCCAGGCTGAAAGAAAACATACTTCTGGGATTTAAAAATAGCAATGCATTTACAAGGAAATCTGAGAATAAAGGAAGCACCCATATGTATCAACCCAGGTTTTAGCAAAAGAAAAGACTTGCGTCTTTTCTGAGTTTCTCTTGAAACATCCGGGAATACAGATATTTTTCTACCCATGAACAGCACTGCTCTCTTTCTATAAAACAACTTAATTTTATTTTTTATTTATTTAGTAAACATTTGTATACCGCTACTTCCTACGATCAGTAGCGGTTTACTTTACAGAATCATAATGTATTGCAATACAGTGAATTTTTAAGATATAAAGTTAGATTGAGTATTGATTTACACATCACAGGAAGATCAATTGGTTTCAATAGTCATTAGATGAGAACTCACAAATCTAAATATACATTTAATTGTAGGAATGTGGGTGGGGGGCAGAAATATACAAATATACAAGGTTAAATACCGGCTTACTAAATGCCTTCGCGGCAGACAGAAACCATCTAGGTTCAGCGAGCATAGGGGTGTCGCAATCTAAGTCAGGTGGTAGTGAACCTGGAATAGGTGTGTTTTGAGTTTTTTCCTAAAGTCTCGCAAATCAGTCGTTGATCGTAGCTCGTGAGGGAGTTGGTTCCAGTGGATTGGTGCTGCATATGAGAATGCTCTATTGCTTGTTTCTGCTTTGACAGCTCTTATGCTGATTGGTACACAGAGAGTGTTGCGATTTATGGTTCTTCTGTTCCTGTTGTGTGGTTGGATAGTGATTAGGTTGTCAAGGTAGGATGGTGCGATATTGTGAATGAGTTTAAAAGTTGTTATGAGAAGTTTGAATATGATGCGGGCGGCAACTGGGAGCCAATGCAGCTCTATTAGTACTGGCGTGATGTGTTCAGAGACGCTTTTTTCCATGATGACTCTTGCAGCAACATTTTGAGCCATTTGCAAGATATTTAGGGTGCCCTTGGGAAGGCCTTGCAGAATGGCGTTGCAATAGTCTAGGTGAGGAATGATGAGGGCTTGCGCAACAGTTCTGAAGTCAGATTTCTCAAGGATATTGCGAAGTGGTTGTAGAACTTTCAATTTGTGGAAAATGGCTCGGTTGGTTGCTCGGAGGTGTTTATCCATCCTTAGGTTGCTGTCCAGTAGGACCCCTAGATATTTTATTGCAGGCTTTGTATGATATATGTTTTTGTTAAGGGTTACTGTGGTGGGCGGGATGAAATCGTTTTTTTTTGGCGATAAACATGACTTCTGTTTTCTTGTGGTTTATCGACATGTTTTGTTGAAGCCAAGTTTGGAGCATGTTGAGGCATTCTTCCAGTGGGGTGAAATCCGGTTGTGCTATGTCAAGTTGCGTATACAGCATCACATCATCTGCATAGATGTGGTAATTGATGTTGTGCCTTTGAAAGATTTCACAGACCGGTTTATATACAATTTGAACAGGAGAGATGATAGGGCGGACCCTTGAGGTATCCCCTGGGTTTGGGGGAAGGCGTCGGCTTTTTCGTCATTGAATTGTACTTGTTGCATCCTGTTTGATATGTATGATGAAAACCACTTCAATGGGGTCCCTGTTATACCTATGGATGCAAGGCGGTTTAGGAGGATGCCGTGGTGCACTGTATCAAATGCAGCAGAGATGTCAATGAATATAAGTATGAACATCACCTTTCTGTTTTCGAGGCCCCTGATGATGTTGTCAAGGAGTGCCATCAGAAGGGTTTCTACTCCGTGATGCTGACGAAAACCATATTGATGCATATCTAAGGCTTTCCTGTCGATGTGATCCTGCAGCTGCTGTTGCACTGCCTTTTCGATTGTTTTGGCCAGGAAGGATATACTCGAGATTGGGCGATAGGATGCGGGATCACTTTTGTTGAGGGTTTTGTTTTTTAAGATGGGTCTTATAATCGATCTTTTGAGATGTGCTGGCATTGTACCTTGTTGGAGGGACTGGTTTACAATGTAGGAGATTGGTTGTGCGATTTCTTTCTTAGTTGCTTTTATCCAGGCCGCTGGGCATGGGTCAAGAGGGGAGGTGGTGGATTTTAATTTGGTTATGATGTTTACTATCTGTTGCTCTTCTAATTGCTGGAAAGTACTCCATACTGCGGTAGGCTCTGATTTAGTGGCGGAGTCTGTTTCTTGTGGGGTGGAGTCTTCCGAAGTGTCTTGCTTGGTGATGGTGGTTCCTTGCAGGTGTAGTTTCTTGGCATAATGGTCTGCAAGTGTCTGAGCCTTTATTTCACCTGCATAGACAATGTCCTGGGCGGTTTTAGTGAGTGATTTAACAAGTTCAAAAAGCTCTCTGGGTCTGTTAAGCGCTTTATTGAGTATGTTAGTGTGGTGGTCCTTTTTTGCAAGGTTGACCTCATTCTTGTATTTTATGAGGAGTGTTAGGTATAGTTGTTTGCGTTCATCTGTTTGTGTTTTCCTCCATCTTTTTTCCAGTTTTTCATTCTGGATAGAGTAGGAGTGTACCATGGTTCGGTTTTGGTTCTCGTTGCTGTGTTAGCGGCTTTGCAGGTTGGTTTTGCTGCATCTTCGATCGCTGCGTTCCATATGTCTACCAGTTTATCTAGGTCCAAGAGTTTGTATTCAAAGCGTGAAGATATAGATGTTACTAATGTTTCACTGTTGAATTTTTGGAACTTCCTTTGGAGATGTGTATTTGGGTCGGTTTGAGTTTGTTCTTGTATGGAGGGTAGGTATATTTCAATTTCAATTAGGTGGTGGTCTGACCAGGGGACCTGAGTTATCTGAGTTTTGGGTTTTGGTATTTCTTTCAGCTGATTTTCGGATGATATGAACACCACATCTAAGGTGTTGCCTTTGTTATGGGTGGATTCTTGAATAATTTGATCATATCCGAGCTGGTTCATGGCTTCAAGGAAAGTGTCCGCTTGTAGGGGAGGGACAGATGGTAAGTTTAGGTCGCCCAGGATAATTCGCTGTTTCTTGATTGCAGAGGTTGAGATGATTTCTAGTGCAGTGGCCAGGGTTTCGTGGTGGGATGAGGGGGGGCCTGTAGATTAAACAGATGCTTATCGTTTTATTCTCAACTTTGAGTATATCGATGCCCTCTGCTGTAGTTAGGGACGTGTTTGCCAAATGTAGGGAGGTTTTGGCAAGTATTAGGACACCTCCTCCTCTCCTGTTAGGGCGCGGGCAGTTAAATATTATGTATCCAGGTTTAGATAACTGGTTTACTATTGCTGGGTCCGTGTCAGTGAGCCATGTTTCAGTGATGCAGAGGATATCAGGTTTATTGTCGGTAATGATGTTGTGGATGATGTGTGTTTTATTTCTAATGGATCTAGTGTTGATTAGGCAGATCGTGATAGTGGATTGCGGTAGTTGGCCTGGTTGCTGGTGCTTGCTTTTCTTAGCTGCAGCTGTCGTCTTCCTGTGCTTCTTTAGTTTGGAGCTGCGTTTATTACGGGGTTTGCCTGTGATCTTAATGACTCTTTTCTGGTCTGGGTTAGGCATTGCTGCACCATGAGCAGGGTAAGTTGGACATAGGAGAGGAACTATCGGTATCAGTATTGGGCTGTGTATAAATATTGATTGCCATGATATTGTCTGGTGGTTTGGAAAGTGTGGTATGTATGCATATGTGGATAGTGTTAGGCAAAACTTAAGAAGCCAATCCCTGTCCGTGGACAGAGCAAACGTTACCAACAGTGTGGAAGTCTTAATTTCATCCTCCTTAGGTGATTGAAGCATAGCGGAGAGATTCAGGAAGTCCATATCAATAGCTTGAGGAAAGGCTTGGCACGAGGGGAGTGGTCTATTCTAAGATGGCGTCAGCGGGGTTTTGAGCCTAATGCCAAAACGTAAGAGCAAGTCAAAACCTCCTCCCGTGGAGCCTGTGCTTGCTCCTGTGGGTCCGATGGATAAGTTTGTTCGGCTCAGCGAAGATCAGAAAAGGGAGATTCGAGTGGGCTTGGTGGAGCCGGTAGAGGAGTCTTCGGCGTCTTCCGCCCTTGAACTGTCTCTTTCCCCTGATGAGTGTCTGCCTCCTCCTGCCCCAGGTTCCTCGGAGACTCCCTCGGTGCCTGTCTCTGCAGCCTTTCCCGATTCGGTTCATGCTGCGGGACAGAAGCGGGAGGCGCTGAGGGTTGCTCTTGAAGGCCAGCCGCCTGTGCTGTTGCTGGTGCTTTTCATCTTGAGGAGGAGTCGACTACCGTAAGAGCGGCGGATAATCGTGGAGTTGTGAAGGAGCGTGCTCCCCGGGCTGAGCCGCTACTTTCCCTTTCTCGCCCTGCTGTGGTAACATTGGACAGCATATGGGAAGCGATTAATCAGCTTTCTGTTGCGGTGAATCAACAACTGACTCATCTTCTAAAATTTCCAAGCTGGAAGATAATGTTGATGTGCTGACTTCCAACATGGTGGAAGTGAAGAGTAGTATAGAAGCTTCTGATCAGAAGCTCTCACAGGTTTCCGATCTGACTTACTCCTTAATGAAAGACAGTATCGCTTTAAAAATGAAGTTGGAGATTTTAGAAAACGCCACTAGGGCTTCGAATCTCCGTTTACTTAATTTTCCTCTTATTCCGGATGTGGCGCCATTGGAACTTTTCAAGAGATATCTTCAGGAATCATTACACAGGTACACTACCAAAAAACTGCCTCCAGTTTTGCAACTGATTCCTATAGATTTTGGGGTGCTGAATCCAGGAAAAATAGCCAAAATGTTCCATCACGTCACGTTTTCTTGCAAAATTAGATTTCTTACCCATATAAGGAATGTTCACATAATTTCTTTTTAGCCGACTGCAGTTTATTTTCTTGGCCCAAAATAGAGGTTGTAATGGTTAACTAACTAGAAACACTCCCTCATGATATTTTAGAGTGTTTTGTATTCATTTTATACATTAACAGGACAATTGGGAGGCGGGGGGCTAAATCCAGTACTCGCGCTGGCGCATGTTCTTTCCTGTTCGCCTCGCCTCGTTCGCTCGCTCAAACACGGTGGTTGCGACATGAACGTTCCTGTCAAATTTCAGTTTCTTGCAAGTTCATTATTACCTTTTGTTTGCTCAGTCGTAATCCAGCTTTATTCCGAAGTGGTTCACTACAGTTGTAGTTTGCAGTGCTGTGTATTTGTGATAGCTCACAGAGCCAGAGGTTGCGTCAACTCTCCGGACAGTTTTTGTTTTATTTGTGGGGAATATACCGTGAAAAAGCGGCAGAGGAACATTTCTGCATTTATTAAAAAAGTATATTTCGCCTATTTCGGTTTGAAGTTAGGCGATCAAGATAAACCGTGGGCTCCTCATAAAGTGTGCAAGACATGTGAGGAAGATCTACGCTTATGGATGAAAGGTAAAAAACAAGCATTTCGTTTCGGAATACCTATGATGTGGCGTGAACAAAGAGACCACAGCATGACTGCTATTTTTGCTCTTGCATTGTGAAGGGATACAACTTAAAAAATAAGAACGTAATAAGTTACCCCAACCTTCCCTCAGCAATTAGGCCTATGCCTCATAGCAACGAAGTACCTGTGCCTGAACCACCAAAATCTTTGGATCATATTTGTATGGACGGTTCTGATCATGATGAGACTCATCAGATGGCTTTTACCGATGAGTCCAGTACTTCCGAGTTTGAAACTGAACCAGATCCGAAACCTGAACTTTTCTCTCAAGCTGAATTGAATGATTTAGTCCGGGATTTAGGACTCCCAAAAGATGCTGCTCAACTGCTAGGTTCTCGGCTTAAACAGAAAAATCTATTGTCACCAGGAACAACTTTTTATTGGTACCGCAACCGCGAGACACAATTTTTGAAGTATTTCAGCAAAGAAATACCCCAGTTCTCCAAGTTTGTACTCCTGTTCGATGTAAACCAAACAGCTTGTTGTTATGGTCTTTATGTTATAATGTAAACCGCGCTGATGCCGAATAGTGCGGTATATAAGAACTTGTAATAAATAAATAAATAAATAAAGAGGAAGATTTGGTATTTTGCAACGATATATACGGAGTGATGGAAAAGTTTAAACTCAAGTATGATCCTGCTGAATGGCGGCTGTTCATTGATTCGTCAAAAGACAGCATAAAATTGTTCTTCTTCATAATGGCAACACATTCGCTTCAGTTCCTATTGCTCACTCTGTTATTCTCCAAGAAAAATACGAGAATTTGGCCCTGATTCTTCAGAAGATTCGTTATGATGAGCATAAGTGGATGATTTGTGGAGACTTTAAAATTCTATCCATACTATTAGGGCAGCAATCCGGTTTCACCAAATATCCCTGCTTCCTTTGCTTGTGGGATAGCCGGGCCCGCGACCTACACTGGGGGAAAAAAGACTGGCCAATTCGGGAGTATTTGAGACCCGGTGAGAAAAATGTTCTTCATGAGAGCTTGGTACCTCGTGATAAAATTCTATTACCACCTCTCCACATTAAGTTGGGTCTCATTAAGCAATTCATCAAGTCCCTTCCAAAAGATGGTGAGTGCTTTCGGTACCTTTGCTCAAAGTTCCCTCGACTTTCTGAAGCAAAGCTAAAGGAAGGAGTGTTTGTTGGCCCTGATATAAGGAAACTCATTTCAGATGGAGCATTCGCTGAAACGATGTCTGAGAAGGAAAAAGAAGCCTGGGATTCCTTCAAGGATGTTGTTCTCAAATTCTTGGGGAACAGGCGGGATGAGAACTATAAGGATATTGTTGCCAGGATGCTCAATGCCTTCAAAGAACAAGGCTGTAACATGAGCCTGAAAGTCCATTTCTTGCACTTCCATGTGAACTACTTTCCCGAAAACTTGGGGGCGTACAGTGAAGAACAAGGTGAAAGGTCTCACCAGGACATCAAGGACGCAGAGAGAAGGTACCAAGGAAGATGGAACACCACTATGATGGCTGATTTCTGCTGATTGCTGCTGCGGGAAACCCCAGATGAAAAATACGCCAAGCAGCGCACCAAGAGAAGCATTCGGGGGAAGAAGAAACGGGCCCACCAGGAGATTGATTGACCCAAGAATGACTTTAAAATCTAAACTGTGTTGACAAATATCGTGTTTTTACTAAACTTTGAAATAAAAAATTGCTAGTTATTACCACAGTGTCGGATCTCATTTATTAGAATTTTATTTTCACACCATCGGGTGTTTGTCTTCATGTATTGCAATGGTGCGGTTTGCGTTTTCTATTCTTACATACATACCTGTACAACATTTTTTGCACATTTCTTTGCTTTGCTTTGTGTCTAACCTCGCTCTTATATGCTCAATGTTTGTGCACATGTATGTGGCTGTTTTAAGTGCAGACAATTTTGCTACCATCACAGTGTGTTTTGTTGACATTACTCTATTCTTATGTGCTGCCTTGTTACAATTTTCTTTATTCTTATTTGAATAACTACTAAACAATTAGTATAAAGAATTCATCCAAGAAACTTTTATCTCGATCGCACTCAATCTGAAACGTTCACCTCAAACTGCTAACCCAATGTAGCAAAAAATCTGTACGTGATGGAGCAAATTGGTTACCAGATTTGGATTCAGCGCACCAAAAAACGTAAAAATCAATCGAAACATTAGAGGCAGTTTAAAAAAAAATTTTTTTAGTGTACCTGTGTTATCAGTGTCTCCTGATTTAATTCCCCCCGGTACAGAAAGTGTATTACCTTCCCTCTGGTAAAAAAGAGGGGAGGGTTACTGTTGGAGCTATTGATATGGACTTCCCTCTCTGTTTTTTAATTCCATTCTCCCACTTCTTTCACCCTCCTCCCTTCTGTCTCGCATTATTCCTCTTCCCTCTTAACTGCACCCCTTCCCTTGGGCCTACATAGTCTGAGCAGGGTACACCTGCACAATGCAGACTTCCAGTTCTGCACCAGTGAAAGCAAGGAACAACACATATGCATGTTGGTCCTGCAGCCTCAAAGCAGGGCATACCTGTACATACACACACCAGTCCTACAGCCACAGGAGTGGAAAGCACCCACAAATACACCTAGAGGCTTGTTTACAAAGCTGCGGTAGTGGTTTCCGATCGTTATCGGAGCCGCGGCCCCATTGAAATCAATGGGGCCGCAGCTCCGATAACGATTGGAAACCACTACCGCGGCTTTGTAAACAAGCCCCCTAGTCTCATAGCCATGGAGCAATGTCAGCACACAGTTCTTCGCTTTGGGTGATGTAGGGCTGGGAACACCCTTCCCCTGCTAGCAATTGGTCATGACATATGAGCCTGGTCTGAGCTGCAATCTTGCAGTTGGGCAGATTCACCTTTTTTGGCTCTAGAGATGGTGACTACTCTGGTCCTGTTGTTCTTTATCTTATGCTGGAACTGTTGCCTCTTCTCTGGCAGAGGTAGTGGAGGAGGAGGATCTGAACAGCAGGAAAGCTCAGCAGGCAGGAAGAGGGAAGAACTGCTAAGAGTGAGGCTAAGCTGTTCACCAAGTCTGCATTTAATCACAGGCAACTGTGTCTGGTGCCAATTTTGGATAGGTGCCAGAGTATTACTGTTGCTGCCATGCCTCAATCTAGGTCAGCATTGCTGTCTCCTTTAAATGGGCTGGTCCTGGAACAACAACAAGAGCAGCAGCAACACCACCAGCTATAAAGATTTAGTGTGAGACATGCAAGTCCTCGTGCTCTTGACAGGCTTTGAGGTTTCCTGCTCTCACCTCCCACATGTGTGAGAGGAGGAGACACAGCACCATAAGGGCTGTTCCAGGACCCAACAAAGGTGAGAGGAAAGAATTGGGTTGGAGGAGAGCGTGGAACACCTCTCCCACCCCCATTGGCAGAGGGCAGGCAGCAAGCTCGCGAAGGAGGATCAGAGCGTTTCTCCCTCACCCCCTAATTTTGTTTATGAATGCTTAGGGAAATAAATCCAACCCTACTGCTCATAATCTGCTGGCTGAAATTCCTGAGTAAAATCAAGACAGACAGAAATCTGCACCACAACAAATTAAATGAATAAAAAGCAGAGCTCAAATATACTTATATAAGGAAGTAAGAAAGGACATAAGTATATTTTGGATTAACATCTTCTTCAAGCAACTCAAAATGGTGCCCAACAATGAACTAATCATTAGAGCAAAAAAGCTTCTCTTATTGCGTTGCTTCCTTCCATACTATTAGAGAGCTATTGTAGGGGCATTGATACAGCAACACAAGGTACAAGTCAAAGGCCATGTTAGATGCATTACACATTCATTGGTTCAGACACACCTTGAATAATATCATCATTTACCCCACAGACTTTTTATTTTTACATAATGCATTTTTATACTGTATTCACCACTGTGTGTTGAAAACCAGCACTTCTCCATATGGTCTAATGCCATAATGATTTAGCTTGGCACTGCAAAGTGCTAACAATACATACAATCCACAGTCTTTTTAGACAACCGTAAATGACGTTGGACACTGCCTCATCACCATCCAATGTAACTAGGCTTTCTACTTAGCTTTGCAACTTCAGGAAAGTTGTCGAGGACTCATGGGCACATTTGCCTGTAAATGAAGTTCTAACGTTGGGATCATGCATCTACATGGTCTTTGACTTGTATTTTGTGTTGCTGTATTGATACCCCTACAGATAACTGTCTAATATTAAAGGAAGCAATGCAGTAAACTGTAAGAAGCTTTTTGCTCTAATGATTAGTTTCTTTTTGGACACTTTTTTGAGTTGTTTGAAGATGTTATAAAAGAAAGAAATAACATAGGTAGTCTTTACAGAAAGTATGTTTGAGCTCTGTTTTTTATTAATTTTAATTTTAAATTGCTGAGTTGCATGGGCGGGGGTGGGGTGGGGGGGGGGGAGGGAAGAGGATGGCATGTACGGGTAAAAAGAAGAAGTAAAAATCTTGCTCCACAGGCTGCATCTGATCAGGGATGAGAAAAATGTGGAAAGTCAGAAAACATTTTCCCAAGGGCCCCCTCTGGCCTGTGGGTAATGATTTAGGGAGCCCATAAGAGTTCTAAAAGGAGCCGTGAGTTATGGCAGCGGCTTTAGGGAATGTTGCTGCAATGACCAAAATAGAATCAGTGGGGAGGGCCTGTTAAAATAGGGGAAACTTTCTTGAGTAGTTGTGAATAAAGGCTCATGGTGCCAAAATTCTAGCACTGGTTCCAACTGGACGAGGAAAAAGGCACAAAAGAAATGTTTCTATGGGATCATGTTTTTGCTTGGTTTATGTAATGTAATTTATGACTTAAAAATCATGCACTCATTCCTGAGCTCTAAGTCATTCTTAGTAATACATATAGTACCATGGTCTTTTTCTGACCTCTACTAACCAGTCTATCCAGTCTGCTCAGTTATACTAGAGATATCCCAGCTGTCAACCATAAAGCATGACAGTTTCTAAAATCTCTCCTTATCCAAGCATTGTTTGTCAATAATCATACTTTTCCACCTTTAAGCAAATGAACACGCATGATCTCTGACTTTTTTTTTCTGCCTTTTTCTCCACTACTTCTCCGGATAGCTTTTATATATTTATTTATTTATTTATATTTCTTATATACCGCACTATTATAATCAGTGCAGTTTACAGTTGAACAACAACATACTACAATGCCACAGGAACATCGAGTTTACAATGAACAGGGTAGTTAAAACTGGAGGTAAAACAGGGGGAACTATGTACAAGATATAGTAGCTGAACTAAGGAACTTTAACAGAGTAACTATTTACAAAAATACAGTCAAATTTTCATGTATCAGAGGCATGTAAGGATCTTTGCAAAGGTATAAGTTAAGGAGTCAGGGGTGGGGAAGGGGAGGAACTGACTAACCATTCTCTATGGGAGGCTGGGTTATGGGGTGGTTTGGGTAGGGAGTGGTGGTGGCTGGGTGTTTTCCAGAATTAGCTTCCGGGTAATGTTTTAAGAAGAGGTGGTGTTTGAGGGCTTTTCTAAATAATGTTAAGTTCGAGATGGCTCGGATTTCAGTAGGGAGGGTATTCCAGGCCCTGGGTGCAAATATGGAGAAGGCCCTACTGGCTGTTGTCTTCGTGCATTTTGTTAGTAACTTAGGGACTACAAGAGTGTTCGTCGATGTGGATCTCCTATTTCTGATGGCTGGCGTGCTGTGGATAAGTTTGCTGATGGGCGAGGGGGGCTGGTTCCTTAGGGCTTTGAATGTCAGGACTAGAGTCTTGTATTGGGTTCTAGCCTGTAGAGGTAGCCAGTGGAGGTTCATCAGGACTGGCGTTATGTGATCTGACCTCGGTAATCCTACAAGTACCCTGGCGGCTGAGTTCATGGCTAGACGGAGTGGGCTTAGCGTTGACTGGGGAAGTCCGTGGAGAATGATATTAGCGAAGTCAAGATGTGGGAGTACGAAGGCTTGGAAAATTGTTCGGTAGTCGGTGAAGTCAAGTAGAGGACGGAGATGACGTAGTATCCGTATCTTGTGGTAGATTGCTTTCGTGATGTTTTTCACATGTGCTGACATGTCGAGCCGTTGGTCAAGTGTAATGCCTAGATAGCGAATTGTGGATTTTGTCTTTAACTCAGCATTGTTGACTTGTAATGAGGAGGGTGGCGTGAACTTCTGATTTCTCGTAACAAAGAGGACATCAGTTTTGCTGTGGTTAATCCGTAGGTTCTGTAATAGGAGCCATTCTGCTACCGCTTCAAAGCATCTTAATATTGGTGAGAAGTCTGGTTGATCGATCTTGAAAGGTATGTAAATCAGGATGTCATCTGCATAGGCCAGGCATTGAACATTGAAGGAGCGGATTAAAGCACAGATTGGTTGCATATAGATGTTAAACAGCAATGCAGATAGGGATGAACCCTGAGGCACACCTTGTTTCAGTGGAAATGGATCTGAGGTCTTGGGGCCTGATTTGACTTGTTGCCATCTGTTGGTCAAGTAGGATTTACACCATGCAAGAGCAGAGCCTTGTATTCCTTTCTCTATGAGACGGAGTAGTAGTGTCTCATGGTTCACCGAGTCAAAGGCGGCAGCGATGTCCATAAAGATGAGCACAAATCCTTGGTGGATGTTTTCGAGGCCTGTGACTAGGTCGTTGAAGAGGGTTGTGAGGATGGTGTCAACACCATGTGCTTCCCTGAAGCCATGTTGGGAGGGGTCAAGTGGTGCTACAGTGTCGATGTGCTGTTGAATTTGTTGCTGGACCACCTTCTCAATGATTTTTGCAAGCAGGGAGATGCTTGAGATTGGTCTGAAGGATTCAACTTTAGAGGGGTCGAGTCTGCTGTTCTTCAACAGTGGACGAATTGATGTATACTTTAAGCTCTGTGGGAAGGACCCTGTTGAGAGAGATTGGTTCAGAATTCTGCTTATGGCAGGGCTGAGGTCGTAGCGCAGCTCTTTAATCCAGCTAGCTGGGCAGGGGTCATTGGGAGCAGTGGTGAGGTTAATGGATGAGATAATGTCTTGGATCTCTTTGTTGGATACCTCACGGAACTTGAGTAGAGGGGTTGGATGGGGAGTTTTGAGTGGGGTGGAGAGGGTTATGGAGGTTGCATTCATGTTAGTTTGGATCATCTTCAACTGTAGATAGTTGGAGTAGTCCTGTGGCTGGGGCATGGGTGGTTGAGCGAGTGCTGGGTCACCTGTTAAGGACTTTACTATACTGAACAGGTCATGTGGTTTGTTCAGCGACCGCTTTAGTATATCAGAATGGTAATGTTTTCTTTTTTCCATCGTCTTTGTTCGGTGTGTTTGTAGGTGAGAGGAGTAAGCGCAGAGTGCCTTGGAGGTCTGGGTTTGGCGCCACTGTCTCTCGAGCTTGCGTAGGTGGAGGAGCGATGCTCTCAGGTCTTCAGAGTACCATGGTGCATGTTCCCGTTTCTTTGGATTCTTGCTAGTGGTTGGGAGGTAGGTGGCGGTTCTGAGGGCATCGTCCCAGTGGGATACCAATTCATCTGGTTCAAGAGATGTATTGATAAGGAGAGGTAAGACCTTCTCAAGGACTTTGTCCTTAACGAGGGGCCGAAAGCGTGTTGTCATGGTTCTGGGAGGGCCCTGTGCTTTACTTATTGCTATTGCTGTGGAGGTTGGTGGGTATGTGAAATGTGAGAAGGTTATGGTCGGACCAAGGTACTGGAGTTATGGAAGTCACAAGGCAATGGGTTGAGTTGATAACAGTCAGGGGAGCGAAGATCAGGTCAAGTTTGTTTCCCTTAGAGTGGGTGGGAGAGTTGACGAGTTGCTTGTAGCCCAGGTCGTACATCGCTTCAAGGAAGGCTGATGAATGTGCATCTTGCAGGGAAGGCAGGTTAAAATCTCCTATTAACCAACTTGGGGAGCGTGGGTTATTGGAATTGCAAGCAAAATCAATTGTTGGAAGGTCATCTGGTGAGGCCGTTGGTGATCGGTACAGTAGGTTGATTGTACAGTGTTCATTTGTTACTGTGATCATGTCAAGATGGGTTGTGCTGGTGGCGTTGCTTAGATTAAATTGGAGTTCGGATCTGGTGAGGATGAGTGTACCGCCTCCCTTCTGGTTGGTCCTATGGCAGGCTTAGATAGAGAAACCTGCTGGTGACATCTGATTGGTGAGAACGTTGTCACATTCGGATAGCCATGTCTCTGTTATCATTAGGATATCGAGGTCGTGATGGGATGTCAGGTCATTGACTACAGGCCATTTCGAACGTATTGACCTGGCGTTTATAAGTGCGCACTTGAGTATGCATTGGTGATTGTATTTCTCAGTTTGGCTGTTCTTAAGGTTTTGCAAGGGGTTGTGTAGCAGATGAGGATGGGCTGTGTTATTTCTTATTGTGGTGTGGCGGGGGATTTCAGGCCATCTTCTCCCATTGTTGTGGAGGATTGGGATGTGACTGATGCCGGGGTTGAAGGCATGCGATAGGGAGGAGGATAAGAGTTAGGGACAGGATTGGGTGCATTTTTAGGGTGACCTATGTAAGAAACTTACTCAGGTATGGGGTCAGCAAGTCTAGATACAGAATTACAGAGATAACACAATAAGGCAGGATTAGGCCAGTGTTGTAGAAGTACACAGTGTAGCAGCAATGTATCAACAGTGTAGCAAAGGCAGTATAGGCTATAAGGAGTAGACAATGTAACAGCAATGTAACAACAGTGTAGCAGCATTGTATCAGATAGGGCAGAACAGTGTAAATAGAAATATATCAGGAATGTACAGCACTGTGTTAAATTAGGGCAGGACTATCCTGGAAGGTTGTAGGGATTAGCAACAGCATTACGGCAGAGTATCTATTGGGTAGGTGGTGTATGTGAGCAAGCCTTGCAAGGTAGTAAGGGTTGCTCAAAAATAACAGTTCAAGATTCAGTTTAGTCATGGGTTACAGGATGGAGAGACCTCTTTAAAACAATGGTCTACCTCGTGGTCCGGAGCATGTTCTTCCTCTTTGTTTTGCCGAGATGTATCGGCTAGGGAGGTAGTGTTCATTCAGGGGTGTCGAGGATAATGGTCTGGGCCTGCTGTATAGGATATGCTCCGGGCTCAGAGGGGCTCACGCCTAAGGGCCACGCCAAAGGGCCCTCAGGCGCGGGCCCGACAGGTGCGGGCGCGCCTGGCTGGCGCTCCTTAAGAAGCAGAGCTCAGGCTGCCCCGATTGTGCAGCTCACGATGAAGAGGCGGTCCGGTGCTCTGGCGGGCTCGATCCTCTGCGGGAGGAGAGCAGATGGCCGCCGGAGTGCAGGGCTGAAAAAGTATAGAAACATAGAAATATGATGACAGAAAAAGACCATATGGCCTATCTAGTCTGTCCTTCCATAACAACTACAACAGTCCCCTTTTTACCTTTAGAGATCCTCTGTGTTTGTCCCATGCTTTTTTGAATTCAGTTACTGTCCTCATCTCTACCATCTCCACTGGGAGACTATTCCACGGATCCACTACTCTTTTCGTAAAGAAATATTTCCACATATCACTCCTGAATCTATCTCCCTTCACCCTCATCCCATGTCCCCTCGTAGCAGAACTTGCTTTCAATTGAAAGAGGCTCTCTCCCTGAACATTTATGCCACAGAGGTATTTAAACATCTCAATCATATCACCTCTATCCCGCCTTTCCTCTAAGGTGTACATATTAAGATCCTTCAGTCTGTCCTCATATGCTTTATAATGAAGACCACTAATCATTTTAGTAGCCACCCTCTGCACCGACTCCATCCTGTTCACATCCTTTTGAAGGTGTGGTCTCCAGAATTGCACACTATACTCCAAATGAAGTTGCACCAAAGACTTATACAGAGGCATTATCACCTCCTTTTTTCTGCTAGCCATTCCTCTCCGTATGCACCCAAGCATCCTTCTAGCTTTTGCCGTCGCCTTTTCTACCTGTTTAGCTACTTTAAGATCATCAGACACAACCACGCCTAGGTCCCACTCTTCTTTAGTGGACAAAAGTACTTCACCCCCTATAATATATTGCTCCTTGGATTGCTGCAGCCCAAATGCATGACCTTACATTTTTTAACATTAAATCCCAGCTGCCAAATTCTAGACCATTCTTCAAGCTTAGCTAGATCCCTCCTCATGTTATCTACCCCTTCCTGGGTGTCTACTCTATTGCAGATTTTGGTATCATCCGCAAAGAGGCAAACCTTACCTGAAAGCCCTTCCGCTATATCACTAACAAAGATGTTAAAAAGAATCAGACCAAGGACAGATCCCTGGGGCACACTACTGATAATATTCTTCTCCTCAGAGTGAGCTCCATTTACTTGTACTCTTTGTTGCCTCCCACCCAACCAATTTCTAACCCAAGCAGTAACTTTAGGGTCCATCCAGGAAGAAGCAGGAATGCAGTTGCCACAAATGGGTAACATCGGCACCGATGGGGCACGCTCCCCAGCGTCCAGTAGAAAAGCTTTTGGGGGCACTCCACTGCGCTTATGTGTGTGCCTTTCCAACTCCTCTCCTAAGTTTTTCATTTTCTATAGAGCCAGCAGGACATGCTGTCCTGTTACCGTCAAAAAAACTTTTAATTTCGGTGTGAAACATCGTGTTTCTGCCTTCCCGTTAATGCCGGTCTGTCGAGTCTGACACCGATCCCGATATAAAACAAATGACAAAATTAAAAAAGAAATATCTTTTTTTTTCTTTCATGTGGTCTTACCACTAGATTAGGCCTTTAAGCCTCCATAGACAATTTTTTCAGGCATGGAAAAACCAACTAGTGGTTTTAAAAAAAAAAAAAATGTACCAAGTGTGCTGGTACCATATCAGTTACTGATATGACTAGTGTTTAAAATGTTTGGGACCTGACTGTCAACCCAATTCTTATTCTTTGTGTCCGCAAATGACAAAGAGGACTAAAGAACCAAGCCAGAGAGTACGGATCATTGTTTGCCTTGGACTTAATGTCAGTGGCTTTCACTTCTTCAATAGCATTGATTTCCTTTTAGGGATCTCAGGTTTCTTCAAAGTCCAAACATAAAAGTAAGTCAAAGTCTCTGGCCGCTCCAAAATCATCGGCATTGAATACCGATTCTGAGACCAGAGAGAAGTTCCAGCACAAGCATCATGACTCCCCCAGAGGTGCTTCTGATGCAGACCAGACAGCCAAACAGCCCCGGCAGAAGGATCTCTCTTCTAAAGCACAAGAGGGGCTCAGAGATGCTCTCCAGCAATCAACCTCCGGAGAGCTACCGGTTCCATGTTCTGGGTTGGTGGCTCAGAGCCCCATTGATGATCCCACCCAGACATCAGCCATTCCCCTAGACCAGCACATGCTGGCTCTCAAGAGGAGTTTAGCTGCACTCTTGGCATCCTCGGTACCGATAACATAGAGAGCTCCAGGAGTGTAGGCTTCAACACCAAGCCTACAGTCAGGTGTAGTGGCCCTGATGCCTGCCTTAGAACCGGCACTGACAGAACCTTCGAGGCTGCTACCATCACTGGATACCTGTGGTTTCAGTCTGTGCCAATCGACTCAAGCTGACACGGCTCTCAGTTCCGATACTTCCAAGCATCGGTATCTGCATCGACCTTCGACATCTATGAAACATCGAGATTGAATCCAAGATCACCGATACATTGTTTTTACCAGAATCTGATTCCAGTTCTTCAGATTCTGACAAGGGATCGATCAATTCCAAGGAACTTCCAGGCATCCCTTTGGACCCTTCGCCACCCCAAGAATGACATCAGTTCCCACTGAAAGATATGTCCTTTCAGGACTTCATGCATGACATGGCAGCAGGACTTGCCATTACAGTGGCCTTGGAAAAAGAACCGAGGGCAGAGGAATTGGAGATACTCCAATACCCTCCCATGCCCAAGAAGGCAGCTACGTTACTGATGCATTGAATCCTACAGGATCTGATGCGCCACATGTGGGAAGCCCCACTTATGGTTCCGCCTCTCAGCAAAAGGCTCGATACCATGTACTGCATACCAGAGTGCCTAGGTGTCCAGAAACCTCAGTTTCCCCACCACTCAATAAAGAACTCTAATAATCATTCATCCATGCTACCTGGCAGAGACTCAAGGACACTCAATGCCTTTGGGCATCGATGCTTCCAAGCATGCATGTTGGCCTCCAGAATAAACTCTTACATGCTATACATGGGTATGTTTCCAAAAGATGTCACCAGGGAACTGGAGACTTTCATCACCGTGCTTCCTGAGGATAAGCGGAGTGCATATCAGATACTCATCAAGCAAGGCCAAAATAGAAGTTTCTTACCAGTGCCTCTTTTGATGCCTTTGAATCAACAAGCAGAGCTTCAGCAGGCTGCATTGGGGTTCAAACATTGGCCTGGTTACAGGTCTCAGACCTCGAACGACAGGTCCAGGATAAACTGGCCAACATCCCATGTACTCGAGAGAGCCTGTTCAGCAAGGGTTGGAGGGAGAAAGCAAGGGAGATTGAAACAGGAAAACATGTGACCCATCCAAGAGGAAGGCTCTTCCCAATAAATCTTTTTACCTAAAAAGAAGAGATACTATCCTTCTTACCTGCCTTCTGTTGCCTATCAGCCTCCGCAACCTCAGCAGAGACAACAGGGACCTTGCCAGTTCAAGAAGCCCAAGGCTCAACCAGCTGCACAGGTACAACCTGCGCCTGGCTTTTGACATCTTCCTGGAGAGCATTGTCAATCTGCCCCTAGAGGGTTTTCCCAACCCCTCTACATAGCTGACAGACTTTGTCATTATGCCCACAGGTGACACCTCATAACATCAGAGAAAACTGAGTTACTTACCTGTAACAGGAGTTCTCCGTGGACAGCAGGATAAGTCAGCCACACTTGGTGACTTCATCCGACGGCGCCTAGACGGAAGTACTCTCCATAGCTCAGAAGGGCTTTTTGCCCTTCTGAGCATGGGCCAACTGGCCCCACCCCCTGCCCGCCCCTAGCTAGCCAGTACGTCACTAGGACGGAAGGCTGACCCCCTACCCAGGGGAGGTGGGTGGGTAAGTGTGGCTGACTTATCCTGCTATCCACGGAGAACTCCTGTTACAGGTAAGTAACTCCGTTTTCTCCTAGGACAAGCAGGATGAGTCAGCCACACTTGGTGCCTCCCAAGCTGCCATGTGCTGTGGTGGATGGGGGAAGGCCGAGATCAGACACCTTACCCAGGCTGGATGTTTATTGGTGTGCCCTGGGACTCTTGCGATATCATCTTTAGGTGGGCCACGCCATAAGCCGCCTGGTGGCAGTGCCAACATGTATGTGTAGCGTGCAGTGATAAGAGGCGTGTGGCCCTGAGATGCCGCTTGGCATGTAGTCCCAATTCACGCATGTGCCGCAGCAGTGGTTGTGAGAGAAAAACTCTCAATGGCGGCCGCAGGGATGTGGAAGTAGGAATAGAGCATGGGGGAAGTCACCGCGATCAAGGCGAGCCACCCAGTATCAATATTGCGCTACAAGAGGAATATCAGCAGTGCTACAAGTGTGATGTGAATTGGACCATAGACGCAACGTCCTAAGGCATGGGTCAGTTAATGGCCTGGTCATGTGTAACCAGGCAGGAGGTGGCATCTAGCTTTGAGACCGCCAGGCAATGCGTTTGCCTATGCTGCGTGCAGTCTGTCACAAATTGGAACATTCACACCGCAACGGCCATGAGGCAGTTCGCGGCCTGGTTAGGTGTCCAGGTAGGAGGTGACAGTCAAGACCTTGAGACTGCCAGGCAGTGCGTCTGCCCATGTTGCGTGTAGTTTCAGTGTTAGCGGGTGGCCCTGCACAGTACGGGCCATAGCCTGGCGATTGACCTCTTTGGGCCGCTAGAGTCCTGTGTTTGCCTGTGGCATTGCTTGAGCCCTAATTTGTGCCCCTGGCCTGGCCAATCTGGGCAGGTGGAGGCGCATGCAGAATGGGACCGGGTGGCAAGTTGATTGTGAACACATGTGACAAAGCGTTGGGTCCTTTGTCTCTGGTGCACTGCTGCGTGTATGTCCTGGGCATGCAGCTGTTGTTCAGTGTGAGTGGGTGTTTGAGGTCCTGATGTAGTCGGAGTCCTAGCACCACAGGGCGGGCTCCGGATAGGGTGTCGGTGGTTCGAATGCCTGGTCAGTGTGGAGGGTCGATGCGACCTCCCGAAAACTGCCGGTGGGGCAACACATGGAGCAGTTGCGATCAATTCGTGTGTGCTAGCCGGTGAGCTTGCAGGGTGTGCAGTTCATTGCTGTCCATGGCAGGAGTGGTCGCCAGGGGAGAGGTTGTTGCTCTGGGGTTCGCTGCTCTCTTGGGCCGAGCAATCGCTAGAGGCAGTGGTCGCACCGCTGCTTGAGCAAGGATAATGTATATGTCCCGAGAGTCCAGGTCCTAGAGGACGGTGAGTGCGGCTATGGCGCAGTCGCCTGTGATAAGCTTAAATCGGGAGGCCGTGGTTTTGCAGGTCCTGGAGAGGAACCAGTCCCTGATTTGAGGATTACATTGTGGCTGAGCTTGCCACAGGCGAATTTTCATGGGATGGACCAGCTGAGTGCCACGTACAGGGTGAGGTATTTGGGCCTCTGCAGAAAAACATGGTGTGCCTGGTGATCTGCTGGAGTGCCTTGGATATGAGCGGGGACCGAGAGCTATCGACCACGCTAGCCGGATACCTGGAAGGCATCCGCAGAGGTGCCACGGTGGGAAACATAGAGGGCACCTGCGTAGGTGATGCGATGGGTGTTGGACCGAGGGGGGGTACTGAGCAGAAGGGTGTGTTTGGGGGTTTTTTGGTCACCTGATCACCCTTGTGTGTCTTCTGTAATCTGGCTGTCCGCTCAAACTGCATCCCTGGACAGGAGGGGGCGTGTAGAATTCCTTCTGCGCCCCTAGAGTGGGTACTTGTGAATTGGCGGATGCCATGAGTTTTCCTGTTGGGAATGTGAGAGCCATTTCCCCATGCCCCATTGGCATCGAACAAGGATGACTGGTTGTCCCTGTGGATCAGGTTACTCTGCTTTGGTGCCCATTGAGGCATCCAGAGCTTCAGTCGGTGAGAAAGGGGGGGGTGCATCACCACCGCAGGAGTGTTCCTCCCATCCTTGGTCTGGAGACCCAATGGAAGATTTGTGAGGAGCAGACCTGTGGCCTGCGGGGTAGGGCTTGAGCACTCCATCTGCTTGGTGGGAGGGAACGCCATGAGGCCTTGGTCCCAGCGGTGTTGATGTCGGGCCCAGCGAATCCCTGGGTTTGGGAGGGCAGACATAGTGCGTGACTTCTGCGGGTTGAAGGTTTGGTGACCACAACTCGGGGATACAGGAGACCCCGGTGGAGAACTTCAACAGTTGACGGTGACACTCCCCACATACAGGCGCTAGTCCCGTGGAAGCACCCCAGTGCTGCCTTGATGAATTGCAGCTCGAGCCTCTTGTTGGGCTGTCATGCTGAGCCGCAGCTCGTGAAGCTGAGGGGAAGGGGTCTGTATTGATAAGGTCATCCTGCACCTGGAGGCACCAGTATCCCTTGTGTTTGGTGGATAGGGAAGAATGCATCCTGTATGTCCAGCGTTAGTTTCAGGAGATGTTGATGGGGTGGACGACTCTCTGGATTCTCAGGGAATCGGAAAGTTAGGAGTCAACCAGTTTGAATAGCCTAGACACTGGGTAAGACAGTATTTGAGCAGTCATGCAGGCGAGCTGATGAGGCATAATTCTTCCAGGATGATCTGAACGGCTATATTGTTAACTTAATCTTTTACGGAAATACGGACCTGAAGGAAAACCATCAGGCTGCCCTCTTCATGTATGGCATGGAGGGCACTTACTCATTGCCTCTCCTCCGAGGACCCTAGAGGTGTTCTGTGAGGAGCTTGTCATGCTTTGGAGGCAATGAGACTTTAGAGGCCCAAGGGTAAACAGTCAGCACAGATGCATCGCTGCTGGGAGTTGGAAGCGATGCTCCCTGTGAGATGACAGAGCGCTAACCACGAGGCTGCATTCCTGTCCTGTACCGGTGGGTCAGTGCTGCTTCCTGGTGACCACTCAGCCTCTGGGTATATCTGCCTGTATGGGTAGGCAGAGGTATCATGGATCCCGTGATACAGGGCTTGATGAACCCTTGGTCTAGTGGATCGAGGTGTTTCCCTGGCTCTCTGGGTGGCACACCTTGGTGAAGGCAGCGACGTCCCCCCATATCAGAGATCGATACGATGGAGGCATAAGGACATGGAAAGTAAGATATGCCATACTGTGTCAGCACAAGATCCTTTGAACCGTATCATTGTGCCGTTGGCCAATCTAGGTCATCGGTCTCCCCGAGACACAGGTTCCTCAATGCTTGTAATGGTCAAGCAGTAATATGCCTCCGTGGTGTAATGCGCCAGGAGGAGAGCCGGTTAGCTCCACAGCAAGGGAATATCGGATGAGGGTGGGAAATAGACCATGTGGTCTTTCTCATTTACCAGGTGAGCGCATTGCTTGCCGAGGTCTATTGGTTCCCAAGCCAGGCCGTTTCTCCATTTGTAGCGGCGGTAACTTGTAGGTACATTGGCTACTGCTCTGTAGGAAGGAGTCTGCTGGTGCTAGGTCGCTACCATTAGATTGGCTGCTTCTTCCCTGCATCTCTGAGAGTTCCTTGGAGCCGTAGGACCCTGCCCATGGCGGCTTGATACCCATCTGAGGCTACCGAAGACTGGTTCCAGCTTAGACTCACCAAAAAAACTCCCCAGGGATTTTGGATCCTTTATTCAGCCCAGAGGGAGGCAAGGTTTTGAACCTGTCTTTCCTGGCTATTAGCCCTGTGCTCAACTTCCCTATCAGTACCTAAGGCATGTGTAGTGAACCACGTCCCCTCTAGCCTCTAGTGCTTTGAAGCAGGGCTAAGGAGTAGGCATTGGACTGGGAGAGCCTCCTGGTGTTAGAGCCGCAAGCATCAAGGAAGGCAACCACCTTCCATCGGGCAATGAAAGCACAGTGTGGGCTCAATGGAGCACAAGTGTGGCCGCAACGTAGGAGGGGGAACTGCCCCACTATTAGGAAAAACCTTGGCCCTCATAGTGGTTGCAGATGCAGGAGGTCGCCTGTGACTCGATCTGGGCGCACAACTCGTGGACCTGCATCTCACCTTCGCTTTACAGTGCTGGTTGCAGATGCAGGAGGTTGCCTGTGATTCGGGCTGGGCGCACAATTCGTGGACCTGCATATCACCATCGTGTTACAGTGCTGCCGGTGAAAGATTCCGGCGCTGTAGTGAAGTTCCTCTGCGCCGACAGGGACCGCTCCCGGGCTCCCCATTGTAATGGCGCCAGCCAATGGTGGCGCGGGGGTGGAGCCAGAAGAGCCAATGATGGTGTTCGTTGTGGAGCCCGACATGAGAATCCTCGCCAGTGGAGCAGTTCGTCCTGGCCAGCCAATGGAGCTAGGGAGGTTCTGGAGGCTAAATTTAGGCTTTTAGGTAGGAAGTTGAAATCCAGAACTTCCAGGGTAGCATTCTCCAAAATGCTTCCTTTCCATGCGCAGGACCCAAAAGGCAGGCAGAGCTTTGGAGTCTTAATGTGTGGATGAGACGATGGTGCAAGGAAGTGGGTTTTGGATTTGTTAGGAACTGGGGAACATTCTGGGTTAAACAGTGGCTTTCCTGAAGGGATGGGCTCCACCTTAACTGGGATGGAACCAGGCTGCTGGTATTAACCTTTAAAAAGGAGATAAAGCAGCTTTTAAAATAGATAATAGGGGAAAGCCGACAGTCGCCCAAGAGCGCATGGTTCGGAACAATGTATCCTTGAAGAATACTAGCAAAAGGTTGAAGTTAAGGCATCAGCAGAGAGGTTCAAATAAAGACAAAAGTAGCCCAAATGCCCTTGAGTACAGAGCACAGAGCTTAAAGATTCCAAATCAACAGCTCATCAGCTAATCAAGTGCTGTTCAAGGCAAACCCTGTCCACATGAACGTGAAGACTTTCTGTATATAGTTAACCTGTACTTAGTTCATTTTTGAATTCTTAAATTCCTGTTCCTACCTACAAATCAAGTTCTTCTGTAAAACGTTTGTTCTTGTTCTATGTAACGGGTTCTTTGTAAACCGCCCCGATCTCTGGAAGGGACGGTATAGAAATGTAACAAATAAATAAATTACCCTTGCCTACTGATAGCCATTTTAATATAAATAAAATAGAGCCTCTAAAATGCTTGTATGCAAATACAAGAAGTCTAAATAAAAATAAGATGGGAGAGGTAGAATATATAGCACTAAATGAGAGGTTAGATATGATTGGTATCTCAGAGACATGGTGGAAGGAGGACAACCAGTGGGACACTGTGATACCTGGGTAAAAACTATATAGTAATGATAGAGCAGATCAAATTGGTGTAGGGGTTGCGCTCTATGTTAGAGAGGGCATTGAGTCACAAAGGATTAAAGTTTTTTGCAGGAAACAAAATTCACTGTAGAATCTCTATGGATTGAAATTCCATGTAAAAAGGGGAAGGGGAAGGCGATAGCAGTGGGGGTGTACTATCAACCACCTGGCCAGAAAGACAAATGGTTGATGAAATGCTCAAAGAAATCAGGGAGGCTAACAAAAGTTACAGAACAGTAATAATAATGGGTGATTTCAATTACCCCAGTAACGACTGGGTCAGTGTCATGGCAGAACATGCTAGGGCGATAATGTTTCTAGATGAAATAAATGACTGCTTCTTGGAGCATCTGGTTCATGAACTGACCAGAGGGGAAGCTGTTTTGGACCTAGTCCTTAGTGGAACACCAGATCTAGTGCAAGAGATAAGGTTGTTGGGGCCACTTGGCAATAGTGATCATAGCATGATCGCCTTTGATTTAATTAGTGGAGGAGGGATAGTAAGGAAATCCACAGTACTACCTTTTAACTTTCGAAAGGGAAACTATATGATAAAATGAGGAAAACAGTTAAGAAAAAACTAAAAGGAGCAGTTGCAAAGGTTAAAGACGTACATCAGGCTTGGCTGTTGTTGAAGAATACTATCTTGGAAGCCCAGACCAGCTGTATTCCACGCTTTAAGAAAAGTGGAAGGAAGTCCAAAAAACTGCCAGCATGGTTTAAAGATGAGGTCAGAGAGGCTGTTGTTGCCAAAAAAAGCATCTTTCAGGAAATGGAAAAAAGAGCCAAACGACGAAACCTGGAAACAGCACAATCACTGGCAAGTCAAATGCAAGGCATTGATAAGGCAAGCAAAGGGAGAATTTGAGAAGAAGCTTGCTGCAGAAGCAAAAACACGAAGTAAAGACCTTTTCAAGTACATTCGTAGCAAAAAACCTGTGAGAGAGTCAGTTGGTCTATTAGATGATAAAGGGGTTAAAGGAGTACTAAGAGGCGACAAGGCGATAGCGGAGAGATTGAATGAATTCTTTGCTTCAGTCTTTACTGAGGAAGATGTAGGGATGTTACCCATGACTGAAGTGGTATTTAAAGGTGCGGAAGAATTGAAGGAAATATCGATACATCGGGAAGATGTATTACAACTATTAGATAAACTGAAAAGTAGCAAATCACCTGGGCCGGATGGTATACATCCAAGGGTGTTGAAAGAACTGAAATACGAGATTACAGACCTGCTATTAGTAATCTGTGAACTATCATTAAAATCATCTCTAATACCTGAAGATTGGAGGATCGCCAATGTAACACCAATTTTTAAAAAGGGTTCCAGGGTTGATCCGGGAAACTACAGACCGGTGAGCCTGACATCAGTACCAGGAAAAATGGTAGAAACCATCATAAAGAATAAAATTACTCAGCATGTAGATAGTCATGACCTAATGGGAGACGGCCAACATGGCTTTAGACAAGGAAGATCTTGTCTTACTAATCTGTTATGTTTTTTTGAAGGAGTGAATAATCAGGTGGACAAAGGTGAGTCGGTTGATATTGTGTATCTGGACTTTCAGAAAGCCTTTGACAAGGTCCCTCATCAGAGACTTTTGGCAAAACTAAAGAGTCATGGGATAGGAGGCAGTGTACTATTGTGGATCAGGAACTGGTTAAAAGATACAAAGCAGAGGGTAGGGCTAAATGGCCAATTTTCCCAATGGAGAAAGGTAAATAGTGGTGTACCCCAGGGATCTGTGCTGGGTCCGCTGCTTTTTGACATATTCATAAATGACCTGGAAAGTGGAATAACGAGTGAGGTTATCAAATTTGCAGATGACACAAAACTATTTAAAGTTGTTAAAACCCAAGAGGATTGTGGAAATTTGCAAGAGGATCTTGATAAATTGGAAGACTGGGCATCAAAATGGCAGATGAATTTTAATGTGGACAAGTGCAAGGTTATGCACCTAGGGAAGAACAACCCAAACTATGGTTACACGATGCAAGGTTCCACATTAGGAACCACCACCCATGAAAAAGATTTAGGCATCATTGTGGATACCATGTTAAAACCCTCTGCCCAGTGTGCAGCAGTGGCCAAGAGAGCAAATAGAATGCTAGGTATGATAAGGAAAGGAATGGAAAATAAAACAAAAGATATTATAATGCCTCTATATCGTTCCATGGTGAGACCGCACCTTGAATATTGTGTGCAATTCTGGTCGCCGTATCTTAAAAAGGATATAGCGATTTTAGAAAAGGTTCAGAGAAGAGCCACCAAAATGGTAAAGGGGATGGAAGGATACTCCTATGAAGAAAGGCTAAAAAGGTTAGGGCTCTTTAACCTGGAAAAGAGACGGCTGAGGGGAGATATGATAGAAGTCTATAAATTAATGAACGGAGTGGAACGGGTAAACGTAGATCGATTGTTTACGTTATCAGAATATAGAAAGACTAGGGGACATGCACTGAAGCTACAGGGTAAACTATTTAAGACTAATAAAAGAAAATATTTTTTCACTCAACATGTAATCAAACTCTGGAATTTGTTACCGGATGATGTAGTAAAGGCCGTTAGTGTAGCTGGGTTTAAAAAAGGTTTGGACAAGTTCCTGGAGGAAAGGTCCATAAACCATTATTAAGAAGGGACCCAGGATATCAATGCTTGAACCAATACAAGCATTGTGGAACTTGTGTCCCTTGGGGAAACTGCTAGGTACGTATGACCTAGATTGGCCACTGTTGGAAACAGAATACTGGGCTTGATGGACCTTGGTCTGACCCAGTATGGCATATCTTATGTTCTTATGTTCTTAGTCCTTAGTGGAACACCAGATCTAGTGCAAGAGATAAGGGTGTTGGGGCCACTTGGCAATAGTGATCATAGCATGACTGTGTTCAATTTAAAAAATGTAGGAGGGATGGCAAGGAAATCCACAATACTAGCTTTAAACTTTCAAAAGGGAGACTATGATAAAATGAGAAAATAGTTAAGAAAAACTAAGGGGATTAGTTGCAAAGGTTAAAGATTTGCATCAAGCATGGGTGGTGTTTAAAAATATTATCTTGGAAGCCCAGACCAGCTGTATTCCACGCTTTAAGAAAAGTGGAAGGAAGTCAGAAAAACTGCCAGCATGGTTTAAGAAAAATGACAGCAAATAAGACTATACAACCTATTCAGTCTGCTCTTCCATATAAACTACTAAGTCCTTTTTTCACTTATAGATCCTCTGTTTGTCCCATGCTTTCTTGAAGTCAGATGCAGTCCTTGCGTCTACTGCTTCCAATGAGAGGTAATTCCATGCATCTACCGCTCTTCTGTAAAAAAATATTTCCTCAGATTATTCCTGAGTTTATCCCCTTTCACCTTTCTCTTATGACCCTTCGCTGCAGATCTCTTTTTCTGTTGAAAGTGGTTCTTCTGTGCATTTATGCCATGGAAGTAGTTAAATGTCTTATATCGTCCCCTCTTCCCGCAGGCGAGAGAGACAGGGTGAGGAGAAGGATTCGGAAAGTACCGAGAAAGATGTAGAAGAGAGAAAAGAGTAAAACCAGTGTAGAACAGTTCCATAGATACCGAAATCTTCAATTAAATCTCTGCCCATATAGCACTGCTCTTCCTTCCTTTCTTCTTCTCTTGTCTTTTATGAAAAATAAATTATACCGAATTATAATTTTATGTATTTATTAGCATTTTTTATATACTGCCTTTCAGTGGTATCAAGGTGATTTACATCAAACCAAAACAAGAAGGGTTACATGGAACATGGTGCAATTAACTAGGTACAGGCAACTAGAATCATAATGCTACGAACTATTTACATTTGAAGTGATAGTATCGTATTTACTGTCTGATCGGTAGGCTGACAATTATTTACATTTAAGGGGTGTACAGTTCGTACTTTGTATTTCAGTCATTTCAGGGTTTTGGCTGTGAGTGAAGTTAGCTGTCTGTCCCATAATATTTCTGGAATACGTGTGTTTTTAGCATCTTCCTGAAGTCCTTTAAATCATTAGTTGCTCTAAGATTAGCTGGAAGGGTTTCCATTGAGTGGATCCGTATATGGAGAAGGTACGATGGCATATTTCTTGTGTACTGGTTGTTTGGGAATTTTAAGGAGGTTCGTGTGTTAGTCTGTTCTTGGTCTGTTATGTGAAGGCATGGGTATGAGGGATTGGAGACAGCCTGCAGTAAGGTTAAGGTGTTCATGGTTGCTTTGTATTGTATTCGAGCTTTGATGGGCAGCCAGTATAGCCCTTTTAATACATGGGTGATGTTCTCTCGTCTAGGTGTCCCTGATATTAAGTGAGCTGCAGACTTTTGTGCCATCTGAAGTGGAAGGCGTGTACCTTTTTGGTAGGCCTTGGAGGATCGAGTTGCAGTAGTCCCAGATTGGAGTAATGATTGCTTGGCAGACCATTTATTTATTTATTTATTTAATAGTTTCTTCTATACCGCCCCTTCCAGAGATCAAGGGCGGTTTACATTGAACAGTTAACAAATTTCGTATACTAGTGTATACTTTACATGGAACATTGTATTAACTATATGGAACATGGTTTTAACTATATACAGGTAGTAATGCATAAAACATAACGGAACTTAATTACAAAAGGTTATTTACAAGAGCAGTAATAACAACAGATTGGATAAGACTTTTGTGTGTTGGGTAATGTATGTAAGTAATGTAATGGAAGGATTTCTTGTATTAGTCGTTTGTCCTATCTTGGGTGCTGTGGATGTGTTTCTGTGATTGTTGGGGAGAGGTTCTCTGTTGATAGGGGATTTCAAAATGGTTTGTGAAAAGGTAGGTTTTAAGTTATTTTTTGAATTGATAAAGGTCTTTTATCATGCGAATGGTTAGTGGGAGATCATTCCAGAGAGTGGGGGCAGCGAAGGAGAAGGCCCTGTCACTTGTAGTTGCTTTAGTTTTTCTGATGGTTCTTTTTATGTTGAGGGAATGAATTGCGTTTTGTCTGCGCATTCTAGTTTCTGATGGGGGGTGTATTAGGGTGTATTAGACCATGGGGAATAGGTTGTGGTCGAGTAACGGATGGAGGTTATGTAGGGTTCTTATCCAATATACGATATCTGGGAGTAATACTTGATCAAAGATTAGACTTCAAGGAACATATAAAACGCACCGTAAAGGCGGTTTACTTCAAGATTAAAACCCTTCGTCACCTAAGACCTATGATGGAGTCTGATGACTTCTGCACCATCTTCCAAGCTCTGGTCACGCCGCACTTTGATTATGCTAACATAATACTCCATGGCCTGCCAAAGATAACAATCAACCCTCTACAATTAGCCATGAATGCAGCAGCCCGTATCCTCTGCGGATCATCAAAGTGTGAGCACATCTCCCCCATTCTAGAGAAGCTTCATTGGCTCCCAATAAGCTGCAGAATCCGATATAAGGCCATCCTTACTACCTTTAGGGCCTTCAATAATATTTCTCCAGCATCCATCTCTGATCTCATCTCACACACAACAAACAACAGATCCAGGAGATCTCCAGCTGTTGACACCCTACTTATACCAAAGGTTTCCATAAAAGTTAACCAGTTATCCATCAATAGGTCATTTTCGAACTATGCTCCTAGGTGTTGGAACAAACTCCCTCCCAACATCAGAGCAATTAAGGACATTAAACAGTTCAAAAAAGCCCTTAAACACCACCTTTTCATCACACACTTTATACACCTAAAGACCCCTTCCCCTCCTCCACCCTCTCAACCTCATACCTACCCTAACTAACTGCACAGATTATATATATTACCTACATGTATTTTGCTAGAAATGTATATGATTTCCCTGTTTACTTCCATGTTAATATTCCTGTTATTTGTAAAATAGGTCTGATATATCTGACCAGTGTTATATTGTTTCAATGTAAACCGCACTGATGACAAATAGCGCGGTATATAAGAAATTTTAAATAAATAAATAATGTCGCTGCAGTTGTTTTCTTAATGTGTGCTTGGAAATTGAATTTCTGGTCTAGGATCACACCAAGGAATTTGATTTCAGATTTGATGTGGATATCGTGGTTGTTGAAGGTAATTTTCTCAATCGGGATGTAGTTGGGGGTCTATGTTCACAATCAGTGCCTCAGTTTTGCTTAAGTTGAGTGTGAGTGAGTGTTCATGTAACCAGTGGGCCACTTTCTTGAGACAAGAGGGATGGAGAAAAGGTCAGGGTTCCTTGTTGCAATTGGGGTGTACAGCATAATGTCGTCTGCATAGATATGAAACATTATCCCATGTTTCCGGAGGATGTTACATATGGGCTGGATGTATAAGTTAAATAAGAGGGCTGAGAAAGCTGATCCTTGAGGCACTCCTTCGTGAATTTGAAATGGTTCTGATGTCCTGGTTTGTACTTTAACCTGTTGTGTGCAGTCAGATAAGAATGAGGGAAACCATCTTAAGGGTGTCGCAAGTAATGTTCCTGCCAGACCGTTCCAGAGGTTCAATAAACTTCAAAACAACATCAGCTCCTAGAGATACTGTTTTGTCACGAGTAACTGACTCTTCACGCCCTAGGTATGGCTTCATGTTGAATACATAATACGTTTCGGCATCTGCACACACCCATAACTTTATACCGTATCGGTCTGGTTTAGACTTGATGTATTGACGAAACGGACACTTGCCTCTGAACCCCAACAATTGTTCATCAACAGTCAAGTATGCAGATGGTGTGTACATTTTCATGCACTGAGAAATGAATAAATTCCAAACATCTCTGACTGGAGTAAATTTGTCATTGGCCCTTCGTGATTCACGGGTTTGTTTGTCATCAAATTGAAGAAAACTCAATATTTCTGCAAATCTTTTACCTGACATAACAGCTGGAAATATAGGATTCTGGATAGGACTTTTAGCCCAAGTTCTGCGTACAGATACTTTGTTCAACCTGAAAACACCACTCATGTACAGAAGACCCAATGTTGCTTGGAGCTCTTCCATTGTTACCTGCTTCCAGTCAGTACATGGTGGCTGCATTGCTTCAGCTCTACGTATGCCTTCAGAATTTGTGAAATCTAACACTGCTGACAATATATCTGGAGTTACAAACATGTCAAAAATATCCTTAGCATTAGTTATACCTCTGATCAGAGCAATTGGTCCAGAAGATTCTCTGACTATATTTGCTTCCCTTGTTCTTGATGTTGGCGGTACAGTTTTATTCCAATGCATGCCAGAACGAGCTGTGTAATGACTGTCAGTAACTTCCTCATTTTCAGAATGTGATTCAGAAGTTTCAGAATTGCTGTATGAAATGCTATCGTCATCACTTGTTTTATTTTCTTCGACAGCATCTTTCGCTTCACTGCCGCTATCATCAAGATCAAGCTGATCGGACTGGGCGGGAATGACTGCACTATCCGTATCAGCACCTTCAGTATCATTACTCAAACTATCATTACTGTCACTTTCTTCATTCAACCAACGTCTAATTTTTTCAGTTGCTGCACAGCTGCTGAAGCGTTTCGGGAGTGGCATTGTTTACCTTTGTCGTAAAAAATTTTAATCCACAGAAACAAACAAGGAACTGACGTCAGGTGACGTCATAAATGTAAGCAAGACGTTAGAAAACACAGGATTGTAATGTGGACTTGGAGTGGTGACTTTCTTTGCTGCTATAAAACAAAGGAGAGTGTTATTGTGCGAGTGTCGAAAATCACCCCTTGTTTGTTCAGCAGCATGCAGTACTGTATAAAAACGTTATTTTTGCAAACCATATGTATGAAAATACTTAAAAATGGTTCGTTGAGGAATACCTAGAGTACCAAAATACAATTTCTTACCATTTTGAAGAAAAAACACAAAAACCGACACCCGGGTCACCCCTGACCCGGGGGTAGTGTATCCGAGGGTTAAGATGATGTCCCTTTTTCCCATTTCTACAGAGGTACTTAATGTTTTACTTACCTGAGGACTTTTACTTACCTAGTGGCTTTCTTCACCCATGAACATAGTTCCTCTATGAATGTAGTTTAAAGCCATCTCTTGTCAGTCTGCTATGGAAGACACTTTGTGTCCAACTATCCAAGAAGGATCAATCTAATTTTCTGTTTTTATCAGTTTCTCACATTTTGTTTAAAGTTTTTAGAGAATCTATAAATCAAGAACATAAGAACATAAGATATGCCATACTGGGTCAGACCAAGGTCCATCAAGCCCAGTATCCTGTTTCCAACAGTGGCCAATCTAGGTCATACGTACCTAGCAGTATCCCCAAAAGACACAGGTTCCACAATGCTTGTATTGGGTCAAGCATTGATATCCTGGGTCCCTTTTTAATAATGTTTTATGGACCTTTCCTCCAGGAACTTGTCCAAACCTTTTTTAAACCCAGCTACACTAACAGCTCTTACTACATCCTCCGGTAACAAATTCCAGAGTTTGATTACACGTTGAGTGAAAAAATATTTTCTCTTATTTGTCTTAAATAGTTTACCCTGTAGCTTGTCGCGCCCTCGCCCCGCCTAGGCGGTTGCCTGACGAGGAAAGGGGGCGAATGTTCCTTTCAATTGTGAACTCCTGGGCAAAGGCCTCTGGGAGTTGTAGTTCCTTAAGCAATTAATTGTAGTTGTAATGAAGTGCTGAGCCGAGGGTTGAAAGCAACACAGGAAATTTTATTCGCCTCCCTTGATAACAGGAACTTCTAAGGAAGCTTGGCATATCACATGTACAGACTTTCCACAAGAAATAAAAAGGTTTGAAAACTTCTCAAAGGTATCAATTGCTCTTGCTTACTTCAACAAGGCAAAGGCTGTTTTTTCCAAAAGCAAAAGGCTTCAATTCACAGTGCTTAACTGAAACTAAATGTCCATTGAAAACTTTCAATGCAGCAAAACTCAGGTAATAAACTTTTCTTCTTGGCTTTAATTCCTTAAGGGTTTTAATTAGTTATTCCAGAGACTCTAAGCATTCCTTCTTAACAAGTCTCTTTTAAAACAGCAGCCATACTAATTAAAACTTCCTTCCTTCTTAGAACAACATGCACATCAAACAAATGGAAATTTCTTCAAGCTTATAATTCCAAAACATTCTTATTTTACTGCTATGGATAAATCACATTCCATTTCTTGCTCAGGTTCACTCAAGACATTATCACTTTCTCCAATGTCCATTGATTCACACTCAGAACACCCTGGTTCTGTAGCGTCGTTGAAAAACAGCTGTTCCCCTCGAGACCTCTCTCGGGACTCAGAGCTGTTATCAAAACAAGTTACTTCCTGGTCTTTTATCAAACGTTTTAAAAGCTTTAAAACATTCAGGCTTTCTTTGTTAAGAGGTTTTCTTACCAGCCCTTCCTGGGTTCTTGAACCTCCTGCAGGCTTCCTGTAACCCTGGTACTGGTTTAAACACTGGAGCTGGCTTTGGGGATATCCTTCCCTCAAACTGCTGTCTGGGAACCTTTCTTGAGACCTTTGGCTAAAATTCTTGCGAGCAATACCTTTTGGGATTCTCCTCAACAGTGCTTCACTGCCACTTCCCTGGTCATGCTGGTTCCTGGATAAATTAGCCCTTCCGTCTCTCTTCCTCCTGTAAGAGTGAGACTCCTGCTCAGACTGAGGTTCCTTCCCAGACTCCGCCTCTGAATCAGACTCAGCTCTTGATTCAGTTCCTTGCCTTGTGGCACCTGTAGCTTTCCTTCTTGCTCCTCCTCCTCCTTCTCCTCTCTTTCTCTCGTCTACCTTGCTCCCTGTTCTCTGGGGCTTATATGAGTGGGTCTGACCTGTATCTTTCCACCCCGCTCCCAGCTGTCTTGGATTACCACCCTCAGTTACCATGGAGCTGCGGCGTGGCCTTAGGACAGCAGCTTTGGACAGTTTTTTTTCAATGTTAGCTGCACTTTTAAAGTGACCATTCCCTGCACTTTCCTTCTGACTAGGGGAAACTGCTTGTGTTTTCTCTATTTCCATAGGCACCTGGCTGGCTTCGCCACCACAAGCTTCATTACATGTCCCCTAGTCTTTCTATATTCTGATAGCGTAAACAATTGATCTACGTTTACCCGTTCCACTCCATTCATTAATTTATTGACCTCTAACATATCTCCCCTCAGCCGTCTCTTTTCCAGGTTGAAGAGCCCTAACCTTTGTAGCCTCTCTTCATAGGAGTAGCCTTCCATCCCCTTTATCATTTTGGTGGCTCTTCTCTGTACCTTTTTGTAATAACGCTATATCCTTTTTAAGATACGGCGACCAGAATTGCACCCAATATTCAAGGTGCGGTCGTACCATGGAACGATACAGAGGCATTATAATATCCTTTGTTTTATTTTCCATCCCTTTCTTTATGATACCTAGCATTCTATTTGCTTTCTTGGCCCCCACTGCACACTGGGCGGAGGGTTTTAACGTTATCCACGATGACTCCTAAATCTTTTTCCTGGGTGGTGGCTCCCAACGTGGAACCTTGCATCGTGTAACCATAGTGTGGGTTGTTCTTTCCTAGGTGCATAACTTTGCACTTGTCCACATTAAATTTCATCTGCCATTTTGATGCCAGTCTTCCAATTTATCCAGATCCTCCTGCAGTTTTCTACAGTCCTCTTGGGTTTTAACAACTTTAAACAGTTTTGTGTCATCTGCAAATTTGATAGCCTCACTCGTTATTCCCTTTTCCAGATCATTTATGAATATGTCAAAAAATAGCGGTCCCAGTACAGATCCCTGGGGTACTCCACTATTTACCTTTTTCCATTGGGAAAATTGGCCATTTAGCCCTACCCTCTGCTTTCTATCTTTTAACCAGTTCCCGATCCACAATAATACACTGCATCCTATCCCATGACTTTTTAGTTTTGCCAAAAGTCTCTGATGAGGTACCTTGTCAAAGGTTTTCTGAAAGTCCAGATATACTATATCAACCGACTCACCTTTGTCTACCTGTTTATTCACACCTTCAAAAAAACATATCAGATTAGTATGTTTATGTTTATTCATACATTTGATAATACCGTTCAGGCCGAGAAGCATCAGAGCAGTTTACAATACTACATTAATGTTACGGAAAATATGAAAAGAACGCCATTTATAAGATAGGACAAGACAAGATCTTCCTTCTCTAAAGCCATGTTGGCTGTCTCCCGTTAGGCCATGACTATCTACATGCTGTGTAATTTTGTTCTTTATGATGGTTTCTACCATCTTCCCCGGTACTGACGTTGGGCTCACCGGTCTGTAATTTCCCGGATCACCCCTGGAACCCTTTTTAAAAATTGTGGTTACATTGGCGACCCTCCAATCTTCAGGTATTACAGATGATTTTAATGAAAGTTCACAGATTACTAATAGCAGGTCTGCAATCTCATATTTCAGTTCTTTCAACACTCTTGGATGTATACCATCTGGTCCAGGTGATTTTCTACTATTCAGTTTATCAAATAGTTGTAATACATCTTCCTGGTGTAGCGATATTTCTCTCAATTCCTCTGCAGTATCGCCTTTAAATACCACTTCAGTCTTGGGTAACTTCCCTACATCTTCCTCAGTAAAGACCGAAGCAAAGAATTCATTCAGTCTCTCCGCTATAGCCTTGTCTCCTCTTAATGCCCCTTTTACACCTCTTTCATCTAATGGTCCAATTGACTCTCTCACAGGCCTTTTGCTACGAATATACTTGAAAAAGTCTTTATTTCGTGTTTTTGCTTCCGTAGCAAGTTCCTTCTCAAATTCTCGCTTTGCCTGCCTTATCAATGCTTTGCCTGCCTTATCAATGCTTTGCATTTAACTTGCCAGTGCTTGTGCTGTTTCCAGTTTTCGTCGTTTGGCTCTTTTTTCCATTTCCTGAAAGATGCTTTTTTTTGGCAGCAACAGCCTTTCTGACCTCACCTTTAAACCATGCTGGCAGTTTTTTGGACTTTCTTCCACTTTTCTTAATGCATGGAATACAGCTGGTCTGGGCTTCCAGTTTAGTATTTTTAAACACCCAAGCTTGATGTAAGTCTTTAACCTTTGCAACCGCTTCTTTTAGTTTTTTCTTAACTATATTCCTCATTTTATCATAGTCTCCCTTTCAAAAGTTAAAAGGTAGTACTGTGAATTTCTTTACTATCCCTCCTCCACTAATTAAATCAAACACGATCATGCTATGATCACTATTGCCAAGTGGTCCCAACACCCTTATCTCTTGCACCAGATCTGGTATTCCACTAAGGACTAGGTCCAGTATGGCTTCCCCTCTGGTCAGTTCATGAACCAGCTGCTCCAAGAAGCAGTCATTTATTTCATCTAGAAACTTTATCTCCCTAGCATGTCCTGCCGTGACACTGACCCAGTCGATTACTACTCTGCTGTGACTTTTGTTAGCTTCCTTGATTTCTTTGAGCATTTCATCATCCATTTGTTCATTCTGGCCAGACGGTCAATAGTACACCTCCACTGCCATCACCTTCCCCTTCATACATGGAATTTCAATCCATAGAGATTCTACAGCAATTTTTTTTTCCTGCAGAACTTTAATCCTTTCTGACTCAATGCCCTCTCTAACATAGAGCGCAACCCCTCCACCAATTTGATCAGTTCTATCATTACGATATAGTTTGTATCCAGGTATCACAGTGTCCCACTGGTTATCCTCCTTCCACCATGTCTCTGAGATTGCAATCATATCTAACCTCTCATTTAGTGCTATATATTCTAACTCTCCCATCTTATTGTTTGGACTTCTAGCATTTGCATACAAGCATTTTAGAGACTGTATTTTATTAATATTAATCTGGCTATTGGTAGGCATGGGTAATTTGGAATCTTTACGCTCTGTCTGCACCATACTCAAGGGCATTTGGGCTACTTTACTCTTTTTTGGAACCTCACTGCTTTTGGTAGTATCCTTCAAGGATACCATCTTCCGAACCATGCGCTCTTGGGCGACTGTCGGCTTTCCCCTATTTCCTAGTTAAAAAGCTTCTCTATCTCCTTTTTAAAGGTTAATGCCAGCAGTCTGGTTCCATCCTGGTTAAGGTGAAGCCCATCCCTTCAGAAGAGCCCCTCCTTTCCCCAGAATGTTCCCCAGTTCCTAACGAATCCAAAACCCTCATCCTTGCACCATCGTCTCATCCACGCATTGAGACTCCGGAGCTCTGCCTGCCTTTTGGGTCCTGCACGTGGAACAGGAAGCATTTCGGAGAACGCTACCCTGGAAGTTCTGGATTTCAACTTCCTACCTAAAAGCTTAAATTTAGCCTCCAGAACGTCCCTGCCACATTTTCCTAAGTCATTGGTACCGACATGTACCAAGACAGCAGACTCCTCCCCAGCACTATCTAAGATCCTGTCTAGGCGGTGCGTGAGGTCCGCTACCTTCGCACCAGGCAGGCATGTTACCAGGCGATCCTCACGTCCACCAGCCACCCAGCTATCTACATGCCTAATGATTGAATCACCAACTATAACAGCTGTCCTAACCCTCCCCTCATGGGCACATGGCCCTGGAGAAACGTCCTCGGTGCGAGAGTGTTTTACATCACCTGGAGGACAGATCCTAGTTACAGGATCATGTCCTGCCACACCAGGGTGATGTTCTCCTGTCACGTGACCTCTCCTCCATGGCAACAGGGATGCTGCCAGACTGGAGGTGGGACTTCAGGACTATATCCCTGTAGGTCTCGTCCATGTACTTCTCTGTCTTTCTTATGTCTTCCAGGTCTGCTACTCTAGCCTCTAGAGAACAGACTTGTTCCCTGAGAGCAAAGAGCTCCTTGCACTTAGTGCATACATAAGACCTCTCACCAACTGGGAGAAAATCATACATGTGACACTCAATGCAAAAGACTGGAAAGCCCCCATCTCGCTGCTGGACTGTTGTCTGCATCTTTGTTTAAAGCTTGTGTTTAGGTCTTTAACTTCTGTATTTACTAAGGGTTGGTGTAGATGCTTCTACTAATAAAAGTGTATCTAATACCTCTAATATACCTTGTTCACCTGAAGCTTAATTAATCTGTTCCTCAATGTATGACTGATTTGGATAAAGAGCTGCACCTGAGAGCTGCCCCTTTCCTCTAAGACATGTAAGTACCTATAAATAACACTAAATAACGCTTTCAAGATCTTTGAGTAGATACATTGAAGATATCTATAGTACTTATGACTTCTAAGAAATGTTTCTTAAAAATGAATATTCCCTCCACTGGAATATTCCATTTTTAAGATAGTTACACATCAAATTAAAAACATAATATGGTCAATTGGCTGTAAAACTACCAGTAAATTCTAAGGGACTGATAATAAACCCTGCTGAGCCAGACTATTCAGTGGCATTATCTGGATAGTGTCACAGAATATTCACTCTAACCGTTATGGCACCATCTGGGTAGTTCAAGGGCGGTGCAAACATTTATCCATTTGGCGATGATTTTTTTGACCATTAATCAGCAAAGTATCCACATGAAGTTAGGCATCCCATTTATTTATTTTTTTTACCTATCACCTTGATCTGGATAACCAGTGGGGCCACCGCTGATACCAAATAGTCTGCAGAAGCTGCTACTCAAGTGCTAACGCTGAATATCCAGTTTGACTTTTGCCTGCAATGAACGGTGTTTAAAAAACATCGACTGCCACAGGCTGACTAAAGTTATGTATTTTCAGCAGCAGGTAGGCGTGTGACTGTGCTTCCACCATCCACTAACGTTTGGCCAGTTATCTGTTTAGAAATCTGATTTGCTATATACTGCAGCTGTTGGCACTTTGACCGATAAAGTTGTTTGTTTAGCACCAGAGTTTCACTGCTAAACATACGACTCTTCTGATCCATACCTAAACCAAGTACCTGTGCCAGACAGATAATTTTGGCTGTTCTACATATAAACGGATCAATAAAAAGTGGTAGTACAAAAGCAAATAAGCGACAGACAAATTTATTTTACATTCAATAAAACCTGTACAAAAAACTTAAAATCAAACAACTTAAAACACACACAACTTAAAAAATGCCCAACATGTTTTGGCCTTAGCCTGCATCAGGGTCACAAATTATTACAAACAGTTAACAGTACGGTAAACAATGCAAAGCACAATCTAAAGGTGGTTAAACAAGGTAAAAGCATAAAGGAGAAAAAGGTCAACAGAAATGTAAAAAAAAAGCATGCAAATCATAATTTACAAGGAATAAATACATACCCTTGATAGAGGTAAATCAATCCATCAAAGCTAAATGGATGAATCAAAAGAGCTCATAAGAGCCAAACATGAAAAAAACCCCTAAAAATTAAATAATGAACAAACCTTGTTGGGAATAGAAAAACTCATTAATCTAATTAAAGAAAAACAGGGAAGAACCCCCTACAATAAACTATAAGACAATAAAAACTTAAAACCATAGAAAAACCCATGTAAAAACATCTATTTTTCAAAGTACCTATGGAGGACATTCAGAAAAGCAGTACCCCACCTGAAAGACTTGAATAGCAGATCAATGCAGCTCCCTTCCGATATATTCTGAGAGTAGACAAGCAGCCTTCACACTAGCAATCATTTAACATAAAAAAAATAACAAGCAAAACACATAACAAGCAAAAACAAACAGGAAAAACATTCATCAAAGTTCTTGCAGAATTTCTATTAAACTAATACCCATTTAAACTTAAGCCAGGAAGCCCGAACAATCTAAACGAAAATTCAAAGATTTGACCTCCCCAGAATAAAGGCCTTAGTTGCTCTGGTTCTATAAAAATGTATTTAACCCCGTGTAAGGCAACAATACATTTACGAGGATGTTTCAGAAGAAACGAAGCTCCAATTGTAAGCACTCGTGGCTTCAATACCAAGAAGGCCTTCCTACACTCTATATTGCCTTGCTGAAATCAGGAAATATTTGAATCCTACTTCCTCAAAACGTGGCAGTTGTATTGTTAAAATACAACTTCATTACCAATTTCTTATCACTCATAGATAAAAATGTTATCACCAATGTTGCATGAGATGAAATTATATCGAGATTGATTCTAAGAAAGCTGAAATATCTAATGACTCCGAGAAGGGAGCACATAAACTGCCTACCACCTCATGCATTTACTGACTGATCTGAGGGGATATAAAAAGTATTAGATAACTTTATTGTGTCAGTATCCTCAATCAATAGTACCTCTTTCAAATACTTCTGAAATAATATAAGGGGAGCTAAATAATGAGTTTGTGGAAAACTGAGTAACATGAAGTTCCTGGCATGGGCAGAATTCTCCATTGCCTCCAGTTGGTGATGGAGCACCAAACTATCACAAACATTTCAGAAGTGTCTTGGGTTGCGTCCTGAGTGGTGTCTTTTTTTTTTTTTATTTATTTATTTTTTTTTTTTGGAAAGCCTCGGGTGGTTGATCAATTGGGGAAACAGCCAGCTGTTGTCCTTCCAATCCCTGGAGTTTCTGGGAGCACGTTTCCACACTTTGAATGGGCAGAGTTTTCCTGCCAGTGGAAAAACTCAAAAGACCCGTGGGAGTGGAGCTGTTCCTTTGCTGCTTGACGCTGAAAAAGTCATCTGTGTGTGTCTGCCTGCAGCCTGGCATTGAAGTGGTTAACACTGCTCTCCCTGGGGACTTATAAAACTGTCTCTCTCTAGCGTGCGGCTGGTGGCGTGCACTAAGGAGTGTGTAGCAAGGGGCATGTTATGCCCCTTGTAAGCCCCTTAGGAGCACTGAGGAGCATGGGATGCCAGTTTGCTAAGAAAGTGTGTGTTTTTGTATGTAGTAAGTATCTTAAGTATAGGCTATAACATGATACATGGGAAGCGGAAAGTGAAAGGCAGCAAGACTGTGTCAGGGCTGGGCCCTATGGACAAACACGTGGTAGTAAAGACTGATGTTTTAGAGCAAGCCAGGCTGCAGTCATTATCATCAGGTGAGGGAGTCTCTTTGAGCTCCCTGGAGCGGACTCTGCCCCCCCTCCCCCCCTCCTCAGCCGATTTTGCAAGACTCTCCTCATGGGGCTGGTCCGCTTTCTTTTTCTGGTGACCTCAGTGATTTGACTCCTTGCGCTACTCCTGTGCAGTGTAATTTGGATCAGGTTTGCTCTTCTGTAGTGAATTCTACTGTTTCTTTACAGGATGTTTGGCAGGTTGTCTCACGTACTGAGGCCCTTCTTACTACTATAGTACCTTAATTTTGTGTATTTTCCCAGGAGACTACTGCAAAATTTCAACAGGTGGATGCCAGGCTGGAGACCATAGAGAGAAAGGTTTCTGGTCTGTATTCTCACTTTCTTATATTAAGTTCAGAAGGCTCTTCCTTTATTAAGGATAGCCAGCTGATACACCAGAAGATGGAATCTCTGGAGAATGCATTTTGTAGTAAGAATTTGTGTTTTATTAATTTTCCTCAGACTCATTTGTTATCACCAGAGATCCTGTTAAGAAAATATTTTACAGATTCTTTGCCCTAGGGGCGGAGTTTCCCCCGACCATAGCTATGTTAAAGAAGCGGTTGGATTTACTTGACCTGCCCCCTGACTATTCGGCGGTGGAGCAGTCCTGGGCGAGGGAATTGGGTCGGGAGTTGGCCCCAGGCTCGGTCCAGGCAGCGTTGGGATGGATTGCGTCATTGGTCGAGGGGGCCCGGTGGCGTGAGATCCAGTTTAAATGCATTATTCGAGCCCACTTTTCTCTGCGGTGAGCGCTGCGAAGCTGTATCACAACTTATGGGGGGTGTCCCAAATGTCCCTGTTCTTTAGCGGATCTGGGTCATATGTGGTGGGGCCGCCCCCTTGTTCGCCGATACTGGTTGCGTATTGGGGAGTACCTTAGTGGCATGTTGCAGCAGCGGGTCTGCTGGACGGGACCGTTGGTAATCCTGGATCAGGTGGGACCACTCCACCCTAAGGGGCGCTGGGAGAGAATATTGGTGCGGAAGGCCTGTCTGGTGGGTAAGGGCCCTATTCTTCACCGGTGGAGGGAACCTTCGGCCCCCACATTTTGTGAATGGCGCAACAGCCTGCATCAACTTATGCTTATGGAACGGTGGAGTGCGCAGCGGCACCCCCGGCGATGGGCTACCTTTTTGCTGATCTGGATGCCTTATATTCAGTGGCTGGGGCCTCGAACCCGTAGTGAAGTGCTCAAAGTGGGGCAGTAGTGGGTGGGGCGGAGTGTTCCTCCTTGGTATGATACTCTTGTGGAGTTCTGGTTCCTGGGGGGGGGTTGGGGGGGGATTTGGGTACACTGGTGTGGATTTGTGTTTAAATTTTTGCTGTCGTTATAACCCCCGGGTGGTGGACCAGACACAGCCCTGCCCGGGAGGTGCTCTTGTATGACAATGGATGTTATTGTGTAATACTGGATGCGGTTTGGATGTTTGTTGTCATTGTCTTATCTGATATCAATAAACAGATTTGAAAAAAAAAAAAGAAAATATTTTACAGAAATGTTGTTATTACCTGTTGCTAATGAGATTGTGATGTCACGTTTGTTTTATATTTCCGATAAAAGAGTGCGGTCTTGCTCGGAACAGGAGGGAGAGGGAATCCTGGAGATTAGCCCGGAGTGTTCTCTCTCAGCTTTTCTGGAGGATTCACATGATATAACTACTAGAACTACCTTAGTTATTTCCCTTTTGAATGATGGTGATAAAGCTTTAATAATGAGGAGTTATTTTCGACATAAAAATGCTATTTTTTTGTGATGGGAAACTTCAGATTTTCCTGGATGTCTCCAGAGCTACCCAAGTCAGAAGGAAGGTTTTTTTGTTACTTAGGTCTCGGGTACTGGGTCGTTCTGGTACCTTTTATTTAAGATTTCCCTGTAAGTGTCTTGTTAAACTGCTGGGGGTGAAATATGTATTTTTTGACCCTTCTCACTTGGAGAAACTTCTGGTTAGTAAGGGAATGATTGCCCCTGTGGCTGAGGAAGGTTGAGGGGTTTTAGAGACCTTGTTTTTACACAATCTCTTTTGGAGATTTAGTTTGCAGCTTTTGTGAAGCTATTGTCTCTTGTTTTCCTTTACATTTGTATTTTTCTTTTATTTAGTCATTGCTCCCTTGATGTGGGCTAACTTCCATTTTTTCTTTATTTATTACTTTTTGACATGCTTTAATGTGTACTTTATGGAGATTTTCCTTTTTCTTTCTGTGTTTTGTTGTATAATTTCAAAACATCAATAAATATATAATTACAAAAGACCTGTGGGATTCCCTGGCTCTGTTTTTGTGCACAGCAGGCTTTTGTGTCTGGGATTATCTTCAGCTTCTCAGATTGATGGCGGCAACCATAGAGATAGTGCTGTGGGCATGTGCTCACATGTGATCGCCCCAGCGGTCCTTGCCGACTCAGTGGCCCCAAGTTTGAGTACAGGCTCCCACTGATGGTGACATCCAGCCTGTGGTGGTGACAGCATCTGAGGAAGGATGTGCCACTGGATGATTTCTCCTGGAGCTTCCTGACGACAGTCTCTCAGGCTGGGGTTGGAGCTGCAGGAAAGCGGTGTTCATCAACCACCTTGAGGCGAGGGCCATTAGGTTGGCTCTTCTATGTTTTCAGCCCCTGGTCGAGGGCCGGGCGGTTCAAGTGTTTTCAGACAATGCCTAAGTGGAGGCTTATGTCAGTCGGCAAGACAGCACAAGGAGCATCAAGGTAATTCTGGAGATGGCTTTCCTGTTTGCTTGGGGAGAGAAGAATCTCCTAGCTGTATAGGCTCGGCACATTGCCAGGGGGAACAATGTGGAAGCAGACTTTCTCAGCTGGCACTTTTTGAATCCCAGAGAGTGGAAATTTAGTCAGGAGGCATTTCAGTTGATTCTGCACTGCGGGGGTCATCCCAAAATGGATCTGATAGTGACCCCTGACCCGCTCCCATGCCAAAGTTTGCCATTTCTTCAGTCACTGCGAAGAGACGGGGTCCGAGGGCATCGATTTTCTGGCCCAGCCTTAGTCAAGTCAGCATTTGCTGTAATATTTCCTCCATGGCCCCTAGTGGGGCTTGTACTTCAGCATATAGAACACCACCTAGGCAGGGTTGTCCTGGTGGCACCAGAGTGGCTGAGGAGAGTGTGGCCTGGAGACCTGATGTGTCTCTTGCAGGTGTCTCCTCTTTAGTTGCTTCCATCTTGGGGCCTATTACTGCAGGGGCCGATTGTCTTGGAGGACCAGGTTCTTTTATTTCTTATGGCACAGCTCTTTAAAGGAGATGGCTAGTGCATAAGGGCTATTCTCTAGTAGTGGTCTCACTCTGCTCAGAGCCCTGAGGAGGTCTTCTAAGCTAGCATACGTATGGGCGATGATGTGACACTCGGCAGTTGGCTCCTGAGGCAGCCAAGGTGCCATCTCTGTTGGCTTTTCTACAGGATGGCCTATAGAATGGCCTTTCCCTTAGCTCTCTGTAAGTTCAGATGGCAGCTTTGGCCTGTTTCCATGGTCTAGTGACTGGTAAATCTCTAGCCTTGCATCCAGATGTCTTGTGCTTTCTCCAGAGAGTTCGGAGTCTACATCCTCCCCTGTGGTCTCTTTCTGGGATCTGTGTCTGGTGCTCAGGGCCTTGATGTTGGGTACCTTTGAGCTGTTGAAGCTCACTACTTTGAGGGATTTGATGCTCAAGATAGTCTTATTAGTTGTGATTTGTTCCGCAAAGCAGATTTCCGATCACAGGCTCTGTTTTGCTGAGATCCTTATCTATCTATCTCCAGGAACAAGCAGGAATGAGTCCTCACATATGGGTACGTCGGTACCGACGGAGTCTGCGCGGGAAAGCTCCCCAGCTTCCCAGAAAGAAAGCTTTTGGGAGCCTCCCACAGCGCCTGCGCGCTGCCTTCCCGCCTTTCCTAACCAACTCTCCTCAGTTCTTCTTTTCCGCGGAGCCAGCAGGTCGTGTTACTGTCACCGCTGAAGAAGTTCTTTATTTTAATTTATTTCTTTGGTCGCGTGTCTGCCTTCCCCGACGCCGGACCGGTACCGCTGGTCTTTTCTTTTCTTTTCTTTTCTTTCAAAAAAAAAAAAAAATTATACTTTTTCCTCACTTGGTGTATTTTTCTTCTTAGGCCTACAGGCCCACAAGAAAAAATTTCCCTCATGGAAATACCAGCCTCCGGGTTCAAAAAATGCACTAAGTGTAGCGGTACAATTTCTGTTACAGATACCCATGAATGGTGTCTTAAATGTTTGGGTCCTGAACACTCCATTCCGGATTGCCAGTCCTGCTCTCTAATGTCTAAACGAGGGTTACAGAACCGAGCAGCTAAGCTCCATGTGCTGTTTCCCATGGATGCACCGGCGGTGGCATTGACATCTTCCAGGTCTTCCTCTCCTGATGGGTCTCAGGTAACCAAACATAAACCTAGCAGATCCTTGAAGGGCTAATCTCCCTCTCAGCATCGAGATGCCTCCGGGCTTGCCCTCGAGGATCCTGCCCCAGCCAAACAACCCCGGCGGGAAGCTCCGGCTTCCAAAGCTCCTCCTATGGGGTTACAGGTTGACATCGATGGCACGGCCTCGACCGATCACCTGTTAGACTGCTCTGGGGTACCGGCACAATCTCCCTGTACCGACATCCAGGCAGTCGTGGCGTCCATGGATCACACTGTGCAATCCATGCAGCAGGCTATAATGGCTTTTATTCAAGCTGCGACGCCGTCGGTACCGCAACGAGTCCCGTTGTCGGTACCGCAACGAGTCCCGTTGTCGGTACCGCAACGAGTCCCGTTGTCGGTACCGCAACGAGTCCCGTTGTCACCGCAACGAGTCCCGTTGTCGGTACCGCAACGAGTCCCGTTGTCGGTACCGGCACCGAGTCCCGTTGTCGGTACCGGCACCATCGACATCGGTCAGGATACCGACTCAGGTTCCTTGTCTAGGGCTATCTCTCGGTACCGATCCGGTACCGGGAACGCCCAATGTCGGTACCGATCGATACGCGTATCGATCATTGGAAGGGGACAGACGATACTTTGATTCCTCTGATTCTGATTCATCAGATGAGTCTCCCGAAGTATCCATTACCCTTCCTGAGGAGCCTACTTCTCCAAAAAGGAGAATGTCTCCTCCAGAGGATTTGTCCTTTCAAGACTTCATAATAGAAGTGGCTAAAGGACTCTCTATTTCAGTATTATTTATTTTATTTATTTATTTACTTACAATTCTTATATACCGCACTATTAGACATCAGCGCGGTTTACATTAAACAGAAAACATCCGACATTTTACATATGTCTGGTCATTACATTTAACAGGAGGTATAACTTGGCGAAATAGGGGAAACTAAATACAATGGTGGTTTATCTATTAAGGGATATCATGGTTAACTATATACAAGGTGTTACCAACAGAATATGGAACTGCTTGTTATCTACAAAGTAAAGTTGGTCTGTTGCGAAGGTCTATCCATTTGGCCACTCCTGCTATTCACCTGATGGTTGTGATCGGAGCTGTCATTGAGATATTTGAGGAAAAGGAAATGTTTTAGCGCCTTTCTAAACTGACTCAGATTGGTCATTGCTCTGATTTGTGCTGGTAAGGTATTCCATAAATTTGGGGCGCAGAGTCGGAAGGCTCTGTTAGATGTTGATCTGGAGCATCTTGTGGTTTCATTTGGGATGACCAGCATGTTCAATTCTGCTGTTCTTCGCGGCCTGTTTGGTGCAAGTGGTTGTGTGAGGTTGGAGAGGTAGGACGAGGTGAGTCCCATAGCCGCTTTGAACGTTAGCAGCAAGGTCTTGAAGCTAACCCTTGCTTGGATGGGGAGCCAGTGTAGCTGTTTTAGAAGGGGTGTCACGTGGTCTCTCCTGGATGCCCCGAGGAGTACTCGCGCTGCACTGTTCATGGCCAGCTGCAAGGGGTTCAGGGTGGACTGGGGGAGTCCTTGTAGTATGGAATTTGAGAAGTCGAAGTGGGGAAGTATAAGAGCTTGATAAATGGTCCGGAAGTCTTCCGGTTCAAGTAGTGTGCGTAGGTGTCTGAGGGATCTGATTTTAAAGTAGATTGCCTTGACTGTATTGGCTATGTGGTTCTTCATGTTAAGGTGTTGGTCTAGCGTTACTCCAAGGTAACGTATTGCATGTTTCACTTGGAGTTGGGCATCCTTTACGTTAATACAACTAGGAGGGGTGAAGTTGGTGTTCCTCGAGACGAAGAGGACTTCCGTCTTTTTGTGTTGTATTCTCAGATTTTGTGATAGCAGCCACTCTGATATGGTATCAAAGCAGTTAGTCAGCGGAGTAAGGTCTAGGCAATCCAGTGATATTGGCATATATAATAGAACATCATCTGCATATATCATGTAACTGACATTAAAGGATCGGATGATGTCGCAGATGGGTTGAATGTATATATTAAACATCAGTGCAGATAAGGAGGATCCTTGAGGTACACCTTGGCTTTGTTGGAATGGTTCAGATGTATCTCCGTCGACTCGGACATGTTGCCATCTATCGGACAGGTAAGATTTGCACCATTCAAGTGCTGTTCCACAGGTGCCTTTTTCTCTTAGTCGGTGGATAAGAATTTCGTGGTATACTGAGTCAAAGGCCGCTGCTATGTCTAGAAAGACAAGCGCGAAACCCTGGCGTATGTTATCCACACCTGAGATTATGTTGTTGAAGAGGGTTGTGAGCAGTGTTTCTACCCCATGTGACTCTCTGAATCCATGTTGGGCTGGATCCAGTGGGGCAGAGGTGTCTATGTGATCCTGTAATTGCCTGTGCACTATTTTCTCAATGATTTTTGCTAGCATAAGTATGCTAGATATGGGCCTGTAAGATTCTACCTGTTGCGGATCAAGTTTGGTGTTCTTTAACAGCGGTCTAACAGAGGTCTGCTTGAGAGTAGATGGGAAATAGCCAGTAGAGAAGGAATGGTCTACGATTTTTGCTATAATTGGGGATATATCACATCGCAGGTCCTTTATCCAGTGTGCAGGGCAAGGATCTGTGTACGCAGTAGTTGTGTTTAGAGCTAGGATGGTATCTTCAATAGTTTTCTTTGAGGGAGTGGAGAAGGATGTTAGTGATGCTGGGTGGTCTTGTTCATCAGGAGGGTCCGGTATTAATATTTTGTTAGTCTTGCACATTTTGGATTGCATATACGTCGCATAGTCCTGTGGATGGATCCTGCTGTGGAGCTCGGGGGTAGGTTCTTTGGCAAGCGTTTTAACTAAGTTAAACAAGTCATGAGGTTTATTCAATGAGCGTTTCAGGGTGTCTGTGTGATGTTGTCTGATTTTATCTGTGATGGCTTTTCGATGTTCCGCCAGGTGTTGGATGTAGGCTGATTGGTCACTGCTGGTGCGTGACTTTCTCCAACGTTTTTCTAGCCTTCTTAAAATAGTTAGTGATGTTTTTAAATCCGCTGTGAACCATGGGGCTGTTGCTCTCTTCTTTGGGTTCTTGTTCCTTGGGGGGCGGATAGCGATTGTACTGAGTTTACTGTTCCAGTAACCTCTGAAGCAGAGCCTAGAGCAAAACAATTTGATATTTTAGGATACTCTAAGGCTCCCAGAGAGGCAGTCACCTTGCCAATTCATGAAATTCTTCATGAACATATGATTGACTTATGGGAGACTCCTCTCACCCTTTCTCCTCATTCTCGCAGATTGGACACTATGTACCGTGTCCCTCCTTGTCCTGGATTTCAGAAAACTCAGCTTCCTCACCACTCCATTGTGGTGCAGTCAGCTATGAAAAGGATAAAGAGTACCAAAAGACACTCTTCTGCTCCCCCAGGAAGAGAATGCAGGACCTTGGATGCTTTTGGTAGGAAAATCTTCCAAGCCAGTATGCTTATTGCCAGAATCAACTCATATAGCCTTTATATGGGTATGTTTCTAAAGGAAGTTGCACAAAAGCTGCACAGCTTTCTCCCTTTTATTCCAGAGGATAGAAGGGATGAATTCCTCCTTTGGCTTAAGCATACTCAAGATATTTCAAAGTTTTCCAACAGGGCAGCCTTTGATTCCTTTGAAGGTGCCAGCAGAGCCTCAGGCATTGCCATAGCTGCTCGCAGAATTGCTTGGCTCCAGGCTTCTGATCTAGAACCCTGGGTTCAGGATGGCTTAGGAAATCTGCCCTGTACGGGTGAAAATCTCTTTGGCAAAGAGTGGCAAATAAAAGCCACTCAAATGGATGCAGAGAATTCTGCTCTGGATAGACTTTCTAAGTCAACTTCCATTCCAGCCAAGAAAAAGTCTTTCAAAAAGCCTTTTTACAAAAGGAGCAGATTTCCTTCCACTTCTGACCAACAATCTTCTACAGGTCGCTTTGCTACTAAGCGTCAGCAACCTAAACAGGCCAGGCCTAAACCTGCAGGGGCTGCTACAACTCAGCAGTCCCAACCCCCTCAGGGTTTTTGACTTGATACTAGAGAACTTAAACTTTCTGGCTCTACAACAGCCAGAACCTCTCACCATTCCAGGAAGGTTAGCTCATTTTGCTCCCAGATGGGAGCAAATCACATCAGAGCAGTGGACCCTCTCCATCATAAGAGAGGGCTACAAACTTCATTTCTCAGACCTTCCTCCCTACACCATGGTGATACACTTCAATTCTCCCACATCTCTCCTCGACCTTCTGGATCAGGAGGTGAGTACCCTTCTGGCCCAGGGGGCCATAGAAGAAGTTCCTCTTCTTCAACAGGGGTCAGGGTTTTACTCCCCCTATTTTCTCATTCCAAAGAAAACAGGGGGATACAGACCCATTCTAGATCTCAGAGAATTGAACAAATTCCTATGCAAGGAGAAGTTCAAGATGCTTTCTCTAGGCACTCTCCTTCCATACCTGCAGAGTCAGGATTGGCTTTGTTCTCTAGATCTCAAGGATGCGTACACTCATGTCCTCATCCATCCATCTCACAGAAAATTCCTACGTTTTCTGTTCCAGGGAAAACATTACCAATACAGAGTGCTTCCTTTCGGTCTAGCCTCTGCTCCAAGAGTGTTCACTAAATGCATGGCAATAGTTGCTGCATTTCTACGCACTCTGGGAATATTTGTCTTCCCATACCTGGACGACTGACTCATCCGAGCTCCAACCCAGTCATAGGCTCAGATCTCCCTGAACCACACCAGGCACATTCTGCAATACCTGGGACTTGTGGTAAACCTCCCAAAGTCCCAGCTCACCCCTACTCAGTCCCTGGAATTCATAGGGGCCTGGTTGGACACCACTTCTGCAAGGGCCTACCTTCCTCAGGCCCGTTGTCAACGTCTAGTGCAGTTAGCCTCCCAGATTCAGTCAAAGAGCCACTTAACTGCCAGGGAAATGTTACAACTGCTAGGCCATATGGCTTCCACAGTACATGTGGTACCCTATGCTCGCCTACACATGAGAGCAGCTCAATGGACTTTGTCCACCCGGTGGACTCAAGCTTCAGGAGCTCTCTCAGACCAAATAGCAACCTCCAAACGTCTCTTTTGGTCTCTCCAATGGTGGATGTCCACTCAAAATCTGTTGCTGGGGTCCCCCTTCCAACCTTTGTTACCCCAAGCAATCCTCACAACAGATGCCTCCCAAACAGGTTGGGGAGCTCCATCTACAAGACCTCTCCACCCAAGGCACTTGGTCCCCACAGGAGACCTCTCTTCATATCAACCACTTGGAACTTCGAGCAGTGTTCCTAGTTCTCAAGGTCTTTCATACCCTCCTCAGCTACAAGACAGTCCTCATTCATACGGACAATCAAGTAGCCATGTTTTACATAAACAAGCAAGGAGGAACTGGCTCTCTGTCGCTTTGCAACGAAGCTCTAAGATTATGGGCCTTCGCCAGAGAGCATCAAATCCATCTCCTGGCAGTATACCTCCCAGGAATCCAAAACTCTTGGGCAGACAGACTCAGTCGAGTTCTGCTTCCACACGAATGGTCCCTGCACATGGATCAGGTACTCAGAATCTTCCAAGAATGGGGAACCCCGGACATAGACCTCTTTGCAAGTCCGTGGAATGCCAAACTTCCCCGGTTCTGTTCCAGAATTCCGTGTCAGGGAGTTCAGGCCAAGGATGCCTTCCTCCATTGGGGTCAGGGCTTCCTGTATGCCTTTCCACCCATTCCTTTGATTCCCAAGACTCTGTTCAAACTCCAGAGGGATCAAGGATCTATGATCCTCATAGCTCCACGCTGGCCACGCCAAGTGTGGTACCCTCTACTTCTGCATCTCTCCCAAGCCCCCTTCCTGGACTTGGGAGCTGCGCCAGACCTTCTGTCCTAGGAGGAAGGGACTTTCTGGCATCCAAACCCCAAGTCCCTTCACCTCAGAACTTGGTTACTGAAGGCCTAGACCTTCAAGACTTCACTCTTTCTCAGCAAGTGAAGGATATCCTCCATGCTTCCAGAAAACCTTCCACTAGGCGTTCCTATGCTTTTAAGTGGAAAAGATTTTTCATTTGGTGTGCTCAAAAGGATCTTGACCCTCTGGCACTTCCTGTGAATTCTCTATTGGAATATCTCCTGCATCTCTCCAATGCAGGCCTTAAAACGAATTCAGTAAGGGTCCATTTGAATGCTATTGCAGCATCCCTTAAGCCTCTCAATGGACAACCTATTTCCTCTCATCCTCTTATTGCAAGATTCATGAGAGGCCTAACTTTAACTAAACCTCCCATTCGACCTCCTCCGGTGGCATGGGACTTAAACTTGGTTCTTGGTCAGCTTATGAAGCCACCTTTTGAACCCTTAGCCACTACCTCCTTGAAATTTCTTTCCTGGAAGGTTATTTTCCTTATTGCAATCACTTCTGCTCGCCGCATCATTGAACTGCAGGCCTTAGTGGCTAATCCACCTTATACAAGGTTCCATCATGATAAGGTAGTCCTTAGGACAAATCCTCACTTTATGCCTAAAGTGGTCTCACCTTTTCATCTTAATCAAGAGGTATATTTACCTGTCTTTTTTCCAGCTCCTCATGCATCCAGTGCAGAGAGGAACCTTCATACTCTAGATCAGCGATGGCGAATCTATGGCACACGTGCCAGCTGTGGCACGCGAAGGCCTTGCAGCTGGCACGCGGGAAGGTCGCACATTAAAAAAAAAAAAAAAGCTGCCCGCTGCCGCCGCGGCGGCATGGAGTGTCCCGCGGGGCTCCCTCTGCCCGGCGGGACTCTCCCGGCGCTGCTCAGCCCCTCTCTGCCGGCTTGCAGAGACGCGAAGGGAGAGTCTCCCTCGGGTCTCTGTTAAGCCCGCAGGGGCTGATGGGATATTTCACATCTGCCCCTGCGGGCTTAAGAGAGACGGGAGGGTGAGTCTCTCTCCCTTCGCGTCTCTGCAAGCCGGCAGAGAGGGGCTGAGCAGCTCCGGGTGAGTCCCGCCGGGCCGCGGGAGCCCCGCGGGCCACTCCCTGCCGCCGCGGCGGCCGCGGGCAGCTTGTTTGTTTTTTATTGCCAGGTGCCGAGGGAGGGGGGTTATGACTGGCAATGGGCTAGGGAAGGAGAGAGGGGGGTTAAGACTGGCAATGGGCTAGGGAGGAGGGAGGGAGGGGGGTTAAGACTGGCAATGGGCTAGGGAGGGAGGGAGGTTAAGACTGGCAATGGGCTAGGGAGGGAGGGGGGTTGAGACTGGCAATGGGCTAGGGAGGGAGGGGGGTTGAGACTGGCAATGGGCTAGGGAGGGAGGTAGGGTGTAGAGACTGGCAATGGGCTAGGGATGTAGGTAAAGACTGTCAATGGGCTAGGGAGGGAGGGAGGTTAAGACTGGCAATGGGCTAGGGAGGGGGGAGGGGGGTTGAGACTGGCAATGGGCTAGGGAGGGAGGGGGTTGAGACTGGCAATGGGCTAGGGAGGGAGGGAGGGGGTTGAGACTGGCAATGGGCTAGGGAGGGGGGTTAAGACTGGCAGTGGGCTGGGGAGGGGGGTTAAGACGCAGTGGGCTATGGGGGGAGTTAAGACTAGCAATGGGCTGTGGGCTGATGAGGGCTGGCAATGGGCTATGAGCTGATGAGGGCTGTCTGGAAATGGGGTGATGGGGGGGTTAGGACTGGTAATGGGCTATGGGGGGGGTTAAGACTGGTAGTGGGCTGATGGGGGGGGTTAGGAATGGTAATGGGCTATGGGGGGGTTAAGACTGGAAGTGGGCTGTTGGGGGTGTAGGACTGATAATGGGTTATGGGGGGGGCTAGGACAGGAAATGGGCTGATGGGGAGGGGTTAGGACTTGAGGTGGGCTGATGTGGTTAGGACTGGTAATGGGCTGTGGGCTGATGGGGGGTTTAGGACTGGCAATGGGCTATGGGGGGCTGAATGGAAATGGGCTGATGGGGGGTTAGGACTGGTAAAGGGTTATAGGGGGGGGGCTTAAACTGAAAATGGGGTGATGGGGGTTAGGACTGGAAGTTGATTGACGGGGGGCTAGGACTGGTAATGGGTTGGGGTGTTGCTAGGACTGGAAATGGGCTGAGTGGAAGGGGAGGCTTGAACTGCAAATAGCTGATGGGGAGGGGGCTTGGAATGGAAATGGGCTGTGAGGGAAGGGAGCTAGGACTGAAAATGGGCTGATGGAACAGCTAGGATAGGACTGGAAATGGGCTGTTGGGGGGAGCTAAGATTGGAAATGGGCTGTGGTGGGGGCCTGAATTGAAATGGCCTCATGGAGGGGCTAGCCCTGGAAGTAGGCTCATGGGGGGGCTTGGACTGGAATGGGGCTGAGTGGAGGGGAGCTATGATTTGACATGGGCTGATGGTGGGGCTAGGAAATGAGTAGAAATGGGCTGATGGGGGGGCTAGGATTGAAAATGAGCTGATGAAGGGACTTGGACTGGAAATGGGCTGATGCAGGGACTAGAAGGGAATGGATGCTGGGTGAGACTGGAACTAGAAGGGAGCTGATGTTGGGGGAGGATTAGAATGGGATGGGGCTGGGAGAGTAAAATGGAGAGGGGAAAAATATTTTGTGTAGGAGGGATGAAAAATCTACAATTGGCCAGGTATTGGGAGAGTAATTGGGGATTGAGGATGGAGGGGTAAAATTTGTGTGGATGAAATAGGAATGAGGAAAGAGCAAAAGGAGAAAGATTAGTATGTTAAAGCAGATGTAGAGAGAGAGAGAATGGAAAAAAAACTAGAAGAAAGGACAAATGGACAGCAGACGATGGAGAGTTAGCAGAAAACATGAAGAAACCAGAAGAAGGTGGCTGGACCAATTGCAACTGAAAAAAAAATGCACAAAAGGTAGAAAGATATCTCTTTATTTTGAATTTATTAACTGGAATATGTCAGCTCTGGGAAATGTGCATCATTAACATCTGCGCTTTGTTTGGTACAAGAGGAAATTCCTATTTGACGTTGCCACTTGTTCTCTTTCCCCAGTATTCTCTGAAATGTATTGGTTTAATATTTGCAGTGTTGCCTTTTGATAGGTAGGGTATGGTGCTTTGTGAGTCCTGGTAATGCTGTCAGGATACGGCGGGTTTGCTATGGGTTCTAAATGGGCAGCGTTTGTAGTAGTTCCTAATGTGCCTGGCGGTTGGCACTGGATTATAGTAATGTAGAAATCTTTTAGTCTTTCTTTATCCATACACTCATTAAGAGACATGTTTACTAAAAGTTAGTGTATGGTAACATTATGCAAATATTTATGCAAATAAGACCACTTATGCAAATGACGTGCTGGCACTTTGAGGAAATTCTTTGGTTTTGTGCGGCAGTTTGGGCACTCGGGCTCAAAAAGGTTAGCCATCACTGCTCTAGATTGTAAAAGAGCTCTTGCTTTTTACTTACACAGGACACAGCAACATAGAAAGTCTTCCCAGGTTTTTGTTGCTTTTGATCCTTCTCATTTAGGACTTCCAGTCTCTAAAAGAACACTGTCCAATTGGATTGCTCAGTGTATTTCTTTTGCTTACCAGAGTAAGAACCTTTCTCTGGAGGGCCATGTCACAGCTCACAATGTGAGGGCCATGGCCACCTCTATGGCTCATCTTCATTCTGTGTCCATCGACCAGATCTGTCGAGCAGATACCTGGGCCTCGGTTCATACCTTCACAGCCCATTACTGTTTGGACAAGGACTCCCGCCGGGATGCCTTGTTTGGTCAGGCTGTCCTCAGACACCTGTTCATTTCTTGAACAACTCCTGCCCTCCTTCCCTGAATGGATGCCTGAGATCCATAGGAAGACGAGGAACCCTTCAGGGTCTCATACCCTTGGGGATCTCCCAGGCATCTTAGCTAAGGAGTCCCCATATGTGAGGACTCATTCCTGCATGTTCCTGGAGATAGCACAGTTACTTACCTGTAACAGGTGATCTCTGGGAACAGCAGGAATTAGTCCTCACAACCCTCCCACCTCCCCTAGGAGTTGTATCTCTCTCTCTATCTTTCCTTTCCTCTCTCTCTCTATTGTCTCAGCTTTAAACTTGAACTGAGGAGAGTTGGTTAGGAAAGGCGGGAAGGCAGCACGCAGGCGCTGTGAGAGGCTCCCAAAAGCTTTCTTTCTGGGAAGCTGGGGAGCTTTCCCGCGCAGGCTCCGTCGGTACCGACGTACCCATATGTGAGGACTAATTCCTGCTGTTCCCAGAGATCACCTGTTACAGGTAAGTAACTGTGCTTTTTCAAGCGAGGCTGTTTCCATTTGGCCTGTGCCTTCCTCCTTGCTGAAGGTGATTTCTCCCTTTCTTGTGAACCAGATGGTCTGCCTGTTCGCCTTCCAAATCATCCTCTAAGGAGTAGTGTCAGGGGAAGGATAAGGATCTTCGCCTTGTGGATGTCCGTAAGATGCTTCTCGGGTACTTAGAGGTTACAAATTATTTTCATAAGTCCAACCATCATTTTGTGTTGTTTTCTAGCCCGGCAAGGGTGACGCGGCGGCTAAGTTGACTTTGGAGCGCTGGATTAAGGAGGCCATTGCCTTGGCGTATCTGTTATGGAACTGGCCAGTTCCGGGGGGATTTGTGCACCCTTCTACCCGAGAACAAACCTCCTTGTGGGCAGAGTGGAGCTCAGTAGCCCCTGCAGACATTTGTCAGGCGGCAGCATGAGCATCGCTTTCCATTTTTGTTAAGTATTACTGCTTGGATGTCCAGGCGTGGGCGGACAGGGCCTTTGGTTCAAGGTTTTAGCGAACTGCTCTGTCTTTTTCCCGCCCAGTGGAGTCCCACTTGTCTGGACTGATCTAGCAGGATGATTTGGAAGGTGGCATTTTACTTACCAGTTAATGTCCTTATGTTGAGCCCTGCTACCACTCCAGGGCCTGCTCCTGAAACCATATTTGCTCTGTTTTTCTGCTGCAGTACCCTTGGGTCTGCTGATTTTTATCCTTGGCTCTGAAGGTTCATCTTCTGCTGACATCCTTCTGTTTATGCTTTCTTGTAAGTAGTTCTCTACTGTTGATTACTCATTGTTGCCCACAATTGAGGTTGTGTGAGGCTTGCCATGTTTCTCCCATATGTAAATACTGAGGAGACCTCTGGTGGCTGAGGCAAATAGAGGTATGGGAGTGATGTTATTGAAACCTGGGCTTTTCATTGGTTCTTTGTTTCCACTAATCTGCTGGTAGAGGAACACAACCCACTTGTTTGGACTGGTCTAGCAGGATTCAAGGAACGGCCATTAACTGGGAAGTAAAATGTCATCTTGTATCAGTGGAGTGGAGGAGTAACCTAGTGGTTAGAGCAACTGCCTAGTACCCAGAAGTTCAAGGGTTTGATTCCCACTGGCACTCCTTGTGACCTTGGGCAAGTCATTTTACCCTCCATTGCCTCGGAAGAAAAGGCCTGGCAGTCTACTTCTGGTGATAAATTGCCAAGAAAACCAGAGACAGCTGGGTCACCAGGAGTCAGCACTAACGACAGCACTTAAACTGACTTTTTTTTTTTTTTTTTTATCAATGACCTAGAAAGGGCCAACAGTAAGTATGTTGTTATATCTAAATATCTTAACTAATTCTTGTGAATATTTTCTCTCTTGCCTTCTTAACTGGCATAGCAGACTATAAATTAAGGAATGTGCTTGGGGTGGATGGAAGAAGACACATCAGTAACTTAAGCTTTTTTTCTTTTAAAGCAATTTAAAGAAATAAAGTAGCTAATTTTGTGACTTATTTTAGAAGACATTTGTGATTTCCATTTGTAAAATCTGACTTATACACGCAGAAATGGCAATTTCAGAAAGGGCTGGATGTCCTTACTACAGATAAATTGCAATAGTGTGGTTAGGGAGTGGCCTGGGCAAGTCAAAAATGTACACATACATTCCACATTTCATATAGGGAATATAAGTGTATGATCAAAATTGTCTACATTAGGGGGAGTATGTCTACTAAGGTGTGTTAGCTGCTAACTCTGGGGCTAACACAGGATTAACTCCCTTCGGTAGTAGTTAACCCATGAAAAACTCAGACATTACAGGCAGTTTCCTATGGTATCTGATTTTTGCACAGTGCAGCTCCCTTGGGACAGGAAAGGAGCAGTTCGGGGTGGGCAGTGGGGGTGGCCATCGTTTACAGCCATCGTACAAAAAAGATTTTGTGCGGTTACTGCCAAAATTGGGCCCAATGCTGGCAGTAGATAACGCCATCTCAAGAAGTGACGTTATTTGCTGGGAGGCCCAGTAATGCTAACTTTTTTCCTGTCTCTCTCCACAACGTTGTCAGTGCTATGGTGCAGTGATCGTGGCACAGACAGTAGTAAAAATAACTGTGGTGGCCCTTCCCCAGCACCGATTTCCCCCCTCCCCTGGACAGTCCTGATGCTCATCGGGAGCTGCCCTGGGGGGATCATTACAATCCCCAATGTAAAAAATGTCCCGGCTTGCCAGTTGGGCTAGACCCCCCCCTCCCCAACTCACAATGAGACGGGTAGGAGGCTCACAGCCCCCCCCCCCCCCACCCTTCCCCTCTCACCTTCCACCTCCCCTTACAAAAAAGAGAATCCCAGCTAGCCATCTGGCAAGGAGGGGGCCCCATGGGCTCCCTCCCGAAAGTCCCCTGTCCCTCCCGCACATTTATTTATTTATTTTATTTATTTATTTAACACTTATTTATATACCGCATCTTCCATCGATCAGTTGGACATACCTGGAAATCCCTGGTGGCTAGTAGAAGAACGGGCAAGGCACGATCCTATTCTCTCCTCCCTCATCTAGCAACCTGATCAAAATGGCCACCGTCACGAGATGCTGTCCTCTAGCTTCGTGATGGCAGCCATTTTGATCAGGCCCCTAGACGGGGTAGGAGCATATAGGATGCTCCTGCCCTGTTCTTCTAGCCACCAGGCATTTGCAGGTAGGTTGGGGGGCCGGCAGTGCTGCGGAGCCTCCATTGCTGACTAGATAGCCAAATTCTCTTTTTTGTAAGGGGCGCTGAGGGGCCCTGGGGCCTCCATCCTTGCGATTGTGTCAGGGGAGGGGGCCTATCCCGACTGGCTAACTGGGACATTTTTTACATCAGGGCTGCACTGATTTCGCCCTCCTTCAGGGCAGCTCTAGATGGGGTATCTGTGCTGAAGGACGGGCGCACGTTTTTTATATTGTTGGTGCTGTGGATTGCAGCACCGTGGCACAAGACAATACTGTGGGGAGACAAGCCCGATTGCTGCCATTCCTCCCTATTGATTTTCCGCAAGGAGCTACAGTACCTGTGTTTCAGCAGGCACTTTGGGACTTTACCTGCCTTGGCAGATACCGTGGGTAATATGCAGTCTTCGCAGGAAATCCAAACCTCCACGGTATCTGCAAGACCTCCCTGGAGAACACCCCCTGCAGATATTGCATAGACTTGCCCCTTATCTTGCAGTTTTGGCTGCTAATGCAGCACATTAGCAGCGAGGTTTAGTAGACATATCCCTAGGATTTACACCTACTCCCTAGTATGCTTAGGTTTAGATAAAGCACTTGTTTTGTCCAGCCCTTTACAGGAGATATTAAGGGTGTTATCCACCTTAATCCTTCCTTGTTAATGTCCCCCTCCACATTGAACTTAGATAAAGATAGTTGCCTCTGTAGTAAATTGACAGCAGTTATATGTGTACGTTTGCAAAATGATCAACTTAAATGTGTAAGTGCTAGCACTCACACTTGAAACTTCCAGAGCTTATATGAAGAAGATGCTGGAGTTTCCTCTATTGATGATTACCATGTATTGGCCCATACTTGTGCACTCCTGCACCCCTCATTTGTATATTAGAAAAGGCTCCATGTTCGGCAGAGCCTTTGTATGTCGTGACTGTGATGTCTCAATTCCGATCCCCATGTAGCATCTAAAATAAGCCTTCACATCTTTTAAGTTAGTCAAAAATAGATTTGAACAAATTGATAAATTCTTTCTTTTCTCCCAAGCTTTTGGTCACAAAACCTTTGCAGCAAAGCTTCTGCTCTCAGAACTCTCCTAGGATATTTTTATTTTTTTCTGCTTTAACCTGCTCAGGGTATGTCATGTTGGAGAAGATAGTAAGTCTCCATAAAATATATTTTGCTTTTGAATTTTAACAATATATGTATGCAGATATTAAAACCTAGATGTAAAGTTGCTGTGTTCATATGTAGTACCATTAGTCCTTATCCTGACTTGGTGTATTTCTGGCTTTCAACAGGTTTGCAGATGGGTCAGGGGCTGTGGAGAGTGGCTAGAAACCAACAGCTACAGCAAGAAGCATTCAATGATAATTTCCTTAACCGAGAACATGGCAGGAGGTTAATTTCTACTAATGCAATGAATCTAAACCATCGGAAACAGATCCAAGGTGGCATGGACATCTACCACCTCTTGAAAGCAAGAAAGTCAAAGGAAGAGCAAGGATTTATCAATTTGGAAATGTTGCCCCCAGAGCTTAGCTTTACCATATTGTCTTACCTAAATGCAACTGACCTTTGTCTGGCTTCATGTGTCTGGCAGGACCTTGCTAATGATGAACTGCTATGGCAAGGGTAAGTTAAATACAAGGTCATCTGTGTAATTATACAGAAGGGTTATTTATTTAATGACCTTTCGCTGAAATCACTTTTAAACAAATATTTCAAAGTGAGCAATTTGTGAGTGAAATGGTAACTCTATGATTTAAATGTCGGCGTTGTCATGTTTATCAAATCTCATCCTAATGCTGGTCAAAAGAACACAGATAATACTGGAAAATCATATCTAAACAACACCTTCTCCTGTCTAATATCTATCATTTCTTACAAAAATTTTGAAATTTGAAATATAAACCTCTAACAGGCTAGATCTTCCTGATAAACAGCTGAAATCATACGTTCCAATTGAACTAGGATATGGAGAAACGCTTCTCACTGTGACTGTTTAGGGTACCTTATCTTTTTTTTTTTTTTTTTTTTTACCCATTATACTCTGAAGTGTCAATACAAGTCCTTCCTGAAGTGGCTGCATGTGGACTGTTGATTCAGGCTTTGAAAGCTTTCACCTTTTGTCTGATGTACTGAATGAGACACTAGGATGGATCTTATTATATGTTAATTAATATCTCCAGGAACAAGCAAGAATGTAGTCTTCACATATGGGTATCGTCGGTACCGACGGAGCCTGCGCGGGAATGCTCTCCAGCGTCCAATAGGAAAGCGTTTGGGAGCATTCCACAGCGCATGCGTGCTGCCTTCCCGCCTCATTGCCTCTCTCACTTCAGTTCTTCGTTTTCCGTGGAGCTGACAGGACGTCTCTCCTGTCACCACAGAAAACTTTATTTTCTTTCTTGTATTTTTGTGGTCGTGTCTGCCTTCATTCGACCCTACCGGTACCACCGGTTGTCTTTTCTCATTTTCTTCTAAAAAAAAAAAAAAAAGAAGAAGCTTTTCTTCTTTTCTTTGGTGCCTCACCCTTCCTGGCGTTAGGCGCCATTTTGGGCACTAGGCCCAAAAATCTCCAGACATGGAGAAGCCAACTAGTGGTTTTAAAAAAATGTTCAAACTGTGGCGGTACTATTTCCGTCACCGACACCCACGAATGGTGTCTCAAATGTTTAGGTCCTGAGCATTGTCCAGCAGAGTATCTCTCCTGTAGAAAGATGACCAAAAGGGGCCTGCAGAAGAGAGCTGCAAAGGTCGGTTCCCTTTTCACGGTTGATACGATGTCAGTTTCATCGACGTCCTCCAGGGCTTCATCTTCCTCTCATGGATCTCAGGTAACTAAACAAAATTCTGTAAAGACTAGCCGATCCTTGAAGGGTAAATCTCCTGCAAAGCATCGAGATGCCACTGGCACTACCCTCGAGGAAAGTACACCGGCAAAATTGCCCCGGCGGGAGTCTTCGGTCTCCAAAGCACAAACGGGGTCTCAGAATGTTCTAGAGGCCTCCACCTCTACAGAATGTCTGTTACCATGTTCTGGGGTCGTAGCCGCTTCCACCAGTACCGACCAGGCATCGGCATTAGCAATGGATAAGAGAATCCTTGCTATTGAACGCAGTCTAGCATCCCTCTTAGCTGCCTCAGTACCTCTAAGACCTCTACAGACGGTTCAAATGAGCTCGGTATCGACACCGGTTCCAACTCCAGTGGCACCCACTCAGGTGGGACTGCTTCCTCCCATGCCGAGCCTCGAGAGTTTCTCTGGCATTAAAGGGTTGGAACCGAAACGCCATGGTACCGATATTCATTGGTACCAGCATCGATCGATGCAAAGCTCCGATGAGTCTTCCGATTCCGATGACTCTACCGATACAAGAGTAGTTCTGTTGAAGGATCCATCTCCTCCTGAGCGCAGAATGTCTCCTCCAGAAGACATGTCTTTTCAGGATTTTATATGTGATGTAGCTAAGGGGCTTTCAATCACGGTTACTCCTGAGAAGGAACCTAGGGCGGAAGAACTAAGGATTCTGCAATACCCTATGGCTCCCAAAGAGGCAGCGATGCTGCCCATTCATCAGATCCTTCAAGATCTTATGTTCAGAATGTGGGAAATTCCCTTAACGCTGTCACCACATTCTTGACGCCTCGATACCATGTACCAAGTCCCACCTTCTCCAGGGTTTCAGAAGACTCGGTTACCACATCATTCTATGGTAGTGGAATCAGCCATGCGGAGAATAAAGAGTGCTAAAACGCATTCTTCCAACCCGCCAGACCGTGAATCAAGGACACTCGATGCCTTTGGGAGTCGATGCTTTCAATCCTCCATGCTAGCAACTAGGATTAGCTCATATTCCCTTTACATGGGAATGTTTCTAGAGGAGATTACAGCGGATCTGGAACGCATGAGCACTCTTCTTCCTGAAGATAAACGGGGTCAGTGCCTCACTCTGCTCAAGCACGCTCAAAATGTCTCCAAATTTGTGAATCGTGCAGCTTTTGACTGCTTTGAAGCTATTAGCAGAACCTCTGCTATTGCTATCGGAGCACGGCGCATTGCCTGGCTCCAAGCATCAGACTTGGAGGAGTGGGGTCAAGAGAAGTTAGGAAACATTCCTTGCACAGGTGAAAACTTATTTGGGAAGGATTGGCAGACCAAGGCTAATCAGATTGAATCTGACAATATCACCTTGAATAGACTATCAAAGTCTACAGCCAACCCAACAAAGAAAAAAACAGGCAAGAAGTTTTTCTTTAACAAAAAGAAAAAACCTTATCATTCTTATTCCCATCCAATTCACTGTGCAGCTCATGCTCCCCAGAAAGGGTAGCAACCTAGATAACAAAGAAAGCTGCAAGCTCAAAGAGTTCAACCGGCTCAGCAAGTATAGCCTCTGCAGGGGCTTTGACTTCTACCTAGAGAACTTAACCATTTTGCCTCTGAAGGGTCCAGAGCCCTTGACCATTCCAGGCAGATTATGCCATTTTGCCAAAAGATGGCAACAAATAACATCAGAAAACTGGGTTCTGTCCATTGTAGGACAGGTGTACAAACTTCAGTTTCTCAGCATGCTCCTGCCTACAATCATAAAACAATTCAATTCTCAGGGCCCTGTTACCCCAACATCCTGTGTTCGGAGGTCTCTTCACTTCTTGCAAGGAGCAATAGAAGAGGTACCCATATCCCAATGGGGGAAGGGGTTCTACTCCCCCTATTTTCTTATCCCAAAGAAGACAGGGGGATACAGACCTATCCTGGACCTCAGAGAATTGAACAAATTCCTGTTCTGAGAAAAGTTCAAGATGATCTCCCTCGGAACACTTTTACCATACCTTCAGAATCAGGATTGGTTATGTTCTCTAGATCTAAGAGATGCGAACACGCATATCCTCATCCATGTAAATCACAGAAAGTACCTTTGATTTCTCTTTCAAGGAAACCACTTCCAATACAGAGTCCTTCCATTTGAGCTGGCCTCCTCCCCAAGAGTTTTCACAAAATGCATGGCTGTAGTAGCACCATTCCTGAGAACTCTGGGGATATTCGTCTTCCCCTACTTAGACGATTGGCTCTTCAGAGCACCAACAGCTCCAGAAACAGAACGAGCTGTTTCTCGTGCCATGAGAATTCTCCAATATTTGGGTCTGGTAGTCAACCACCCAAAGTTTCACATCAACACTTCTCAATCCCTAGAGTTCACAGGGACTCGCTTAGACACGCAGCAATCAAAGGCATTCCTGCCACAGCCGCGCTGTCTGCGAATAATAGAATTGGCTTTCCAAGCAGCAAAGAAAACCCTCCTAACTGCCCGGGAAATGCTTCAACTGCTGGGGCATATGGCATCCACTGTACAGGTGGTCCCTTATGCCCGCCTACACATGCGAGCAGCTCAGTGGACCCTCTCTTCGCAGTGGACACAAGCCACAGATCGCTTAGCGTACAAAATCAACAATTCGACACATCTCGTTTTGTCCCTACAGTAGTGGCAGTCCCTCGAAAACCTCCTGGTAGGTTTCCCCCTTCCAGCAACCACTGCCCCAAATCACCCTGACAACAGATGCATCCAAGATGGGCTGGGGAGCCCACTTGCATGATCTTTCCACTCAGGGTCTCTGGACCTCACAAGAGACCTCTCTTCAAATAAACCTCTTAGAGCTAAGAGCCATTTACAATGCTGTAATAGCATTTCAGGCCCAGCTCAGTCAAAAGACAGTTCTGGTCCAAATCGACAATCAGGTTGCCATGTTTTACATAAACAAGCAAGGCGGAACGGGCTCTCTGTCGCTATGCAATGAAGCTTTGCGACTATGGGCCCTCGCCAGAGAGCTCCAAATTCATCTTCTAGCAGTATACCTTCCAGGCATTCAAATCTTGTGGGCAGACAAGCTCAGTCGAATATTGCTGCCACACGAGTGGTCTCTCCAGTCAGACCAACTGGCTCGAGTGTTCCAAACCTGGGGAACACCAGATATAGACCTCTTTGCAGGTCCACAGAATGGCAAACTTCCCCGGTTCTGTTCCAGAATTCCGGCTCAATACTGTCTAGCAAACAATGCTTTCCAGCTCCATTAGGGTCAGGACTTCCTCTACGCCATCCCACCCTTTCCCCTAATTCCAAAAACTCTTTTCAAGCTTCAGAGAGACAGGGGTTATATGATTCTCATAGCTCCACATTGGCCAAGGCAATCGTGGTACGCTTTGCTTCTGCGTCTCTCTCAAGCAACTCCTCTAGAGTTGGGATATGCTCCAGATCTCCTTTCTCAGGAGAACGGGAAGCTTCTGCATCCCAATCCTCAGTCCCTGCACCTCTGGGCCTGGCTGCTGAAGGCATTGAACTTTTAGATATCAACCTCTCTCAGCAAGTGAAGGATATCCTTCAGGCTTCGAGAAAACCTTCCACAAGACGTTCCTACGCTTTCAATTGGAAAAGGTTTTCTATATGGTGTTCAAAAAAGGGGCTTAACCCCCTTTCTGTGCCCATGGAGTCGCTTCTGGAGTATCTCCTCCATCTTTCACATTCAGGTCTTAAGACAAATTCAGTGCGAGTCCATCTCTGCTACTGCTGCTTTTCACAAGCCCCAAGATGGACAACCAATCTCTTCTCATTCACTTGTGTCAAGATTCATGAGAGGTCTACTATTGACAGAGCCCCCCATAAAGCCGCCACCAGTGGCATGGGACCTGAATCTGGTTCTTGGGCAGTTTATGAAGCCGCCTTTTGAACCTTTAGCCACTACAACTTTAAAATTCCTTTCCTGGAAGGTCATTTTCCTAATTACAATAACTTCTGCTAGGCGCATTAGTGAACTGCAAGCTTTAGTGACTGACCCTCCTTATACAAGGTTCCATCATGATAAAGTAGTCCTCAGGACTCATCCACACTTTATGCCAAAGGTGGTTTCGTCTTTTCATTTAAACCAGTAGGTTTACCTTCCTGTATTCTTCCCTAGGCCTCATGCCTCCAGTGCAGAAAGTAACTTTCATACCTTCGATTGTAAAAGAGCTTTAGCCTTTTACCTTCAAAAAACTGAACAACATAGGCAGTCTTCTCAACTCTTTTTTTGTTGCTTTTGATTTTAGTCATTTGGGACTTCCAGTTTCCAAATGAACCCTATCTAAGTGGACTGCAAACTGCATATCCTTCTCTTACAATAGTAAAGGTTTTTCCCTCGAGGGCCATGTTACAGCTCATAATGTCAGAGCAATGACAGCCTCGGTTGCTAATCTCCGCTCTGTGTCTATAGATGATATCTGTAGAGTGGCTACTTGGGCTTCAGTACACACCTTCACAGCCCACTACTGTCTGGACAAGGACTCCCGTCGGGATGCCTCGTTTGGCTAGGCTGTCCTACAGCATCTCTTTCAGACTTAATGCAGCTCCTACCCTCCATCCCAGTAGGATGCCAGGGATCCATGGGAGGAAGTATGACCCTGTTCACACGGGTTCACAGCTCGCTGGGGTCATTCCTCTGGCATCTTTCATCTGGGGAATCCCCATATGTGAAGACTACATTCCTGCTTGTTCCTGGAGATAGCATAGTTACTCACCTGTAACAGGTGATCTCCGGGAACAGCAGGAGTTCAGTCTTCACAACCCACCCACCTCCCCTAGAAGTTCTCTCTCTCTATCTCTCTCCTTGGCTCAACTTTAAACTCAACTGAAGTGAGAGAGGTAGTGAGACGGGAAGGCAGCACGCGTGCACTGTGGGAGGCTCCCAAAGGCTTTCCTTTTGGACGCTGCGGAGCGTTCCCGCGCAGTCTCCGTCAGTACCAACGATACCCATATGTGAAGACTTAATTCCTACTGCTCCTGGAGATCACCTGTTACAGGTGAGTAACTACTCTTTCTCAGGTAAAAGACTATATGCATGAGACATTTGCATATACTAGATCTCCAATATGTGCAAAAATATCTCATGCATATTCACCGAGATGTCCTGCAAACTAAATTAATAAGAAATGCCTTGTTATACAAGACTTTTCTTATATGATTACTTAAGACTTATCTCTTTTTGTTTTTCTAAGTCATGGTAATTTTCTTGAAAAATGTTTTAAAAACTCCCAAGGTAGCAAGTCAGGGTCAGAATCGGCCTCCATTATGTAATGGAAGTAAATTCAAAAAGCTTACAGGTTCAAAGGGTTATCATTTAATATTCAAAGGAATCGGCTCACTGTCATAAGTTCATATTAAAAGCCATTCAAAAGTGAATAGACTACAATAACAGAAAGCAGAGTATTGGACTGAGGCTTGCTAGGTAGACTGATGTTGCTATCTCCAGGAACAAGCAGGAATGTAGTCTTCACATATGGGTATCGTCGGTACCGACGGAGCCTGCGCGAGAATGCTCCCCAGCATCCAATAGGAAAGCTTTTGGGAGCATCCCACAGTGCCTGCGTGCTGCCTTCCCGCCTTTCCCAACTATCCCTCTCCAGTTCTTTATTTTCCGCGGAGCCGACAGGTCGCACATCCTCTCACCGCAGAAAAAATTCCCTTCTTATTCTTTTTTTTTTGTGGTCGCGTCTGCCTTCCCTCGACGCTACACCAGTACCGATGGTTCTTCTTTTCTTTTCCTTTTTTTTTTTTTTTTAACTTTTTTCTGGAGTCTTTCCAGCAATTTTCTCTTCAGGTGCCACACGCCATTTTGGGCACTAGGCCCAACTTTTCCTTCAGAATGGAAAAACCCGCCTCGGGTTTTAAAAAGTGTTCTAACTGTGGCGGTACCATCTCCATCACCGACACCCATGAGTGGTGCCTCAAATGTTTAGGTCCTGACCACTCTATTTCAGAGTGTGTTGCCTGTGGGATGTGTAATCTTCTGGTAATGTAATCTTCTGCCGTTCTCTACTTTTGGTCCTGGGTTCATTTCACAGTCAGTAGGGTAAGCAGCACAAATAAGACAACCAAACTGGTGTGGCTTGGAAAAAAGAGTTTTATATCAAAATAGGCTTATTACATAGGTACAGAACAGAGTCATATAGTGGTTGTTACAGAACTGCTTCAGTGTGCATCAATGAATCTATGTGTGTGTGTGCATGTGTGAAGTGTGAGAGAGAATAGATTATATGAAAGACTCTGTGTGTTTGCATGTGTGTGTGAGAGAGATCAGAGAGAGGGGGAGGGGTAAAGAGAAGTGATCGTCAGAGCCTCCTGTCCTTCATGTCCGATGAATAGAGAGAGAGAGAAAGAGGAAGTATTTCTATCCTTTATAGTGAGTTTTCTCCAGCACCTCCCTTTGAGGTCTGCTATTGTTTCCAGCACCTCCCTTTGAGGTCTGCTATCACTTGATTTAGCAAGGAGGGGCTGCAGACCAATCTCATCAGGCCCGGAGACTGACATCACCAGGGGGTCAGAGCTAATCTCATCTTGTAAACTACCCTCATTAAGTTTGGAGACTGACTTCACCAGAGTAACAAAGCTGCTTGAAAACCAAGGTCTGGGAAAAAGCCATGACACCTATGCTAGGCATAATGTCATGCTGATGTATGCTGACAGGATGATGTCGAAAAGGGGCCGACAGAACCAAGCTGTTAAGCTTAGCACCCTTTTTCCCTCCGATGCAGCCTCTGTGGCATCGACATCATCCAGGGCTTTGTCTTCCTCCCATAGATCTCAGGTAAATAAACATAAATCTAGCTAGTCCTCAAAGGGTAAATCTCCTTCTAGACAGCAAGATGCCTCTGGCGTTGCCCTTGAGGGACTTTCACCGGCAAAATTGCCCCAGTGGGAGGCTTCGGCTTCCAAAGCACTAACTGGGCTCCAGGAAGTTCTCGAGGTTTCAACCTCGGCAGAACTACTGGTGCCATGCTCTGGGGTACCGGCCACTTCTTCCGGTACCGATACCCAAACATCAGCATATTCGATAGACCAGAGATTCTTGGCTATTGAACGCAGTCTGGCGGCTCTTCTCATGGCTTTGATGCCCTTGAAACCGCTTCAGACAATTCAACCAGTACTGGCACCGACTCCGGTGCCGGGACTGAGTCATGCGTATCCATCCGGTATCGACAAGTCGGTACCGGACCACTCCGATGCCGACTTCGATCAGTACCAGTACCGTGCCTTGCACGATCACCCAGATCGGCGATACTTCAAATCCTCAGATGAGTCTGAAGACTCTGAAAGCTCTGACGATACCAGAGTACTTCTTCCTGAGGATTCTTCTTCTCCTCAGCGTAGGATATCTCCACCAGAGGATATGTCCTTTCAGGATTTTATCCAAGATGTGGGTCGGTCTTTCCATCACAGTGGCTCCTGAAAAAGAGCCTAGGGCAAAGGAATTAGAAATCCTGCAAAACCCTAAAGCTCCCAAGGAGGCAGCTACCTTACCTATTCATGAGATCTTGCATGATCTCATGTTAAGGATGTGGGAAACGCCTCTAACCACATCTCCTCACTCTCGAAGACTCGACACAATGTATCTAGTTCCTCATCCTGGGTTTCAAAAGACTCAATTACCACACCATTCCATGGTGGTGGAGTCAGCAATGAGAAGGATAAAGAGTGCAAAAAGGCATGCATCTAATCCTCCAGGACGTGAGTGTAAGACTCTTGACACCTTTGGACGTCGAACCTTCCAGGCTTCCATGCTTTCTGCTAGGATATGTTCCTTAAGGAGGTCACAGGAGATTTAGAGCTTATGAGCCCTCTCCTTCCTGATAAGAGGCAAGATTATCTTGCCCTTGTCAAACATGCTGAGGATGTTTCCAAGTTTGTGAATCGTGCAGCTTTTGACTGCTTTGAGTGCATAAGCAGAACCTCTGCCATTGCTATAGGTGCACGTAGAATTGCCTGGCTCCAGGCATCTGACTTGGAAATTTGGGTACAGGATAAACTAGGGAATATTCCTTGCTCAGGAAAGAATCTCTTTGGCAAGAATTGGCAGGAAAAAGCTAATGAGATAGATGCTGACAATATCACCTTGGATAGATTGTCTAAATCTACAGCTCATCCTGCGAGGAAAAAATCCTCCAAGAAACCATTCTTCAGTAAGAAGAAGTTTTATCCCTCCTATACCCAACAGGGCCATCGTTTAGGTCAGTCTGCCCATAAGGGACAGCAGCAACAACCTAGACTAAGAAAGACAAAAGCAGCTAAGCCTCAACCGGCTCAGCAGACTCAGCCTCCACAGGGGCTTTGACTCCTATTTAGAGAACTTTGCCTTCCTGGCCCTGAACGGCCCAGAATCCTCCACCATACCAGGAAGGTTGTCATTTTGCCCCCAACTGGGGTCAGATAACAGCAGAAAATTGAACTCTGTCTGTTGTATGAGATGGGTACAAGTTTCATTTCCTCAGCATGCCCCCTCTTACAATGGTAAAACAGTTCAATTCTCAGACCTCTCTCAACGACCTGTTAGGTTAAGAGGTCACTGTGCTTCTTGCCCAAGGGGCAATAGAAGAGGTACCCATTCCCCAATGGGGTACAGGGTTTTACTCCCCCTATTTCCTTATTCTAAAGAAAACAGGAGGACACAGACCCATTCTAGACCTCAGAGAATTGAACAAATTTCTGTTCAAAGAGAAGTTCAAAATGATTTATCTAGGAACTCTGCTGCCATACCTTCAGAGTCAGGATTGGCTTTGTTCTCTAGATCTCAAGGATGCGTACACTCATGTTCTCATCCATCCAACTCATCAAAAGTTCCTTCGCTTTCTGTTTCAAGGGAAGCACTACCAATACAGGGTTCTTCCTTTTGGCCTGGCCTCTGCACCAAGGGTGTTCACAAAATGCATGGCTGTGGTGGCAGCATTTCTACGCACCCTAAGAATATTCGTCTTCCCTTACTTAGATGACTGGCTTATTCGAGCCCCTTCAGAGCCAGAGGCCAGGGTTGCTCTCTTTCGCACAATGCGCATCCTTCAGTATTTGGGACTTGTCATAAACTTCCCAAAATCCAACCTTGCTCCCACTCTGTCCCTGGAGTTTATAGGAGCTCTGCTGGATACCAGACAGACAAGGGCCTACCTTCCTCAGCCCCGCTGCCTTCGCATTGTGCAGTTAGCTTCCCAAGCAGTGTTAAAACCTCACCTCACTGCTCGAGAAATGTTGCAGTTGCTAGGCCACATGGCATCCACCGTGCATGTGGTTCCTTATGAGTGCAGCCCAGTGGACTTATCCACTCAGTGGACTCGGGCGTCAGGTTGCCTGTCAGACAAAATAGCAAACTCAGATCGCCTTATTTTGTCCCTCCAATGGTGGCAGTCAGCCCAAAACCTTTTGGTGGGGTCTCCTTTTCAGCAACCCCCACCCCAAGCCACTCTAACAACAGATGCCTCACAGGTGGGTTGGGGAGCCCACCTGCAAGACCTCTCTACCCAGGGTACCTGGACTCCACAGGAGACCTATCTACACATCAATCTCCTGGAACTCAGAGCAATCTTCCTTGCTCTTCGAGTATTCCACACCCAGCTCAGCTACAAGACAGTCCTAGTTCAAACGGACAATCCAAGTAGCCATGTTCTTTGTGAACAAGCAGGGTGGAACAGGCTCTCTGTCGCTCTGCAATGAAGCTTTGTGACTATGGGCCCTCGCCAGAGAGCATCAGATTCATCTCCTTGCAGTGTATCTTCCAGGCATTCAAAACTCTTGGGCAGACAGACTCAGTCGAGTTTTGCTTCCACACAAATGGTCTCTCCATGCAGACCAGGTGGCCAAACGTTTTCAAATTTGGGGAACACCGGACATAGACCTCTTTGCAAGTCCGCTGAATGCCAAACTTCCCCACTTCTGTTCCAGAATTCCAGCTCAGGGTTATCAGGCCAGGGATGCTTTCCTCCTCCATTGGGGCCAGGACTTTCTGTATGCCTTTCCACCCATTTCCCTAATTCCCAAAACCCTCTTCAAGCTTCAGAGAGACAGAGGTCATGTGATTCTCATAGCTCCACATTGGCCACGGCAAATGTGGTACCCTCTGCTCCTACATCTCTCTCAAGCTCCGCCTCTGGAGTTAGGATCTGCTCCAAATCTTTTTCTCAGGAGGACAGGATGCTGTGGCATCCCAATCCCCAGTCTCTGCATCTCAGGGCCTGGTTGCTGAAAGCCTAGAACTTAACGGTCTTAACCTTTCTCAGCAGGTAAAGGATATCCTTTATGTTTCCAGGAAACCTTCCACAAGACGCTCTTATGCATTTAAGTGGAAAAGGTTTACCATATGGTGCTCACAGAAAAGGTCTTAACCCTCTTGCGATACCTCTGCAATCATTACTGGAGTATCTCCTTCATTTATGTAATGCGGGGCTTAAGACCAATTCAGTGAGAGTTCATTTGAGTGCTATTGCAGCTTCTTTCAAGCCTCTCAATGGACAACCTTTTTCCTCTCATCCTCTCATAGCGAGATTTATGAGAGGCCTTCTTTCAACTAAGCCTCCCATTAAGCCACCACTGGTGGCATGGGACTTAAATCTGGTTCTTGGGCAGCTCATGAAGCCGCCTTTTGAACCATTAGCTACTACCTCTTTGAAATTCCTTTCCTGGAAGGTCATCTTTCTTATTGCAATCACATCAGCACGTCGCATCAGTGAATTTCAAGCGTTTGTGGCTGATCGTCCTTATACAAGGTTCCATCATGATAAGGAGTCCTTAGGACTCATCCACACTTTATGACAAAGGTGGTGTCACCTTTTCATTTAAACCAAGCGGTTTACCTTCCTGTATTCTTCCCAAGGCCTCACGCCTCAAATGCAGAAAGGAATCTTCATACTTTGAACTTGAAAAGGGCTTTGGCCTTTTACTTGCAAAGGACACAGCAACATAGAAAGTCCTCTCAACTCTTTGTTGCTTTTGATCCTAGTCATTTGAGACTGCCAGTCTCCAAAAGAACACTGTCCAGTTGGATTGCACAGTGTATTTCTTTTGCCTATGAGAGTAAAAACCTTCCTCTGGAAGGCCATGTTACAGCTCACAATGTGAGAGCCATGGCAGCCTCTATGGCTCATCTTCACTCTGTGTCTATCGACGACATCTGTCGAGCAGCTACTTGGACTTCGGTTCATACCTTCACAGCCCATTACTGCTTAGACAAGGACTCCCGCCGGGATGCCTTATTTGGTCAGGCTGTTCTTCAACACCTGTTCCATACTTAATCAACTCCTACCCACCATCCCTGGTAGGATGCCAGAGATCCATGGGGGGAAGTGGAGCCCTTTCACAGGGACACACAACTTCTGGGGCCTTCTCCCTGGCATCTGCAGCTAGGGAGTCCCCATATGTGAAGACTGCATTCCTGCTTGTTCCTGGAGATAGCATAGTTACTCACCTGTAGCAGGTGGTCTCCGGGAACAGCAGGGGTGGACCTTTTTGCCAGCCTGGACAACTACCTGCTTCTGTTCCTGGCAGCCCTATCCGTCCCGGGTAGCGGCAGAGGAGTTCCTCATTCTGTGGTCGGACGGCCCCATGTATGCCTTCCCACCCATGCCACTGATTGCCAAAACACTCTTCAAGGCTCTTCACGATAAGGCATCGCTGGTTCTGATGGCTCCATGATGGCCCAGGCAGCCGTAGTTCCCGCTACTCCTCCAGTTGTCAGTGGAGACTCCAGTCCCCCTGGGGATCTCCCCGGGACTCTTGTCTCAGGAGGAGGGCTCTCTCCTGCACCCCAACCTGGGATCCCTATCGCTGACAGCATGACTTCTGAAAGGGTGATCTTAGCCCCTCTCAGTTTCTTGGGAGAATTGGAAGAGATCCTGCTGGCCTATTGTAAGACTTATACCAAAAGGGCTTATGCATTCAAATGGCACAGGTTCTCTGTCTGGTGCGGGGAGCAGCTGGTGAACCTGTTCTCCTGCCCGGTGCAGCTGTTACTGCAATATCTTCTTCTCTCGCAATCCGGGCTGAAATCAAAATCCGTGAGAGTGCTCCTTAGTGCCCTGGTGGCGCAACCCCTTTCGGTCCAGTCACTGGTGACCCGCTTCTTGAGAGGACTCCTGTTATCCATACCTCCCATCCGCCCCCCAGTGACAGAATGGGACCTCAATGTAATACTGGCACAGCTCACTCACTCAACATTTGAGCCTCTAGTTACCTGCCACCTGAGGTACCTCTCATAGAAGGTCGTGTTCCTGGCAGCGCTCACCTCTGCTCGCAGGGTCAGCGAGCTCCAAGCACTGTCCAACTCAGTGGCAGACTGCATCGCTCTAGCCTATGAACAGGCTGGGCTCACGCTGGCTGGCCGGGTCACGGCTCACAGCGTGAGGGCCATGGCAGCCTCTGTGGCAAACCTGCACTCTGTCCCGTTGCTGGACATCTGTTGGGCCGCCACTTGATCTTCAGTCTATACCTTTGCAGCTCATTTCTGCCTGGAAAGGGTGTCCCAATGGGATAGTGCCTTCAGCCAGGCCATGCTCCGTAATCTTTTCAGGGTCTAGGCAACTCCTACCCTCTGACCCTTCTGTGTTCAGGCTACCGGAGCATTGGTTCCCATCGGACACACAGGTATCTGCGGACTAAATTGCTGCTGCTCACGGCCCCCCTGAGAGCGACCGTGGCCTTTTCTATGGTCTTTCAGTAGCCTGTAGCTAGGGAGTCCCATATGTGAGGACTGACTTTCTGCTTGTTCCCGGAGAAAGCGTAATTACTCACCTGTAACAGGTGTTCTCCGGGGACAGCAGGAATCGGTCCTCACAACCCTCCCTCCTCCCCTTGGAGTTGCTTCTTTACCATCTTTTATCCTTTTGCCGCCTTTTAGCTATGTCATGTGGCTGATAAGATGGCACCCTTAGGCGGGAAGGGTACCACACATGCGTGGTGGCATCTCCCAAAGGCTTTCTTTGAAAGCTGGAGAGATGCTTCCACAAGGGCTCTGTTGGCACCGACGTCACCCATATGTGAGGGCTGATTCCTGCTGTCCCCAAAGAACACCTGTTACAGTTGAGTAACTACGCTGCCCGTGTGCATTTGTGTTTGTGTATGTCTGCTATGTGTATATATCTGTGTTGTATATGTGTGTAGACTGGTATATCTGTGGGTAGTGGTCTTTTCAACCCAACAGAAGATGGAAAGACTTATACAAAAGGGATCGAGAAATGTCACTTTAGTTTAGAGTATTGTAGATGTCTGTCTGTTTAGGGGCAAAATAACTCTCCTAAAATTAAATGAAATGGAGTGAAACTTAGTATGGTGAAAAAACCTGGTAAAAGGACACAGTTGGAAAATGAGTCAGGCCGGGGTTCCAAAGAAATAAGCTCTCCCCCCCTCCCAAAAAGTGTCTCAATGCATTTCTGTGGGAGAAGGAGTTCCAGCTTCTACAACGTAGAAATGTACATATGGTGAAACATAACAGACAAGATGAGATTCAAGCGAGAGATCAAGAGATCAAAGAGCTGGCAGTGGATCTCCTGGCTTAGATGGAGGTTGATAGGTGTGCTGGAACTCAAGAGAGGGAATGACTGCAAAGGTACACCTCACATCCAAGACAAAAAAATGATAATGTGATTTATGACTTTATGGATTTTTACTTAAGGAAGACTCTATGGACATTATAAAGATTCAATTGTATCAGATACAGTACAGCAAAAAGTGCTACCCAGGCAATTCTACCAAAAAGGACACGAGGTCAGAAGAAATGGAGAAAGATAACAATTCCTACTTTGAAATAAAACGTATTGAAAGAAAAATTAAATCACTGCGTGCAAAGATGTCTCTAATAGATTACTATCCCAAAGGATTAAGATCACCAAAATAATGAGAGAGATCCAAAATATCAAACTGTATCATAAATATCTAGGAGTAGAGGCAGGACCACTAATCCAGCATAAAGTACTGAGAGAAAAGACTACCAAAGAATATTAAGAGGAGATTAAAGATAATACTGAAAAGTATTCTAACATCAAAGAATAAGATACAAGCTATCAATTAGCTTGCAATTCCCATGCTCTCGTATAGATTTGGAATTGTAGTCTGGCCTCTCATGTTTATTTATTTATTTATTTGGCAAACATTTATATACCGCTACTTCCAGCGATCAGCAGCGGTCTGATTACATAAGGAGAACTGTCAAATCAGTACAGTAAAATTTGGGGTGCGTACACGTTGATTCGGAGGGAAGACACATCACACAAGCGGGTTCTGTTTGAGGATATGGGTACTAATTACATATATACATGAATACTTATATACATTTGAGGATAAGGGCAGTAATTACATATATACATATATACATTTTCATAAACGAGCAGGCGTACATAGAAATGTTTTGGTCTCCTGGGGTGGATAAGCTTAGACCCCTTGGGTTTAAGTCAAATTGAAATGACTCTGGAACAGATTAGTCTTGAGTTTTTTTCCTAAAGTCAGTTAGGTCTTTGCAAGCTCGTAACTCTGGCGGCAGATGATTCCAGAGTGTAGGTGCAGTGTATGAGAACGCTCTGTTACTAGTGTTGGTTTTAACAGCTCTTATATCTGGTGGAACGAGGAGGGTGTTGGAGTTGACGGCTCTTCTGCTTCTGTTGGGTGGTTGTGAGCTGATCAAGGTGGAGAGGAAAGACGGAGCAATGTTATGTAGGAGCTTGAAAGTGGTAGTGAGTGTTTTATATTTTATACGAGCAGCAATGGGGAGCCAGTGTAGCTCAATCAATACCGGTGTGATGTGATGTGTGTCTTGAAAAACTGGATGTACAAACAAGAAGATTTCCCTATGCTCATAGGAGAGTTTATAAGAATCTGTGTATGCTGAGACTGTACATTCCTGGAGGAATGAGCCTCATAGAAATAGATTATGGAGTTTATTTTAGAAGCTTTGTTCATGAATTGGATGTCTGAAAATAAGCATTCAGACATACAAATCAGAGATGTCCCCAGATGCATTTTAGAATCTGGGTATATAGACATCCCCAGCACGAGCATGTCCATGTAGCACGGGGACATGGTGAATGCGTGGCCTAAGAAGAGCAATGGAGATGCATGTTGCGGTGCCATTTTAGAATGGCACAAGTACATCTGGCTCTAGTTGTTGAGACATCAATACCTATACCTGCCCCTGACCATGAATAAGGTGCAAAAAAGTGTTTGTTTATTTTATTTATTTATTTATTTGCATCTCTTATATACCGCGCTATTACAATCAGTGCGGTTTACAGTGGAACAGAACATAAAACAATGTAGCAGTTACATTGGGTTTACAATAAAACATGGGATACAAACTTGGAAAAACAGGGGAAAAACTATGTACAGTGTTATAGAAGTGGAGGATTCATGGCTGCAGTACTTTCAGGAAGAAGAGCAAATCGCTTTCATCACCAGAGTTAATATTTCCTGGCCAATGAAATTTGCATGTAAATACATATGCCAAAGTTATTACAGACCTGCCGCCACTCATCTAATTATCTGAAATAGCCAGCTTGGATGTGCAAGTCTCCCTTCTGAAATACGCCAGCTTGCAAGTCCAAGTGCCCTTTTCTGAGACCATGCAATTTGGGGATGTCCACATTTGTAAAATGGCCTATGCCCGTGCACGTATCCAACCTTGATATCTGCACAGGCCTGTCGCCGGAACCGATTCCTGGGGCATCAGTGGTGGGAATGGACAAGTTCGCATGAACCGGTTCCTGCCGAACTGGGCTGAACACTGCATTGAAATGCCAGCACTGCAGTGGCGGGAATTCCCCTGCCTGACAATGTTTGATAAAACAATTAGTTATGGTCTCTCTCTGAGCGATTATAAATGAACTATACAGCAAGACGCTCAATTCTATCAACGTAGAACCAAATCTCTTTTTATATATTGTACAATCTCTTATGGCTACTCAAAAAAAATTTCTTACCATCACTAAAAGGTCTCAGACTTTTCTGAACCACATTCTAACAAACTCTTTATATTTATACCAAATTATATCAATCCAAATTATCAGCTTATACCAAATTACATTAATCAAAATTATCAGTTCATTCTCAAATTTCACTTGAATAAAAGTATCTCTCAACTATACAGGTAGTCCACAAGGGACAACATCTTCCGTGGCTCTTGTTTGTTTGCAGGGCCTGCGACAGGAAATCTGCTACTCTGCTCTGTCATGAGCTTTCTTTGAGTTTTCAACGGAAGATGTTGTCCCTTGTGGACTACTTGTATAGTTGAGAGATACTTTTTTTCAAGTGAAATTTGAGAATGAACTGATTATTTTGATTAATGTAATTTGGTATAAGCTGAAAATTTGGATTGATATAATTTGATATAAATATAAAGGGTTTGTTAGAATGTGGTTCAGAAAAGTACTTTTTTGAAATTTTGTCTGGAGTATTACTTTGGGGGAGGAGGGAGACCGGTGATGTGAGTATCTCGCTAATCCCTATGGTGAGTGACATCGCCATATGAAGGGTTTTTAGCCATCCTGAGGTCTCTACCCCTGTGGTTAATCTTTATATACTTGGCCATTGTTGGGTTTCAACTTTTTGAATGTGAATAGTTTTGAATTAATTAGCAACTAAGAATTGGTTTGTTTGGACTGTGCCGTTTACTCTTAGGGCAGCTTTTTTGTATGCACAGAACTAACCCATTTGGAGACACTGGCCCCGAGTAAAATAGCAGTTAGGAAAGTGCTCCTTTCAAACTATCTCTCCCCAAACCCATACTGCTCTGCCCCCCCCCCCCAAAAAAAAAATACTCCCTGTAGTCCCCCCCAACTCGCAAAATGCACAACAGCCAAAAAATATCCTTTGCAACGTCAACATAGTTGCCTTACAACCCTACAATATTCCCTATCCCCATAAACTACCCTTCCGTAATTGCCCCATCACCCCCACAAACTGCCCTAACTCTATGAAATATCCCCTGCAACTGCTCCAGAACCCTGCAGACTATCTCCATCCCTAGTAAACTACCTCCACAACTGCCCCACCACCAAGCAGTCTGCTCCACCCCAAAAACTATCTCTCATTACTGCCCCACCACACTCCAAATCGACCCCATTCCCAAAGCTATCCCCACCACTTTGACATAAAAATACTCACATGCAGAGGGATTGAAAAGAATTCCATGGGCCAGGTTCTACCTGCTTTTTCCACTTGTATCTATGTGCATGAGTTTGTGTGTCTCTGCATGCTTGAATGTATGTGTCTGTGTGTGTGGGCATGTTAGTATACGTGTGTGTGTATCTGTATTGATTCTTTGTGTGTGTCTGATCTGCAGAGTAAATGAGATAGAAGGGCTGATTGAAAGGTGCCATTCTGTAATTGCTATGTTACTGTGAATCTGTGTTTGTATACTGCAGCTGTTGGAACTGTTTTTCCTATAGAAATGTACAAAGGCTTTTTTTGGGGGGGGGGGAGGCGAGTAGGCTTAATTTCTTTTCTATCTCCCACCTTGTGTACAGCACAGGAACTCTTCCACAGCTTGCCTCCTCCCTTTCTGTTATGAGAGCAGCATTCCAGTGATCTCCAGGAACAAACAGGAATGAGTCTTCACATATGGGTACGTCGGTACCGACGGAGCCTGCGCGGGAATGCTCCCCAGCTTCCCAAAAAGGAAAGCTTTTGGGAGCATCCCACAGCGCCTGCGCGCTGCCTTCCCGCCTTTACTAACCGCCTCTCCCCAGTTCTTCTTTTCCGCGGAGCCAGCAGGTCGTGTTCCTGTCACCGCTGAAGAAGTTCTTTGTTTTATTTTATTTCTTTGGTCGCGCGTCTGCCTTCCCCGACGTCGGACCGGTAACCGCCGGTCTTTCTTTCTTTTCTTATAAAAAAAAAAAAGAACATATTTTTCCCTCACTTAGTGTTTTTCCTCTTTGGGCCTTAGGCCTCACGAGAAATTTTCCTCATGGAAAAACCAGCCTCTGGGTTTAAAAAATGCACTCTCCGGGTTTAAAAAATGCACTAAGTGCAGCGGTACTATTTCTGTCACTGACACCCATGAATGGTGTCTTAAATGTTTGGGTCCTGACCACTCCATTTTGGATTGTTCGTCCTGCTCCTTGATGTCTAAACGAGGTTTACACTGTTTCCTTCTGATGCAGCTTCAGTGGCATCGACGTCTTTCAGGGCTTCTACTTCCTCCCATGGATCTCAGGTAACCAAACATAAATCCAGCCGGTCCTCGAAGGGTAGATCTCCTTCCAAGCATCGAGATGCCTCCGGGCTTGCCCTCGAGGATCCCGCACCGGCAAAACAACCCCGGCGGGAAGCTCCGGCTTCCAAAGCTCCACCTATGGGGTTACAGGTTGACATCAATGGCACGGCCTCGACCGATCACCTGTTAGAATGTTCTGGGGTACCGGCGCAACCATCTGGTACCGAATTCCAGGCATTCATGGCGTCGATGGATCAGAATGTTCTATCCATGCAGCAGGCTATCACGGCCTTCATTCAAGCTGCGATGCCGCTGATACCACAACAAACTCCGTTGTTTGGTATCGGCTCCGGTACCGGCACCAGTGTCGGTACCGGTACCGACTGCATCGACATTGACCAGGATGCCGAATGCAGCGGTTCCCTGTCCAGGGATGCCCATCGGTACCGAACCGGTCCCGATGACGCCCGATGTCGATACTGCTCGATACGCGTATCGAGCTTTGGAAGAGCACCCTGACAGTCGATACTTTGATTCCTCCGAAGATTCTGATGCATCGGAGGAGTCTGCTGAAGTATCCATAGCCCTTCCTGAAGAGCCTTCTTCTCCAAAAAGAAGAATGTCTCCTCCAGAGGACTTGTCCTTTCAAGACTTCATAAGAGAAGTGGCTAAAGGGCTTTCTATTTCAGTAACCTCTGAATCAGAGCCTAGAGCTAAAAAATTGGATATTTTAGGTTATTCTAAGGCTCCTAAGGAGGCAGTCACCTTGCCAATTCATGAGATTCTTTATGATCACGTGATTGACTTATGGGAGACTCCTCTCACTATCTCTCCTCATTCTCGTAGATTGGACACTATGTACCGTGTCCCTCCTTGTCCTGGGTTTCATAAAACACAGCTTCCTCACCATTCTATTGTGGTGGAGTCAGCTATGAAAAAAGATAAAGAGTGCAAAAAGACACTCCTCTGCTCCTCCAGGAAGAGAATGCAGGACCTTGGATGCTTTTGGTAGGAAAATCTTCCAAGCCAGTATGCTCATTGCCAGAATCAACTCCTATAGCCTTTATATGGGTATGTTTCTGAAAGAAGTTGCAGATAAGCTGCACACTTTCCTCCCTTTTCTTCCAGAGGATAAAAGGGAAGAATTTCTTGTTTGGATTAAGCATACTCAAGCTATTTCAAAGTTTTCCAACCGTGCAGCTTTTGACTCCTTTGAGGGTGCCAGCAGGGCTTCGGCCATTGCCATAGCTGCACGCAGAATTGCTTGGCTCCAAGCTTCTGATCTAGAATCTTGTGTCCAGGATGGTTTGGGAAATCTTCCCTGTACAGGAGAAAACTTATTTGGCAAAGATTGGCAAATAAAAGCCACTGAAATGGATGCAGAAAATTCTGCTTTGGATAGACTTTCAAAGTCAACCTCCATTCCTGCCAAGAAAAAAAACCTTTTAAGAAGTCTTTTTTCAAGAAAGGCAGATTCCATCCTGCTTCTGGCCAACAGTCATCTACAGGTCGTTTTGCTGCTAAGCGTCAGCAACCTAAACAGGCCAGGCCTAAGCCTACAGGGGCTGCTGCAACTCAGCAGACCCAGCCTCCTCAGGGTTTTTGACTTGATGCTAGAGAACGTAGCCTTTCTGGCTCTGAAACAGCCAGAGCCTCTCACCATTCCAGGAAGGTTAGCTCATTTTGCTCCCAGATGGGAGCAAATTACAGCAGAGCAGTGGACCCTCTCCATCATAAGGGAGGGCTACAAGCTTCATTTCTCAAACCTTCCTCCTCACACCATGGTGAGACATTTCAATTCTCCAACATCTCTCCTCGACCTTCTAGGTCAGGAGGTAGCTGCCCTTCTTGCCCAAGGGGCAGTAGAAGAAGTACCTCTTCTTCAACAAGGGTCAGGGTTTTACTCCCCCTACTTTCTGATCCCAAAGAAAACAGGGGGCTACAGACCCATATTAGATCTCAGAGAATTGAACAAATTTCTATGCAAGGAGAAATTCAAGATGCTTTCTTTGGGCACTCTCCTTCCATACCTTCAGAGTCAGGATTGGCTTTGTTCTCTAGATTTCAAGGATGCGTACATACAAGTCCTTATCCATCCATCTCACAGAAGGTTCCTCCGTTTTCTTTTCCAAGGAAAGCATTACCAATACAGGGTGCTTCCTTTCGGTCTGGCCTCTGGTCCAAGAGTGTTCACCAAATGCATGGCAGTAGTAGCTGCATTTCTACGCACTCTGGGAATATTTGTATTCCCATACCTGGACGACTGGCTCATCCGAGCTCCATCTCAGTCAGAGGCCCAGACTTCCCTGGACTGCACAAGGCACATTCTGCAGTATCTGGGACTTGTGGTAAACCTCCCAAAGTCCCAGCTCACCCCTACTCAGTCCCTAGAGTTCATAGGGGCCTGGATGGATACTACCACTGCAAGGGCCTATCTTCCTCAGGCCCGTTGCCTACGCCTAGTGCAGTTAGCCTCCCAGATTCAGTCAATGAGCCATTTAACTGCCCGGGAGATGCTACAACTGCTAGGCCACATGGCATCCACAGTGCATGTGGTACCCTATGCTCGCCTTCACATGAGATCAGCTCAATGGACTTTGTCCACCCAGTGGACTCAAGCATCAGGAGCTCTCTCAGACAAAATAGCAACCTCCAGGCGCCACTTTTGGTCTCTCCAGTGGTGGATGTCCACCCAAAATCTGTTGCTGGGATCCCCCTTCCAACAGTTGTTGCCCCAGGCAACCCTCACAACAGATGCCTCCCAAACAGGTTGAGGAGCTCATCTACAAGACCTCTCCACTCAGGGCACTTGGTCTCCACAGGAGACCTCTCTACATATCAACCACTTGGAGCTCCGAGCAGTTTTTCTAGCTCTCAAGGTCTTCCATACCCTGCTCAGCTACAAGACAGTCCTCATTCATACGGACAATCAGGTAGCCATGTTTTACATAAACAAGCAAGGAGGAACTGGCTCTCTGTCGCTGTGCAACGAAGCTTTAACATTGTGGGCCTTCGCCAGAGAGCATCAAATCCATCTCCTGGCCGTATACCTTCCAGGAATCCAAAACCCTTGGGCAGACAGACTCAGTCAAGTTCTGCTTCCACACGAATGGTCCCTGCACATGGACCAAGTGCTCAGAATCTTTCAAGAGTGGGGAACCCTGGACATAGACCTCTTTGCAAGTCCGTGGAATGCCAAACTTCCCCAGTTCTGTTCCAGAATTCCGTGTCAGGGATTTCAGGCCAAGGATGCCTTCCTCCTTCACTGGGGTCAAGACTTCCTGTATGCCTTTCCACCCATTCCCTTAATTCCCAAGACTCTGTTCAAGCTCCAGAGGGATCAAGGATCCATGATCCTCATAGCTCCACGCTGGCCACGCCAAGTGTGGTACCCTCTACTTCTGCATCTCTCTCAAGCTCCCTCCCTAGACTTGGGAGCTGCTCCAGACCTTCTGTCCCAGGAGGAAGGGACTTTGTGGCACCCAAACCCCAAGTCCCTTCACCTCACAGCTTGGTTGCTGAAGGCCTGGACCTTCAAGGTTGGAATCTTTCTCAGCAAGTGAAGGATATCCTCCATGCTTCCAGAAAACCACCTACTAGACGTTCCTATGCTTTTAAATGGAAAAGGTTTTCCATTTGGTGTACTGAGAAGGGTCTTGACCCTCTAGCACTACCTTTGAATTCTCTATTGGAATATCTCCTGCATCTCTCCAATGCAGGCCTTAAGGCGAATTCAGTACGGGTCCATTTGAGTGCTATTGCAGCATCCCTTAAGCCTATCAATGGACAGCCTATCTCCTCTCATCCTCTTATTGCAAGATTCATGAGAGGCCTAACTTTAACTAAACCTCCCATTAGGCCTCCTCCGGTGGCATGGGACTTAAATTTGGTTCTTGGTCAGCTTATGAAGCAACCTTTTGAACCTTTAGCCACCACCTCCTTGAAATTTCTTTCCTGGAAGGTTATTTTCCTCATTGCAGTCACCTCAGCTCGCCGCATCAGTGAACTGCAGGCCTTAGTGGCTAATCCACCTTATACAAGGTTTCATTATGATAAGGTAGTCCTTAGGACCAATCCACACTTTATGCCTAAAGTGGTCTCACCTTTTCATCTTAATCAAGAGGTATATTTACCTGTCTTTTTTCCAGGTCCTCATGCATCAAGTGCAGAGAGGAATCTTCATACCCTGGAATGTAAGAGAGCTCTTGCCTTTTATTTACAAAGGACACAGCAACATAGAAAGTCTTCTCAACTCTTTGTTGCCTTTGATCCCTCTCATTTGGGACTTCCAGTCTCTAAGAGGACACTGTCCAATTGGATTGCTCAGTGTATTTCTTTCGCCTACCAGAGTAAGAACCTTTCTCCGGAGGGCCATGTCACAGCTCATAATGTGAGGGCCATGGCCACCTCTATGGCTCATCTAAATTCTGTGTCCATCGACCAGATCTGTCGAGCGGCCACCTGGGCCTTGGTTCATACCTTCACAGCCCATTACTGTTTGGACAAGGACTCCCGCCGGGATGCCTTGTTTGGTCAGGCTGTTCTCAAACACCTGTTCCATGCTTAATCAACTCCTGCCCTCCTTCCCTGGATGGCTGCCTGAGATCCATAGGAGGAGATAGAGCCCTTCCCAGGGTCTCATAACCTTGGGGATCTCCCAGGCAATGTTCCCTCTAATTTTCTGTAGGCTGTGTGCGCATAAAATATCAGCTGTGCAGCTTTTGAAGGAAGTTAAATTTTTGTGCGCCACATAAGGACACTCGGAGTTATATACTTTAAAATTTGACTACACGTCAGAATACAGTATGTACACCACATTGATTGCACTAGAAAATATTGTAGAACTTGTGAAAACCGTAAATACACAACAATTTTTAAATTTTAAGACGTCTGTGTTGTTTTCTATCAGAATCAGAACCGTAATTTTTGTGCGCTCTGTTGTAAAGTATGTGCGCTCGCTCGGCGAGGTGTGTGCGCGCACACGTGCACAGCATAGAGGGAACAGTGCTCCTAGGCATCTCTAGCTAGGGAGTCCCCATATGTGAAGACTCATTCCTGCTTGTTCCTGGAGATAGCACAGTTACTTACCTGTAACAGGTGATCTCTGGGAACAGCAGGAATAAGTCTTCACAACCCACCCACCTCCCCCTAGGAGTTGTATCTCTCTATCTATTTTTCCTTTCCTCTCTCTCTTTGTCTCAGCTTTAAAACTCGAACTGGGGAGAGGCGGTTAGGAAAGGCGGGAAGGCAGCACGCAGGCGCTGTGGGATGCTCCCAAAAGCTTTCCTTTTTGGGAAGCTGGGGAGCGTTCCCGTGCAGGCTCCGTCGGTACCGACGTACCCATATGTGAAGACTTATTCCTGCTTTTCCCAGAGATCACCTGTTACAGGTAAGTAACTGTGCTTTCTACCCCCCCCCCCCCAGCTTTCCCATTGGCTGCAAAATACCCACAGTTCTGCTGCATATTACATTGGAAACAGGCAAGGCAGGCTCACTCACACAGGGAGGAGAATTAAAGAACTGCAGACACAAGTTTTAAATTCTGAAAAATGTCCATACAAATTACCTGTGATTCATGCATCTGGACATTTACGTAAAAATCATTACATTCCATATCGTCCCTCCAGTCCAGTATATGTGGGTTATCTCCCTCCACCAGCAGCTGTAGACTGAGCATGTCAGAATTGTGATGTCGCTGTAGAAGAGCCCTCTCTTTAGGCTCCCAGAACAAGTATCTCAGTCTCTAGCAGCTGGATGAGGAGTTTCTGCGTGGCTGGACTCCACTGGATGGACAGTTAGGCCTAATTCTATTTCCAAAAACAAAAAGAAGAGGCCTATAGAGGGGCAGAAGGAGGAGAGCTTATTGGAGAGATCACAGACTTAACTTAGCAGTCTTTGGGTTGGGTATCTCTGTGGTTCTATCTGTCATTCTGAGGGCTAGCAAGAGCAGGGTCAGCCTTCTGAGCACCAGAGCCCTTTAGTGGGTAGGGTGCAGCCCTGGGGCCTAAACACCAGGTGGTCCAAGTTCCTTGGCTCCCCCAGCTGGACAGCCTAGCAAATCTGTGACAAGATTAACTGGTTTCCATTCTGTTGCTTCAATTCCACACTGCTGTCGATACGGTTGCTTTAAGGGAGGCTAAGCAGACAAGGGAAAGTGAAAATTTTGACTTTGCTGAGCAGTTGGCAGTCACGGAGGTGTTGTTTACTAGAGCCAGCAAAGGGCCTGACCGGGGGAACAACGTTGACAGCAGTGAGTGAATTCTTTGATTTTTTTTTTTGGGCAGTCAGTAGTCCTTTCTTCAACGCTACGGGGTTGCATGTCTTCAGTTCTTTTGGCATGTGCTGTTTGCGGGGAAAGCCACGGTTTCATCTGGCATGGGCGGGTTATAAAATACAATACAATGAACGGGCTCTGTCAGGCCTGCATGAGCGTGGGAAAATCGACAGATTTTTTGACATCGGGGCCATGGAGAACAAGATCGGGCCCTCTCAGCAGAAGGCATTGGAATTTTCAGTTCCCGCAGGTTTGGCAGGAACCGTGGCCATTTTACCACTGGCACCCATTTTAGCCTTGGGGAAAGGCAAGCAGAAGAAGTCACAGGGAAAGCATCACTCAGCACCAGGGACAGCGAATGTTGATCCGGCTGAGGTAAGGCCCTGACTCTTGTTCAGTTTCCTTTGTCACACACAGTGTTATCCTTTCTGAAGGGAGCCCCAGTAAGAAAAAGCAGGTGGAGGATACGGCCTGAGAAGAACAGAACTCCCCTCAGTCATCCACATCAGACTTCTTGGAAGGTACTTCAGACCCCTGGGGGGGCACCCTGCAGACAGATCTTGAAGGGGAAATCCCGCAAGGGGAGGACCCCAATATTGTAAGGATTTTTCACCGGAGGAACTGTCATCCTTGATAAACCACTCTGGCAGCGCTCATTGTGCCTGCTTTGCAACTGCAAAAGAGCCTTTGGAGGATCCGCCGTTGTAGCATTTTAAGAGCTCGCAGGCCTCCTTCCCAGTCCACCGGGTCATCAAGAAAATGATAGAGGTGGAATGTGAGGTCCCTGAAGCCAGGTTAAGGCAATGAGTCATCTGTAGCCCATTCCACAGGAGGAGAAGGATCTCCTGAAAATGCCTAAGGTAGATGCCCTGGTAACGGGAGTGACCAAGAAGACAGCTATTCTGGTGGAGGGCGGTGCAGCCCTCATGGATGTGCAGGATCGCAAGCTCGAGACTCTGTTGAAACAGGCCTTTGATACAAGTGCCTTGATGCTGCAGGTGTCCATCTGTGGAGCCTATGTTACTAAAGCCTCTATCCTCTGATTGCAAAGTTTGCTGGTGGCAGCTTTGGATTCTCAGATGGAGGCGCCAGAAGCGGCCAAACTGCAATTGACTTTGGCCTATCTTGCAGATGCCTTTTATGATGTGGTCCGCCTTCAGCTAAGACTGTGGCTTCGGTGATCACGGCCTGGTGTTTCCTGTGGTTGCAAAACTGATTGGCTGATGTATCTTTCAAGACCAGACTTAGCAAGCTTCCCTTTTAATTGGTCAAAGATCTAGGCAATTACTGGAAGACTGGCCCAAACTACAGAAGCAGGGCATGGCTTCCAGAGGCCAATTTATTTTATTTATTTATTTAACCAGTTTTTAAACTTAGAGACTATAGGAAGTTTTGTTCAGTGCGCTTTGCCCCCTACCAGAGAGGTTGCCACTCGCAGAGAGAACAACCCTTTCGAGGTTACAGAGGATCTGGTAGGGGATATTACTCCTCCCCTGTGGTTCCTCCCAAGAAGTCACAATAAAGTGAGGCCAGCCCAGGCAGAGGTGATACCAGCAAGGGTTCAGCTGCAGCATTTTTATTCTGCCTGGGCCAAAATTACTACCGACCAGTGGGTCCTGGAGGTCATTCGGGGCGGATATGTGTTTGAATTCGCTCATCTGCTCTCCTAAGCATTTGTAGAATCCCTTTTGTAAGGCTCCTGCCAAACAGCAGGCACTGCAGAACGTGCTGCAGCGCTTAATGTAACTGGAGGCGGTGGTGCCAGTACCAACAGACCAATGTAGTTTAAGTCAGTACTCCATTTATTTTGTGATTCCCAAAAAAGAAGGGTCTTTCCAGCCTATCTTGGATCTCAAGAGGGTAAACTGGGCCTTCCGAGTTCTGCACTTCCATATGGTGACCTTACAGTTGGTTATCCTCGCAGTGAGACAGGGCAAGACCCTGTCCACTGTAGACCTTACCGAGGCATACCTCATTATCCCAATTCAGCTAGAGCATCAACAGTTCCTGTGATTTGCAGTTCCAATGGGGCATTAACAGTTTCACGCCCTGCTGTTCGGCCTTGCCTCAGCTCCATGCACCTTCACTAAGGTGGTGGTGGTGGAGGAGGTTCTGAGACAGGAAGGCATTCTGGTTCATCCATACTTGGATGATTAATTGATCAGAATGGAATTTGATGAAGAAGGGGTAGCCGCCCCAAGAAGAGTGGTTGAGTTCCTTCAGCAGCTAGTCTGGGTGGTCAACCATGCCAAGAGCAAACTCTAGCCAGTTCAGGATCTGGTCTATCTGGGGGCTCACTTCTATACCAAAAATGTTTTGGTTCATCTCCCGAGCGAGCACAAATGATTAAACACCAGGTATGCAGTTTCCTCAACACTGTGGTGCAGTTGGCATGATATTACCTCCAGCTTCTGGGATTCATGGCCGCAGCCTTGAATCTGGTGCCCTGTGTGCGGCGCACATGAAGCCTCTGTAACAAGCATTGCTGTCAAAATGTTCTCCTCAACACCATCTGCTTTCACAGAGGCTCATTTGTCCCCCGGACACGAGGATGCAGCTCTCCTGGTTGTTGCAGCCAGATAATCTTGCTGCGGGGATGCCATTAGAACCTCCGGATTGGATACTCGTGATGACCGATGCTATCCTCTTAGGGTGGGGAGCACATTGCAAGTTGCAGGTGGCCCAAGGGGCTTAGACTCTGGAAGAGAGTACGTGGTCCATCAATCAGTTGGAAATGAAGGCAGTCTTTCTAGCGCTCCAGGCCTTCCGACCTTTCATTTTTCGGCAGGCAGTGAGACTCTGCTCAGACAATGCGACCACGGTCGCTTACATCAATCGCCAGGAGGGCACAGGCAGTGTGGCACTGGCAGAGGAGATTCACCCGCTGCTATGGGGGTAGAGGAGAATCTGATGGCCCTCTCATCATCTCACGTAGCAGGCAAGGAGAACATTCAAGTAGATTTCCTCAGTCGCCACTAGTTGGATCCATGAGAATGGGAACTTGATGCGGCAGCATTCCACGACATCACCAACTGGTAGGACATACCGATCATGAATCTGATGGCCTCCATGGCCATTGCCAAGATGAACCGTTTCTTCAGCAGGTGCAGGGAGCACATGTCAGAAGGCTTTGACGCTCTGGCGCAGAAGTGGCTAATGGATGGACTCCTGTATGTGTTTCCTCTTTGGCCACTCATAGGGCGTCTGCTTCAGTGCATAGAGGCCCATTGGGGAACAGTAATGCTCATAGCTCTCAATTGGCCTCATCGACTTTGGTATGCAAACCTGCTCAGGCTTCTGTTGTGCCTCCTTGGCAGTATTCGAGCAGGATCAGCCTTCTCTCGCAGGGGCCAATTCTCATGCCACAGGTGGATCGATTCTTGTTTATGGCCTGGCTCTTGAAAGGGCACGGCTAAAGCGGTGTGGCTATTTATCGGCAATGCTGACTACCCTTCAGAGGGCTTGCAAACGTTCTACTTCTTTGGCCTGTGTCTGTGTTTAGCGAGTCTTTGAGTAATGGTGTGAGAACAATGGTCTCCAAGCATTCTCCTCCTCACTGCCTGATATTTTGGCCTTTCTGCAGGCAGGGTTAGACAAGGGATTGGCCTTGAACTCGCTGCGAGTACAGGTAGCAGCTCTATCATGCTACCAGGGGCACGTGCAGGGCTTCTCCCTGACGGCACAACTGGATGTAGCTCAGTTTCTCCGGGCTCTGAAGCAGGTGTGACCTCCAGCAAATACCATGGGATCTCAGTATGGCTCTTTCAGCACTGACGGGAGAGTCTTTTTAAGCTATTAGTGCATGCATCTCTGAAGGACCTTATGCTTAAAACAATGTTCCTGGTGTCTATTTGCTTGGCCTGGCAGATTTCAGAGCTCCAAGCCTTATCTTGTAGGGAGCCTTTCTTGGTCATTTCCAAAGAAAAGGTGGTTTTGCAGCCGGTTCCATCTTTTCATCTCAACCAAACAGTGACTCTACCTGTTTTTTCTTCCTGGGCAGAATTCAGCGGGGAGTGTCATCTGTACCAGATGGATTTGCAGAGAGTTTTGTGTCACTATCTGAAACACACAGTCATTTCATAAGTTGGAGCGATTATTCGTCCTGTTTGGGGGTCTGCATGAAGGGGACGTGGCATCCAAGGCATCAATGACCCACTGGTTTAGAGATTATCACCTCTGCCTAGTTACTGAAGCATAGTGTTGCACGGATTGTGAGTGCATCCCACGAGAGCACAAGCAGCCTCCTGCATGGAGCATAGTCTAGTTCTGCCGGTGGACATTTGCAAGGTGGTGATGTGGGCATTCTTGCATACTTTCACACGTCATTACCTCTTGGATGTCCAAGCAGTGAGCGATGCGTGCTTTGAGCCAGACTCACAGTCCCTACTATACTTAATCACTGCTCTAGTACATCCCACACCTACTGGAGGGACGATATGGAAGGCAAAATTAGACCTTATCTGCTAATTGTCTTTCCTTCAGTCCCTGCAGTCCAGGACCCTCCCTTGTGTACTGAAGATCTTTCTTTCTCTGTCTTGACTATAGAGAAATGGGCTTGTCTGGCTGTAGTTGGGAAAGCTGTCATATCAGAATTACATCATCCCATTTAGTGAGGCCTTGGTTACTGGTTGGGGGGGGGGGGGTTGGTGCTCGGATGGGCAAGCATGACCCTGACCTGGTGGTAGGTCCTTTTTGTTTTGCTCACACTGTACATAGGTTCATGCTATTATGGGGCTCAGTGCATGGATAAGGTTTGTTCATTTGGTTGCTTTGCGGGGTTTAATTCCCTGCTTATATGTATGGTGCTTTCTCTCTCTCTCTCTCTCACAATAGAATACTGGCTCTGGGAGCCTAAGAAAGGAGCTCTAATACGATGACATCACAATTCTGACATGCTCAGTCTCCAGCTGCTGGTGAAGGGAGATAACCCACATAAACTGGACTGGAGGGACTCAAGAAAAGACAATTAGCAGGTAGGGTCTAATTTCATTATCCTGAAAAAAGCCAGACAGTTGTCAATCCTCCCCTTCTGCTTTCGGAGCACATCTGACAGCATCTCCTTAAACTTTGGACCCTAGGTATGTTCCTAGTTTGCCAATGCTTTAATCTGGCCTTACACGTGGCAACAGATATTAGCTGGCATTACAGATAGCAACCATTAAGAAAGCAGTACAATTCAGTCAGAAGCTTTCAAAGTAGAAATAACAGCAAAGAAAAAGAAACATATATGTGAATGATTTAAAAAGCAGTACCTCGCTGCTAGGAAATTATTTGTAATCGATGTGGGTGTATATGTGTATGCATCTCTTTTGGGTGTTAAGCATGTACTGTATTTGTCCATGTGTTGTTTCTATAGGGGGATAGCTGGGGGGAGGGGGAGGTGTTTTGGGGACATGTAGATTTGGGGGATGGAGACAGTTGTGAGTAGGTAGATTTGTGAGCGAGAGTAGTCTGCAGAGTGGTGGAGCAGTTGCACCCTCATGCACACTGGAAGTCTGCTTTCAGTAAGCACAGTGGTGCTGTTTTAAAGACATTGCCACCTTTACAGGTCCCAGAGAGGGGTGGCAATGGGAGCACCTAGAGCACCTCATATCCTTGCCACTGGTCGTGTGTAAGGATATAGCAGAGAAGTACAAAAGCCCAGTTTTAAAGAGTGCATTTTATACTATATGAGTTGCTTTGGCTTGCAGTCTGGTATTCTAAGAGTCTTGTTATCTCCAGGAACAAGCAGGAATAAGTCCTCACATATGGGTACGTCGGTACCGACGGAGCCTGAGTGGGAATGGTCAGGCCCCAAACATTTAAGACACCATTCATGGGTGTCTGTGACTGAAATAGTACCGCTGCACTTGGTGCATTTTTTAAACCCAGAGGCTTGTTTCTCCATGAGGGAGAATTAGTGAAGGCCTAAAGGCCTCACAGAACTAACACACCAAGTGAGGGAAAAAGAAGATTTTTTTTTTTTTTTAAGAAATAAAGGAAAAAAGACCGGCGGTACCGGTCTGGAATCGGGGAAGGCAGACACGCGGCCAAAGAAATAAATTAAAACAACTTCTTCAGCGGTGACAGGAACACGACCTGCTGGCTCCGCGGAAAAAGAAGAACTGAGGAGAGTTGGTCAGGAAGGCGGGAAGGCAGCGCGCATGCGCAGTGGGAGGCCCCAAAAGCTTTCCTTCTGGGAAGCTGGGGAGCTTTCCATTCCGGATTGCCCATCCTGTTCTTTGATATCTAAACGTGGCTTACAGAACCGGGCAGCCAAGTTTCACATGCTGTTTTCTACAGATACTCCAGCATCGACATCTTCCAGGTCTTCCTCTCCTGATGGATCTCAGGTAACCAAACATTCCTCTGGCAGGTCCTCAAAGGGCAAATCTCCCTCTAAGTATCGAGATACCCCTGGGCTTGACCCTGCCCCAGCCAAACAACCCCGGCGGGAAGCTCCGGCTTCCAAAGCTCCTCCTATGGGGTTACAGGTTGACATCGATGGCACGGCCTCGACCGATCACCTGTTAGACTGTTCTGGGGTACCGGCTCATTCATCCGGTACCGACATCCAGACAGTCGTGGCGTCCATGGATCATACAGTTCAATCCATGCAGCAGGCCATTTTGGCTTTTATTAAGGCTGCGACGCCCTCGGTACCGCACCCTGCGGTACCGACTCCGGTTCCGGTACCACAACCGATACCGGTACCCATGCCATCCACATCGACCAGGATACCGATTCCGGTTCCCGGTTCCGGGGTTTTTCCCGATACCGATCCAGTTCCGGGTACCCCCGATGTCGATACCGGTCGATACGCTTATCGATCCCTGGAGGCAAACAGACGATACTTTGAGTCTTCTGATGATTCTGATTCATCAGATGACTCTGCTGAAGTATCCCTTACTCTACCTGAGGAGCCCTCTTCTCCAAAGAGGAGAATGTCTCCTCCAGAGGATTTATCCTTTCAAGACTTCATCATTGAAGTAGCTAAAGGTCTTTCTATTTCTGTATCCTCTGAAAAAGAACCTAGAGCAAAAAAGTTAGACATTTTAGGATACTCTAAGGTTCCCAAAGAGGCAGTCACCTTGCCCATCCATGAAATTCTTCAAGAACACATGATGGACTTATGGGAGACTCCTCTCACCCTATCTCCACATTCTCGTCGTCTGGACACCATGTATCGTGTCCCTCCCCTTCTCCTGGGTTTCAAAAAACTCAGCTCCTGCACCACTCCATCGAAGTGCAGTCAGCTATGATAAGGATCAAGAGTACTAAAAGACACTCTTCTACTCCCCCAGGAAGAGAATGTAGGACTCTGGATGCTTTTGGAAGAAAAATCTTCCAAGCAAGTATGCTTATTGGCAGAATAGCCTCTATATGGGCATGTTTCTGAAGGAAATTGCATTAAAAATACGCCATTTTCTCCCCTTTATCCCAGAGGATAGAAAGGAGGAGTTCCTTCTTTTGCTGAAGCATACCCAAGATATTTCAAAGTTCTCCAACAGAGCAGCCTTTGACTCCTTTGAGGGTGCTAGCAGAGCCTCAGGTATTGCCATAGCGGCTCGCAGAATTGCTTGGCTCCAGGCCTCTAACCTAGAACCCTGGGTCCAGGATGGGTTGGGAAATTTGCCCTGTACAGGTGAGAATCTGGTAAGGAGTGGCAAATCAAAGCCACTCAAATGGATGCAGAAAATGCTGCTTTAGATAGACTTTCTAAGTCTACCTCTACCCCTGTCAAGAAGAAATCTTTCAAAAAGCCTTTCTACAAGAAGGCCAGATTTGCCACAAATACTGGCCAACAATCTTCTGCAGCTCGCTTTGCTCCTAAGCATCAGCAGCCTAAACAGGCCAGGGCAAAACCTGCAGGGGCTGCTACAGCCCAACAGTCCCAACCCCCTCAGGGTTTTTGACTTAAAACTAGAGAACTTAACCTTTCTGGCTCTAAAACATCCAGAACCTCTCACCATTCCAGGAAGGTTAACTCATTTTGCTCCCAGATGGGAGCAAATCACATCAGAGCAATGGACCCTCTCTATCATCAGAGAGGGCTACAAACTACATTTCTCCAACCTTCCTCCCCATACCATGGTGAGAAGTTTCAATTCTCCCCCATCTCTGCTAGACCTGTTGGGTCAGGAGGTGACCACTCTTCTCGCCCAAAAGGCAATAGAAGAGGTTCCTCTTCCTCAACAAGGGTCAGGTTTTTACTCCCCTTATTTTCTCATTCCCAAGAAAACAGGGGGTACAGACCCATTCTGGATCTCAGAGAATTGAACAAATTTCTATACAAGGAGAAATTCAAGATGCTTTCTCTAGGTACTCTCCTTCCATACCTACAGAGTCAGGATTGGCTTTGTTCTCTAGATCTCAAGGATGCGTACACACATATACTCATCCATCCATCCATCCCACAGAAAATTCCTACGGTTTCTGTTCCAGGGAAAACATTTCCAATACAGAGTACTTCCCTTCGGTCTAGCCTCTGCTCCAAGGGTATTTACCAAATGCATGGCAATAGTAGCTGCATTTCTACGCACCCTGGGAATTTTTGTCTTCCCATACCTGGACGACTGGCTCATCCGAGCTCCGTCTCAGTCCGAGGCTCAGACTTCCCTGGATCGCACCAGGCGAATTCTACAGTATCTGGGACTTGTGATCAATCTGCCAAAGTCCCAACTCACCCCTACTCAATCCCTAGAATTCATAGGGGCCTGGTTGGATACCACCACCGCAAGTGCCTATCTACCTCAGGCCCGTTGCCAACGTCTAGTGCACTTAGCCTCTCAGACTCAGTCCAGAAGCCACTTGACTGCCAGAGAGATGCTACAACTATTAGGCCACATGGCTTCCACAGTGCATGTGGTGCCTTATGCTCGCCTACATATGAGAGCAGCTCAATGGACTTTATCCACCCAGTGGACTCAAGCATCAGGAGCTCTCTCAGACCAAATAGCAAACTCCAATCGTCTCTTTTGGTCTCTCCAATGGTGGATATCCACTCAAAATCTGTTGTTGGGGGCCCCCTTTCAACCATTGTTGCCCCAAGCAACCCTCACAACAGATGCCTCCCAAACAGGTTGGGGGGCTCATCTCCAAGATCTCTCCACTCAGGGCACTTGGTCTCCACAGGAGACCACCCTTCATATCAACCACTTGGAACTTCGAGCAATCTTTCTAGCTCTCAAAGTTTTTCATACCCTCCTCAGCAACATGACAGTCCTTATTCACACGGACAATCAAGTAGCCATGTTTTACATAAACAAACAAGGAGGGACTGGCTCTCTGTCGCTTTGCAACGAAGCTCTAAGATTATGGGCCTTCGCCAGAGAGCATCAAATCCATCTCCTGGCAGTATATCTTCCAGGAATCCAAAACTCTTGGGCAGACAGACTCAGTCGAGTTCTGCTTCCACACGAATGGTCCCTGCACATGGATCAGGTACTCAGAATCTTCCAGAAATGGGGAACCCCGGACATAGACCTCTTTGCAAGTCCGTGGAATGCCAAACTTCCCCGGTTCTGTTCCAGAATTCCGTGTCAGGGAGTTCAGACCAAGGATGCCTTCCTCCTGCATTGGGGTCAGGGTTTCCTGTATGCCTTTCCACCCATTCCTTTGATTCCCAAAACTCTGTTCAAACTTCAAAGGGATCAAGGGTCCATGATCCTCATAGCTCCACGCTGGCCACGCCAAGTGTGGTACCCTCTACTTCTGCATCTCTCCCAAGCCCCCTCCCTGGACTTGGGAGCGGCTCCAGACCTTCTATCTCAGGAGGAGGGGACTTTGTGGCACCCAAACCCCAAGTCCCTTCACCTCAGAGCTTGGTTACTGAAGGCCTAGACCTTCAACACTTCAATCTTTCGCAGCAAGTGAAGGATATCCTACATGCCTCTAGGAAACCTTCTACTAGGCGTTCTTACGCTTTTAAATGGATACGATTTTCCATTTCGTGTGCTCAAAAGGGTCTTAACCCTCTGGCACTCCCATTGAATTCTCTTTTGGAATATCTCCTGCATCTCTCCAATGCAGGACTCAAAACGAATTCAGTAAGAGTCCATTTGAGTGCTATTGCGGCATCACTTAAGCCCATCAATGGACAACCTGTCTCCTCTCATCCTCTTATTGCAAGATTCATGAGAGGCCTAACTTTAACTAAACCTCCCATTCGACCTCCTCCAGTGGCATGGGACTTAAACTTGGTTCTTGGTCAGCTTATGAAGCCACCTTTTGAACCCTTATCCACTACCTCCTTGAAATTTCTTTCCTGGAAGGTTATTTTCCTCATTGCAGTCACTTCAGCTCGTCGCATCAGTGAACTGCAGGCCTTAGTGGCTAATCCACCTTATACAAGGTTCCATCATGATAAGGTAGTCCTTAGGACAAATCCTCACTTTATGCCTAAAGTGGTCTCAACTTTTCATCTTAATCAAGAGGTATATTTACCTGTCTTTTTTCCAGCTCCTGATGCATCCAGTGCAGAGCGGAACCTTCATACTCTAGACTGTAAAAGAGCTCTTGCCTTTTACCTCCACAGGACACAGCAACATCGAAAGTCTTCTCAGCTTTTTGTTGCTTTTGATCCTTCTCATTTAGGACTTCCAGTCTCCAAAAGAACACTCTCCAATTGGATTGCTCAGTGTATCTCTTTTGCTTACCAGAGTAAGAACCTTTCTCTGGAGGGCCATGTCACCGCTCACAACGTGAGGGCCATGGCCACCTCTATGGCTCATTTAAACTCTGTGTCCATTGACCAGATCTGTCGAGCAGCCACCTGGGTCTCGGTTCATACCTTTACAGCCCATTACTGTTTGGACAAGGACTCCCACCGGGATGCCTTGTTTGGTCAGGCTGTCCTCAGACACCTGTTCCATTCTTGAACAACTCCAGCCCACCTTCCCTGAATGGATGCCTGAGATCCATAGGAAGATGAAGAACCTTTCAGGGTCTCATACCCTTCAGGGGGTCTCCCGGGCATCTTAGCTAGGGAGTCCCCATAAGTGAGGACTAATTCCTGCTTTTTCCTGGAGATAGCACAGTTACTTACCTGTAACAGGTGATCTCTGGGAACATCAGGACTTAGTCCTCATAACCCCCCCACCTCCCCTAGGAGTTGTATCTCTCTCTCTCTCTTCCTTTCCTCTCTCTTTTGTCTCAGCTATAAACTCGAACTGAGGAGAGTTGGTCAGGAAGGCGGGAAGGCAGCGCGCATGCGCAGTGGGAGGCCCCAAAAGCTTTCCTTCTGGGAAGCTGGGGAGCTTTCCCGCTCAGGCTCCGTCGGTACCGACATACCCATATGTGAGGACTAATTCCTGCTGTTCCCAGAGATCACCTGTTACAGGTAAGTAACTGTGCTTTCTAGGGCTTTTAGTCAGATGCATTCAAAAGTTATAACATAATTTTAACATGCACACTATGATATGGACTTTGCCATTTTCTTTTCTGCAAGAACTCTAACTTTAATTTTTTTCCTGATTCAGTGTACACCATTGTGTCTTTGCATTTCAAAGCCATTAGTTTTAACATAATGTTGTAGAATAAGTGTGCATAATTTTCTTTTATATGCTGTACATATTAATTTAATGAAAAATAGTTAATGTATTAATAAAAATGTAAATACAGGTGCTTAAAACATTTAAAAAATGTTTTTTGTATTAAGACATGTACCTTTTCCACATTTATGGTATATATAAGACTAAACTCTTGATATAAAACAAGCCATTGTAAACCTGCCAGAATTTTAAAATAGGTACTTAGTGTGCATTAAATGTATTTATTAAAATGATTTCTTATACCCCTGTTCAAATTTTGCAACATAGCGGTTCACGTCAGTTAAAACAAAGTGGTCTTTGTTCATTTCAAAATGGTAACAAAATAAGTGTTGAGAGGGACTTGAAATGGGTACCAGAAACCTTTGAAAGAGTGAATATGGAGAATGGCTTAGAATTCACTAGCATCCTGGAGAGAGATGTGTACCCCAAACCAGGACCATGTTTAGCAGAACGGGACAGAATGTTTTTGCTTCTAATACAGCTAAACAATATGCTTCTGCTTACTTTGTCCCATAACAAGACTTGTAACAAAAGTGGTGCGGACAACGCAGTTTATCTATCAATAAATGAGGTGCTCTGGTCTGGCCAGGTTTAAGGAGGATTTACAGGAACTGCTCGAGTTTGCAGGACTGTGGACTCCCTTCCGTTAAGGCCTTAAAAGTATGGTGTTTTTAACATAATTCTGTATGTGTAAATTGTTTTATTATGTATTATTGCTCTCTCTCTCCCATTGCTTTGAGTGAAGGGATAAAGTCCAAAAACCCATGTTCTGTTGCTGGTGAGGGGTGAAGCAGGGCACATTCAGTAAGAACGATGACACATACAGAAATACAATATGATGAGGGACTGAGTAAAATGAAATATACCTTAGACAATACCTGCAACTGAGAAGTGATCGGATGGGGGGAAGTGCTGTCCAACACTGCGAATAATCCATCAGTTGGAAAATTAAGACAATAAAGAAACTTTGGTGGCAGGAGCAGCGAAGACTGCTAATTAGTTTAATCAAAAGCCATATTAAAAAAAAATCAGGTTTTTATCCCATAAACTCTTTATACATGCTCTCTTGGGAAGTGAGTCCCAAAGATGGGGGGGGGGGGCTAGATCACTAAATGCGGCATTTTGGAAAAATAGGAGTCTTAAATCTTGTCTTAGAAGACACTGTCAGATAATTAGTTTGTGATTTTCTTTGAGGAATATAAGGGATCAGGAAAGAGCTAAGATAAACGGGCAGTCCAGTAAAGTAGGCTGGGTGAGCTATCAGCAAAATCTTGAATTTGATATTTATTTATTACAATCTTTTATATACCGCGCTATTTGGTATCAGCGCAGTTCACATACAACAACATCAACCGAATAACAGGCTATTCCGTGTTTACAGCAAACAGGTATATAAACTTGGGTAACATAAGGTTAACTTATTACAAACATGATTATATAAAAGGTATCATGACAACACAAAAGTCCTAGTAATCTTACTGAGAAAGTGGGAGAGGCTATTTGAAGATAAGGCGTGTCTCTTATTTGGGGGGGCTTTTGCTGGGGGTAATGTTTGGTGGGTAGTATATGAGGAAAAGGTGATATTTAAGTGCTTTCCTAAATTGGGTTAAGTCGGTAATGGCACGAACGCTTGGTGGTAAGGCGTTCCAGCATCTTGGGGCGTAGAATATAAAAGATCTGCTTGCCGTTATCTGGGTGCATTTTGTTACAGCCTTAGGAAGTGTTAGTGTGTTTATAGCCGTCGGTCTTCTGGATCTAGTCAATGGAGTTACATGGCTTATCATAGGCAGCCAGTGTTGTTCAGTAAGAAGGGGTGTCACATAATCGCCTATTTTAGCACCACAAAGTAACTTTTTTCAGCGGTGTTCTAACTAGCCGAAGCCTTTGTAGTCGGTACTGTGGGATACTGCCAAGCAGTGAAGTACAATAGTCCAGCTGTGTTATAATGAGGACATATTTTAAGAGATCTAAGATCCAAGAAATGTTTTAAGGCTCTAATACTGCCTTTAAATTATGGTGCTGGCAAAGAATACTATTTATACCATGGACTGCCCGAAGAACAAACCAGTAAGTACTAGGGGAGATCAAACCTAAGCTTTCTTTAGAAGCTCAGATGACAAGGCTTTGAATAACCTACTTTGGACGCATCATGCGAAGAGGGAGATCATTAAAGAAAGATATCATGCTTGACAAGGCTGAAGATCAATGCAAAAGAGGAAGACCAGCATTGAGATGGATCGATACAATAGCGGCAGCTATGGATGCCACTCTATCGACTGCACCTTGAATATTGTGTGCAATTTTGGTGGCCATATCTTAAAAAGGATATAGCGGAATTAAGAGGTACAGAGAAGAGCCACCAAAATGTTAAAGGGGATGGAAGGATGTCCCTATGAGGAGAGGCTTAAAAGGTTAGGGCTCTTCATCCTCGAAAAGAGACGTCTGAGGAGGAGATATGATAGAGGTCTATAAATTAATAAATGGAGTGGAATGGGTAAACGTAGATCAGTTGTTTATGCCATCAAAATGTAGAAAGACTAGGGGTTATGCAATAAAGCTACAGTGTAACCTGTTTAAGAATAAGAGAACATTTTTTCACTCAATGCATAATCAAACTCTGGAATTCGTTACCGGAGGATGTAGTAAAAGCTGTCAGTGTAGATGAACAGCTTTTACTACATCCTCCGGTAACGAATTCCAGAATTTGATTACACATTGAGTGAAAAAATATTTTCTTTTATTAGACTTATATGGGTTACACTGTAGCATCATTGCATGTCCCCTAGTCTTTCTACATTTTGATGGCATAAACAGGTCTGCGACTAAAAAGCTGTTTGATTATTTTCATCTAATTTCCATGTATTTTGGTGTGCTGAAAACAAATAGAATATTGAAAAAACTCCTAGACGTCATGATTTGCCACAACATGCAAAATTGTCTTCAAATTTATCAATTTTTTTCAAATTACTATTAATTAATTCAAATTACTATTAATTAATTCACATAAGTGCATTTAAGATATAAAATGCCAAAAAAACCTTAAAGGGGTTGTCCGAGTTATGTAAAAAAAAAATTAGCACTGTAAATATGATGGTCAGCAATATATACATAAGCTAAGCAAGTTTTAAGTCCATGCTTCTAATGGTAGAAGGAGTTAATCTTTCCTGAAGAATCCAGTGGGAGGGAGACACAGGGCAGATAGCAGCAGCTCCGGTAAGTCAGGGGCGTGGCCAGCACTGTGACCCAAGCCCCCTGCTACCTTGGAAGAGATACTTAGCTCCGATGAAGGTGAAGTCATACCTGAACCAGATGACGAATCAAGTTCTGACTTTGAAGATGATACAAGACCAAAATTGTTTTCTCAGGAGAAGATGAATGATTTGGTAAGAGACTTGAATCTTCCCAAAGATGCCGCTGAGTTACTTGGATCAAGGCTGAAAAGTAGGAATTTATTGTTGCCAGGAGTGTCATCTTCATGGTTCAGACATCGTGAAAAGGAGTTTTCCTTACTTCGCCCAGGAAGACAAGTTGGTTTATTGCATCGATGTCGAAGGTCTGATGGGTCAATTTAAAATGATTCAGAGCAATGGTGTCTTTTTATAGATTCTTCAAAAAGAAGTCTCAAAGCAGTTTTACTCCACAACGCTTTTTTACGCTTCCATACCTGTAGGTCATTCCATACACTTGAAGGAAACCTACGAGAACTTGGAATTGGTTCTTCGTAAATTTAAATATGAAGACCATGGTTGGCAAGTGTGTGGGGACTTGAAGGTCTTGTGCATGCTGCTCAGGCAACAAGCTGGGTATACCAAATATCCTTGTTTTCTGTGTCTATGGGACAGTCGAGACCGACAAAATCACTGGACCAAGAAGAGTTGGCAGCCGAGGGTGCTAAGTCGGTGAAAAAAATGTCCTCCGAGAAACTTTGGTACCTTCCCATAAAGCTCTTCTACCACCTCTCCACATAAAATTGGGATTGATGAAGCAATTCGTAAAATCACTTCCGAGATGGAGAATGCTTCAAATACTTGGTCACCAAGTTTCCAGGCCTGTCGGAGGCAAAATTGAAGGAAGGTGTGTTCGTCGGACCAGACATTAGAAGGCTTATAGTTGATCAAGAGTTTGTCAATACCATGACGGATCCTCAAAAAGAAGGGTGGATTGCATTTAAAGAAGTCGTACAGAAATTTTTAGGCAATAACAAAGATCCTCGCTACAAAAAGATCGTCGGACGAATGCTGAAAGCATTTCAAGCTTTAGGTTGCCTGATGAGTTTGAAAGTGCATTTCCTCCAGTCCCATCTTGACTACTTTCCTGAAAATTTGGGAGCTGTGAGTGAGGAACAAGGTGAATGATTCCACCAAGACATTAAAGAGATGGAAAGGAGATACCAGGGAAAATGGAGTATTACAATGATGGCAGACTACTGTTGGATGCTTCAGAGAGACATTCCAGATGCTACTCACAAGCGTAAATGCACCAAGAGGAGCCTCACAAGGAAGAAGAATCGAGTTTAGTGTGTGTAGGTGAGCTCATTTCAGTTCAAAAAAGGATTTTCATGAAAATATTGTAATAAAAGTTTAATTTTATAAGTCTATTTCCATTTATTTTGAAGTATTGACTTATTTATCATAGTTACCTAAATTGTCAGGAAACGTGATGTCCTATGACAAAATGGAGGTCATTTTCGGATTCAGCGCATCAAAAAACATAAACATTACATGGAATAACCAAAACAGCTCTCGAAAAAATTTTTTTTGCAGAACTGTGAATCAATATACTACCTGTTCCACTCCATTCATTAATGTATAGACCTCTATCATATCCATTTCTTTTCCAGGTTTTTAACCTCTCTTCATAGGGGTATCCTTCTATCCCCTTTACCATTTTGGTGGCTCTTCTCTGTACCTTTTCTTATTCCGCTAAATCCTTTTTAAGATACGGCGATCAGAATTGCACCACAATATTTGAATGATATAGAGGCATTATAATATCCTTTGTTTTGTTCTCCATTCCTTTCCTTATGATCCCTAGCATTCTGTTTGCTTTCTTGGCAGCCACTGCATACTGGACAGAGGGTTTCAACATGTTATCCACAATGGTGCCTAAATATTTTTCTGGTTGGTGGTACCTAAAGTGGAACCTTGCATGGTGTAGCCTTAGTTGGGTTATTCTTTCCTAGGTGAATAACTTTGCACTAGTCCACATTAAATTTCATATGTCATTTGAACATCAAGTCTTCCAATTTATTAAGGTCCTCTTGCAATTTTTCACAATCCTCTTGAATTTTAACAACTTTGAATAATTTTGTGTCATCTACAAATTTGATTACCTCACTCGTTATTCCCATTGCCAAATCATTTACGAATATGTTAAAAAGCAGCGGACCCAGCGCAGATATTTATTTATTTATTTGCAGTCTCTTTTATACCGCGCCATTCGACATCAGTGTGGTTTACAATGAACATAAGAGTTGCACATCTCAATTTTGTGATTTGTGCTTACAGTGAAACAGGTATAATAACTTGGGTATACATTAAACAGGAAAATTAAACTTGGGTATGCATTAAGCAGGTATAACAGGTAAAATAGGGTATAAATAACCAGTCCCTTAACAAGGAGACACGATGAATAAATACAGTCTACTTTATGCAACAATATAATGAGTTATGCGGCACTGCATAAGTTTCTCATGGTGGTTGGAGGAGAAGGTGTGATTGCGAGTGATCAGTCTGGGAATGTGACGTGCATGAGTTTGAGGTGCTGCATTGAGATGTGAGAGTGGGTGGGTGTGGGGGGAAGACTGCAACATCGTAGTGATGAAGAAAGAGGTGACGTTTCAGTGCCTTCCTAAATTGGGAGAGTTCACTGATGGTTCTGATAGTTGCTGGTAGATACCTGGGTACTTCACTATTCACCTTTCTCCATTAGGAAAATTGGCCGTTTAGCTCTATCCTCTGCTGTCTATCTTTTAGCCAGTTCCAGATCCACATTAGTACACTGTCATGACATTTTAATTTCTTCAAGAGTCTCTAATGAGGGACCTCGTCAAAGGCTTTCCGAAAATCCAGATACACTACATCGACTGACTCACCTTTGTCTACCTGCTTATTTACACTTTCAAAAAACATAACAGATTAGTAAGACAAGACCTTCCCTGGCTACAACTATGTTGGCTGTCTCCTATTAAACCATGACTATTTACATTTTCAGATATTTTGTTTTTAATAATGGTTTCTACCATTTTTCCCGGTGCTGACATCAGGCTCACCAGTCTATAGTTTCCTGGATCACCACTGGAACCCTTTTTAAAAATTGGCATTACGTTGGCTATCCTCCAGTCTTCTGGTATTACTGATGATTTTAATGATAGTTCACAGATTAGTAACAGTAGGTCTGCAATCTCATATTTCAGTTATTTCAACCTCCTTGGATGTATACCATCCGGTCCAGGTGATTTGTTACTTTTCAGTTTATCAAATATAGATAAACCGGGAAGATGTATAACTATTTCTTTCAATTCTAATGCTGCATCAGCATTGAATACCATTTAAAGCATGGTAACTTCCCTACATCATCTTCAGTATTTATTTATTTGTGTGATTTTTAGACCATTATTTCGGGTAATCATATATGAGCAACACACAATAACTCCATCTCTCATATATACAGTTACCTTGTTCAATGTTCCACATATGTAGATAGTTTCCCCTGTTATCCAAGTTTACTGCTCCTGTTCATTGTAATGACCTGACTCTTGTTTATTGTCGGATATTGTTTGTTCTATGTAAACCGCGCTGATCGCAAATAGTGCGGTATATAAGAGATGTAAATAAATAAATAAATAAATAAATAAATACAGAACAACTGGGATACATTGATCATTTTAACAATTTAACAAGTGCAGGTGTACAAGCAATCAGATATATTTATGAGATTCTTACAGATTTAACTGATTCGGTGAATACAGTATGTTTATGTTTGTTTATTTGATTTGATATACCGCCCTTCTGTGATAAGCAAGAATACAGTAGAGGCACGAGGCCTAGCGGAAAAGGAAAGGAACTACAATCAATGACAGGACAGTAGAAGAACAAGAGAGAGAGGACAAGACATAAGTGAGACAGTTATATAAAGGGAGAGGGGAGGTCGAAGGCCAGGGAGAAAAGGTGGGTCTTGAGGTTATGCTTAAAGGAGGCATGATCGGGGTCTAAGCGGAGGGAGGGGGGGAGGGAGTTCCAGAGGGCCGGACCGGTGAAGAAAAAGGCAGAGGAACGGGTGGAATGCAGATGAGCAAGGGAGGGGGAGGGGGAGGGGGAGGGGAGGTTAAGGCGGTTGAGGTGAAAGGAGCGAGGAGTGTGTCTGGGAGTGTGAAATGTAATGAGATCAGCTGGTATTATGGGGTGCTAGTGTGGAGAGCCCTGTGCACAAGAGAGAGTAATTTGAATTGAGCGTGGAAGGGGACCGGTAACCAATGAAGATGAAAGAGAAGGGGCGTTATATGGTCTCTGAGGGAGGAGTAGGTAATGAGGCGTGCAGCAGTATTTTGAATCCTTTGAAGTTGTGCCTGTTGAGATTTGGAAAGGCCAGTAAGGATAGAGTTGTAGAAATCAACGCGTGACATGACAAGAGAAAGTAACAGGGTTTTGAGGGCAGACGGGGAAAGAAAGGGGTGGACTGCACGGATCTGACGGAGAGAGAAAAAAGAGTAAAGACCAAAGCAAAGAATTCAGTCTCTCCGCTGTGGCCTTGTCTCTTCTTAGTGCCTCTTTTACCCCTCTATCATCCAATGGTCCAACTGACACTCACAGATTTTTTTGCTACGAATGTTCTTGAAAAAGTTTTTATGATGTGTTTTTGCTTCCACAGCAAGCTTTTTTTCAAATTCTTTCTTTACCTGCCTTATCAGTGCCTTGCATCTAACTTGCCAGTGCTTATGTTTCCAGTTTTTGTCATTTGGCTCCTTTTTCCATTTCCTGAAAGATGCTTTTTTGGCTACAACAGCCTCTCTGACTTCACCTTTAAACCATACTAGCAGTTTTTTGGACTTCCTTCCACTTTTCTTAAAGCGAGGAATTCAGCTGGTCTGGGCTTCCAAGATAGTATTTTTAAACAGCACCTATGCTAGATGTAAATCTTTAACCTTTGCAACTGCTCCTTTCGTTTTTTCTTAACTATTTTCCTCATTTTATCATAGTCTCCCTTTTGAAAGTTAAATGGTAGCACTGTGGATTTCCTTGCCATCCTTCCTCCATTTATTAAATCAAACATGATCATGCTATGATCACTATTGCCAAATGACCCCAATGCCCTTATCTCTTGCACTAGATCGTGTGTTCCACTAAGGACCATTTCCAGATGGGTTCATGAACCAGCTGCTCCAAGAAACAGTCATTTATTTAATCTAGAAACATTCTCCCTAGCATGTCCTGCCATGACATTGACCCAGTCGATACTGGGGTAATTAAATCACCCATTATTATTACTGTGCTGTAAATATTGTTAGCTTCCCTGATTTCTTTGAGCATTTCATCATCCATTTGTTCATTCTGACCAGGTGGTCGATTAGTACACCCCCACTGCCATTGACTTCCCCTTTTTACAAGGAATTTCAATCCATAGGGATTCTATAATGTATTTTGTTTCCTGCAAAACTTTAATCATGTGTGACTCAATGCCCTCTCTAGCAGAGTGCAACCCCTCCACCAATTTGATCTACTCTATCATTGAGATATAATTTGTACCTAGGTATCAGTGTCCCACTGGTTGTTCTCCTTCCACCATGTCTTTGAGATAGCAATCATATCTAACTTCTCATTTAGTACTATATATTCTAACTCTCCCATGTCATTTTTTAGACTTCTAGCATTTGCATACAAGCATTTTAGAAACTGTATTTTGGTCATATTAATTTGGTTACCGGTAGTCAGGGATAATTTGGAATCTTTGTCTGCTCTATACTTAAGGGCATTTGCCTTAACTTAATTCTTTTGCTAGTATCCTTCAAGGAAACATCCTTCTAAACCATGTGCTCTTGGGCGAATGTCAGCTTTTCCCTATTATCTAGTTTAAAAGCTGCTCTATCTCCTTTTTAAAGGTTAATGCCAGCAGCCTTGTTCTATCCCAGTTAAGATGGAGCCCATCCCTTCAGAAAAGCCCCTACCTTCCCCAGAATGTTACCCAGTTCCTAACAAATCTAAAACCCTAATCCTTGCACCATTGTCTCATCCGCGCATTGAGACTCTGGAGCTCTGCCTGCCTTTTGGGTCCTGTACGTGGAATGGGAAGCATTTCAGTGCATGCTACCCTGGAAGTTCTGGATTTCAACTTCCTATCTAAAAGCCTAAATTTGGCTTCCAGAACCTTCCTACCACACTTTCCTATGTCATTGGTACCAACAGGTACCAAGACAGCAGACTCCTCCCCAGCAGTATCTAAGACCTTGTCTAGGTGGCGCATGAGGTCTGTTACCTTCGCACCAGGCAGGCATGTTACTAGGCGATCCTCACATGCACTAACCACTCAACTATCTACATGCCTAATGATCGAAATGCCAACTATAATGGCTGTCCTAACCCTTCCCTCATAGGCACATGGCCTTGGAGAAACCTCCTTGGTGCGAGAGGGTTTTACATCACCTGGAGGATAGTCCTAGATGCAGAATCACTTCCTGCCACACCAAGGTGATTCTTTCCTATCATGTGACCTCCCTCCTCCCTGGCAACAGGAATGCTGCCAGACTGGATGTTGGTCTTAAGTACTACATCCCTGTAGGTCTCATCTATGTACCTCTCTGTCTTCCTTATGTCCTTGAAGTCTGTTACTCTAGCCTCCAGAGATTGGACCTGTTCCCTGAGAGCAAAGAGCTCCTTGCACCTAGTGCACAAATAAGACCCCTCGCCAACTGGGAGAAAACCATACATGTGACACTCAATGCAAAAGACTGGAAAGCCCCTATCTTGCTGCTGGACTGCCATCTGCATCTTAGTTTTAAGGTTGTGTGTATTTATTTAAGTTGTTTACTTTCGTAGATTTGCCGAGGATACTTATACTAATAAAACTATATCTAATATGTTTAATGGACTTGTTCACTTCAAGATTAATTAATCTCAGGTCTTTAATGTATGCTTGATGAGAATAAACAGCTGCACTTGAGAGTGAATATGGGCACCTCCTTCCCTTTAAGAGGTTTAAGAGCCTATAAACCTATGATAATCCCGGGGTGGGTGAGAGGAGGGAAAGAGGGAATGAAGACCTATTAAAAGTTGTCTTGTTTCTAAGGTAAATGCTTACCATTTTCCTGGATGACTCATGCAGCCCTTGGTTTCATAGAAGGGGCCTTTTAAATTGCCCCTTTGATGTCACTAGTTTTTAACACCTATTCAAGACAACTTCACAGATCTTTTGCCTCCTAACTGGAAGGCCTCTTTGTAAAGGTCACTAGAAACAAGCTTATTTCTTCCTACTCAGGACTATTCTACCTGTATGCTAAGCTATGCTCTGATTTGATTTAGTTGAAAAGCACTCTAGAAACCGTTTTATTTCAGTAACTATTTACTCTGTTTAAGCTATACTCTGATTTGATTGAAATGAAATTTTCCCTAGAAACAAATTTCAGAATCTATTTACTTTTAATTTACTTTCTCTGCTAAGCTATACTCTACTTTGACTTAAATACAGAGCTCTCTGGTGGCACTAAGACTGAATTCAAAAATACACAGATATATCCATTTTAACCAAAGAATTCCCTTCCCTCCCCCCCCCCCGCCCCCATGATTTAGAATTTATTTCAGAAGATTAATACTCACAGGTGTAGATCTATTTCCTTTTGGTAATCCTTCCAGACTCTCCCTTTTGGTAGTCCTTCAAGACTCTATTCCAACGCGTGCTACCTTGGTTGTTTCTTCTTGTTAGATAAAAATCTGGTGATGCATCTATATTTTTCTAAGAAAAACGTATCTTTTTGTGGTAGGGCAATTCAAGTTTTCCCTGATCATTGTAAGGCATTTCTAAACCTGAAACTGCAGATCTTGGCTCTTGGAGCTTCATTCTATCTAAAATATCCATGTAAGTGCCTTGTTTAACTATATGAATGATAAATCAATATTTTTTGATCCAGTCCAGCTGGAGGCTTTTTTGTCTGGGAAGAAAATAAATGGTTAATTTACTTTCTTGTTTGTTTTCTGCCTCATGGTTTAAGTTAATGGGGGTATATTAACATGTTTCTCCAGGAATATTGAGATTTGTTGTGTATTTTCCTTGAAGATGGTGTACTGTTTTTTTGTTTTCCTCTGTTTTCTTGTATTTTGATGTTATCGGTTGAGCTTCCCTCAAGATGAGGACTTAATGCTTTATTAATAATAAAGTAAGAAGGTTACACTATTTCAGGAAAAAAAAGAAAGATAGAAAACAGCGAGTAGGGCTAAATGGCCAATTTTCTAAATGGAGAAAGGGGTACTCCACTATACTCATATTCACCAAGGATCTGTGCTGGGCTCACTGCTTTTCAACATATTCATAAATGACCTGGAAATGGGAACAATGAGTGAGGTGATCAAATTTGCAGATGATATAAAATTTTTCAAAGAAGTTAAAACGCAAGAGGATTTGGAAAAATTGCAAGAGGACCTTGAGAAATTGGGAGACTTGGCATCCACATGGCAGATGAAATTTAATGTGGACAAGTGCAAAGTTATGCACTTAAGGAAGAACCAAAACTACAGTAACCCTATGTAAGGTTCGACTTTAGGAATCACCGCCCAAGAAAAGGATCTTGTCGTCACCATCATGGATAATACGTTAAAACCCTCTGCTCAGTATGCAGCAGCAGTGGCCAAGAAAGCAAATAGAATGTTAGGAATAATAAGGAAAGGAATGGAGACTAAAACCAAGGATATTATAATTCCTCCGTATCGCTCCATCATGAGATCTTACCTTGAATACTGTGCAGAATTCTGGTTGCCATATTTTAAAAAGGATATAGCAGAAATAGAGAAGGTACGGAGAAGAGCGACCAAAATGATAAAGGGCATTGAAGGATAAGAAGAGTCTTAAAAGGTTAGGGCTCAGGGGACGGAGCCTAACTCCAGGCAAGATGGATGTGTAAGAGCTTTGCTCCAGAGGGTAATGGTCAAGAATCCTAACTTCTATAGCCTTTAATCAAGCAGATCCTACCTATTTTGGAATCGGTCAACTTTGAATATGTCTGGCCCCAAACCGACGCATCTGGATTACCAAGAAACTCAAAACGCCAGTGCAAAGAGAACCAAAACGGAACCTCTCTCACCTCACAAAATGGCGGGCATCCGCTATTGTCCTGAGGCCTTGCAGGAACCTCTTGCTGAAATCCATGCTGTTAAAGACATGGCTAAATCAAATGGAGACTCGCTGAACACAATGCAGGAAGATATTAATGCCTTGAAAAACAGCTTGGAGTCAATAATGGTGAGATTGGAGAAGGTGGAGAACTTGGTGGCAACACATGGGGAGTGGTTCAGGGCCGTTGAGAAGCAAGCAAAGCTGATACAATCACTGCAGAGAGAGTTGGAATATGGTAACAATTGCGCACGAAGAAATAACATTAGGATCCTGGGAGTTCCCAGATATGCTGGCCTTTTTACAATCAATGATCCCAGGTGTGCTGAAGTGAGGTTTGCCATGCCTTTTGAGATTGTGCGCGCCCATCAAGTGCCTACTCAGTCCGTGGTTTCGGGCAAGCGTCCACGCCCAATCATCTTAAAAGTTCTGCGATTTCAACAAGTCACGCAAATAATGGAAGCAGCCAAAATACATTCTCCCTTGGAATATCAGGAGCATAAACTCCTTTTTCTATGACTTCGCAAAGGTGACGGTAGACCGGAGGAAAAGTTTCTTGGCGCTACACCCACGCTTTTTGCAGCTGCAGGCCCATTTTGGGCTGCTTTATCCTGCCCGCATGAGTCATGCTGCACAACCAGACCAGGAATTTTAATGATCCAGGGGAGTTATACGTGTTTTTGGAGGACAAGGAGCTGGTGTTGATGCGGTGAAAACCTGCCTTGCAATCAATGGTGGATATATGTTTTGCAGAGCTTCTCCAATGCTTTTTCATGTGGATGTTTTGACTGGTCTGAGGTCGTGAAGTTGCGTTTTAAATCATGCAGAGTTGATATTCAATGTGGCTCTCTCGGGGTAACTCCAGGGTATTGCTCTGGTCACATTGTCCTTCTCTTTGTTTCTTTCTTCTTTTGTGTTTTGTGTTGTCTCTGGTGTGTGTGATGGTTTGGAGGGCGTCAGGGCATTGTAATGGCAAAACGGCCCTTGCCTATCTACATGCAGCCTACAGCGATCATACAGTGTATTGGTAAGGGCGGTTTTGCTCCAGTGTCTTAGAGCCTCGGGTTTGGGGACACTATTGTAGGGGTGGGTTGTGGTCAGTATAAGAATCTCTAAGCGGCAGAGGAATTGCAGCGAATTAATTAGTTATACATTCTGTGCCTGTCTTGTCCCTTTGGGCTCACCTGCTAAGTTTATTTATTTTTATTTATTTATTTATTTAACATTTCTTATATACCGCCTTTCATGATATCAAGGCGGTTTACATTGAACAAACTGAAATTACATTGAACAGGGCATTATAACTTGGAGGTAACTACAGGGAACATGGGCAATGGAGGGTTAAGTGGCTTGCCCAAGACCACAAGGAGCACCTGTGGGACTAGAAAACCCAGTCCTTCTGGCCCATGGATGCTGTCCTCTAGTGGGATTTGAACCCCCGACCTTCCAGCCTGAGGTAACTTGCCCCAACCACTAGGCCACTCCTCCCTGCAGTTCAGAGTTTATTATAGCCCCCAGGGTTTTGGTGGCTTTTGATATTTAGAATTGTGTTTTTCTTTTGAGCGATCTTCTACAAGGGCTATGGCTAAGAGATGGGTTTTCTGCTTGTGTTTTTCCCTTGGGCTAGTAATGTAACCATTATTCTGAATGCTTTTAGGGTGTGGATTAACAATGTAAAGTCATATGTTACAACCTGGTATGCTTCTGCAACATTTGTCTATCAGTGTGCTATATAGTCAATATGTCTTCCTTTAAGATAGTCTCACTGAATGTTAAGGGCATTAATAATCCCATTAAGAGGAAAAAGATATTTTTTATATGGGCGCAAAGAAAGTGCTGACATCCTATTTCTGCAAGAGACACATTTGAATGTGAAGGAGTCTTTAAAATTGGATATGAAACCCTTTTCACTAGTGACTTTTTTAGCTGCCAATCATAAAAAAAATGGGGTAGCCATCTTAGTAAGGAAATCCTTATCCCCCACTGTACTACAAACCAGATCTGATACTGAAGAGCGGCAGGCAATGGTTGTCATTAAGTTAGGATCTACTGAACTGGCCTTAATCAATATCTATGCTCCTAACATAGATTGCCCTAATTTTTTTTAGCTCTATTGCGGCTTTAGCACAAGAGGTGTCTAGATATCCGACTATTGTGGGGGGAGGACTTCAACCTCGTGCTAGACCCCTCATTAGGAGTCCAGTCAGAACCAATAAGGTCCCCAAAGCACACCCTGTTCTCTTGTCTCTAATACAAGAATTAGGCTTGGTAGACATATGGCGGTTACAACACCCTGTTGGCAAAGAATACACTTTCTTTTCTCCCCCTCATAACTCGGTATCACGTATGGACTTTTTCCTAGTCTCTAAAGGACTATGTTCTAGAATTAGTGAGTCCAATATTCATGCGACTCATATTTCTGACCATGCCGCTATCTCATTCTCCCTATTGGTCTCAACGAGCTGCCCATCTCACTCACGCTGGCATTTTGACAGAACTCTTCTTGGTAGTCAGGAATTTCGAGAGACCATTCTGATGGCTATAGAGGAATATTTTCAGTTTAATTTACCTCAGGACACCTCGGGTTGAGCGTGGTGGGAGGGATTCAAAGCTAATATGCGGGCCACCATAACCAGTTTTGCTATACAACAGGCCAAGCAACGTAAAGCAGAACTTGAAGCTTTGGATAAGCAGATTAAAGCGGGCGAATGCATCATAGGTCAGAAAACTGATCCTAACGTTCTGATACGGTTACAGCATCTTAGATTTAGATATAACTCGATTTTGACTACTGAGGCTTCACAGAACATTCAAGTGCAGAAAGGGCGGCATTATTTGGAAGGTAACAGGGCCGGACGATTATTAGTTAACTCGTTAAAAGGTCGCAAGGAAGCTTCTCGCATTGCTGCTTTGAGAGACCCTCAGGGCAACATTTGATTGTCAAGGACTCTGAAATTGCAGAAACCTTTCGCCAATTTTATGCTCAGCTATACTCCCCAGAGATAGGATTTTCTGAGGAAGGTTTTGATAAATTACTGGCCAATATACAGAGGCCAGTGTGGATCAGGAAACAGCTGCAGGTCTGGATAGGCAGATTACGGTCATGGAAATTATCCAGGCTATTGACTCTATGCAAGTGGACAAGGCTACCGGACCAGATGGCCTTCCGGTTTAATTTTATAAAACCTTCTCCAAAGTGCTGAGCCCATATCTTCAACAATATTATAGGCTTCTTTTAGGAACAGAGGCCCAGACTGGAGCGTTTGTCTCTGCAAATATCGTAGTTCTTGAAAAACCTGGGCAAGACCCTCAGATGGTTAGTAATTACGGTCCAATTTCATTGCTAAATGCAGATTAGCCACTTTAGCTGGTCATCTCTCCAAATTGATTCCATCTTTGATTCATCTGGATCAATATGGCTTCACCGAGGAATGCTCTACAGCCGAAAATGCCAGAGTGTTTTGTTATGTTTTGGAAGATGCAGAAGGAGCAGAGGGCCCACTGGTGGGGTTATCGTTAGATGCAGATAAAGCGTTTGATCGACTGGAGTGGCCTTTCTTATTGGCCATCTTGAAATGGTTTGGTTTTGGTGAGGGTTTCCTTAAATTAATTAAACTTATGTATGTGAGACCAAGTGCTAATATTTCTGTGAATGCGACTCGGTCTAAAGACTTTTTCTTAGGGTGTAGCACCCGTCAGGGTTGCCGCCTTTCACCTATCCTTTTCAATATGGCCTTGGAACCTTTGGCCTTATTAAGACAAAGCTCTGTGGTTAAAGTTGTGTCCATAGTTGACATAGAAATTAAACTTTCTGCTTATGCTGATAATCTATTGCTGTTCACCACGCCCAGTTCTATTCCAGCTGTTCTAGAGCTGATAGACCAATACTCAGGTTTATCAGGCTATAAAATTACTTGGTCAAAATCTGTAGCATTCCCTTTAAATTCTCGAGTTTGTAAGGCGGATTTGGAAGATTATCCTTTTGTGTGGGAATCAAAAATGATGAAATACTTAGGAGTTCACTATTGTCATCCACTTAGTGAAACTGCAATATAATGAAGGGGAGCTTCTCTCTATGGTATGAAATATGACTGCGAAATGGTCGCCGGTCTATGTATCTTGGTGGGGTCGTCTTGAAACGATAAAAATGACTATTACTCCTAAGGTGAACTATGTGTTAGAGATGTTGCCAGCTTTTCTTTCGGGTAAAACATATCGTCAAGTTGAAAAGACTCTTGTCCAATTTCTATGGAAAAATAAACTTCCTAGAATTGCTCTCAGGAAGCTTAAATCTAAAAAGGAGGAGGAGGTGAACTTTCCTGATTTTCAGGCCTATCACTGTGCTTTTTTGCTAAAACAGGGTTCAAGATGGGTGGAGGGGGCAAAACCCAGTGTGACTTGATTTGGAAGAGAGATTGATCGCTACGTTCCCCTTGAACCTCCTCCCTGGCATGGTGTCGAGAGGCTGAAGTTTCACAGGGTTATAACAGACACCCAAAGGGCTTTCCAGCAATTAGCAAGTGTAATACCTAGGGAGGAATTCTTATCGAAACTTATCCCCATCTGGTACAGTCCCTTCTTAAAAGTTCATCAAAGTCCGTTTGCATGGAAACAATGGTTTAGCAGGGGCATTTGGTCTATAGGTCAATTGATATTGGAAGGGAGGTGGAAACCCTTTGTATGTCTAGAGCATGAGTTTGACCTGCCTAAATCCTTATACTTTCAGTGGATTCAGCTGAGACATTGCATAGAGAAATCCCTTATTGATAACAAATCTTTACCTGAAGAAGCGAGGCTACTGGATATCATAGGTTCAACCCAACAGGCTTCAGGGGTGGCTTCTTACTACTATAAATTGGTTGCTCATCACCCTACCCCACAGTCTATTGGTACTCAACGGATATCGGAACATGACACCGGGGAGAGACTGTCTCCGGAAGCGTGGGTGAAATTCTGGGGTAAGCTAGTTAGTCTCTCAGTCTGCTTCTATCTCCCAAGCTCTATATTTCTTTGCACATAGAGCTCATTTTACCCCAATAAAGGTTTCCAAGTGGGATAAATCAGTTGGAAATAAATGTTGGTCTTGTCAGAGTGATGTTGGCACTTTAAAACATGTGGTATATGACTGCCCTAATGTTCAGTCCTATTGGATTTCGATTTGAACCAAATCCAAGAGGTCTTGGGATTCAGGGCCACTCTCTCTTGGTCTGTTATAGTTTTCCGGTCAACAATTGGCATCTCATCATTACAGAGGGATTGTCATTTCTTATTTGCCTTCATGATGGGAGTGGCGCTGCATCTCCTTATTGCCAACTGGAAACATACGGCAGATCTCAACTGGCACGAATGGTGGAATCGTTTATGCTTACGTTGTAAATACAAACAAATGCCACGTTATGGTACAACTTCCATGTCTTCTACCTTGCTTAAGTGGAAACCCCTGAATAATTATATTTCAAAAGTGAGATATGGTGTAAATTAAGGGGTAATTAGTTATCAACCATGCCTCCACATGGTAGAGGGCTGCTTTGGTTATGTCATGGCCCTTGTAAGCCACTTTCTTTTCTTTTTATAGTCTTTTATGCTTGCATGGTGAAGGGAGGGTTAATGTTGGGGTAGGCTGTTAGGGCCTTTTTTTGCTCTTATGTTTAAAGAGAAGTATCACTTTAATTGTAACTTTTTAGTTTTTTGTTGTAATTTGTTTGAAAACGTAAATAAAGAAGTTAAAAAAAAAAAAAAAAAAAAAAAAAAAAGTTAGGGCTCTTTAGCTTGGAAAAGAGGCGGCTGAGAGAAGATGTGATAGAGGCCTATAAAATGAGTGGAGTGCAACAGGTAAACTTAGATCAGTTGTTTCTCCGGGGACAAGCAGAAAGTCTTTCTTTATCTTTATTAAAATGCTTGATTTACCGCCCTTTTGAAGCCATCAGAGCGGTTTACAATGAGGCAAAATAACAGAGGCCGAGGCAGAAATGGAAAGGAACTACATCTTCAGATAGGAGCGTACACAATCACACTAAACTTAAGGAAGAAGAGAGGAAGTGGTTTAGATAGAGAGAAAGAGATCAAGAGGAGTCAAGAAAGGGGAGGTCATAGGCAACACAGAAGAGATGAGTCTTGAGGAGGAACTTGAATTTGGGGAATGACTGTTCTTGACGGAGTGAAGTAGGAAGCGAGTTCCACAGGGATGGTGCTAGGAAGAAAAATGCTGAGTGATGGGTCTCTTCTAGGTGGGCACGAGCTGGGGAAGAAAGATCAAGACAGTTAACATGTATGGACCGGAGATTGTGAGGCACTGGACAGAACTATATGGAATCTGCCAGATACTGAGGGGTGTGTGTGTAAAGGGCCTTATGAATCAGAGTCAAGAGTTTAAAAGTAATGTGGTGAGAGACTGGGAGCCAATGTACAGTAATTGAATAAGACATGGTGTAATATGACTATAGCAGGCGGTGTGGGAAAGGAGCCAGGCAGTGGTATTTTGAATCATCTGTAGACTGTGAAGTTGATATTGGGGGATACCAGCAGAAATATATTGCAATAGTCGATGCATGAGATTGCCAGGGAAAGGAGAGTTCTGAGAGAAGAAGGGGACAGGACTGGACTTACGGTTCGGATTTGACGAAGGTAGAGATAAGATCGGCGAGTGAGGGTGGAAATTTGGGTATGAAAGGATAGATCGAGATCTAGTGTTATACCCAGATAATGTAGTGAAGATACTAAAGGGATCGGGGCATCAAGGAAGAGAAGGGAGAGGGCTGGCTGAGGGATACCAAAAGTGAACCACATTGCAGATGTTTTTGAGGGGTTAAGGTGAAGGTTCATGATCAACCAATTAGCAACAAGTGATAGACAAGTGTTGAGGGGTGAAAGATCCGAGTTGGTAGGGGAAGTATAGTGGAAGAGTGTCATCAGCATAGTAATATGCTGAGATACCAGACTGCTGCACCAGGAGAGTGAGAGGGGCCAGGAAGATGTTAAAGAGGAGTGGAGCGATATTTCCTTTCTGGGGGTGGTAGGATCCAGATTTTCCCGGATGTGTCCCGTTGAACACAAGTCTGAAAGAAATTTTTGGAACTTTGCACAGAGGTTTTATCTCTGGGAGCGAAGTTCCAATTAAGATTTTCCTGTAAATGTATAGTTCGCTATCAGAATTCTGTATTTCATTTCTTTGAACCTTCTCAACTCCATTTCTTTTTGGATGCTAAGACGTTGGCGGGCTGACGGGGGTTGGTGGGAGTGAGAGATGTGAAGCTCATTAAGAAAGGATAGAAGAATAGATTCGGTGCTGTGGCCAGGGTGAAAACCGGATAGTCGTGGGTGCAGAATCTAGGTATATGGAGAGCTGGACGAAGACGGCTTTTTTGAGGATTTTACAGATAAACGGAAGATTGGAGATGGGGCAGTAATGGGCGGGACCACTTGGGTCAAGCGAGGGGTTCTTTGAGGGGACAGACTAGTGCGTGCTTCCAGGGTGTTGGGAAAATGCCAGAGACTAAACAGGAATTAAGCATGGATAGCATGATAGGAAGGAGGCTAAGGGAAGATTCAGGAATCCACTTTGAAGGGACAGGGTCCAGGGCACAGGTTGTTTTCTGAGAGGTGGAAATGGATTTGGTGAGTTCTGTGGAGGAAATGGATTGAAAGGAGGACCAGGTATGTGATAGAGGTGGGTAGGGGAATGGTTAGGGGAGAGGAGGAGGTGGTGTTATTGGGAGGAAGGAGCGGAGTCCTTGGACCTTCGATGCAAAGAAAGAGGCTAGCTGTGAAGAGCTGGGTTCTGGGTGGTGATTGCTGTGGGTTTGGGGAGTATGCAAAGAAGAGAGGAGTTTGAGGGATGAATAAAGTTGACAGATAGTTAGATGTAGAGGAAGTAAGATATGAGTAGTAGGAGCGCTTTGCTTCTGTAATGAGGGAGCGGTAATGCAAATGATAGGAATTGAAGTGCTGAAGTGACTCTGGATCTGGGTCACATATGAGTGACATCGTCATCAATGGAGCCCACGCGGTAATCACTCCCCTACTTTCAAAGAAAGCCTTTGGGAGTTAGGCCATGCATGCACGGTCAGCTTCCCACCCAAAGGTGCCATCTTACCTCACTCTTCTTTTTTTTCTCCGGAGCCCTGCAGACATCCTGTCTGTCGTCCCCGGTTAAAGTCAATTTTTCTAAACCCTTCTCTTAGCATTTTTTGCTGGTCTGTTCCTAATCACCTTCTCGCTGCCGGAGTCTACCCTCGTCTCGGCGTCTCTTTTTCCTCTGGTCTCCCTCTTTTTTAGTTTCCTTTTTGGTGCACAGGTATTTTCTTGCCCTCTCCCTGACTGAGACATCTGAGTTTGACCTCTTGGGTGCCGTCTATGTCTTTGGACTGCAAATTTAAGCAATGTGGCAAATGTCCCTGTACCATGTTCATCACAGATCACCACAGTTGCTGTTTCAGGTGCCTTGGTGCAGATCATGACGACTCCACTTGCCCTCTCTGCCTGCCGATGTCGAACAAGAGCAGAAGGAATCGTGAAAAGCAGCAGGGGGAGCCTTTTGGCTTGAAGACCTCCACTGCGGTTCTGGCATAGAGTCTGGAATCTCTGCCCTCTGAAATTGCATTCGACAACTTGGTGTTGTGTGCACCTGCTTGATCTGAGCCCTGAGGTCACAGAGCATCGGACCAGTCGTCCTCCAAGGACCTCACCCGTGAGTCCAAGACATCATCCAAGCTGAAGTCTAAGTCTGATCCTGGAACTGGGGGTGAGACTTCCAGTCTCTGGCCTCAAAATCCTCAACCTGACACCAAGGGTGATGATCAAGAGTGACTCTCGAAGCTACCTCAGAGGGAGGAGGCTCCCACCATGTCGGGGGATTGAGCCTGGTCCTTCGACGCATTCACCATTGGTGATTCCCCTTCAAGGGAGCCGGCCTTGGTCTCGATGCCTTTGAGGCCCGAACTGGTCGTTGTGGAGCCTAATGGCATCAAAGCCAGGATGGCAGCCTTGGAACGCAGCCTTCCTCAAGGTGCAGCACGGCCCAATGCCTGGAGCCTCCGGGTCATCTGTGCTGGCATCGGGACCTCCACTGTGAGGACTTCCCAGGAGGACATCCAGCATGTACTGGAATGATTCATGACTTGTTCAGAACCATGTCAGTTGGCCTCCCGTTCGAAACGCGACTCGCCCCTGAGCCCCTCGAGGTCAACTCAGGCATATCATTCTCCCTCTGCACCAGCGGTTCATTGCACTGATGACCATCTGGGTCTCGAAGTTTCATCCGGCTTTGAGTCTGGCTGGGAGACCACTGACAAAACGCCCAACATCAGGTTGCATAGGGACAACCCCTCTGACCCATCTCCCCCTCAGGAGTGCTGGAAGTCTCCATCAAAGGACCTCATGTTCCTCGAGTTTGTCTAGGGGTGTCGAAGGCCCTGGCCTTTGTGGCAGAACCAGAGGACGAGCCTTGTGCTGAGGACTTGGAGATCCGCCAGTACGAAGCTCCTCCGAGGAAGGTATTGACTCTGCCAATTCCTCCCATCTTGGAGCGCTCGCTGTTCAGGATGCAGGAAAGCCTGGTGATGGTGCCCATAGTGAGCCGGTGACTCGATTCCTAGTATCAAGTTGGCAAGAGCCCTTTACAAAGACACAGCTGCTTCACAACTCCATGGTGGTGGAGTCGGCCATGCATCATATAAAGAGTCAGAAGATGCACTCCTCGGTGCCTACTGGTAGGAAGGCACGCACCATGGATGGGTTTGGCAGAAAGTACTACCAGGACTCGATGCTCGCGGCCCGCAACCAGGTTTACCCGGCTGTACATGAGCATGTACCTGAGGTACCTGGCGAAGGAGCTCGCCAGGTTCTCAACTGGTCTGGCAGGTGAATCTCTTGAGCACTTCCAGACCCTCATCTCCTCTGTCAAGGAATGCTCCAAATTCCAGACTCGAGAGGTCTATGACAGCTTTGAGTCCATGGCTTGTGTGGCTACAGTGGGTATTAGAGCCTGCCACTGACTTACAGTCCTCGGAGCAGTAGGTACAGGACAAACTGTCTAATGTCCCCTGCTGTTCTGCCCGTCTTGGGGGCAGGCCCTCCTTAACCTGGGATTCTTAGTCTTACTTGGCCCTTCTAACAGGAAGGAAAAAAACCAAGACAGAAAATCAATTATATTAATTCCAGAGCTCTAGAAGGAAGATTGTCAGGGGGTGCAAATCATGGCTCCTCCTCTAACTACCTTCGGAAATCTTCCGCCAGAGATCTGCCTTTTATTAAGAAGTATCAGCTGACATAGTTAATTTTTGATCAACATCGGATGATATTTATGTTACAAAATTACAAGCCTGGAATAAAATCTGCTTACAGGATCAATTTTTCTGCTGATGCTTTGCAAAAGTTATATAAAAGTAGAAGTTATAAGGCCATGATTATAATCACCAAACGACAGTAGGTGTCACTGTAATTCTTTCATTAAACAAGAGCTGATTAGTTACACTATAATTTCTTTCTAAATTCTACTGATTTCTCAAGCTTTATTTGACTTCCAGTTATATTTGACCTAAGGTCTCTGATTCTCGGAAAGCTCATGCAATAATGCTGACATTAGTTGTTATCTAAATTCTGACCTATCATTTACTACAAGAAGAGAGGAGGAACTGTCTGTAGTACAAAAGGTCCCCAAAATTTGCAGAAGCTACCCTTTGTAACAGTAGCTGTGTACACAACTTTGTTAGTTAATCTTTTGCAATAGCTGTCAGCTATTTTTCACAGAGACAGAAGCTTCTATCTAAAAATGTATATTTTACAGTTCAGCCTAGTATTTCAAGAAGCATATATTTTTTTTACCTGAGTAAAGGTATATGGCTATAGCCATCTTCACAGCCCTGTTTCTTCGTCATTATCTGTGCTTGCATCACTGTCTGTATCTATCTCGAGTACCATAAATAGGGTCATCACTATCCATGGCCAAATCAAGGTTGCCATAGACAGGATGATTTATATTAGTGTAAGTTGCCTTATCACACAAAAGCTCATCAGTCTCTGCTATTGTCTCTAACCTTGTTCTGGGGCCTTGGTCAGTCCTTCCTTTCTCACACCTGCCAAGGAGTGAACCTCTGCAGCAAACCATTGACTGACAAGGTCGCTGAGTTGGAGTCAGAGTTTATGACCAGGACTAGGTTGTCCAGAAGACCACTGACACTTCCCGATGAAAGACTTCAGGGGAAAAAGCCCTTTCATCCGAAGGCGAAAAAAGGCTTACAGAAATTACCCCCAATTTCCGGCTTATCAAGCTCCCCAACAGGGTCAGCAGGCCAAGGGCCAGGGACATGGCCCCCTTAAGCAGAAAGCCCCCAAGCCCAGCTGCAGCCTGGAGGGGCTTTTCACTCCTTGGGCATTGCCCTTCTTCCCCCCCCCCAAGGACCATGGCCCAAAGCACACGGGAGGACATCTGGTTTATTTTGCTCACCTCTGGCCTGGCATCACTGCTGATGCCTGGGTGCTGCAGGTGATATGGGAAGGTTACCTTATGCACTTCGACCAGACACCACCTCCCTTCTTTATAGTGGAACTTCCCATGACCTCCCTGCACAGAGAACTCCTTCATAAGGAACCCTAGTCTCTGCTCAAGGATCAGGCAGTGGAGCCGGTCCCTCGGCCCCTTTGGGACACAGGGTTCTACTCACGGTACGTCCTTATCCCAAAAAAAGACAGGGCGACCTAAACCGCTTCCTGGTCAAGGAGAATTCAAGATGCTATTTCTTGGGACATTTATTTTATCCAGATTTATATACCACTTTCTCCTTCAATTAAAGTGGTGGGCAACACACTTGGGTTTACATTGAATGGGTTGACACTACATACATAAAAGGTTAAAAGAAGGGGTTATCTTTATAGTCAAGCGCTACTGGTGGGTCCTTTCTCTGGTTGGTTATAGTTATCTCTGAATAGGAAGGTCTTAAGAGATTTGCGGAAGTCCTTGAGGTTCTTTATCGCCCTCAGTTCATCCAGGAGGTTATTTCAGTGGGCCGGCGCTGAGAGGGATAAGGCTCTGCTGGATGTAACTTGTTTTGTTTTATGATATCTAGTTGGTGTGCGTAGTTTGTTGCTATTGCCAGATTGTCTGGGTCGGATGGTTGTGTCCTTGGTTATCAGGCTGTGGAGAACCTCTGCTGTGCATTGGTGCATGATCTTGTATATGTTTGTGGTAGTTTTGAATCTTGCCCGTACGTTTATTAGGAGCCAGTGCAGTTGTTGAAGTACCAGTGTGATGTGCTTGTTCTTGGCTGTGCCGGTTATAATGCGGGCTGCAGTGTTTTGCACGAGTTGGAGTGGGTGGGTAGCCTGTTTGGGTAGCCCTTGATAGAGGGAGTTTCCGTAGTCCAGTACTGGGATGATGACCGACTGTCTTACGGTTTGGAAATGATCTTGGCTGAGGATTGGTTTTTCTCCAGGACCAAGCAGGAAGTCAGTCCTCACATATGGGTGATGTCGGCGCCGACGGAGCCCCCATGCAGAGCATTTCCCCAGCTGTCAAAGAAAGCCTTTGGGAATGCAGCGCGCATGGGCAGTCCCCTTCCCACCCGAGGGTGCCATCTTGCTCAGTCTTATTTTTTCCGCGGAGCCCAATGCAAGTGTGTCGTGGTCACCAGTGAAAAAGTTTATTTTTTTCGGTGTGGATCCGTGTTTTTTCTCGGTTCGACGCCGGTTCCCTTTCCCGCCTGGGCCCGGTACACCGGTATCGAGCCCAGACTTCATTTTTCGGTTTTTGTCCTTAGTGACTAGCGTTCGCGCCATTTTTTCATTTTTCACTGGCAGCCCAGTCTTTTGACCTTGCAGGGGCTATTTTTCCCCTGATGGCTGCCAGCGGGTTTAAGAAGTGTGATCGATGTAAGAAACTGATGTCTCTCACCAACACACATGACTGCTGCCTCCGGTGCCTCGGGCCTGACCATGACCCGCTGGTCTGTGTCCCATGTGGCAAAATGTCCTCCAAGGCATTGAGGAGCCGGCAGCATCAACGCGAAAGGGTCTTCTCTGATTCCGCGTCTGACTTCGTCAGAGGCCTCGATGTCTCGGGAGTCCGACCCCGAGCGTCGTCGGGGCTCCTCTGAGAGGGGTCTCCTTCACGGGAGCACCACAGGAAGAAGAAACCCGCGAGGGCAGTGTCGGTGGACGCTCTTGGCTCCTCGAGGGCCAGGTCGCATAGCCCCGACCGTCGTCCTGGGTCTTCGGAGTCGGAGAGGCCTGCCAAACAACCTCGTGTAGAGACGGAGACCCCGGGTCATGTGAGTACTGTAGTCCTCTTGGACTCTCCTCCGGGGGGGGGGCCGACGTCGAGCCCGACGCCGTCGGGGCCCGAGTCGGAGGCTGCTGGGTCTCCTGAGCTTGGACTCATGTTGACAGACTTGGAGAGCAGTTTGGCTGCCTTCATGGAACAGCAGCGGGTACTGATCACCGGTCTCACCGGTGCATCTGCCCCGACCACTGGGACCTCGACATCCAAGTCGACCCCGGAGGCCGAGCCGATCCTAGAGTCCATGAGATCTCGAGTCGATCCTCGGCCGTGGTCACCCTCGATCTCCCGTGCGGGGCCGAGGTCGTCGATGCCGGTGCCCTTGGCGTCAGATAGCATCGGTGCCCACCCGACCGGAGCCGCTCGACGACTCCTCGGAGGGATCGGAATGGGAAACGGAGGACGAGGAGTCCCCGGACACTTTTCGGACCCGGTGCATCCCTTCGGACTCACCGGAGTCTGAACCTCGGAGAAGGTCCCCACTGGAGGATACCCGGTTCTCGGACTTCATGAGGGACATGGCCAAGGCCTTGGCCTTCCCTGCAGACCCCGAGGAGGAGCCTCAAGCCGAGGAGCTCGAGACACTGCAGTATGGCTCTCCCCCCCCAAGGAGGCCTTTACTGTACCGGTTCCTCCGATGCTGGATCGGTTGCTCTTCTGCATGTGGGAGACGCCAGCCTCGACACCGGTTCTTAGCAAGCGGGTCGATTCCATTTATTGAGTCCGCAAGAGCCCTGGGTTCCAGAAGGCACAGCTGCCGCACCACTCCATGGTTGTGGAATCGGCCATGCATCGTCTGAAGAGTCAGAAGATGCACTCCTCGGTGCCTTCAGGCAGGGAGGCCCGGAACCTGGATGCCCTCGGTAGAAAGTGCTTCCAGGGCTCTATGCTTGCTTGCCGTGTCCAGACTTACCAGCTGTACATGGGCATGTACCTTCGAGACCTGGCAAAGGAGATTGCTGGGTTCTCTGCTGGTCTCTCCGAGGAACCTTTGCAGAGGTTCACGGCCTTGTCAACTGGGATCCGAGAGTGCTCGAAGTTTGTTTCGAGCAGCCTATGATGGCTTCGAGGCTTCGGCCTGAGTAGCCGCGGCCGGCATCGGTGCATGCCGTCAGGCCTGGCTACAGTAATCGGACCTCGAGCCATGGGTGCAGGACAAGTTGGTCGATGTCCCTTGCCGAGGTGAAAACCTCTTTGGCAAGCCCATGGCTGAAAAGGCTGCAGAACTCGAGTCCGAGACTCTCACCGGGACAAGGCTGTCCAGGAAGACCTCTGCCCTTTCTCAAAAGAAGGGCTCTGGGAAAAAGTCATTTTACCCGAGGAAGTCCTCTGCCTACAAATCTTACCCTCAATACCAGACCTCCACAGCTCCCCAACAGGGTCAGCAGGCCAAGGGGCAGGGACATGGGCCCCGTAGGCAGAAAACCCCCAAGCTACCAGCTCCGGCTCCTGCACAGCAGGGAGCGGGGTTTTGACTCCAGTGGCATAGCCTCTCCTCCTCAGCTGGCCCCTCTCAGCACAGGAGGCCGGCTGACCCTGTACGCCCACAGGTGGTCAGCCATAACAGGGGATACCTGGGTGCTCAGCATAGTCCAAAAGGGCTGTTTGCTCCACTTCAACCAGTTACCCCCCTTCTACTTTCCAGGGGAGCTTCCAAGACTCCCTCTGCACAGGGACTTACTCCTTCAGGAGTTGACAAGTCTTCTAAAGGAACAGGCGGTGGAACTTTCTGGTACCAAAAAAGACAGGAGGCCTCGGCCCAACCTCGACTTGTGAAATCTCAACAAGCTCCTAGTGAGGGAAAAGTTCAAGATGCTTACCCTTGGAATACTGCTGCCCTACCTCCAGCAGGGAAATTGGCTATGCTCCTTAGACCTAAAGAATGCTTATACTCACATCCTCATTCATCCAGACCACAGACAATATCTCAGATTTGTAGTGGGAGGAAATCATTTTCAGTACAGAGTACTTCCATTTGGCCTAGCCTTTGCACACAGGGTTTTCACCAAATGCCTGGCGGTGGTAGTGGCCTATCTCAGAGTCCAGGGCATACTTGTCTTTCCATACCTGGACGACTGGCTCATCAGGGGTCAGTCTCCACAGGAAGCCAGACAGGCCACCCTCCGCACTGTCTGCCTTCTACAGCATCTGGGTTTTGTCATAAACTTTGCAAAGTCCACTTTGCACCCCTCACAGAACACAGAGTTCATAGGAGCAAGACTGGATACCCTTCAGGTGAAGGCTTATCTGCCTGTAGACAGGGCCCACAGACTGATGGACTTGGCCAGACAGTTCCACAGCAATTCTCTGGTTTCCGCCATGCAATTCCTGAGACTATCAGGCCACATGGCATCCACGGTCCATGTTACTCCAAATGCCTGTCTGCACATGAGGCCTGCTCAGTGGGGCCTCAGAACTCAGTGGCTGCAAGCCACAGGACACTTGAGAGACAAAGTAAGGGTGTCCAAACTGCTGGCGGCCTCCCTGCAATGGTGGCTGCATCTCCCGAATCTAGTGCGCGGAGTGCCTTTTCAGCCACCGCCACAAACACACAAGTACTGACAACAGATGTTTCTCTTTAGGGTTGGGGTGCACATTGCCAGGGGGCATGCACCCAAGGCCTCTGGTCCCCTTGGGAGGCCACACAGCAGATCAATCTCTTGGAGCTGAGAGCCATCCGCTTGGCTCTCCAAACTTTCTCTCATGCCCTCTCTCACCAGTCTGTTCTGGTTCAGATAGACAATCAAGTCGCCATGTTCTGTGAACAAACAAGGAGGCACAGGATCCCAACTTCTGTATCAGGAGGCTCAAGCCCTGTGCTCATGGGCAGTCCAACAGGGCATGCTTCTCAAGGCAGTTTATCTGCCCGGCCAAGAGAATTACCTAGCAGACAGGTTGAGCAGGATTCTGCAGCCACACGAATGGCAGTTGAATCCTCTGGTGGTCCAGCGGATCTTCCTAAGATGGGGTCTTCCAACCATCGATCTCTTTGCCAGTCCACTCAACCGTCAACTACCCAGGTTCTGCTCCAGACAACCGCATCCTCTGAGAATAGCAGCAGATGCGTTTCTAATCTCTTGGTCTACGGGCCTACTGTATGCGTTTCCTCCCATGCCTCGGGACAAGGCCTCGGTGATCCTGGTAGCCCCCAGATGGCCGAGGCAACCGTGGTCTCCACTCCTTCTGCAGTTGGCTGTGGACACTCCACTCCCTCTGGGGGGGCAACCCGATCTCCTATCTCAGGATCAGGGATCTCTCTTGCACCCCAACCTCCAGTCCCTCAATTTGATGGCCTGGATGCTAAAAGGCTAGTTCTAGCTTCCTTACTGCTACCTAGGGAGGTGGAGGAGGTGGTCTTGACCTCTAGGAGGCACTCCACTAGAAAATCTTATGCCCTCAAGTGGCGTAGGTTCTCCACCTGGTGTGCTCAGCACAAGGAGAATCCTTTTTCGTGCCTGGTGCCAGTGGTGCTGCAATATTTGCTTCACCTGTCCAACCTGGGCCTTAAATCCAACTCTGTTCGGGTCCACCTCAGTGCTCTGTCAGCGCACCACTCACCGGTGGAGGGTCACACTCTGTCAGGCCACCCTTTAATGGCCCACTTCCTCAGAGGCCTCTTTTTGCTCAAGCATCCGATTCGTCCACCTGCACCTGAGTGGGATTTGAATGTAGTCTTGCAACAACTTACTTGTCCACCATGTGAGCCTATGGCTACTTGTCCTTTACGCTTTATTTCCTGGAAGGCGTTGTTTTTGGTAGCTCTTACCTCAGCCAGGCAAGTCAGCGAGCTACAAGCTCTGGTCTCAGAGGCACCATACACAAGGTTCTATAGGAACAGGGTGGTCTTAGGGACTCACCCTAAGTTCCTTCCAAAGATTGTCTCCTCCTTCCATCTCAATCAGGAGATGGTTCTTCCTACTTTCTTTCCCAGGCCGCATGCCAGCCAGGCTGAAATGGTCTTGCATACCCTGGACTGTAGGAGGGCGTTGTCCTTCTACCTTGACCGTATGCAGAGACATCGAAGGGCTGTTCAGCTCTTTGTCCTTAGCAAGCTGGCGACTCCCCACTTTTAGCCGCTGGCTACATACCATCTCAAGGTCTTTTCGTGGAAAGTGGTGTTCCTGGTGGCGCTCACTTTGGCTAGGCGGTTCAGTGAACTGCAGGTGCTGATGGCCCACGCCCCCTATATCAGGTTCCACAAAAACAGGGTCATTCTCTGGACTCGCCTGAAATTCCTGCCTATGGTGGTGTCCACTTTTCACATTAACCAAGAGGTGGTCTTTCCCACCTTCTTCCCCAGGCCTCACACATCCCGGGTGGAGGCTGCCCCACACACCTTGGATTGCAAAAGGCACTGACCTCTACCTCAAGAGGACAAAGACTCATTTCCGCTCATCATGGCAGCGACCTGGTCTTCAATCCATACCTTCGCAGTGCACTGCTGCTTGGAGGAGAACTCATGGCACGATAGCGCTTTTGACCAGGCAGTACTTTGTCACCTCTTTGGGGAATAGTGCAACTCATTTCCTCTGGCCCTTTGTGTCCAGGCTACCAGAGATGGGGTTCCAGCATCAGTGTTTGGGGCTGTATCACTGGACTTCAGGCCATTTAGTACTTCTTGCTGCCTTTCACCTTTTGGGTCACCCATGGCTCCTACAGGTTTTTTCGGTAGCCTGTAGCTTGGGACTTTCATATGTGAGGACTGACTTCCTGCTTGTTCCCGAAGAAAGCATAGTTACTCACCTGTAACAGGTGTCCTCAGAGGACAGCAGGAATCGGTGCTCACAACCCTCCCTCCTCCCTGTGGAGTTGTTTTTCTTTTCTTGCTGGATTAAGCTATGTCATCATACTGAGATAAGATGGCACCTTTGGGTGGGAAGGTGACTGTGCATGCACCGCTTAACTCCCAAAGGCTTGCTTTGAAAGCTGGGGAGTGATTACCTCATGGACTTCGTTGATGCCGATGTCACCTATATATGGGGACTGATTCCTGCTGTCCCCGGAGAATACCTGTTCCAGGTGAGTAATTATGCTTTACCCCTTTAGAAAGTAGAAAGACTAGGACACACAATGAAGCTACAGTGTAGCATATTTAAGATTAATTGGAGAAAATATTTTTTCACCCAACCGGTAATCATACTATGGAATTTGTTGCCGAACAATGTAGTAAAAGCTGTTAAAGTAGCTGAGTTTAAAAGAGGTTTGGTCAGGCTCCTGAAGGAAAGGTCCATAAACCATTATTAAAGTGGACTAGGGAAATCCACTGGTTGCTCTTTGGATAAGCAGCATGGAATCTGTCTACTTTTGGGAATCTAAAAGAGCAAGAGACGAATCGTCAAGGATGATAAAAAGATGTTTATTAAACCAAACCCCAATGCGTTTCGGTGTGACCACCTTCTTCAGGGGGTATGCAGCTAAAAACATATAAACCAAATAAAACATAAGCAAACACATACTCAATAATTAAACAATTAAAAAGCCCCAAAAGGAGAATGAAAACATTAAAATACATAGAGAATACAATGCAATTAAAAAGCATGTAAAGATAAATTACTTATTTAAAAAATAGGAGACATAGGCACAGGAACAAAGGCATGTCAAGAGGGACACATATATTAAAAATGAATATTTTAAAACAATTCTAATAAACATAGATATAAGAAAAAACATGGCATAGTGCAACAAATAAAGTGCAACATAGTATAATATAATAAATATATTAAAATAACATGTTAAACGCAATAACTATAAACACAGATATAAAAAAGATATGGTGTAGTAAAACAAATCAAAGAAGACAGAAGAGGCATAAGTACATAAGTACAACTCCACATACTTCGATAGTATACTCACAATAAAGCCTGTGCACAATAACCAGCAATGTCGAGTCAAAGCTCAAAAATGTATGGTATTGCTCCCAAAAGCTTTCCCTTTGAACGCTGAGGAACGTTCCCGTGCAGACTCCGTTGGTACCGATGATACCCATATGTGAAGTCTTAATTCCTGCTGTTCCCGGAGATCATCTGTTACAGGTGAGTAACTATGCTTTCTCATCCATGCAGATCACAGGAAATTCCTTTGATTCCTTTTCCATGGAAGACTCTTCCAATACAGGGTTCTTCCCTTTGGTCTGGATTCTGCCCCAAGAGTCTTCACAAAATGCATGGCAGTAATAGCAGCATTCCTGAGAACTCTAGGAATATTTGTCTTTCCCTACTTAGACGACTGGCTCATTCGAGCATCAACAGCTCCAGAAGCCAGCTTCGCTCTTTCTCGCACTATGCGAATCCTCTCATATTTGGGACTAGTCATAAACCTCCCAAAATCTCATCTCACCCCTTCTCAGTCTCTAGATTCATAGGGGCTCGTCTAGACACAAGGCAGTCAAGGGTTTTCCTGCCACAGCCACATTGTCTTCGTATAGTATAGCTGGCCTCCCAAGCAGCTATGAAAGTCTTCCTGACTGCTCGGGAGATGCTTCAGCTTCTGGGGCATATGTTATCCACTGTCCATGTGGTTCCCTATGCTCGCCTTCATATGCGAGCAGCCCAGTGGACCCTATCCTCTCAGTGGACACAGGCCTCGGGTCGACTAACGGACAAAATCAGAATCTCCACACGTCTCATTTTGTCCCTGCAATGGTGGCAGTCACTGGAAAACCTTCTCGTTGGCTCTCCTTTCCAGCAGCCTCTATGCCAAACCACCCTAACAACAGATGCATCCAGGTTGGGTTGGGGGGCTCACTTGCACGATCTATCAACTCATGGTCTCTTGACCCCACAAGAGGCTTGTCTTCACATAAACCTCCTAGAATTCAGAGCCATTTTCCATGCTGTCCGAGTTTTTCAGGCCCATCTCAGCTACAAGACAGTTCTGGTCCAGACCAACAATCAAGTAGCCATGTTCTATTTGAACAAGCTGGGCGGAAGAGGCTCTCTGACGTTATACAACAAAGCTTTGCGACTGTGGGCCCTCGCCAGAGAGCTTCAAATCCACCTTCTAGTGGTATATCTTCTGGGCATTCAAAATCTTTGGGCAGACAAACTCAGTTGAATACTGCTGCCACACGAATGGTCTCTGCACTCAGACTTGCTTGCTCGAGTGTTTCGAATCTGGGGAACGCCAGATATAGACCTCTTTGCAAGTCCACAGAATGCCAAACTTCCCCGATTCTGTTCCAGAATTCCGGCTCAAAACTGTCAGGCAAGAGATGCTTTCCTCCTCCACTGGGGTCGGGACTTCCTCTATGTCTTCCCACCCATTCCCCTCATTCCCTAAACTTTGTTCAGGCTTCAGAGAGACAGAGGTCATATGATACTCATAGCTCCACGTTGGCCACGGCAGACATGGTATCCTCTGCTTCTGCGTCTCTCTCAAGCCACACCTCTGGAGTTGGGATGTGCTCCAGATCTTCTTTCCCAGGAGAACAGGACGTTATTGCACCCGAATCCCCACTCCCTGCACCTCAGGGCCTGGTTAATGAAAGCCTAGGACTCCTGGATATCAACCTGTCTCAACAGGTAAAGGATATCCTTGTGGCTTCCAGGAAGCCTTCCACAAGACGATCCTTCGCTTTTAAGTGGAAGAGATTCTCTGTATGGTGTTCTCAAAGGGGACTTAACCCCCATACAGTGCCTGTGGAATCTCTTCTGGAGTATCTCCTCCATTTATCAGATTCTGGTCTTAAAACCAATTCAGTAAGGGTCCATCTTAGTGTCATTGCTGCTTTTCGCAAACCTCTGGATGGACAACCTATTTCCTCTCATCCACTCGTAGCGAGATTTATGAGAGGTCTACTCTTAACAAAACCTCCCATTAAGCCACCGCTGGTGGCATGGGATCTAAATCTTGTTCTTGGGCAGCTCATGAAACCGTCCTTCGAGCCCCGAGCCCCTTGCCACTACAGCCCTAAAATTTCTTTCGTGGAAGGTCATCTTCATAGTTGCCCTCACTTCTGCAAGATGCATCAGTGAGTTACAGGCCTTAGTGGCGGATCCTCCTTATACAAGATTTCACCATGATAAGGTAGTTCTTAGGACTCATCCCCACTTTATGCCAAAGGTGGTTTCGCCTTTTCATTTAAACCAAGTGGTTTACCTTCCTGTATTCTTCCCTAGGCCTCATGTCTCTAATGCAGAAAGATACTTTCATACTTAAGATTGTAAAACAGCCTTGGCTTTTTATTTTCAAAGAACTAAGCAACATATAAAATCTTCTCAGCTTTTTGTTGCTTTTGATTCTAGTCATTTGGGACTTCATTTCCAAAAGAACTCTCTCTAGATGGATTGCAAATTGCATATCCTTTGCATATGAGAGTAAGGGACTTTCTCTCAAAGGCCATGTCACAGCTCACAATGTGAGAGCAATGGCAATCTCAATGGCTAATCTTCATTCTGTGTCCATTGATGACATCTGTAGAGCAGCCACTTGGGCTTCGGTACACACCTTTATAGCCCACTATTGCTTAGACAAGGACTCCCTTCGGGATGCCTCGTTTGGCCAGGCTGTGCTCCAGCATCTCTTTCAGACTTAGTACAACTCCTACCCGCTGTCCGGGGTTTCAATGCCAGAGATCCATGGGAGGAAGTATGACCCATCTCACCTTGGGTTCGCAGCTTGCTGGGGTCATCCCCCTGGCATCTCTCAGCTGGGGAGTCCCCATATGTGAAGACTACATTCCTGCTTGTTCCTGGAGATAGCGTAGTTACTCACCTGTAACAGGTGATCTCTGAGAACAGCAGGAATAAGTCTTCACAACCCACCCACCTCCCCTGGGAGTTGTCTCTATCTATCTTTCTTTGTCTACTTCTCTCCTTTGGTCTCAGCTATAAACTCAACTGAAGAGGGAGAGTTGGAAAGGCGGGAAGGCAGCACGCAGGCGCTGTGGGATGCTCCCAAAAGCTTTCCTATTGGACGCTAGGGAGCGTTCCCGCAAAGGCTCTGTCGGTACGGATGATACCCATATGTGAAGACTTATTCCTGCTCTTCCCGGAGATCACCTGTTACAGATGAGTAGCTACACTTTCTCCATGGACAGCAAGAATCAGTCCTCCCCTAGGAGTTGCCTCCCTACCTTGTTTTAGTATTTTACTACCGTCCTAGCTATGTCATCTGACTGAGCAAGATTGCATCCTTGGATGGGAAGGGGATCATGCATGTATGGTAACATGTCCCAAAGGCTTGCTTTGAAAGCTGGAGAAATGCTCCGCATGGGCTCTGTCGGCGCCAACATCATCCATATATGAGGGCTGATTCCTGCTGTCCCCAGAGAACACCAGTTACAGGTGGGTGAGTTCGCTATATGTGCATATTTTATAAAGTATACATATGTAGGGTCTCCCGAGGTCACGTGATGCGGTGAGGACAGCGGTCGCATCTCGTGTGTGCTCCGGTGCCCCCGAATCGAACCGGCAAACTAAGCCCGCTTAGAACTTGATATTCTCGAACCCCCTGCCTGATTAAGAGGCTTCTGGGACTGCGGGGAGTTAACGGAGAGCGGAGAGAAGCATGGCTGCGGCGGCTAAAACCGCTCGGAGAGAGCGTGAGCGAGTGGTCGGGAATGGTAAGATGGTGGATGCCGCTTCACCCTCGAGCCCGGTGGCTTCACCTGCCTTTGTAGACGAAGTGTCGGCTGCAGTGGCGACAGCCCTGTCCTCTCAGTTTGCAGCGTTGAATGAGAAGATTGATGGGCTGCAAACCTCGCTCGGGGGCATGGGAAGCAGAATTCAAGAGGCAGAAGGCCGCATCGGACAAGTTGAAGACACCGTGGAAGCGCTGGTCACCCAGGTAGCTGGCCTGCAGTCACAGCTACAGCTGCAGGCCTCAAAGCTCGATGACCTCGAGAACCGATCTCGTAGGAATAACCTACGCATCATGGGTGTCCCTGAGTCGGTCAGAGATAGAGACTTAAAAAGCTATTTGGAATCGTTATTGCTGCAGTTATTGGGGAGCGCAGAGCTGGGAGATAAGCTCGTTATTGAACGTGCTCATCGGGTGGGCAGCAAGCAGGCCCAGGACCGCCGACCACGAATAGTTCTGGTGAAACCTTTGCAGTTCCCCCAGAAGGAAGCGATTTTGCGGGCGGCCCGTAGCAAGGGAGATATTGTACATGAGAATGCTAAACTTCAGATTGCCCAGGACTATTCCATAGCGCTTAGTCAGAAGCGCCGGGCATACGCTCCTTTATGTGAAAAATTGATTGGCGCCAAGATAAAGTTTTCTGTTCAATATCCGGCTAGACTCCATGTACTGTATGAAGGCACGCGCCGTACCTTTGAGTCTGCGGTAGAGGCAGCTCCGTGTGTTGCAACGCTTACCGGACAAGGGACGACGCCATCATCGCCTTCTGGAGCCACCTGACTGTGTTGTAATTAACTACTCTTCAGTTGTTCATGCTTCCCCGAGTTTGGGGGATTCTGACGTCCCAGTTAGTCGTTATTTTTGAGGATGGCCGGAGCCCTGGCTAGGCCAGGTGCCTTAGGGGGGTGGGAGGGGGGATGTTGACTTACTGCGCTTGCCCTTGGCCTTGCCGGGCTGGCGGATTTTGAGCGCTGGTTGGGGCTGTGGAATTTTTGTTTCCCCCCTCGTGGGCGGCTGCCTCTCCCCCCCCCTTACTTGGGGCCACCTTTTTGGGGGGCCTCGTGGTCACAGGGGATGGATATGTTGTCTACAGCTTGGGGAGGTTGCCCCCTTCCCGGGTCATGCTGGGCTTGGGCGTTTTTTTTGGGGAGAGCATTTTGAATATTGTATGCTTTGAATGTTGTCGAATAGGGCAGTCTGGTAGTTGGGGGGAATGCTTGAGGGGTGGGTTAGTTTCTGTTTCCTTGTGGAGGGACCGGGCCTGGTTTGGGTGAGGGGTGAGGGTTGGGCTTAGTTCGATAAGGGGAGTGGGTTTAGGGGTTTGGGGGCACTGGTCGCATCAAGTGGGACCTCAACAGGGCTAGGCAGAGGAGCTGGGAGTATTTCCTCCCAGTTTGTGAAGAGGGGGTGAGGAGGGGGAGGGGATGCGAGTAGGGGGGGTTGTTGATGTTGGGGGGGTAGGGTGTATGCTAAGGGGTGGGGGGGGGCCATAGATTACTCACGAGGGACAGGCAGCTGGTCGGAGATAGGGGGGTTGAGGGAGGTGGGAGCTGGCAACTGGGTAAGGGGAATAGGGACATAACACTTAGCCACATGACAACGGTGGGACTAGAAGCTGGGAGCAACTTCGTGTCTAGGGAGCGGCCTCAGGCTGGGGAGGTCGGTCCATATGGGAAAGAGATGACCGTGAGAAGTATGATGGTTTTTCGCTCCCCGCCCTGAAGGTCATTTCATGGAATGTGTGTGGGGTGGGTAACCCTATCAAGAGATATAAAGTGTTACAAGCATTGGCTAGGCTAAACACTGATATTGCCATGCTACAAGAAACCCACCAGTCTATGGAGGAACACGCTAAATTGAAGCGGGATTGAGTGGGCCAAGTTTGGGGCGTCCCAGCCACAGGGAAAAAGGGTGGAGTGGTCATATTGATTCATAAACGGATCCGGTTTGACCGGGAACAGGAATTTATTGACCCTGACAGTCGCTATATGCTGTTGTATGGGAATTTAGAGGGAAGACCTGTTATCTTGGGTAATATATATAGCCTGAACGTCTTAGACAGAGCGCTGTACTCGCGGTTGGCCTCCAGAATTGAGCAATGGCCGGATGTGCCGTTGATGTTGGCCGGTGATTTTAATGGGATGTTAGACGTTGAGCTGGATACCACTGGAGGGGGAGGAGAGAGAACTCGGGCCCCGACTGCCAAAGTGTTGCAAAGCTTGCGGAGACGGCTAGGAATGGTGGACCCCTGGCGTTTATTACACCCGACAGAGAAAGATTTTATGCACCGGTCGAGGGCACGTGGCTCCAGTGCCCGAATTGATTATATCTTAATCTCGGAAGTGCTGTTTGCGCAAGTGGGAGACGTGCAGATTGGCCCTGCTGAGATATCGGACCATGCACCTGTGTGGGTCGATTTCTCTTGGGGAGCGGAGGCCTCTCGGGATTTTGTTTGGCGGTTCCCCTTGGGACTCTACCGGGACGCTGACTTTCATAGCTATCTTAAGCATCGTTGGGAGGATTTTATGTTTCATCATGAACGGCATAAGGGGGACCCGGAGTTGCTCTGGGAAACGGCCAAGGTAGTCCTACGTGGTGACATCATTGCATATGTAGCGAGGAAACGTAAACTACTAGCGGCGCGAATTGTCCAGTTGGAGAGGCAGTCGGTAAAGGATAGGCAGCGGTATGCGAGCGACCCCACGGGGGCCAATAAGAAGCGACTGTGGGAGACAGAGACGTCTCTCAATGAACTCCTTCACCAGAGAGCTAAAAAATCTTTTCTGTACTATCAATATCAATTATATCGCTTTGGTGACTGGCCCGGGAAACTTTTAGCGCGCTGTCTCCATGGTAGCCAGGGTGCTCGATCCATTGTGGCTTTACGAGACGAACAGGGGCGATTGCACAAGGATAGCCGAGCGATAGCCCACATATTCCGAGCATATTTCCAAAAGTTGTATGCTGGAAGACAGGGAGACTGGGCCAATATGATATGATATATTTGTGAAACAAAACTCCCCCGGCTGACGGCGGATCAGCGAGCCCAATTGGATGCCCCAGTGGCTGGGGAGGAGGTGCGAAAGGTCATTGTGAGGGCCAGTGGTTGTCGGGTACCGGGCCCAGACGGCTTTGGGGCCGAATTTTATAAGCTCCTCGGGGACCAAGTGTCTCCTATCCTGGTTGCAATGTATCAAAGGCGGATAGAACAGGGGACGTTTAATTGGGGGTTGAATCATGCGTATATCACCCTGATACCTAAACCGGGGAAGGATCCTTTACAGGCCGCCTCCTATAGACCCATATCTCTCTTAAACTTTGATCTGAAGGTGCTGGCCAAGATTTTGGCGGATCGCCTGGCCCCTATGTTGGGGGAATTGGTGCATGATTCACAGGTGGGGTTTGTGCGGGGGCGGTATGTGGTGCGTAACTTGAGGAAAATTTTGGCGTCGCTTGAGTGGGTTCGGGAGAGGGAGTTAGTCATTGTTGATTAGTCTCGATGCGGAAAAAGCCTTCGATCAGGTCAATTGGGATTACTTACAATACCTTTTGCCTCAGTATGGTATAGGAGCCGCTTTTTGCAGGATGGTGGCGCTGCTATATGCTGGCCCTACAGCTGGGATATTTTGCAACGGGGTGCTTTCGGACCCTTTCCAGTTAGAAAGAGGAACTCGTCAGGAATGTCCACTCTCTCCCCTGCTTTTTGTGTTGACTTTGGATCCCTTGGTCCGCAGAATTGAGGAATCTTTAAGCATCAAAGGGATACGGATCAGGCCCTGTGGGTTTAAGATGGCAGCTTTCGCAGACGATATGCTGGTACATCTTTTGGCTCCTCAACGTTCGTTGCCCCACTTACTTGACGAACTGGCCTTGTATGGTAGCTTTGCTGGGTTGCGTATTAATACCGCCAAATCGGAAGCTCTGGATGTGGCGGGTACACTTCAGGGAAACCGGCAGGGATCCTTTCCACTGAGATAGGCGGGTGAGTCTTTCCTCTATTTGGGTATCTTGTTAACTAAAGATCCGGCTGCACTATATAGGCAAAATTTGGACCGAGTCTGTTCTAAACTGAGGTTGCAATTGCAGGCCTGGGCCCCTCTCCCACTGTCTCTCTTGGGTAGAGTGGCAGCCTTGGGAATGGTGGTCTTTCCACGATTGCTCTACTGGATGCAAACTTTGCCGGTTTGGTTGCTGTGTCGGGACCTGCTGTGTATAGAGCGTGAGATTCATGTTTTTCTTTGGAGGGGTGTGAGGGCGTGTATCCCGCTAAACCGGCTGCGAGGGAGATGGAAGTCGTGTGGGGTTGGGTTCCCTGATCTGTGGAAATATGTTTTGGCTTGTCAGTCTCGACACCTTGGGGATTGGTTGGGAGATACGGAGGACTATACCCCCCGGGCGTTGGAAGAAGCATTCGTAACTCCACATGCACTGACAGCGGTTTTGCATCTGGACCGTTCACTTTTACCTAGCCGGACGGTGAACAGTATTTTGGTGGCGCCGCTTCGACGTACTTGGCAACAATTGAATAAATACTGGGGTACTTCGCCGGTGGTTTCGAGTTGGCTACCCCTGCAGGGCAATGCTAGTTTTACCCCGGGAACGGACACTGTTTTTTACCGACAGTGGAGACGATAGGGGATACGACGTCTTGGGCAGGTGGTTACCCTAGAGGGGAGATGTAAGACCTTGGCCGTGCTTTGCAGAGAATATGGCTTGAACTCGGGGCAGTCCTTTTTTGCGTATTTGCAGTTCTCCCATTATGTTGGCGTCCTATCACAACGAGAATTGACGGTTGAGCATTCGGCGCGGATATTGGAATTTTTTGCCCTGGGGAAGGAAGCACCCCCTACTATAGCTGAATTGAAATGCAGGCTGGATCAATATGGTTCTCCCCCTGACTATTCGAGAGAAGAGAAAGCGTGGGCGAGAGAGCTGAGCTGTGAGTTGGCCCTGGGGTCAGTGGGTAGTGCATTGGGTCGGATTGTGAGTCTGACTGAAGGGGCTAGGTGGTGGGAGGTGCAGTTCAAATGTATTATTCGGGCTCATTTTTCCCCGCGGCGAGCATTGCGAAGTCATCTTACTGATTATGGGGGATGTCCGAAATGCTCCTGTTCCTTGGCGGATTTAGGTCACATGTGGTGGGGCTGCGTGTGTATTAGGCGGTATTGGAGGCAAATTGTAGCTTATTTAAGTGTATTGCTGCAGCAACGGATCTCTTGTACCGAGCCGTTAGTTGTGTTGGATCAGTTGGGACCACTGCACCCGAAGGGTAGATGGGAAAAAATCTTAGTGCAGAAGGCCTGCTTGGTAGGGAAGGGGCCTATCCTTCATCGGTGGCGGGAACAACAGGCTCCCTCATTTTGGGAATGGCGGAATAGTTTCCACCAACCTATGCTTTTGGAAAGGCGAGTGGCGAGTGGGACAGCCCAGCGATGGGCCTCCTTTTTGTTGATTTGGATGCCTTACATTCAGAAGCTGGGGCCTAAAGCCCGAAGCGAGGTTTTGAAGGTGGGTTAGGATCTGGGGATGTTGGGTAGGGGGACCCGATGGGAAGGCGGGAGGTTGGTTTATTCTATGCTTGACGACATGTTTGCTCCATGGGACAGGTTATTGTCATGGTGGCTGGGGAGGGTGGGGGGAGGAGGGAGGGGGAGCATGTAAGTATTTCCTTTATTAAGTATTGTGTAGTGTATGATATTTGGCAGGTTATGTAACCCCAAAGGTGGTGGATAAGGAACAACCCCACCTGGGGTGTTGTACATGTAAAAAATGTGGATCTGCTTTTCCTTTTATTGCTCTCTGTTTTATTATCGTGTTGAGTGAATAAACAGATTTTGGAAAAAAAAAAGTATACATATGTATCACAACTCCATCCCTTCTTAATCTATAGTATGCTGACATGCAGGTCATTTAAAAGTACCCATGCATACCTTTGCATGATTTTCCACATGTAAAATATGCTCTATATGCGGAAAATGCTTTATACAATTATCCTTTTATGACTGACTCTTTTTTTCTGGGCATACTCTATTTTGAGCCAAATTGAAACTTAGAATGCATTAAGAACTGTAAATCTGGTCCGATGGCGTGCCATTTAATTCTTGATTTCAGTATATATTTTCATCATTAGTTCCAAGAGTAAAATGGTGTGTTGCAAAATGAAAAGATACAAATACCCCAGCTGCTGATGTCTTATTTTTAAGTGTTAAGATGAACAGTTCAAGGTTAGTTTGCTATTAGTTGTCAAGGGAAAAGCAGAGTAAAATGAACACATAAATGTAGTTAGGTAAGGTTTTATAAATGAGCAAAACGACATTGAATTGTTTTATAATTCATTTTTGATCGTTCTTATGCCAACCTGTTTAAACTTGAAAGTGATCTAAAACAAAATAAGCAAACATTGTAAGAAATCTATATTTTTTGTATAGGTTATGCAAATCCACCTGGGGTCACTGTTCTATATACAATAAGCAAACTCCTCCTGAGTTCTCATTTCGAAATCTGTATATGCAGCTGGATGAGGGGAGTCTCACATTCAATGCCAATCCTCAGGAGGTAAGTACTGTATTAATAAACATGCGAGATTCATAACTGTGCCATTATATAAAATACTAGATTGAGCAGGTAAACAGTTATACCGTGCTTATATGTTTAAAATCCTTTTGCTTTGTGCACTTGTGGGGAATCTATTAGCATGTAGTGCCTTCGAAAGGTTTTTATTTCCTTGCTATATGAGAACATTACTCTTTTTAAGCTTAAAAATATGTAAATATGCACAAGAATTAACGCAAGATACCTACAGGCCAACACAGTGACAGTTCTGTAGGAGACCCAGGCGAGTCAAGATCCAGACTACTGTTTCTCAAATGGCAGTTTTTTGAATTAGCTATAATCTAGTCGCTTTATTTAATTATTCATTTATAGGTAGATCTGTTATGCAGTCATTCAGACATTTAAAAAAAATGAGACCATGGAGGTTTATAATCCATTCATTGGTAGTTTTTTTTTTTTTTCTTTTTATTTAACTACCGTTAAAGTGAACAAACATGGCAATCACACTAAATCCATTTAAAATATCCAGAGACAACAATCAATAAGACATAATAAGATGGGGGCGGAGCCTGATGTCCAGTGGGATGGTCGCATAACGCTGAGGCTCCCGAGAGGCCTACTCAGAATCCTGAATTAACACCGTATATACTTGGAACTTCTACTCTGCTCTTGCTGGGGCACATTGGTGAGATGGCGGGGACCAAACCCACGCGCCTGGAATTTGGATCTCCAGCGGCTTCTCACGGCAAACGTTCCAAAACTGAACCCCCGTCCCCGCAGAAGGGGCTGGCCTTGCGCGAGGGCCCCGAAATGCAGCAGGAAATCCTCGCAGAGATTAGAGGGGTCAAAAACCTCGTGCAGTCAAACGGTGAAGCACTCCGAGCGCTGCGGGAAGATCTTGGTGTGCTGCAAAGCAAGCTAGAAGGGCTTTCTTCGCGTCAGGACAAAATGGAGAGCATATTGGACTCCCATGCGGCCCGGTTGTCCAAACTCGACAAAGTTGAACGTCAGGTGCGGGCCTTGCAGAAAGAAGTGGAAGATGGCAATAATAGAGCGCGCCGCAACAACATACGACTCGTGGGCATACCGGAGGGAGCGGAATCGGGAGACATGAAAGAGTTTTTATGCAAAATCCTCCCTTCCCTGCTCCAAATCACCTTTACCAAAGATTTGGAGATCGATCGCGCTCATCGTGTACCCACAAGCATAACGCTCAACAGGAAGACCCCGCGGCCTATCATTTTTCGACTTTTGAGATATCAACACGTGGAGCAAATTCTAAGTGCCTCTCGGGCAAAGGGCCATATGGAGTTTGAGAGCCACAAGATCTCCTTCTATCCTGACTTGGCTAAACCCACGGTCGACCGCCGAAAGCGCTTTCTGGAATTCCGGCCGAGGCTTCAACAACTACAAGCACGCTATGGCCTGATGTACCCGGCCAAGCTCCGAGTCACGCTTCACAATCAGACAAGAACATTTGAGGACCCTGATCTACTAGCGGAGTTTTTGGATTCCAAAGAAGCCGACTTGATGCGCTGACTTCCAGAATATTCCTGCAAGTATTCTCATATCCGCTGTACCTGCCATATTGGATCTGCCGCAGCCCAGCAAAGAGTCTGGCGAGGGCAGTTTGTTTGCCTTACTTTTGATGATATCTGTGACCCGACTCCATCTACCCACAGTAGCCTCGATGAGTGTCAGAGACAGTGTTAATTATGGACTCTGGTGTTTCTTTTCTTTTTTTTTCATGTCTTTCTATTTCCTCTCTAGGGCCTCCTCCCGCAGACATATGGTCGCCATATTCTTGGGGGGTTTTGCTTCTTCTCTAAGATACTTTGGTACATACTTTTCAATATGGGGTGTATTAGCCAGCATACTCGGTGATTATGTCATTGTTGCACAGATTCTGATTATGTTGTATGTTTTCAAGCGCCCTTACCTAAAATGTCTATTACCGATTGATGGCACCATGTAAGATTTTCTCATTGAACATGAAAGGAATCAATAATCCGATAAAACGGAAGAAAATCCTAAGCTACCTAAGTCAGGAAGCTGCGGATCTGATTTTTCTCCAAGAAACGCATTTAAATTCGAAGGAAACTCTTAAACTCAATATTAAACCTTACATGGTGGCCGCCTATTCCCCAGCCGTTTCTAAGAAATGTGGGGTTGCCATACTGGTTAGGAAATCTTTGCATGCTACTATTATTGCGACTAGCTCAGATACAGAAGGTAGATGGTCCAGAGTTCACCTCAAGATAGGTAGCCTTGAAGTTACGCTCCTAATGTGGATGACCCTGCCTTTTTTGCTACCATTGCTCAGGTTGCGCAGGCCTCTGCTAATATAATTGGGGGGGATTTCAATCTAGTCCTTGATCCCCTGATTGACAAACAGCCGCCTAGGACAAGTGGTCCCCCCAAGAGTCACACCACGCTTACCTCCCTGATCACTTCCTAAGAAGGGTCGCTTTCTCCTTGATTTCATGCTGGGTATAGCCATATGCTTAATCACGAGGAATTGGAAGGATAGCTCTCGACTTACTGTCAATGAATGGTGGAACCTCGTCTGCTTATATAGTAAATATGAGCAGATACCTCGGAGAGCTATTCCCCATGCCCAAACTCACTCTCGCTTGTCTAAATGGCAGATGCTTAATGATAATGATTATGTACAATCTGCTCATTGTTCCAACATGCCTGTATAATGTGCACTCATCATGTTTCAGATCACCGTTAGGTTTTGTAACACAATAATGTAAGTACACGCCCGCTTCGGGAATGATTAGTTTTCTAGAGAAGAAGCAGGGGGGAGGGGGGTGGCAGGGGTTTACTTTGGTGTATGTATCACACTTTATGTATCTGTCTTTTAGCTGTATGTCTTCCTTTTCCTTTGTTGTTATAAAACGAAAATAAAGAATTAAAAAAAAAAAAAAAAGACATAATAAGATGTCTAACCCCGACAGAACCACCGCTATTAACCCCCCCTCCCAGTATGTATTACGTAAGAAAAGAAGAAGAAAACTTCCAGAACGTACACAAGATTGATTGTAAGATAGGTTTGTTTATTGTTCATTGTAATATATGTTTATAGTTCTTTGTAAATAGTTGTTGACACAGTTGCTTACAATGTTTACCTGTATATAGTTCCAACTACTGTTCCATTTAAAACTATATAAAATTGTTTAACTGTTCCCTGTAAACCGCCCATGATCTCTGGAAGGGGCGGTATAGAAGAAAAGAATAAATAAATTTAATAAATTAATTAATAAAATAAATAATAACAGAAGAAAATAAAATAGCTTTCTAAATCGCATATATAAACAGAAAGCAAGGAGGTAACTGTATAATCAATAAGTTATTAGTTACGAGAGGAGGAGGAGGAGGAAATGAATTAGCATGCCTAACCTATTATTACAAGTTAGCAAGCAGAACAAACACCAGGAGCCCAAGATAGTATTTTTTTTTTTAAGTGCCACCAAGTCAAAGCTGGCGATCCAGCAGCCACTGTGTTTTCTTGACCGGGAGTAAATTGCCAGACCTTTTCTTCTGAGGCAGTGGAGGTGAGGTGACTTGCCCAGGACCATGGGAGTCTAGCCCTGATCTCTTGGGTACTAGACTGTTCCTCCACTCCACAGTCCCTTTACATTAGTAGATCTAGGATGTAATTGAATTTATTTAATTTTTTAACATACTCATAAATTACCTGGAAATGGGAATGAGTGAGGTAATCAAATTTGCAGATGACACAAAATTATTCAAAGTTGTTAAAACCCATGAGGATTGTGAAAAATTGCAAGAGGACCTTGATAAATGGCAGATGAAATTTAATGTGGACAAGTACAAAGTTATGCACTTAGGAAAGGACAAGTCAAACTATGGTTACACGATGCATTAGAAACCATCACCCAGGAAAAGGATTTAGGCATCGTCATGGATAACATGTTGAAACCCTCCGCCCAGTGTGCAGCAATATCCAAGAGACCAAATAGAATGCTAGGAATCATAAGGAAAGGAATGGAGAATAAAACAAAGGATATTATAATGTCTCTGTATCGTTCTGTGGTGCGACCGCACCTTGAATATTGTGTGCAGTTCTGATTGCTGTATCTTAAAAAGGATATGGCGTTATTAGAAAAGGTACAGAGAAGAGCCACCAAAATGGTAAAGGGGATGGAAGGATACCCTTATGAAGAGAGGCTAAAAAGTGTGGGGCTCTTCAACCTGGAAAAGAGACGGCTGAGGGGAGATATTATAGAGGTCTATAAATTAATGAATGGAGTGAAACGGGTAAATGTAGATCGATTGTTTATGCCATCCAAATATAGAAAGACTAGGGGACATGCAGTGAAGCCACAGGGTAACCTATTAAAGACTGATAAGAGAAAATATTTTTTCACTCGACGTGTAATCAAACTCTGGAATTCGTTACCGAAGGATGTAGTAAAAGCTGTTAGTGTAGCCGGGTTTAAAAAAAGGTTGGACAAGTTCCTTATCATTCCTCCAGTTCAGTCCTCTACCTCTGGGTTGTCAATCTCCTCCTGCAGCTTGGAGACTGGTATGTCAATCTTCTGACATCACTGGATATAGCCTGCCACCTTCTCACTCCTACTCCAGTGTGACCAGTCTCCAGGCAGCAGGACGACATAGCGAGCCCTAGGGAGGGCTCTCTGGAGTAATTGATAAGGAGCTAGTAGATTAGATATAGTCGGGGTGTGATTTTCCAGTTTGGTCTATTGTTGACTTAAAAAAAAAAAAAAAAAAAGTTGGGGGTTACAGGGAAAGCTACAGGCATTCTTGCTCCCTGACTCTGTGAGTGCTGTTTTGAAAGAGGAGGTGCAGACTCAGGACGTCGAGTTTGCTACCTCTTTAAGGGGATCACAGGTTCTCTCCTCCCTGACTGATCGGGGGAGAGCCCTTGGTGCTGACAGCCCTTCATTCAGCTGCAGTGTCTGCCTTGACGGCGCCGGAGGCAGCAGCTTAGCCGGGCAGCAGTGTTCGGCAGACGTGGTGAAGCACAAAGCTGATCTGCGGAACGAAGGAGTGCTAGTCCGAACCGGTAAGGCTTCCGGGACTAAGGGCGGCGTTTCTTAGCAGAGAACTTGCACTGTTAAGCGCCGGTCAAGCGCGGGGCCATTTTGGCACCTTTTTCCCATTCAGCGGCAGTCCCGGCGGCCATTTTCACAGCCGCGGCAGCACCACATGGCGCTCAAAACACTGCAGATTTCAAGTTTGCACATTTGAGAGCGGTTTGGTAGTTTGTGGTTTGGTTTCCTTTGGGGCCCATTTCTTTCTCTTTTCTTCCCCGTTTATTTGGAGTCCACTAGAAGTAGAGGGTATATTCGCGGCGTTTCAAGTCTTCCTTGGGGGAGGGGGGCTGCAGCTAGTTCGCGGTTTGGAAGTTAAGGAGTGTACAATACAAGTGGTCAAGTGTTCTTACCGGACAAGAGAGCCGAGACATTGAGGGCCTTGGTTCGCCAGTTTTTGACGCAGTCGGCGCCGTCAGCGTGGGACTACTTTCGGGTGCTAGGCACGATGGCAGCAACGTTGGAGGCGGTCCCGTGGGCCAAGTTTCATATGCGACCACTGCAAAAGTCTCTTCTGTGCAGGTAGTCCCATCAAGCCGATTCATTGAGCAAATGGCTTCTCTGTCCACTCCAGGTCCGGCGATCGCTGAGATGGTGGTTACGCCGGACATCTCTAGCGGCAGGCATGCCGCTGGAGCAGCCAGACTGAATTCCGCTGTTGACGGATGCCAGCTTGGTGGGCTGGGTGGCTCACTGCGGGAACCATTTCGCGCAGGGGTTTTGGGCCCCCCCCCCCCCCCGGAGGCCTCCTGGTCGATCAACCGGCTGGAGCTCTGAGCGGTGGCCCGAGCTCTACAGGCGCCCGAGGACTTGGTGCAGGGGCGTCCGGTTCGAGTGCTCTCAGACAACTCGGCAACGGTGGCCTACATCAACCGACAGGGCGGCACGGGGAGTGCCGCAATGGAAGAGGAGGCAGACGAGCTATTCGACTGGTAGAACAGAAGTTGTCCGCGATTTCGGCAGCGCACATTGCAGGGAAGGACAACGTCAAAGCGGACTTCCTCAGCAGGGTTCACGTGGATGCGGGGGAGTGGGAGCTGCATCCCGAGATGTTCCAGCAGATAGTAGCTTGCTGGGGAATGCCTCGGATGGACTTAATGGCGATCTTCCAGTCAGCGAAGGTGAGCAGGTTCTTCAGCAGGTGGCGCGAACGGATGTCGGAAGGTCTAGACGCGCTGCTACATCCTTGGCCGTCCGACGGTATTCTTTATGTCTTCCTTCCGTGGGCATTGATAGGCCGGGTGATTCAAAAGATCGGTGCTCATCCAGGGTGAGTACTTCTCGTGGCGCCCGACTGGCCGAGGCGCCCTTGGTACGCGGACCTCGTGCATCTTCTAGATGGCGAACCGTGGAGGCTCCCATCGAGAGCGGATCTGTTGCTTCAGGGTCCCGCTGTTCATGCCTCAGGTGGATCGATTCTCGCTTACGGTATGGCCATTGAGAGGGCTAAACTAAAGAAGAGGGGCTACTCGTCGGCAGTCGGCGCAACTTTGCTTAGAGTACGCAGACGCTCAATGTCTTTGGCGTATGTGCAGATATGACGCATCTTTGAGGATTGGTGCTCTCGACGTCAGGTCCGAGCGGCTACGGTTCCTGTTCCTTTGATATTGGAGTTTTTACAGGACAGTTTTGACAAAGGCCTGGCAGCCAGTTCCTTGCGCGTGCAACTGGCGGCTCTCTCTTGTTATCGCGGTAAGATCAACAGAGTGTCCTTAGGAGCTCACCCAGATGTGAGTCGCTATCTGAAGGCGGTTTTGAGATTGCGGCCAGTGCGACGGGTGTGCATTCCGCCTTGGGATCAGAATCTCGTGTTGATGGGGTTATTCCGTTCCCCCTTTGTGCCATTGCGTTGCGCGTTGGTAAAGGATGTGACGCTAAAGACTGTGTTTCTGGTTGCTATATGCTTGGCGAGACGTATTTCAGAATTGCAAGCGTTATCCTGTAGGGAGCCTTTCTTATCCTTCTCTAAAGATAAGGTTGTTCTGCGTCCGGTTCCGTCCTTTTTGCCCAAGGTGGTGTCTCCCTTTCACTTGAATCAGGTGGTCTGCTTACCGGTACTGGGGAGTAACGGGGGTGACGCGTCGGTTAGCATCCCCTGTTGTCTGGATGTAAAAAGGGCATTGAAAGAGTACTTGAAGGTGACGGAGTCCTTTCGCAAGTCGGAAAGGTTGTTTGTCTTGTTCGGGGGCCGCCGCAAAGGAGAAGCGGCGGCTAAGGCGTCCATTGCCTGGTGGATTCGGGAGGCCATTGCTTCGGCCTATATGATTCAGGGGCGGCCAGTACCTGGTGGGTTACGGGCTCATTCCACCAGGGCGCAGGCGTCTTCTTGGGCGGAACACAGTTTGGTGTCGCCAGCAGATATTTGTAGGGCGGCAACTTGGTCGTCGCTGCATGCCTTCAGTAAGCATTACAGGCTAGATGTAGCAGCAGCGGCTGATGCTCGTTTCGGGTCGGCGGTGTTGTCTGCCGGCTGGAGGGGTCCCTCCCATTAATTACTGCTCTGGTACATCCCAGAGGTAGAGGACTGAACTGGAGGAACGATAAGGAAATAATTACACTTACCTGGTAATTGTAGTTCCTTGAGTGATGACATTTCAGTCCTCCATCCCACCCGAGGGAGGTAAGAATGCGTTCAGAATGAGCAAGGAGGTTTGGACAGGGGACATGTATTACAGGTAAGCCAAACTTGTTTTCCGTTGAGGATGACGTCGCCTATGACAGGGTAGTGTGTAAGAAAGCCTTACCCACAAAAAAATAAAAATAAACAAGAGGGGTGGCGGTGGATAGCGTTAGTTAAGATGTTTTCAACGTTACTATTGTCTACTTGTTTGTTGCTCCTTTGAGTCTGCTTTGTTATAGTTCACACTGGAGTTGGAGTGAGAAGGTGGCAGGCTATATCCAGTGATGTCAGAAGATTGACATACCAGTCTCCAAGCTGCAGGAGGAGATTGACAACTCAGAGGTAGAGGACTGAACTGTCGTCACTCAAGGAACTACAATTACCAGGTAAGTGTAATTATCATTTCCTGGAGGAAAGGTCCATAAACCATTATTAAAGTGGACCCAGAATATCCACTGCTTGCCCCAATACAAGCATTATGGAACCTGTGTCTTTTGGGGAAACTGCTAGGTACTTGTGACCTAGATTGACCACTGTTGGAAACAAGATACTGGGCTTGATGGGTGCGGATCCCCTTATTCTCCTGTTCATTACCAATGTGTATCCTTACCATTCCCCTAGATTTACCCTTCCCCAGTTTGTTGTGTTATCTGTCCTGCATAGATTGTAAGCTCTGATTGGCAGGGACTGTCAATTACATGATGTTTATGCACAGTGCCCACACACGTCTTGCAGTGTTATACAAATGATAGGTAATAGGGGGAAGATGAGGCAAAAGTCATGGCTTCCTGAACAGTGCTGCTCAAATCTGTCCCCCTCCTTCAACCACATGTGCTGATTTTTTTTCAGGATATTGATAACGAATATGCATGAATATATTTTCATGCTGTCTCTAGAGCATGCTAATTTAATGGATATGTCCAGGAAGTCAAGCTGATGGAGTGGGGGCAGGGTTAAGGACCAGTTTGAGTACCACTGCTTTAATAGTGTTTCCCTGGCAGAAACTCCTTCAGTTGCAATAGTAAAGTTTCCCAAATCTGATCTGAATACACCCCTAATTGATCTGATTGTGAGGATATTGATATTGGGTATGTATAAAATACATTTACCATATTCATTGGGGATATCCTGAAAACCAGATAAACTGCTGATAGCTACAGTCTTTGGCCTCTGACAAAGTACTGTTGCTTTGATGACTTGATCAAGGGTGTCAAACTGCAATTCTCTGAGGCTGCAAGTCCATTTGGGTTTCAGGGTATTTCTAATGAAAATGAGTGAAAGATTTGTTTGAATGAATGACCTCAGCTGCATGCAGATATATTCCTCATGAATATTTGTTAGGGATATGCTGAAAATCGAATTGACTTATTATAATTATTTTTGTGGACTGCAGCTTGACATTGTAACATAGTAAACAATGGCAATAAAAGACCATCTGTCATTCTGCTGGCTTATCCTGTCCGTACTGTAAGTAAACATCTCGTCTGCCACCCACCTGCAAGATTTCTCCATATGCAGGATAGTCTTCCTTCTTCATACTCCACTATTTTGGGTATACAGATTCCTACCTCTCCTATGCCTTCAATAAGAGATTCTGTAACAATCTGAATAACCTGCAATAATACTGTACCATTGTGCAAACATCCAGCCTCCTAGGTCCCCTTTGTCCTTCCAGACTGACTATGGGGGTCATTTTAGAAGCCTTATGCACGGTTTGGACATCCAAAAAGTGCATGCCAGACATCCAAATCAAGGCAGGCAGAGCCCCTGAGTCTGAATGTGTGTTTGAGGCGATGGTGCAATTTGTTAGGAACTGGGCACCTAGGAAAGAACAACCCAAACTACGGTTACACAGTGTAAGGTTCCATATTAGGAACCACCACCAGGAAAAGGATTTAGGTGTCATTGTGGATAATACGTTGGAATTCTCTGCCCAGTGTGCAGCCGTGTAGCCAAGAAAGCAATGAAATGCTAGGAATCATAAGAAAAGGGGCGATCTCTGAGATCGGTGTATGCATCGGCTGCACGCAAGAGGCTAACTCCTTGGAAAAACGTCCTGCAGGACAAGGTGAAGCAGGAGATCCCCCTTCCTGGCGCCAGAGGCGAGGGGCCCTACTTTGTCTCTGGCTGGCAGGGACAGCAGTCCATCTGCCATTCCAGGACCCTCCACGACACCCTCCTGAGAGGTAACAGGGCTCCCTGGGGATTTTTCACCGGAGTTTGTTACACAAGGCATTTTACTTATGCCAGCAGGGACTGGCTAGCGGCCCTTCCTTGTCGACATACGGGAGGAGTGGCCTAGTGGTTGGGGCAAGTTACCTCAGACCAGAAGGTCAGGGGTTCAAATCCCAATAGAGGACAGCAACCTTTGGCCGGAAGGACTGGGATTTCTAGTCCCATAGGTGCTCCTTGTGGTCTTGGGCAAGCCACTTAACCCTCCATTGCCCATGTTCCCTGTAAGTATTAGTGTATATGTCTCATATCCCCTCATGTTAAATGTATCCCCCAATTGTGTTGTGACCACTTTGAAGGATAAGGTGGTATACAAAACTGTCTAAATAAATAAATTAATACGAGACTAAAATGGCAGCGGGCACTGTAGCTAGTGAGACGGGGGCTCTGTCTAAGAGGGTCAGAGGCCCAGAGGAGTGGCATCCCTTGCCAGGGTCGGAAGGACCAGAGGGTTGCTACCTGGACACTGTTCTGGAACTCCATGAGGAGCTCGAAAAAGGGGAGATTCCAGAACAGGAAGATCAGTCTAGGCTTGTGAGGGTGTTCCATCGGGAGGAGCTCCCAGCGCTCACCTTGGAGTCCTTGAAGGCACTAAACATGCACTAGCCTTCCTGCAGAGGATGAGGCATTGGAGGGACCCTCTGCTCCAGGCTTTTAGGAAGTTGCAGGCAGTGTTTCTGGTGCACAGTGTGGTCAGGCAGATGATCCAGGAGGAGTGGAATATGCCAGAAGCTAGCCTTAGGGGGGTGCGGGCCTTGTTGCACCTTTGCCCACTGCCTGACGCGACAGTGTCCGCTGTGACCAAGAAGACTAAGATTCCCGTAGAAGGGAGTGTGGCTCTCAGAGACCCCCAGGATAGGAAGCTGGACACTCTGCTGAAACAAACGTTTGATATGTCCACTTTGTCCCTGCAAGCGTCCATCTGTGAGGCATGGCTGGCTAGGGCTTGCCTTCGAGGGGACATGGGATGAGGGTGAAGGGAGATAGATTCAGGAGTGATATGCGGAAATATTTCTTTACGGAAAGAGTAGTGGATCCATGGAATAGTCTCCCAGTGGAGGTGGTAGAGATGAGGACAGTAACTGAATTCAAAAAAGCATGGGACCAACACAGAGGATCTCTAAAGGTAAAAAGTGGACTGTTGTAGTTGTTGTTATGGAAGGACAGACTAGATAGGCCATGTGGTCTTTTTCTGTCATCATGTTTCTATGTTTCGCTGGTCACAAAGGCTTCAGAGCCATAGGGACACGGAGCTGGACATGTCAGGGGAGATAGCAAAGTTGGAGTCGGGGGCAGCCTACCTGGCGTATACCCATTACGATCTCATCAGGGGCCTTTCCAAGAGGATGGTGTCGATGGTGGTGGCCCACCCCGCTACCTGTGTCTTTGGAACTGGGTGGCGGTCAGTTCCTCCAAGTCCTAGCTCAGTAAACTACCATTTAAGGGGAAGCTTCTCTTTGGAGAGGACCTGGAGAAGTTAGTCAAGGACTTGGGGGAGTCCAAGGGGAGTTGGTTACCCAAGACAAGCAAAAGCAGGCCCGTAGTGCTTCCTCGGCTCGGGGCCAGCTGAGGGAGTTCAAATGTTTTCGTACCCCTCGTTTCAGCCAGGCCCAGAGGGGTAGGTTTCCTGTTAGACGGCAGGGCTTTTGTGGTTTCCGAAGAGCAGGTAGGGGCTTTGGAACCGCCTCTACCTCGGGATACAAAAAAGGACAATGAAGCAAGGGGGACTTGGACGGAGGTGTTGCCCGTGGAAGGTCTGCTATGGGAGTTTTACCCTGCCTGGGCCCAGATCACGTCCGACCAATGAGTTCTGGAAGTAGTTGGGGAGAGCTACGCTCTCAAGTGGATTTGCCCGATAAATCATTTCTTCATCCAGTCCCCCTGCAAGGCACAGGGCAAGGTGGTGGCAGTAGAAGAAACTTTATTGCATCTTTTGCAGCTGCAAGCCGTCAAACCGGTGCCGCATAACCAGTATGGCTGCGGTTGATTCTTCTTGGGCACCATGAAATAAATGGAGTAAGGCTCCTTTCGCCCTTCTGTGGATCCCACATTTCCACATGGAGACGCTGAGGTAGTGGCAGTAAGGTGCAGGGAGTTTTTGATGTCACTCGATCTCACAGAGGCGTATCTACACATTCCCATAAGGCTAGATCATCAACAGTTTCTCCGCTTTTCAGTGCCGATGAGTCATTTCCAGTTACGGGCATTGCCCTTTGGTCTGACGACTGCCCCGCGCACCTTCACTAAGGTTATGGTGGTGGTAGCGGCGGCACTTCACAAAAAGGGAATTCTCATGCACCCCTACCTCAGCGATTGGCTGATTTGGGTCAAGTCCAGGGGTGAAAACATAAAAAATAATGAAAGTGGTGGAATTCCTCCAAAGTCTTGGTCGGGTGGTCAACCTCGCCAAGAGTCAGCTAAGTCCAACACAGGAACTGATCTAGGAGCGTGCTTCAACACCTGGATCGGCAGAGTTTTCCTGCTGGGAGCACGAGCACACGTCCTACGGAGCTTGATTCAACACTTCCTGGGAATGGCAAAACCGTCGGCCCATTACTTGCATGTTCTAGGAACCATGGCGGCCACAATCAAGCCAGTTCCATGGACAAGGGCGTACATGCGACCGTTGCAGAGGGTCCTGCTCCGTCGGTGGTCTTACCAGAACCAGCCTCTGTCCCAGGTACTCCCCTGCCTGCTGTGCCCGGGGAACCTAGAGAGGGGCATGCTCCTCCAAGTCTCGGAGTGGATCCTGTTGATTACAGATGCCAGTCTGTCTGGGTGGGGGGCCCATTGCAAAGGATACTTTGCCCATGGACAGTGGAGCCCTCAGGAAACTCGTTGGTAGATCAACAGACTCGATATTGGAGCCGTGGCCCTGCCGCTGCACTGCTTCGAAGAGAGATTACAAGGAAAGGCAGTATGTGTTTTCTCAGATAATGTGACCATGGTGGTGTGCATAAACCATCAGGGGTGGTATGGGCAGCCCATCTCTGGAGGAGGAGACTGAAAGTCTATTCGGCTGGGTGGAGACCCGGCTGCAGGCATTGTCAGCAATTTAACCAGGAGGTGTTCGAGCAAGTGGTGCAGCGATGGGGTGAACCGATCATGGACCTGATGGCAACATTCGAGCCGGCCAAGGCCGGACGTTTTTTCAGCAGAAGAAGATAGCAAATGTGCAAGGACCTGGATGCCGTAGTTCAGAAGTGGTTCAAGGAGAGGCTTCTCTGTTTTTCCACCGTGGGTGCTCATAAGCAGAGTTCTGCAATGGATAGAGGCACACCGGGGGTTAGTAGTGCTGGTTGCCCCGGATTGGCTTCGGTGTCCTTGGTATGCCGACCTGGTCTGGCTGCTGGCGGATTGGCGGTGGCGACTCCCAATGCGCAAGGACCGTCTGATGCAAGGACCAATCTGCATGCCTCAGGTGGATCAGTTCTCTCTTACGGCATGGCTCTTGAATGGGCGATGTTGAGGAAGAAAGGATACCCGGGAGCAGTGATAGCAACCTTGCTGCAAGCCCGAAGGAGGTCTATGTGTCTGGCCTACATCCTCATCTGGCGTATCTTTGAGGCTTGGTGTGGAGACAGGCAGACGCGCCCGTCCACTGTCTCAGTCCCGGACATCCTGGTGTTTCTACAGGCTGGCTTTGACAAGGGACTAGCCGCTAGCTCCTTACGCGTGCAGCTGGTAGCGATTGCCTGTTTTCAAGGAAAGATCCACAGGGTGGCCCCAGGGTCGCACTCTGATGTGCTCAGATTTCTGAGGACAGTAACACACCTGCGGCCACCACGGACAGTGGTGGTGTCGCCTTGGGATCTAAACATTGTGCTGACGACCCTGGCAGGGGAGCACTTTGAGCCTCTGAGTCGAGCTTCCCTAAAGGACCTAACACTGAAGACAGTTTTCTTGGTGGCTATTTGTTCGGCACATAGGATTTTGGAGTTTCAGACCTTATCCTGCCAGGAATCTTTTCTTTCTTTTTCCAGGGAGAAGATAGAGGGTCCTCGAAGTATTTGAAAAGGACAGCGCCCTTTCGTAAGACTTGGCTGTTTGTGGTGTTTGGAGGACCGCGCAGAGGGAGGCTGCAGCAAAGGCCTCCATTTCAAGGTCGATCCGGGAGGCTGTCGGTCGGCGCACATCCTGAAGGGCAAGCCAGTGCCAACGGGCTTGAGGGCACATTCCATGAGGGCGCAAGTGGCCTCGTGGGCAGAGTATCGTTTAGTTACGCCAGTGGATATCTGCAGGACGGCGACTGGGTCGTCGCTTCATACCTTCACTAAGCATTACTGCCTGGATATCCAGGCAGCGGGGGATGCTCGCTTTGGATTGGCAGTGCTTCAGGCTGGTTGTGCGAGACCCTCCCATTAGTTAACTGCTCTGATACAGCCCAGAGGTGCGGTACTGGATTGGAAGGACAATAAGAAAAGATAAATTAGACTTACCCGCTAATTGTGATTCGTTGAGGAACTCCAGTCCAATCCAGATTCCCTCCCTGTTTCCGTATTAGTTAGGCGATGTGCTCCCCGGGCCTGAAGCTGGTTTCCTTAGGGGGACGAAAAAGACGGAAGGGCGGAACTCTGGAGTGCAATTGACACTGTTGGGGGGAGGGGCAGTCAGAAAGAGCTGTCCGTTTCTAGCCCCTCACTGGTGGTACTTTTGAGGTGAACTACAGGTACATCTCCTCTTCCCAGTGGGGAAGGAATGGGGTATCCTTCCTGGGGGAGGAGGGATAGTTGTTTAAGCGTAGAACTGTTTTTGTTTGTATTTGTGACTATTTCATTGTTGTTCCTGTGAGTCTGCTTTGTCAGTAGGTTACTGGGGGCTGGTAGGCGGGTGCCAGCTGTATATGTACTGGGTGTCATCAAAAGATGACATGCTTGGTCTCCAAGCAGCTGGAAGAAGTGCACCACCAAAAAGGTGCAGGACTGGACTGGAGTTCCTCAAGGAACCACAATTAGGAAAGTCTAATTTCTCTTTTTTTAGCCCTCCTTTCCTAGAAGATTCAAAGCAGGAATCGGTAAAAGAGAAATAGTTCTCCCTGCACAAGTCTGATAGCTCTTCTCTGCATTGTCCCAATTCTGTATATATTCTTCCAGAAGTAAAGCCCCCCCCCCCCCCCCCCACCGAAATGGCACAGTTCTCTGGTTGTGAGGTCTCTCACTAATGACCTGTACAAAGGCATCATTGCTTCTTCTTTTCTATTAATTGATGCAGGGCATGACAAATCCTGGGCACCAGGTTGCCATAAATGCCTAGAAATTGAACCCTGACATCTGGGATTTCATGCCCCTGAAAGCTTCTTTTATGTGCCAGCGTTGTCTCACTCCCCCACAATGATTTGCCTTCTGCAAAGAGCTTGAGCCACATTTATTTATTTTATTTATTTGCATTCTCTTATATACCGCGCTATTCTGCATCAGTGCGGTTTACATTGAACAAACTGAAATTACATTGAACAGGGCATTATAACTTGGAGATAACTATTTTACAGGGAACATGGACTATGGAGGGTTAAGTGGCTTGCCCAAGACCACAAGGAGCACCTGTGGGACTAGAAACCCCAGTCCTTCCGGCCTAAGGTTGCTGTCCTCTAGTGGGATTTGAACCCCCGACCTTCTGGCCTGAAGTACCTTGCCCCAACCACTAGGCCACTCCTCCACACATGGTGGAAGGTATTTGGGCTGATCTCATGGTTTCAAGTCTCGTGAAATCAGCCTTAATTTCTTCACTGCACTGCTCAAGCTTCTTGCAGAGAGACAATCATGGTGAAAAAGCAGTGTGGCTTTTTTGATGCAACCGCAAACAGCACCGTAAGAAGAAAGGTGAGAGAGATACTGGGAGAAACCTGGGGGAGTTCTAAATGAGAGAGAGAGGAGGGGGGCTATGAAAGAGAGAAACTGGGTGAAGGCTGTGGGGGAACTATGAGAGGGACACCAGGTGGGAGGGAGGCTGTAGGAGGAGGCTATGAAAAAGAGAGTGAGACACTGTGTGATGGCTGGGAGGGGGGGGTGCTATGAGAGAAAAATAGACAGTGGATGATGCTGTGGGTGCTATATGAGAGAGAGAGAGAGACAGACAGACACTGGGTGAAGACTGGGGGCAGTGGCGTACTAAGGGCAGGGCGGTGGGTGGGGCCTGCCCCAGGTGCCGGCCAGGAGTGGGGTGCATCCCCCACCGAGCCCAAGAAAGCAGCATGAAAACAATCTTTACTCTAAAGCTGACTTGCCACTGTCTCCGTGGGCCTGCTGCTCTCCTGTCTCAGCCAAAGTCTCATGAATTGCGAGACTTAATTTATTAAGCTTTCTTTTCCCGTAGAGAATGGGAAAACAGTAAATCAGGCCCTTAAAGGAGCTGCTGCACACCTTTAGGGAGGTAGGGTGATGGGCACTGTGACTAAGATCTCAGCAGCTGGCTCCAAGATTCCAAGAAAATTTTGTCAAGGCCTTACTTACTGTATACCCTCATTGCACTATTTTTCAACCTAGACATCAGATATAATCATGGACCTTTTGTCTCATCCCCCATTGTGCATCATTCCCTTAGATTTCTGCACCCAAAATGTACTTTTTTAAAATTTGAAACTTAGTTGACAAAATAGTCAGCCACTCTTTAAGCTTTCTTAAATCACTTCCCTTTCCATCTAAAACATGTTCACTATGTTGCAAATCTTAGATCTGCAAAAAAGCAAATGCTTTTTCCTCTTCCTCTTGTCTCAATATAACTCGCAAAGATTTTGAACAGGGCTAGCCAGAGGACAAACCCTTAAGGCTTTTTCTTTCCTCAAAGTGAATTCCATGTGCTAGTGATCTCTCTTGTATCACTCAACCATTTTCTAATTCTGTCTATCACGATGGGCTCACTCCCTGTTCAATTTATTTATGCAATTCCTATGGAGGATAGTATCAAAGATTGTGCTGAAATTCAAATAAACTACTACTTAATGCACGCTCTTGATCTAATTTATACTCAGAGAGTCAAAGATATTAATTGGATTTATCTGACATTATCTTCCTCTTGTAAACTCTTGTTGTCTTGGATCCACTGCACACAAGGTTCAAAATGCTTCATTTCCTTCAGATGATAGATTGCAATAAAGGCAAAAATAACCCGGGTGCCTTTTAAGTAAAGAGCAGAGAGAGTTGAACAATTCCATATTGTCTCTAACTGCTAAGCAGGTTGTAAATACAAACAAAAACATAATTTGAAATGTCTGTATCATGTGCTAGAAATCTAAAGAATAAGATAAGGGAGTTAGAATATATAGCACCAAATGAGCTACTAGATAAAATTGGCATGTAAGAGACCTTGTGGAAGGAGGATAACCAATGGGACATACTGATACCAGTTTACAAATTATACCGCAATGACAAGTTGAATCAAAGTAGTGGAAGGGGTAGCATTAGATGTTAAAGAGAGCATGGCGTCAACCAAGATAAATGTTCAGAGGGAAGCGCAATGCCCTGTGGAATCCTTATGGATAGAAATTCTCTGTGTGAAGGAGAAGAGTATAGTATTGAGGGTACCTATCACCCGCCTAGCCATAAACTGGCAGATAAATAAATGCTAACAAAAATTAGGGAAGCTAACACATTTCAATTACCTCAATACTGACCGAGTAATATTACATCAGGACACGCAAGGGAAGTAAAGTTTGTCTAGATGAAATAAATGACTGCTTCAAGGAGCAGTTGGTTCAAGAGTTAACAAGAGGGAGAACTATTTTAGACTTAGTCCCTGCAGAATGCAGAATTTGGTGTGAGAGGTAATAGTGTTTGGTATGCTTGACAGTAGTGGTCATGTCATGATCAAATTTGACTTAATTAGTGAAAGGACACAAAAGAAGTCTACTAGCATTTAACTTTCAAAGAGAGACTATAAAATGGGAAAATAGCAAATAACTAAAAAAGCAACTACAAAAGTTAAGAGTTTACGTCAGATGGGGAGATTAGTTTTTTAAACAATCTTTGAAGCCCAAATCAGATGTATTCCATGCATTAAAAAAGGCAGAAGGAAGGCCAAACTACTGGAAGGATTGAAAGGTGAGGTGAAAGAGGTTATTATAGCCAAAAGAACATATTTCAAAAAATGCATCCAAATGAAGAAAATAGGAAAAAGCATAACTACTGAAAGTTAGATGGAAAGCATTGATAGGGCAGGCAAATAGGGAATTTGAAAAGACGCTTGTCATAGAGGCAAAAACTCATAATAGTTCTTTTCAGGTACATTTAAAACAAGAGGCCTGTGAGGGGAGTCAGTTGGACCATTAGATGATCGAGGGCAAAACAGATACTTGGGGAGGACAAGGCCATAATGGAGAGACTAAATGATTTCTATGCTTCAGTTTTTACTGAGAACAATGTAATGGAGATATCCATGCCAGTATTGACATCTCAGTGAATCAGCACAAGATAATTGACCCCCCCCCCTCCCCCCAAGCCCTTTGGCCTACAATATAAAATATCTGGAAGTTAATCTGATATGTCAGGCAGCAAATCTAGCTCATACCTTTTTTTTTTTTTTTTTTTTTTTTTTAAATATATCGTCAGGCCTGAAGAGACATAAAACAGACCCCCCTTCCCCTACACCCGACAAGATGGCATCCAGGGACCCAGTCGTGACTACTGATCCGATGTTCAAAGAGATCTAGGAATTTAGCAAAATGATGCTCTCCCAACGGACTGCAACAAAGATCGTGTATAAAGTGCTTGAATCCCTAACTACACAACTTCAGCTATTGCAACAAAGACTCAACTTTAGATCAGAGGACTGAAGACCTGGAAAATGTTGTGCCACAAGTGTCTACTAACACCACCATCATATGTAATTTGCAACAGGACATGGAGGATTTATCAAATTACAGTAGAAGAAATAATATTTGGCTATTGGGAATACCTGAAGACACTGAAAGCACTCATACATCTGAGTTTCTGGAACAGCTCCTGCCTCAGCTATTAAACATCTCTTTCTCTGTGGACAAGCAGGAATGAAACCCTCATGTATTATGGGTGATGTCATCTGACAGAGCCTGCACGGGAATGCTTCCCAGCTACTACTGGAAGCTTTTGGGCAATCCCACCTCCCATGCATGCCATCTTCTCACCTGCAGTGGCGGCACTATTTTACCTCAGTCTGACCTAGCCACCTTCATGGTACTTCCATTTTTTCTTTCCTGCCTTCCCCATCATGGTTTTTCTTCTTTTTTTCGTTTTATTAGCATCATTCGTTTTAAGTATCCTTTATTTTTCTGCAGCACTGATGCTCCAGCCGTGGGTCCTGCTCTTTTCAAGATCAAGCTGTCTGATTACTCCATGGCTCTTTTTTCCAGCCGATATGTCCCAAAACCTGGCCAGTGAGTTTAAAAAGTGTTCCCAGTGCTCAAGGGCCATATCCGCCATAGATATGCACAGTTAGTGCCTTCTTCAGTGCCTGGGATCCGATCATCGGCCCTCTTCTTGTAATTTGTGTTTGCAGATGACTAAAAGAGGCCTTAAGGGTCGAGAGAAGCAGCATGAATCACTTTTTGGCATTCAGAAGTCTGATACATCGGCATCGGCAGCATTGGTCTAAATGGCTTTGAAGGGTGCATTGGATGTTGGCAGAGCATTGACATCAAGGAGTTCTCAAACCCATTTGGAGCCAAGCACTCATAGTGTCCCATTGCATCGGTCATCAATTGATTTCCACCTGAGGATGAGGAAGGATTCAGCTTCATCAAATACGTTGAAGCCCCTTGAGGCACAGCATCTAGAGTGATGAGTCTGCTAGAGCACCCCTCCAAGCTGCATCGAAGAGAGGGAAGCTCATCCTCCAGGACATCGGAAGGGCAGTGGCAGCCTACTGAGAGCTGAGACTAATCTGATAATCCCTCACAAATTCCGGGTACATGGTTCAAGGTTACCGAGCCCCTGCAGCCTTCTGAGTCAGCAGCCATGGAGAAATGCTTTCTGCAGGCTCTCAAGGAATAGATTGTGGCACTCTTGGCCATGCAGCAGATTGGTGCCTCGATATCAGCTGCATTGACATTGGCGACCGTCTAATTCATCCTCAAAATGCATGCCTTGCCTACGGGAGAGGCATCGACGATAGGGCATCGAAGGGGCCCCGACCCCGGTGTCTCCTGGGCCAATATCACTCTCTAGAATCTCAGGGTCCAATGCATCCTTGAAATCCAGGCTAGCATTGCTGCATTGTCTCTCCCAAAGGAGCTCCCAATCCCCGTGGGTCAGGAAAGAGATCCAGGAGGAGAATCAGAAGTACCAAGACTTCCTCTTTGAGTCATGCTTGTCGGCGGACAGGTCTCCATAGCTTCCATTGGACCCTTCTCCTCATGAGTGGCACTCTTGAGGATATGGCCTTTTAAGATTTTGTCAGGGATATAGCCAAGGCCATACCATTTTCTTTGGAGACTGAGGATGAACCCAGGACAAAACAGTTGGCGATCCTTCAGTACTCCTCGCCCACAGGGAAGCGATAACCATGTCCATGCATGGCATCCTTTAGAACAGGGGTCTCAAACTCCAGTCCTGGAGGGCCGCAAACCAGTCAGGTTTTCAGGGTATCCCTAATGAATATGCATGAGCTATATTTGCATGCACTGCCCCCATTGTATGCAAATATATCTCATGCATATTCATTAGGGATACCCTGAAAACCTGACTGTTTTGCGGCCCTCCAGGACTGGAGTTTGAGACCCCTGCTTTAGAGAGTGCAGATGAGAATGTGGGAGAATTCCCCTCACTGTACCTCCAGTCACTAGAAGGCTTGACTCCATGTATAGAGTTCAGACGGCTCCCGGATTTGAGAAGCCTCAGTTTCTGTACCATTCTTTGGTGGTCAAATCCACCCTGAAGAGATTCAAAAGTTCCAAGACACTCTTCAGTGCCCCTTGGGAGGGAGGCTCGGACATTTGACCCTTTTGGAAAAGAAACACTCAGCATTCCATGTTCATGGAACAACATGGTTTCTTACCAGCTCTACAAAGACACATTTCTAAAGAACATCATGTGCAATCTCGCTGATCTGTCTCAGTATCTCCTTCCAGAGAAACTGGAACTGTATCATTCCCTAGTGGCTCACAGCAAAGACTGCTAGAAGTTTATGGTCTGGGCAACCTATGATATCTTCAAAATGGCATCGAGAGCTGCTGCTGTAGGTACTGACGCCCGAAGATTCTCCTGGCTCATGTCCTCGGGTCTGGAATAATCAGCTTGCTGATGTGTCATGCTGTGGAGAGAATCTCTTCAGAGAACAGGATAAAGAGAAGGCTGGCTTCATTGAAAAGCAACACGTCGCCCTTTTCAATCTCTCAAGGTGCGCATCTGAGCAGACTCCCTATTGCAGGAGGTACCAACATGGAGCCAGAAAAAGACCTATTAATCTCGTAGGCATAGGTACTTTCCTAAGTTCCAAACCTCCCAATCAAAACAGGCCCGTCAACCACAACCACTGCAGGAGAAGCCTCAGAAACCCCAAACCTGCTCCTCAGCCAAAACCTAGGGCAGGGTTTTGACTGGTTCCTTCAGAGCATAGCCACTCTACCAGTAACAGCAATGGAAAACTCTCCTGTCGGGAGAAGAATCGCTCTTTTAGCCCAAAGGCAGCCCCTCATAACCTCAGACATGGATTCTTCAAATCGTCCAACACAGTCACAGATTGCATGTCTTCAACTTAGATTGTGAGCCCTTCGGGGACAAGGGAATAAAAGGTACCTATTAGTATATAAATGTAAACCACTCTGATGCGTAAGTAAAGGGTGGTATATCAAATGCCTAAACCATAAACCAACCTGCAAATTGTCTCCCTGTCCCCATCCCCGCCCCCCCAGTGGTACATTGACCTTCTGCATCAGGAAGTGCTTCAGAGAGAAATAACTGCTCTCTTGGGGGATCTTGCGATCGAGCTCGTGCCACCAGAGCAAAGAGGGCGAGGATTTTATTCCAGGTATTTCCTGATCCCCAAGAAAACATATTTGGTCAGAGAAAAGTTCAGAATGGTTTCTCTAGGCATCCTATCTTCAAAAAGGGGATTGGCTATGCTCCCTAGATCTGAAGGGATGTGCATATCCACCTACAGATATTTCCTGTATCTCGGATTCATCATGGGGGACAATACTTACAGTACCAGATGTTGCCCTTTGGATTAGGCTCAGCACCACGCATTTTTACAAAATGTCTCACAGTAGTTAGCAGCTTACCTCCGAACGCTGCGAGTGTTTGTCTTCCCCTAATTGGACAATTGGCTGATCAAGAGTACCAGCTGGCATCAACGCATCTGACCATTCAGGTGCTGGAACTACTAGGGTTCGTCATAAAATCCATCTGCAGTCTACCCAGCAGTTGGAATTCATTGGAGCCCTGCTTGACACGACTCTGGCGAGTGCCTTCCTCCCGCACAACAGACTCCACAGATCGACGGCGCTAGTACGTGAAACTCAATTGAGTCAGCAGGTCATGGCTTGCAAGATGTTAACTGTACTAGGTCATATGGCCTCTATAGTACACCTAACCCCCTAGGCAAGTCTCCATATGAGACAGGCTCAGTGGCCCCAGGCCGCAGGTCAACTCATGGATCATCTGTATGTCACCAGTCCACTTGTTCAGTCATTGCAATGGTGGACAATCCATCACAATTTGCTCAAAGGTCTTCCCTTCCAAATTGCTCAAAACGTTTTGGCAACAGACGCATCCAAACTGGGTTGGGTAACTCATCTCGATGGGTTTCACACCCAGATCAATTGATCTTTCAAGACAGTTTCCTCCAGATAAACAACTTGGAGTTAAGAGCTGTAGCAAAAGCTCTAAAGACTTTCAGAGATCAACTGGCCAATCAAATTGTTCTCATTCAGACAGACAATCAAGCGGAGGTGTTTTACATCACCTAGCAGGGAGGTACAGGCTCATACCTCCTGTGTTGGGAAGCAGTCAGGTTGTGGAAATTTGCCATCGCACATGGGATGGACTTAAGAACTACATACCTACCAGGCAAGCCAAACATTGGCGGACAGACTGAGTCAAGTCCTCCAATCAAATGAATGAACACTGAAGTTGCGGCTTGCAGCTTTCAGGAGTGGGGCACCTGCTCAATAGATTGGTTTGTGACTCCTCAGAATGCCCAATTAGATCAGTTCTGCTCCAGGGTAAGATCATACAGCAGACTAGCCTCAGATGCTACGTTGGGGGGAGGGTCTTCTGTATGCATACCCTCCAATACCTCTCATTGCAAAGACCATCTGAAGCTCAAAACGGATAGAGGCATGACCCTACTGGCCAGACAGCTCCTCCAGTCAGGAACCACTGCAGCTGGGCCAGGCACCCGACCTGATTTTGCAGGAGAACAGAATGATATTGCACCCCAACATCTAATCCTTGGCCCTCATGGTGTGGATGTTGAGAGGCTAATGTTATCCAAGCTCAATCTGCTGGCCAGCGTGACTGATGCCCTTTTGGCCTCCAAGAGGGCCTCAGTGAGAAAATCTTATTCATGCCAGTGGAGAAGGTTTGCTGTCTGGTGTGAGGACTGTGCCCTAGATCTCTTCACCTGTCCCACACAAAAACTGCTGGAATATCTTCTACACCTCTCAGAGTTTGGACTTAAGTCCAAATTTCTCAGGGTTCACCTCGGTGCAATTGCAGCTTATCATCGGTATGTAGAAGGGAAGTCCATCTCTGCACAGCCTTTAGTTGTTCGCTTTATGCAGGGGTTGATAAGAAAATGTATAACGGCACACGATGAATCTCAATACCCAATGTATAGAATAATGTATTATAGCACATGCTGTACCATAGCGCACAATGTACATAGTTCAACTAATCAAACACACTATAACTTCTTACACACAAATCATGATAAACCTTTCACTGCATGAAATACACGTTCACTACTTTTGATTGTTTTGCTGTGATACCGCCTTGATTGTAAGATAAGGCGGTATAGAAATACTGTTAAATAAATAAATAAAATAAATAAATATTGAAGCCTTCCTACAAACCCGCAGTGTCTTAGGACCTCAATGTGGTTCTTGCACAACCGATGAGAGCTCCTTTTAAGCTACTCAAGTTCTGCCACCTGACATTTTTTGACCAGGAAGGTTATTTGCATGCTGAAGTGACCGCCACCAAAGAGTGAACAATCTTCAGGCTCTCATAGTTCATCTACCTTACACCAAATTCTATCATAATAGGGTAGTCCTCTGTACTTATCCTAAATTCCTTCCAGAAGTGGTATCAGATTTCCATCTTAATGAGTCAATTGTTCTATCAGCATTTTTCCCAAAACCTCATGCCCACAAGGGAGGGAGGGGGTAGAAGCTGTTGCGCATGTTGGACTGCAAACGGATTGGACAAAAGCCCATAGAAAGTCCATCCATCCTTTTGTTTCTTATGACCCCCAGCAAGCTATGGACTGCTATCTCCACACACTCACTTTCAATTTGGCTTATGCCCAGACAGGCCTGAGCCTTGATGGTCATGTCACAGATCACAATGTCGGAGCCATGGCTGCGTTGGTGGCCAACTTGTACTGTACTTGGTCTCCATGGAAGAGATTTCAAGGCTGCAACATGATATTCTGTCCACACATTCACATCTCACTGCTGTCTAGAAGGGGATTCTGGCTCAATTGATTCTTTACTCTCTCGAAAAATACAAGGATTAGGGAACATTCCATGAATCTACAAAGTAATCTATTTAAAGCAGGTAGGAGAAAATATTTTTTCTCTCAACATATAATTTATTTATTTTATTTTATTTATTTTACATCTCTTATATACCGCGCTATTCATTATCAGTGCGGTGTACAATAAAACAGAAACTTTATACCATGCAGAAGGTCCGCATGGTATTTACATGGTACTTAATCTTTGGAACTTGTTGCCAGCAGATGTGATAAAAGCAGATAGTGCAGCTGGTTTTAAAAAAAAAAGTTTGGACAGATTCCTGGAGGAGAAGTCCATAAACAGTTATCCCACATCGTCCTGCTAGACCACCCTGGACAAGTAGGTTGTGTTCCTCTAGTAGCAGATGTGGAGAAGGAGAAAACCTTCCAGAGGCTTCTTATGACATCATTGTGCCATTATCAACCTGAACCACTAGGGGCATATTCAGTATTTCTGTCTCCAGCAGATGATGGATGCAAGCTTTCAGCTCTAGTGAAATCTGAAAAAAATCAAAGGACGTTTGAGGAGAAAAAGACTAATTTCACTTATGAATGACCACCCTTGGGTGACTCTCATACTAGAGCGCAACACGAGAGGCTCATTAGACATCCTTCAAATCAGTGCTCTTTTCAGAAGCCATAGGAGGAGGGGAATTGGTTCAGCTCCACATCCTTATCCTGTTAAGGGTCTGTTGAGCAGCCAAAATTTGGAGAAAGAGTTTGGAAAGGATTCTTCATGATGATCCACAATCTCAGTGCACCCTCCCTCCCTCCTTCCCCCTGCTGTCCTCCAAAATTTGAAGAACACTTTTCAGAGGTATGTAACTGCAGGTTCAGCAAGAGGGAAGTAGCATTTAGCCTGGTACAGTTTTTACCTGCCTTAGGCACCCTGGGGGTGAGTACTGAGGAGGAGTCTCGGCCTGTTTGATTGGTCTTGTGGGGACTCCCGGCCTCATCCGTTGGTAGGGCGTAAGTTGGGTTGGGGCCACTTAGGTTTCCATTGGTGTGGCATTTGTGTTTCCCACCTTGCCCAACTAGTGGTGCGTGCTAATTGTATTTCCCACCCTTTGCCGTGCCATCTACATGCCTTCCTTCCATGTGTACATGGCATGCGATGTCATACCTGCATGGCCCTAGCGTGTGCCTTTCTTCCCATGCAGTTCTAGGCCTGCTGTTCCACCCGTGCAGCTACGGTGCCCTGGTGCTGTTTGCAAGACTTTTAACGCGTGGTGAGACGTGCCAGTTGGGAATGGCTGGCGTTTCATATGCTGGCTTCTAAGAAGTGCTGCCTGGTCTGTGGAAAGAGGAAAATCTGATCGCTGAACTCTGGTAGGTGCTTTTCTTGTATGGAAGCTTCTGTTGTGCCCTTGGAGGGCTCATTACTCCTCTGACAATGAGAGGACATGGCTGACCCAGCCTTGTCCTTGATGCAGGAGATGGCAGGAGGCGCCTTGGAAAAGGAGCCCTGTCCACCTTTACGTTCCAGCCTTCCCTTTTCTGGTCATTCCCCTTCTAGTAAGGGCCCAGCGGCTGCTGCTTCCCCCGAGGTCTAGGGGGGGGGGCCATACTTCTAGCAGGGAGTTCCCGGTCTCCAGGTTGGCCTTCCCAGAGTTCTCCTTTCTACAGCTGGCTTGGTCTTGTTTCGTTTACAAGCAAGGGTATGCAGCCACACTCTAGGTGTTGTCCACTGACAGCACCTGTAACCCAGCTCTCCCTGGGCTCAGAGAAGTCCTTTGGCACTAGGGCCATGCAGGCAAGACACCGCATGCCGTGTACACATGGAAGAAAGGCATGCAGATGGCACGGCAAAGGGCGGGAAGTACAGTTAGCATACCCATCCTAAGTTCCTTCCAAAGGTTGTCTCCAGTTTTTACCTCAATCAGTCTATTCTGCTTCCTGCCTTCTTTCCAGTGGCACAGTCAGATTCAACTAAGCAAGCACTGCGTTCTTTGAATTTCAGACAAGCTTTGCTGTACTATCTACAAGCTACCAAACAGCTTTGCCAATCTTCCCAGCTCTTTGTCACCTTTAACCCTAACAACCCAGGCAGATCTGCATCTAAACAGACCCATCTCTTCCTGGATCGCGACTGTATTTCTTTTTGTTACTTTCAAGTAGGTCAAGCTCCACCCAGACAAGTAGGAACCCACCGTCTTCGTGCTACAGCAGCTATCATTGCTAATTTGGCTGCCATTCCTCCTCAAGAGATCTTCAAGGCCGCTACATGGACATCTGTACATACTTTCACAAAGCACTGCAGCTTAGATCGCTCTTCAGCCATGGACCTTGCCTTTAGCCAGACTGTCCTGCGTAACCTCTTTGCCTAAGGATTCCGCCTCCCAATTTTTTCCTAGGCTACGCATACTAATGGACTTTTCAGTGGCCCTCAGTTCTGAGCTCACCTAGAGTGTGCTTGCATCCCCCTGCTTGTAAACTGAGGAAGCATAGTTGCTTACCTGTAACCTGTGGCTGCATACCCTTGTTCTCTGTATACAGAAGGTGTATTCAGCCACACTCACCTGCCCTGCCCGCTGTCCCCGTACAAATGACTACTGTCTTCTCCCAACATTTGCAACTGTTACCATTTGTCGTCTTGCATCCTGCTCACCACTTTATGAAACCTACAGCATCTCTTGGAATCTAGCTGTCTCTTGTAAGAACATAAGATATACTTCACAAATACAGATGTGGTCACTTTTTCCAGAGTACAAGCTCAGCTAATAATATGTCAACTCTGTAAAATCAACAAGAAAGTGTATTGCATATCATTCATTGACTTGTGGCTAGGGGAGGTCTCAGAAACCTTCGGCTGCCACCACTACCTGCTAGTAATATGGTGGACTAACGCCCGGACTCACATCAAAGACCCCAGTGATGACTGCTAGCCACACATTTCTTTTTTCTTCTGTCTTTTAAATCCTCTTTTACACTTTTTTTAACTGAAGGTAATATTTTCCTTAAGAACCTTATGATTGTATGGTTCAAAACGTATTCAAACGCAATCAAAAATAAGTGCTTAGCTTTTAAGATGTCCCGACGCTTATTCAGCGCACTATAGACAGCGTTTCACCATGCTGGTTTCATCAGGGGAATTCGGTGTGACAGAGGACAAATTATATATCCAGCATTGTTCCCGGTATAGTAAAGTTTGATCCAATGATTTACCACGATCAGGAGAGAACAACGCTGGATATATAATTTGTCCTCTGTCACACCTGGGGGACTTAACTCGCGAATTGAGTGGGAGATTTGTCTTTAATTTAGTTCATGTTTTATAATTACAAACGGAAGTTGGTCCCGACACAGGTGGGAAAATGAATAATCCTATATAACCACGCCGCATACGTGGCGTTTCAGTCTGACAAAAAAACTTATCAAACAAAGCTTTCTTGGAGAAGTATCAGAGATATTCAAGGTAGCACGTTTCTAACATGTATTTCAACATAGTAGCAAATGGTATAATTATAAGTCTTTGAGTTAAGAAAGTGCATATCGTGTGAACTTTATTACTACTATTTTGCAGTGCTTTGGGACCGAATTCCCCTGATGAAACCAGCATGGTGAAACGCTGTGTAAAAAAAGTGTAAAAGAGTGTAAAATATATGGAGAACCCCCATTACAGGTAAGCAACTAACTTTCTGGCAAGGTAACTCAGACCCTGGACCCTCCAGGTCCTTCCATTCTCTTTCAGCTCACTTGGTAGAGGAACAGACAGTGAGTCAAAGCCTGGCTCTGGCACCACCCGACGAAGGTTGGAATCTGGAGATTCAGATCGATTGTCATTTGGCCAAGACCTGGGGTCCAGTCCCGACACCTTGAGTGTTTATTCCTACTGAGAGGAAGGGGGTGCCTTCCCCTTAGAAGGATCACGATGAAGCCAGACTTGTTTGACTGTTCAGGAAGGATGAACTCGCTGCTCTCATTATTCAGATGTCATCTGCTTTGCATATGATCAACCCACCAATGACGAAACAGGGGCCTTCCTTGTTGCCCAAAATGTTATCTTCCTTCCATGTGAATCAGGTGGTTTGTATGCCTTTCTTTTTCAAGGAGCAGTGCCATGCAAAGGACAAGGGCCTTTACCTGGTGGTTGTCCAGAGAGTGCTGTTCCAGTATTTGAAGGTTGCAAACTCCTTTCATAAGTCAGACCATCTATTTGTGCTATTTGCAAGTCTTTGTAAAGGTGATGCAGAGACTAAGTCTACCTTGGAGCACTAGATTAAGGAAGCTATTGCCTCAGTGTATCTGATATGAAACCAGTCTGTTGTAGAGGTTTGTGTGCCCATTCCACCTGGGTACAAGCATCCTCATGGGTGGAGTGTAGCTCGGTAGCCCCTCAGATAAAGCCAAAATGGTTTAATCTAGAAAAGGAACAGGCAGCACCTATTCCGTTATAGCATCTATTCCGTTATAGCATTTGGCCTTTGAGTCAAAATGTGGGACTGGAGAATGTAGTTACCTTGCAAGCCATAATGAAGGAACTTCGTCTTGGATAAGGGGATGGACCATTCTTACTTTCAATTCCATAATGCACTTATTTGGCTTAATCCTAGTCTTTTTATTAATAAGAAACAGATTTTTTTACCACAATGATCTGTGGATGGTGGGGCAACTTATAGAACATAACAATATTATGCCTTTTAAGACTGCATCTGTACGTTGTAGTCTACACAACAAATTTGCCTTCCAGTGAAGACAGTTTACTCTCTAGTGAAAAGGAGGCAGATGTTTTATTATGGTTTGACTTTGTCTTGTCAAAAGGTCACCATTTTCCTGCCTTCTGTAAGCTTCTCCAGAACACAGGTGATGATTTTAAGCCTGGATTTTATAAGGTCTGGGAGTCAGGTACCCAAATAAGTGAGGACTGGGTAAAATGGAGTATTTTTGGGAGCAGGGGTCAACCAACATACCTCGTCTAGTATTCTCATTCAAACCCCCTATACCTTTTCGCCCACAGGATGGTTTGGGCGACACTCAAAATGTAGAGAGCTGAGTTGTTATCATTGGACCAATGCTGGCACTGTTGTGTGGTCCTCGGCATCTTAATGCATATATTTAAATGCCCATGTATACAATCATTCTAGACTGTAATTTGGGATCGAATAAGTGATATACTTACTTGCAGGAGGTCCTCACCTGAAATAATTATTTTTAGGTCACTAGGTCTTTAATCTCCACTAAGCAAGTCACAGCAGAGGCTCTTAGATATACTCATGGCTCTAACATCACAAATGATCCTGGCTAACTGGGAAAATGACTTTGTTAAATTTAACATTTTGGTGGAACATTGTGTGCTTTACTTAGATTTTTGTCCAAGGCTGTGAAAAAGTCTGGCTGAATCTAGAGTTGATAAGATTTGGCAGCCAGTGGCAGATTATTTGTGAGGGGTTTTATTTCTTTGACATTTCGAGCAACAAGGGTCCCTGGTTACTTCTGCACTTGTTAATTATATGGTAATATTCTCTCTTCTCCCACATTAATTCTGTTTATATAATTTGTATGTTCTTCACTTTGTCATAATAGTTTTTGGGAGGATTTCACACTTGCAGTTTTGTCTGTGGTATTTTTGTTTTAACTCCCTCAATTTGCTGAAAACTGCCATCATACTGTCTGTTTTTTGTTCTTAATAAAGAGATCAAAGATTTAAAAAAACCCTCTGTGAATCTAGAAGATATGATGGTGGAGATTGACAAACTAAAGAGATGGAAATCGTCTGAACTAGATGATATACACCTCAGAGTACTGAAAGTTAAAAAAAAATGAAAAGAAATTGTAAATCTGCTATTAGTAATCTTCAGGAACAAGCAGGAATGTATTTATTTATTTATATTCCGCGCTATTCTGCATCAGTGTGGTTTACATTGAACAAACTGAAATTACATTGAACAGGGCATTATAACTTGGAGATAACTGTTTTACAGGGAACATGGGCTATGGAGTGTTAAGTGGCTTGCCCAAGACCACAAGGAGCACCTGTGGGACTAGAAACCCCAGTCCTTCCGGCCCAAGGTTGCTGTCCTCTAGTGGGATTTGAACCCCCGACCTTCCAGCCTGAAGTACCTTGCCCCAACCACTAGGCCACTCCTCCACTCCATGTAGTCTTCACATATGGGGTATCATCGGTACCGATGGAGCCTGCGTGGGAATTCTCCCCAGCATCCAGTTAGAAAGCTTTTGGGACCATCCCACAGCGCCTGCGTGCTGCCTTCCCGCCTTTCCCAACTGCACCTCTCCAGTTCTTCGTTTTCCGCAGAGCCAGCAGGTCGTTGTTCCCGTCACCGCAGAAAATTTTCCTTATTCTTTCTTTTTTATGGTGACGTCTGCCTTCCTCGACGCTATACCGGTACCGCTGGTTCTCTTTTCTTTCTTTCTTTCATTTAAAAAAAAAAAGAAAAAAAAATATATTCTATATTTTTCCAAACTTTTCTTCCCAGGTCCTTAGGCCCAAAATTTCCTCTACTATGGAAAAACCCGCTTCGGGTTTCAAAAAGTGCACCAAGGGTGGCGGTACCATCTCCGTCACTGACACCCATGAGTGGTGTCTTAAATGTTTAGGTCCTGACCACTCCATCACCGAGTGTATGGCTTGTGCCATGATGTCCAAGAGGGGTCGACAAAACCGAGATGCTAAGCTCAGCGCCCTTTTTCCCTCCGATGCAGCTTCTGTGGCATCAACGTCTTCCAAGGCTTCGTCTTCCTCCCATGGATCTCAGGTAACTAAACATAAGTCTAGCCGGTCCTCAAAGGGTAGATCTCCTTCCAAGCATCGAGATGCCTCTGGCGTTGCCCTTGAGGGTTCTGTACTGGCAAAATTGCCCCGGCGGGAGGCTTCGGCTTCCAAAGCATTATCGGGGCTCCAGGATGTTCTCGAGGCCTCGACCTCATAAGAACATAAGATATGCCGTACTGGGTCAGACCAAGGTCCATCAAGCCCAGTATTCTGTTTCCAGCAGTGGCCAATCTAGGTCATATGTACCTAGCAGTTTCCCCAAGGGACACAGGTTCCACAATGCTTGTATTGGTTCAAGCATTTGATATCCTGGGTCCCTTCTTAATAATGGTTTATGGACCTTTCCTCCAGGAACTTGTCCAAACCTTTTTTAAACCCAGCTACACTAACAGCCTTTACTACATCCTCCGGTAACAAATTCCAGAGTTTGATTACACGTTGAGTGAAAAAATATTTTCTTTTATTAGTCTTAAATAGTTTACCCTGTAGCTTCATTGCATGTCCCCTAGTCTTTCTATATTCTGATAAGGTAAACAATCGATCTACGTTTACCCGTTCCACTCCGTTCATCAATTTATAGACTTCTATCATATCTCCCCTCAGCCGTCTCTTTTCCAGGTTAAAGAGCCCTAACCTTTTTAGCCTTTCTTCATAGGAGTATCCTTCCATCCCCTTTACCATTTTGGTGGCTCTTCTCTGAACCTTTTCTAAAATCGCTATATCCTTTTTAAGATACGGTGACCAGAATTGCACACAATATTCAATATGGAACGATATAGAGGCATTATAATATCTTTTGTTTTATTTTCCATTCCTTTCCTTATCATACCTAGCATTCTATTTGCTCTCTTGGCCGCTGCTGCACACTGAGCCGAGGGTTTTAACATGGTATCCACAATGACACCTAAATCTTTTTCCTGGGTGGTAGTTCCTAATGTGGAACCTTGCATCGTGTAACCATAGTTATTCCACTTTCCAGGTCATTTATGAATATGTCAAAAAGCAGCGGACCCAGCACAGATCCCTGGGGTACACCACCTTTCTCCATTGGGAAAATTGGCCTTTTAGCCCTACCCTCTGCTTTCTATCTTTTAACCAGTTCCTGATCCACAATAGTACACTGCCTCCTATCCCATGACTCTTTAGTTTTGCCAAAAGTCTCTCATGAGGGACTTTGTCAAAGGCTTTCTGAAAGTCCAGATACACAATATCAACCGACTCACCTTTGTCCACCTGATTATTCACTCCTTCAAAAAAACATAACAGATTAGTAAGACAAGATCTTCCTTGTCTAAAGCCATGTTGGCTGTCTCCCATTAGGTCATGACTATCTACATGCTGAGTAATTTTATTCTTTATGATGGTTTCTACCATTTTTCCCGGTACTGATGTCAGGCTCACCGGTCTGTAGTTTCCTGGATCACCCCTGGAACCCTTTTTAAAAATTGGTGTTACATTGGCGATCCTCCAATCTTCAGGTATTAGAGATGATTTTAATGATAGTTCACAGATTACTAATAGCAGGTCTGCAATCTCATATTTCAGTTCTTTCAACACCCTTGGATGTATACCATCTGGCCCAGGTGATTTGCTACTCTTCAGTTTATCTAATAGTTGTAATACATCTTCCCGATGTATCGATATTTCCCTCAATTCTTATGCACCTTTAAATACCACTTCAGTCATGGGTAACATCCCTACATCTTCCTCAGTAAAGACTGAAGCAAAGAATTCATTCAGTCTCTCCGCTATCGCCTTGTCGCCTCTTAGTGCTCCTTTAACCCCTTTATCATCTAATGGACCAACTGACTCTCTCACAGGTTTTTTGCTGCGAATGTACTCGAAAAGGTCTTTACTTTGCGTTTTTGCTTCCGCAGCAAGCTTCTTCTCAAACTCTCCCTTTGCCTGCCTTATCAATGCCTTGCATTTGACTTGCCAGTGCTTGTGCTGTTTCCAGGTTTCGTCATTTGGCTCTTTTTTCCATTTCCTGAAAGATGCTTTTTTGGCAACAACAGCCTCTCTGACCTCACCTTTAAACCATGCTGGCAGTTTTTTGGACTTCCTTCCACTTTTCTTAAAGCGTGGAATACAGCTGGTCTGGGCTTCCAAGATAGTATTTTTCAACAACAGCCAAGCCTGATGTACGTCTTTAACCTTTGCAACTGCTCCTTTTAGTTTTTTCTTAACTATTTTCCTCATTTTATCATAGTCTTCCTTTCGAAAGTTAAAAGGTAGTACTGTAGATTTCCTTACTATCCCTCCTCCACTAATTAAATCAAAGGCTATGATCACTATTGCCAAGCGGCCCCAACAACCTTATCTCTTGCACTAGATCTGGTGTTCCACTAAGGACTAGGTCTAGTATGGCTTCCCCTCTGGTCGGTTCATGAACCAGCTGCTCCAAGAAGCAGTCATTTATTTCATCTAGGAACTTTATCTCCCTAGCATGTCCTGACGTGACACTGACCCAGTCGATACCGGGGTAGTTGAAATCACCCATTATTATTACTGCGCTGTAACTTTTGTTAGCTTCCTTGATTTCTTTGAGCATTTCATCATCCATTTGTTCATTCTGGCCAGGCGCTCTATAGTACACCCCCACTGCCATTGCCTTCCCCCTTTTACATGGAATTTCAATCCATATAGATTCTACAGCAGATTTTGTTTCCTGCAAAACTTTAATCCTTTCTGATTCAATGCCCTCTCTAACATAGAGAGCAACCCCTCCACCAATTTGATCAGCTCTATCATTACGATATAGTTTGTACCCAGGTATCACAGTGTTCCACTGGTTGTCCTCCTTCCACCATGTCTCTGATATTCCAATCATATCTAACCTTTCATTTAGTGCTATATATTCTAACTCTCCCATCTTATTTTTTAGACTTCTAGCATTTCCATACAAGCATTTTAGAGAATGTATTTCATTCATATTAATTTGGCTATTGTTAGACATGGGTAATTTGGGATCTTTAAGCTCTGTCTGCTCCATGCTTGAGGGCATTTGGGCTGCATTACTCTTTTGTGGAACCTCTCTGCTTTTGATAGTATCCTTCAAAGATACATTCTTCCGAACCATCCGCTCTTGGGCGACTGTCTGCTTTCCCCTAATATCTAGTTTAAAAGCTGCTCTATCTCCTTTTTAAAGGTTAATGTCAGCAGCCTGGTTCCATCCCGGTTAAGGTGAAGCCCATCCCTTCAGAAGAGTCCCTCCTTTCCCCAGAATGTTCCCCAGTTCCTAACAAATCCAAAACCCTCATCTCTGCACCATTGTCTCATCCATGCATTGAGACTCCGGAGCTCTGCCTGCCTTTTGGGTCCTGCGCGTGGAACAGGAAGCATTTCGGAGAATGCTACCCTGGAAGTTCTGGATTTCAACTTCCTACCTAAAAGCCTAAATTTAGCCTCCAGAACCTCCCTACCACATTTTCCTATGTCATTAGTACCGACATGTACCAAGACAGCAGACTCCTCCCCAGCACTATCTAAGACCTTATCTAGGTGGCACGTGAGGTATGCTACCTTCGCACCAGGCAGGCATGTTACCAGGCGATCCTCACGTCCACTAGCCACCCAGCTATCTACATGCCTAATGATCGAATCACCAACTATAACGGCTGTCCTAACCCTTCCCTCATGGGCACATGGCCCTGGAGAAACTTCCTCGGTGCGAGAGGGTTTTACATCACCTGGAGGACAGGTCCTAGTTACAGGATCACTTCCTGCCACACCAGGGTGATGCTCTCCTGTCACGTGACCTCTCTCCTCCATGGCAACAGGGATGCTGCCAGACTGGAGTTGGGACTTCAGGACTATATCCCTGTAGGTCTCGTCTATGTACCTCTCTGTCTGTCTTATGCTTTCCAAGTCTGCTACTTCAGCCTCTAGAGAACGGACTCGTTCCCTGAGAGCAAAGAGCTCCTTGCACCTAGTGCACACGTAAGACCTCTCACCAACTGGGAGAAAATCGTACATGTGACACTCATTGCAAATGACTGGAAAGCCCCCATCCCGCTGCTGGACTGCTATCTGCATCTTAGTTTTAAGTTTGTGTTTAGATCTAAGTTCTTTACTTACTAAGGGTTGCTATGGATATTTATACTAATAAAACTGTACCCAATACGTGTAATATACCTTGTTCACCTGAAGCTTAACTAATCTCAGGTCCTTAGTGCCATGCTCAGGTCCTTAGTGCCATGCTCTGGGGTACCGGCTGCTTCCGGTACCGATACCCAGGCATCGGCAGCGTCAATAGACCAGAGGTTCCTGGCTATTGAACACAGTCTGGCGGCTCTCCTTGCAGCATCGACACCCTTGGAACCGCGTCAGACAGTTCAACCGGTATCGGTACCGGTACTGATAGCATCGACATCGGTGTCAGCTTTGCCGGCACCCAGTAATGTGATGCCTTCCGGTGCCGATACACCAGTACCGATTCCCCCCGGTACCGACTTCGGTCGGTACAGGTATCGGGCTCTTCAAGAGCAGCCGGACAGACAGTACTTCGAATCCTTGGAGGACTCCGAGGATTCTGACAGCTCTGCCGGTACCGGTATACTTCTCCCGGAGGAGCCTTCCTCTCCTAAACTTAGGATGTCTGCTCCAGAAGATATCTTCTTTCAGGATTTCATCAGGGAGGTGGCTCGAGGTCTGTCCATTACTGTGGCTCCTGAAACAGAACCCAGGGCTAAGGAGTTGGAGATTTTATAATATCCCAAAGCTCCTAAGGAGTCAGCTACTCTGCCTATCCATGAGATTTTACATGATCTCATGTTGAGAATGTGGGAGACACCTCTTACCACCTCTCCTCACTCTCGCAGACTGGATACCATGTATCGAGTCCCTCCTTGTCCTGGTTTCCAGAAAACTCAGCTTCCTCACCACTCTATTGTAGTGGAATCAGCTATGAGAAGGATCAGGAGTGCAAAGAGGCATACCTCTAATCCTCAAGGACGTGAGTGTAGAACTTTGGATGCCTTTAGACATCGTACTTTCCAGGCTTCCATGCTTTCTGCCAGGATCAGTTCCTATATTTTATATATGGGAATGTTCCTTAAAGAAGTGACAGGAGACTTGGAGGTTTTAAGCCCTCTCCTTCCTGAGGACAAGAGGCAGGATTTTCTCACACTAGTTAAACATGCCCAGGATGTTTCTAAGTTTGTCAATCGTGCAGCTTTTGACTGTTTTGAGTGCATAAGCAGAACCTCTGCCATTGCCATAGGTGCACGTAGAATTACCTGGCTCCAGGTATCCGATTTGGAGCTCTGGATGCAGGACAAACTGGGAAATATCCCTTGTACAGGTGAGAACCTATTTGGCAAAAATTGGCAAGAAAAAGCCAATGAGTTGGATGCTGACAACTCCACTTTGGATAGGTTATCCAAAGCCACAGCTGATCCTGCAAGAAAGAAATCTTTCAAGAAACCTTTTTTCTCAAAAAAGAAGAGGTTTTATCCCTCTTATTCCCAGCAGGGACGTTCTGCAGGTCAGCCTGTCCGGAAAGGTCAGCAACAACCTAAACAAAGGAAAGCAAAGATTGCCAAGCCTCAACTGTCTCAGCAGTCTCAGCCTCCACAAGGCCTTTGACTTTCATCTAGAGAACTTAGCCTTCTTGGCCCTCAATGGTCCAGAGCCTTCCACCATTCCAGGAAGGTTGTGTCACTTTGCCCCCAAATGGGGGCAGATAACAGCAGAACATTGGACACTCTCCATTATAAAAGAGGGGTACAAGCTTCACTTTCTGTGCATGCCCCCTCTCACAGTGGTAAGACAGTTCAATTCTCAGATCTCTCTCATCAACCTGTTAGATCAAGAGGTCACTATGCTTCTTGCCCAAGGGGCAATAGAAGAAGTACCCATTCATCAACAGGGTACAGGGTTTTACTCCCCCTATTTCCTTATCCCAAAGAAAACAGGGGGACACAGGCCTATTTTAGACCTCAGAGAGTTGAACAAATTCCTGTTCAAAGAAAAATTCAAGATGATTTCTCTGGGAACTCTGCTGCCATACCTTCAGAGTCAGGATTGGCTTTGTTCTCTTGATCTCAAGGATGCGTACACTCATGTTCTCATCCATCCAACTCAAAGAAAGTTACTTTGGTTCCTTTTTCAAGGAAAGCACTACCAATACAGGGTGCTTCCTTTTGGCCTGGCCTCAGCGCCAAGAGTGTTCACAAAATGCATGGCTGTGGTAGCAGCATTTCTCCGTACTCTAGGGATATTCGTCTTCCCCTACTTAGATGACTGGCTCATTCAAGCCCCATCAGAGTCAGAGGCCAGGATTTCCCTATCTTGCACAATGCGTATCCTTCAGTATTTGGGTCTGGTCATAAACATCCCAAAATCCAGTCTTAACTCTTACTCAGTCTCTAGAGTTCATGGGAGCTTTGCTGGATACCAGAAAAGCGAGGGCCTATCTTCCCCAGGCCCGTTGTCTTCACATGGTGCAGTTAGCTTCTCAAGCAGTGCTAAAACCTCATCTCACTGCCCAAGAAATGTTACAACTACTAGGCCACATGGCATCTACAGTGCATGTGGTCCCTTATGCTCGCTTCCTCCATATGAGAGCAGCCCAGTGGACCTTATCCACTCAATGGACACAGGCATCAGTGTGCCTGTCTGACAAAATAGCAAACACAAATCATCTTATTTTCTCTCTCCAATGGTGGCAGTCCACTCAGAACCTGTTGCTGGGGTCCCCATTTCAACAGCCTTTAACCCAGGCAACTCGCACAACAGATGCTTTACCAATGGGTTGGGGAGCTCATCTGCAAGACCTCTCCACCCAAGGCACTTGGACTCCACAGGAGACTCATCTACATATCAATCTCTTAGAGCTCAGAGCAATCTTCCTTGCTCTTTGAGTGTTCCACACCCTGCTGAGCTCCAAAACAGTCCTCATTCATACGGACAATCAAGTAGCCATGTTCTACATGAACAAGCAGGGAGGAACAGGCTCTCTGTCGCTTTGCAACGAAGCTTTGCGACTATGGGCCCTCGCCAGAGAGCATCAGATTCATCTCCTGGCAGTGTATCTTCCAGGCATACAAAACTCTTAGGCATACAGACTCAATCGAGTTCTGCTTCCACACGAATGGTTTCTACATGCATACCAGGTAGCCAAGACTTTTCAAATTTGGGGAACCCCGGACATAGACCTCTTTGCAAGTCCGTTGAATGCCAAACTTCCCCGGTTCTGTTCCAGAATTCCAGCTCAGGGTTCTCAGGCCAGGGATGCCTTCCTCCTTCACTGGGGTCAAGACTTCCTTTATGCCTTTCCACCCATTCCCCTAATTCCCAAAACCCTCTTCAAGCTTCAGAGAGACAGAGGGCATATGATTCTCATAGCTCCACATTGGCCATGGCAAGTGTGGTACCCTCTGCTTCTACATCTCTATCAAGCCCCCTCCCTGGAGTTAGTATCTGCTCCAGATCTCCTGTCACAGGAGGACGGAATGTTATGGCATCCCAATCCCCAGTCTCTGCATCTCAGAGCTTGGTCGCTCTAAGGCCTAGATCTTCATGATCTTAACCTCCCTCAGCAAGTAAAGGATGTCCTTTATGCTTCCAAGAAGCCTTCCACAAGACGCTCTTATGCTTTTAAGTGGAAGAGGTTTACCATATGGTGTTCGCAGAAGGGTCTTAACCCCCTTGCGATGCCTCTGGAATCACTACTGGAGTATCTCCTTCATTTATCCAATGCAGGACTTAAGACTAACTCAGTAAGAGTCCATTTGAGTGCTATTGCAGCTTCTTTCAAGCCTCTAAATGGACAACCTATTTCCTCCCATCCTCTTATAGCAAGATTTATGAGAGGCCTTCTTTTAATGAAGCCTCCCATTAAGCCACCACCGGTGGCATGGGACTTAAACCTGGTTCTTGGTCAGCTCATGAAGCCACCTTTCGAACCCTTAGCTACTACCTCATTGAAATTCCTTTCTTGGAAAGTTATCTTTCTCATTGCAATCACATCAGCACGTCGCATCAGTGAATTGCAGGCACTAGTGGCTGATCCACCTTATACAAGGTTCCATCATGACAAGGTATTCCTTAGGACTCTTCCACACTTTATGCCAAAGGTGGTCTCGCCTTTTCATCTTAACCAAGCGGTCTACCTGCCTGTGTTCTTTCCAAGACCTCATGCATCAAATGCAGAAAGGAATCTTCATACTTTGGACTGCAAAAGAGCTTTAGCCTTTTACTTGCAAAGAACACAGCAACATAGAAAGTCCTCTCAACTCTTTGTTGCTTTTGATCCTCTCATTTGGGACTTCCAGTCTCCAAGAGAACACTGTCCAGCTGGATTGCACAGTGTATTTCTTTTGCTTATCAGAATAAGAATCTTCCTCTGGAGGGCCATGTCACAGCTCACAATGTGAGAGCCATGGCAGCTTTAATGGCTCATCTGCACTCTGTGTCTGTCGACGACATCTTTTGAGCAGCCACTTGGGCCTCGGTTCAAACCTTCACGGCCCATTACTGCTTGGACAAGGACTCCCGCCGGGATGCCTTGTTTGGTCAGGCTGTTCTCCAACACCTGTTCCATACCTAATCAACTCCTACCCTCCATCCCTGGTTGGATGCCAGAGATCCATGGGGGGAAGTGGAGCCCTTTCACAGGGACACACAACTTCTGGGGTCTCTCCCTGGCATCTAAAGCTAGGGAGTCCCCATATGTGAAGACTACATTCCTGCTTGTTCCTGGAGATAGCATAGTTACTCACCTGTAACAGGTGATCTCCGGGAACAGCAGGAATTTAGTCTTCACAACCCACCCACCTCCCCTAGGAGTTGTATCTCTCTATCTCTTTCTCTTTCCCTCTCTCTCTCTTTGTCTCAGCTTTAAACACAACTGGAGAGAGGCAGTTGGGAAAGGCGGGAAGGCAGCACGCAGGCGCTGTGGGATGCTCCCAAAAGCTTTCTAATTGGACGCTGGGGAGCGTTCCCGCGCAGGCTCCGTCGGTACCGACAATACACCATATGTAAAGACTAAATTCCTGCTGTTCCCGGAGATCACCTGTTACAGGTGAGTAACTATGCTATCTATAACTTGTTATTCGAATAGTCTACAGTCTGAGAAAATTGAAGGGTGAGCCAATATACAGCTAATTTTTAAAAAGGTTTGCAGGGTGATATGGGAAGCTACAGCCAGTGAACCTGATGTTGGTGTCAGGCAAAATGGTATAAATTATTACAAAGAACAAAATTACTGAACATATAGGGTTATGATTTAGTGGGACAATCAACATGGATTTTGCCCAGGGAAGTCTTGCTTTACCAGTCTGATACATTTTTTGAAGGAGTAAACAAACTGATAAAGAAAAAACAGTTGTTATAATATGTGGTGTTAGAGTTCCTTATGAGAAATTCTGAAAAAATGTAAATGTCATTCCTTAATGTCCCTCCAGTCTAGTCCCAACATCAGGGGTTTAAGCTCTTCCTCCAGCAGCTATGGAGACTGAAAAACATCATTCTTCCACTGATCCTGGTACAAATACTGGCGGGACCGCCTCCTCTGTCCAGTAATTTCAGTCTCCACAGCAGCTGGAAGGTGGTGAGTCCGGTGGTTGAGGCTCACTGGAGAAACGGTTAAGTACTTAGGGTAGTATATTCCTGTGTAACAAAAAAAAAACAAAAAACGAACAACAACAATTGTTAGGCTTTCGATTTGAAAAAAAAAAAAGAAGGCACTGAAGTGTAACTGTGCTGAGGCCCCCTTCCTAGCTCTCTCCCTCTTTTGGAGTCAGCGGGCAGGGGAGAAAGGTTTCTGCGGACAGCATCAAGGGCCAAGCTCCGGTTCCCGAACCCACAATTTGGGTGAGGAACCGGCAGCGCAAGGAGAGGAGCACTATTGCTTTCCCGCGAGGGAGAAGCTGTGCTCGGCGGGGCTCTGAAGTTCCGGTTCCTTGTTTTGCCACTTTGTCTTCCGTCGCCGAAGCCACTGTACGGCTGAGTGCGGGGGAAAAGAATCACAGCGCCTCGAGTTCAGGAGGTAAGCTTTGGGGCGTTCTAGGCCGGGCAGCGCAAGAACCGGTGCAGATTCGCCGCTCGGTGCAGAGAGCTGAGCCGTGTGGTAATAGCGCGGGAAAGCCTCTTGAGCATTGGTCTGCTCGCGGCTTCCCGCGCAAGCGTTGGTCTGCTCGCGCCTTCCCGCGCAGAGGTGGTGGGAACGTTTAATGGCAGACAGGGATTTTCTCTCAGCGTTAGCTTTTAGAGCTCTTGGCTGGCACGTTATGGAGCTATCTGTAATTATAGCTTTGTCTGTGTCTGTGTGTGTGTGTGTGTGTGTATAGATAGAGAGAGAGAGATATAGCTATATTTATTTTATTTATTTAGTTAACATTTGTATACCGCTGCTTCCTACGATCAGCCGCGGTTTACTTTACAGAATCATAATGTATCGTAATACATTGAATTTTCAAAGATACAAATTTTGATTTGAGAAATGATTTACATAACACAAGGAATAGTGATTAGATACTTTGTACATAACATTGGGGTTCACAAATCTAAATAAACATTGGATTGAAGGTGTGTGAGGATGGGGATAAAAATATACATATATACAGGATTACATCTCGGTAATCCATATGCTGCGTGTGTTCCGAGTGCCATAATGGGGGGGCCGAAGAGAATTTATTGAGGTAAGGTGTTGTAATTAGGTCGGGTTGTAGTAGGTCTGAAATAAATGGGTTTTGAGTTTCCTTCTGAATTCATTCAGGCTATTTGACATTCGAAGCTCATGTGGGAGTTGGTTCCAGTGGATTGGCACTGCATAGGTGAATGCTCTATTGCTTGTTTCTGCTTTAACAGATCTTCTGCTGATTGGGACACAGAGAGTGTTGAGATTTATGGTTCTTCTGTTCCTGTTGAGCGGTTGCATAGTGATTAGGTTGTCCAAGTAGGAGGGAGCAATATTGTGAATGAGTTTAAACGTTGTTATGAATAGTTTGAAGATGATGCGGGCGGCTACCGGGAGCCAATGTAGTTCCATAAGCACTGGTGTTATGTGGTCTGTGACGTTTTTTTCCATGATGATTCTCGCTGCAGCATTTTGAGCCATTTGTAAGATATTTAGGGTGTTCTTCGGAAGCCCTTGTAGAATGGCGTTGCAGTAGTTCAGGTGAGGAATGATTAGCGCTTGTGCAACAGTCCTGAAGTCAGATTTTTCTAGGATACTGCGAAGTGGTTGAAGAACTTTCTATTTGTAAAAAATGGCTTGGTTAACTGTGCGGAGGTGTTTATTCATCTTAAGGTTGTTGTCCCTTGCTATCAGTCTGAGCAGAGTGTGGAGCATAGTGATATTTGAGTAGAGTTCTGATTGCACTGGTGAGTGGAGCAGAGAAGCGCTACAGAGATGCCTGCGAAGCCTCTCTGTGTACTGTGTGGAGTTAGAAAGACATTGTCAGACACGGGGGTCTGTAAACAGTGCTCTCATGAGGCCAATCCAGTACAACCAGGGGTTGAGGTGACCGGTGAGGGACGGAAGTTTCAAGGGCCGGCGCCGGTTTCCCCGCCTGTGCCTGTGCTAGAGCCGGTGGCGGGGCCTTCCTCAGCTCCGGATAGACCTTGTGCTCAGCCTGTATGGCCTGGGGGATTGGCAGCGATCTTTTGTAACTTTGCTGCAGCAGGCTCTCAGTGGCACTAATACGATTCCTGAGGCTGCGTCTCTAGAAGCGGGCCCAGGGGAGAAGCGTCCGGGGACTCCGTTAGACGTGGGAAGTTTGGAGGTATCTTCTAAGAGGTGTAAGAAGAGGACTCATTTTCTGGAGCAGTCGGTGGTCTCTGAGGGGCCTTTGTCAGAGGATGGAGAGCAGGACGCAGGGTTAGAAGAGTTAGAGGAAGGTGAGTTAACGGAGCATGAAGATCAGGCAAGGGTAGTCAGGCTGTTTTGACGAGAGGAGTTACCTGCCCTCATTGGAGAGTCTTTGAAGACATTGAATGTGCCTGTGGTAGGGCCAGCAGAGGATGCTTCTCTGGAGGATCCACTGTTGCAGGCATTTCGTCAGACTCAGAAGGCATTCCCTGTTCATAGAATGATAAGAGAAATGATTTAAGAGGAATGGGATATGCCGGAGGCAGGACTTAAGGGTTCCAGGGTTATGTCGCGCCTCTACCCATTGGTGGATCAGGATCGAGAGTTGTTTAAGTCGCCAAAAGTGAATGCGGTGGTTTCGGCAGTGACCAAAAAGACTACCATTCCGGTCGAAGGCAGTGCTGCTCTCAAGGATGTGCAGAATAGGAAGCTGGATACCCTTTTAAAACAGGTATTCGGCATCAATGCCCTGTCGCTGCAGGCCTCGGTTTGTGGGGCCTGAGTAGCTCGGGCATGTCTCCGCTGGTCTTAGCATATCCAGGGTGATCAGTTGGGGGAGTGTGAAGGTGAAGCGTCCAAATTGGAGTCAGGGACGGCTTACCTGGCGGATGTTCATTATGACCTCATTAGGAGTTTGTCAAAGAGCATGGGGTTGGTAATCGCTGCCAGGCGTTATTTGTGGCTGCGTAATTGGGCGGCGGACGGTTCTTCCAAATCACGGTTGGGTAGGTTGCCTTTTAGGGGCAAGTTGCTGTTTGGTGAGGATTTGGATAAGTTAGTAAAGGATCTAGGAGAGTCTAAAGGAGGGAGACTTCCAGGAGACAAGCAGAAGCAAGGAAGACCAGTACCGGCTGGTAAGGGTCAGCAGAGGGAGTTTCGCCGGTTTCGTCCAATTAGGTTTGGGCAGTTTCAAAGGGGGCGTTTCTCCTATCGTAATCAGGGGTTTTGAGGTTTTAGAGGGGCTACCAGAGGTTTCTCGGCTCCTGCCTCCTCGAACCTCAGGGAACCACAATGAAGCCAAGTGGGCCCTGGGGGAGGTGGTACCCGTGGGACATCGGTTACGGGAATTTTATCCTGCTTGGGCCCAAATTACCACCGACCAGTGGGTGTTGGAGATCGTTCGGGAGGGTTATGCTCTCGAGTTCCGGCATCCAGTGGCCGATGCTTTCATGCAGTCACCCTGCAAAACACATCTAAAGCTTCAGGCGGTAAGAGAGACATTGGAGAGGCTGGTAAGGCTCAACGCGGTAGTGCCAGTTCCAGAGGTGCAACGCGGGTTAGGTCGGTACTCCATTTAATTTGTGGTGCCCAAAAAGGAAGGGGCCTTCCGTCCAATCTTAGATCTCAGAAAGGTAAATCGGTGTCTCAGAGTGTTGCATTTTTGTATGGAAACTCTGCGGTCAGTAGTGGTGGCCGTCAGGACAGGGGCGTTCCTTACGGCGCTGGATTTGACGGAGGCATATCTTCACATTCCCATATGGCAGGAACATCAGAAGTTCCTCAGGTTTGCCCTGCCGATGGGCCATTTCCAGTTCTGGGCATTGCCGTTCGGGTTAGCAACAGCGCCATGGATTTTCACAAAGGTCATGGTGGTCGTCGCGGCAACCTTGCGAAAAGAAGCGATTCTGGTGCACCCTTATCTAGACGATTGGCTGGTGGGTGCAAAGTCCAAGTCGGAGAGCGAGGTGGCGACAGCCAGGGTGATAGATGTACTGCAGAGTTTAGGTTGGGTAGTCAACACGAGAAAGAGCAGGCTGGAGCTTTCTCGGGACCTGGAATATCTGGGGGCAAGGTTTGACACTTGGATAGGAAAGGTGTTCTTGCCGCGTTGGAGGGCGCAAGACTTCAGGGGCTTAGTCCGAGCATTTCTATGTCGGAGGCTTCCCTTGGCGTGGCATTACCTGTAGTTGCTAGGGAAGATGGCGGCGACTCTCAATTTGGTTCCATGGGCGTGGGCGCATATGCGGCCCTTACAACTTTCGTTGCTCAGGAGATGGTCTCACCAAAGGGATTCTATGTCTCGGAGACTGCCGTGTCAGCCGGAGGCGAGGCAGGCTCTGCAGTGGTGGCTGAAGCCCGGGGTATTGGAAGAGGGGATGCCGTTAGAGGCGCCTTCTTGGATATCTCTTATGACGGACGCCAGTCTCTTGGGATGAGGAGCGTACGTCGAGGGAAATTTTGCCCAGGGTCAGTGGACCGAGGAGGAAAGCGTGTGGTCCATAAACAGGTTAGAGTTGAGAGCGGTGGTGCTTGAGCTGCGGGCGTTTCAAGCGGAATTGGCAGGGAAGGCAGTGCGAGTGTTCTCAGACAACGCCACCACAATAGCGTACATCAATCGGCAGGGGGGCACTGGCAGTGCTCTTCTGGATTCCGAGGCCGAACTCCTGTTAGAATGGGCAGAAGCGCATCTGGAAGCGCTATCGGCAGCTCATGTAGCAGGAGTGGACAATGTGACGGCAGACTTTCTGAGTCGAGTCAGAGTGGATCCGGCGGAGTGGGTGTTACACCCGGAAGTCTTCCAAAGCATAGTGGATCACTGGGGGGAGCCAGTGATGGATCTGATGGCAACATTGGAGTCAGCAAAGGCAAGCAGATTTTTCAGCAGAAGAAAGGAGAGAATGTTGGAGGGCCTCGATGCGCTCATTCAAAAGTGGCCAGAGAGGCAGCTTTTGTACGTTTTTCCCCCCCGGGTCTTGTTAGGCTGGGTGCTACAAAGAATAGAAGGTCACAAAGGAATGGTGATTCTCATAGCGCCAGATTGGCCAAGGAGGCCCTGGTATGCGGATCTGGTCAGGTTGTTGGCAGACAAGCCATGGCGGCTTCCGGTCCGGGAGGATCTGTTGTTTCAGGGGCCCATAATCATGCCACAGGTGGATCGATTCTCGCTTACGGCTTGGCTCTTGAGAGGGCGAGGCTGAGGGCGAGAGGGTATGCCACTGCGGTCATTTCCACCCTGCTGAAAGCTAGGAGGACGTCTACGTCATTGGCGTATGTGCGGAGTGGCGAATTTTTGAAGCGTGGTGTGGGAATGGTGGGGTTCAGGCTTTCGCAGCCTCAGTGCCTCACTTACTAGCTTTCTTGCAGGAGGGTTTCGACAAGGGGCTGGCGGCAGCTTCTTTGAGAATGCAGGTGGCTGCGCTGGCGTGTTACCGAGGTAAGATCAAAGGGGTGACACTAGGGGTGCATCCAGACATTAAGCGTTTTCTACAGGCAGTGTCCATTCTACGGCCTCTGTGTAGGTCTCCAGTTCCTCGTTGGGATCTCGGGGTGGTGTTGGATGCGTTAGCGCACGAACCCTTTGAGCCGTTAGCGCGGGCGTCTGATAAGGACCTGACGCTCAAGGCGGTATTCCTCGTAGCAATTTGCTCCGCACGCAGAATTTCGGAGTTGCAGGCATTGTCCTGTAGGAAACCATTTTTGACCTTTTTTGAAAACAAGGTGGTATTGCGGCCGGTGCCGTCATTTTTGCCGAAGGTGGTGTCCCCGTTTCATGTGAATCAGGTAGTGTCGCTTCCAGTTTTTGTCAAGGGGGATGGAGTGGTGGGCTCTGGGTCCTTGCACGCGCTGGATGTGCGTCGGACGTTGACGAGGTATCTCCGGAGGACGGAGAGTTTCAGGTCGGATAGGCTTTTTGTGCTGTTTGGAGGACCGCGAAAGGGGGAAGCGGCAAGTAAGGCTTCCATTTCTCGGTGGCTCAAGGAGGCAATAGCGTCGGCTTACATTCTGAAGGGAAAGCTGGTGCCGGAGGGCATTAGAGCCCATTCGACGAGGGCGCAGGCGTCGTCGTGGGCAGAGTGTAGTCTGGTTCCGGCTGTTGATATTTGTAGGGCGGCGGCTTGGTCGTCCTTTAATACTTTTGTTAAACATTACCGTCTCGATGTTCAAGCGGAGAGGGATACTTCTTTTGGGTCAGCAGTGCTTCAGGCTGGCTTGACGGGTCCCTCCCGTTAGAAGAAAGTTTCACTGCTCTGTTACATCCCCTGATGTTGGGACTAGACTGGAGGGACATTAAGGAAGGTGAAATTAGACTTACCTGCTAATTTTAGTTCCTGACGGAACTCCAGTCTAGTCCCATTTGCCCTCCCTTCTTTTTCTTTGATGCTGTACTGTGGCCTGATTTTTTTAGTGGAAGACAATTTTTATATATAAGCATCTAAATGGTGTAAATACTAAGGTGAATATCGGCACCAGTGTTAAAAATGGTATTAGTAAGTGATGTTATTATTAAACCAGGGGGTTTCAGCTTTTCACTGCGCTCAGAATGCTTTTTCAAAGAGTTTGTTTGAGCATTAGCGCTTCAACCACATCAGTAACCACCCTGTAATGCAAGAGGAATTTTATATCACTTAACACCCATACTGCCGTCACCAATTAGTGTGAGAAACTCTTAGGGAGATATTTCTTTGACTATAACTTATTTCTTAATAAAAAACTTTATCATTTGTAAAAAACTCTTCTATGACCGCACTATTCGTGCTCAATTTATAGTCTCTGGTTTCTCCGTTGTTACTGCATAAACACCAATCTTCGATGCCAACTTCAATCTTCTTTCGATAAATATTCAGCAAAACTATTGCACAAAGATTTTTCTTAAAAGAGCCTTGGCTAGTTTTCTTCAAAACTATATTTCATCAAAAAGCCTTAGTTTGGAAACATGTTTAAAGTCCAGGAAACTTATCTAAAGGCTTTAGATAAGTTTCCTGGACTTTAAACATGTTTCCAAACTAAGGCTTTTTGATGAAATATAGTTTTGAAGAAAACTAGCCAAGGCTCTTTTAAGAAAAATCTTTGTGCAATAGTTTTGCTGAATATTTATCGAAAGAAGATTGAAGTTGGCATCGAAGATTGGTGTTTATGCAGTAACAACGGAGAAACCAGAGACTATAAATTGAGCACGAATAGTGCGGTCATAGAAGAGTTTTTTACAAATGATAAAGTTTTTTATTAAGAAATAAGTTATAGTCAAAGAAATATCTCCCTAAGAGTTTCTCACACTAATTGGTGACGGCAGTATGGGTGTTAAGTGATATAAAATTCCTCTTGCATTACAGGGTGGTTACTGATGTGGTTGAAGCGCTAATGCTCAAACAAACTCTTTGAAAAAGCATTCTGAGCGCAGTGAAAAGCTGAAACCCCCTGGTTTAATAATAACATCACTTACTAATACCATTTTTAACACTGGTGCCGATATTCACCTTAGTATTTACACCATTTAGATGCTTATATATAAAAATTGTCTTCCACTAAAAAAATTTGTTATATTGGTGTGACTTTTTATTGTTGGATAGTCATAATTCACTCCGTGAAGACCGAATATATTTTTTGTACTGTGGCCTGAAGCACGTCATGGCGGTTTGAGCATAAGCTGTACAGCTTAAGGTAGAGGTGCGGGCCATAGAGAAGGGGTGGGGTGTGGGGGAGAAGGACGGGGCGGTTAAGGGGCGGCCAGTTCCTTCAGAGAGCAAGGAAGGGCGGATGTCCTTGGCACAGTTTTGCATCGGTAAGTACAATCACCTTTATTCAAAGCTCTGGAAAAAAAAATTTGTGGGTTATTACCTGTTACTGAGTTAAGGTTAAGGCAGTTCTTTTGGTTGAATATTGCTACTTGATCGTTTCTCAGGGGAGTCTGCTTTGTCAGTAGGTTACTGGACAGAGGAGGCAGTCCTGGGAGTATTTGTACCAGGATCAGTGGAAGAATGACGTTTTTCAGTCTCCATAGCTGCTGGAGGAGGAGCTTAAACCCCTGATGTTGGGACTAGACTGGAGTTCCGTCAGGAACTACAATTAGCAGGTAAGTCTAATTTCACCTTGAATGAGAGGTTGGTTTCCCATTGTGGATTGGAAACTGGTTAAACGAAAATAGAGTAGGGCTAAATTGTCAATTTTCTCAATGGAGAAAAGGAAATAATGGCATGCCCCATAGACCTGTATTGGGACCAGTGCTTTTTAACATATAACTAATCTGAAAATAGGAATGAGTGAGGTCTTCGAAAAGGGAGTTTGTACTGGAGTTTGCAGAACCTCTTTAGGAGCCTGGAATTACATGGCATGGGCCCATTCCAAGTAAAACTGCCTGTGGTGTCCCTCTCTGACTGTGTGTCCCTTGGAAGGGACCACTGGATCTCACTGCAAAGGCTTGCCAGCTCCTGAGGAGGCATCTGCTGAGTGGTGCAGAGATTACTGGGATCCCCAAAAGGACTGACTCTTCTTAGGTGGCATGGAGGAGTAGCCTAATGGTTCGAGTAGTAGGCTAAGAACCAGGGAAGCCCTATTCAAATCCCACTGCCGTTCCTTGTGATCTTGGACAAGTCATTTAACTCTCCATTGCTTCAAGTACAAACTTAGATTGTGAGTTCTCTGGGTTCAGGAAAATACCTGCTGTACTTGAATATAACTTGCATTGAATTTCTGAGAAAAGGTATGAGCTAAAGCCAATTTCTCTTCTTTCCCTGCCTTGCAGCTCCTTAACCAAGATCATGGCAGTCAAGGAATCTTTTAAGCACCTCTGATCATACCTGTACCTTCATCAGAACAGGTTTTGGGCAGTATTCCATTTACTTTGTGGTGCCCAAAAAAGGTGTGCTAAAGGTAGTCAATACCAGCTTAAGAGTACCCACTTCTACATGGATACCCTCAGATTGGTCATTGCGTCAGTCCAGCAAGGATAATTTCTAACCTCCATCTCCTCCTCTATCATCCCTTCCATTTCTCATATTCTGAGCCTATTTCTCTCCACTGCAATTGTCCCTGTAGCCTTTAAGCATGCTGTGGTCATACCTCTCCTCAAAAAACCTTCACTTGACCCTACTTGTCATTCTAACTATTGACCCATCTCCCTTCTTCCCTTCATTTCCAAACTTCTTGAACATGCAGTTCACCACCACTGCCGTGAATTTCTCTTCTCTCAAGCCCTGCTGGATCCTCTTCAATCTGGCTTTCATCCCTTACATTCTACTAAGATAGCTCTTGCCAAAGTCTCCAGTGACTTGTTCCTGGCTAAAGCCAAGGGCCTTTACTCAGTCCTCATTCTTCTTGACCTTTCTTCTGCTTTTGACACTGTTGACCACGACCTTCTCCTCGACACATTGTCCTTACTTGGTTTTTGGGTCTCTGTACTGTCCTGGTTCTCTTCTCTCTCCCATCGCTCTTTAAGGTTTTGTTGTGGTGGTTCCTTCTCTACTGCTATTCCACTCTCAGTTGGTGTACCTGTTCTGGGCCCTCTCTTTCTCTCTCTATACCCAATCCCTTGGTGCTCTCATCTACTCCCATGGCTTTCAGTACGATTTTTATACTGATGACTCTCAGATATTTCTCTCTACACCTGATATTTCTCTGGGATTCCAAGCCTGTATCTCTTCCTGCCTTTCTAACATCGCTGCCTGGATGTTTCACCACCATTTGAAATTGAACATGGCCAAAACCAAACTTCTTATTTTCCCCCTAAACCCTCCTCCCCTTCCTCCCTTCTCTATATCTGTAAATTACACTCTTCTACTTCCTGTTCCCTCAGCCTGCAACCTCGGGGTCATCTTTGATTCCTCTTTGTGGCTGCTTTTGGATCCTGATCCCTTGTTTTCCTTGTGTCTCACTACCTTTCTCTGTTGATACCCTTGTTCTCAGCTATTGTATTGTCTGTTTTGATTAGGCTGTAAGCTCTAACAAGCAGGGATCTTCTTACAGCACTGCATGTGCCTTGTAGCGCTTTATAAATGTTTAATAGTAGTAGTTGTAGTAATGTCTTTGGAATTTTCCGAAGGATACTTCCATATTCCAATCCAGGATCAACATCAGCAGTTCCTCCATTTCTTTGTTCTGGACTGCTGTTTTCAGTTTTATGCCTTATCTTTTGGCCTGACCACAGCACCTTGCAACCTATCAAAAGTCATGGTGATGGTGGTGACCCTCCTGCGCAAGCAAGGAATCCGGATTCACCCGAACCTGGATGACTGTCTGATTCTGTCCAACTTTATGAACAAGTCTAGGGCAGACACTACTCAAATGATCTGGTGGTTGGAGAAGCTAAGATGGGTGGTCAGCTATCCCAAGAACAACCTAGTTCCCTCCCAGGACTTGAAGTATCTAACCGGCTGCTCCTAACTAGCTTGGGCAAGGTGTTTCTCACTCTGGAAAAGTTGGATATGTTGCAGCTGCAGTGCATGGGTTTCTGCTCTCAGGGTGTTCCCAGTGCCTGGGATTATCTGAAGCTCCATTGATGCTGGAAGTGGTGCCTTATCTTTATCTTTATTAACACATTTGATATACCACTCATACCACAAGGCACAGAGTGGTTCACAATATCAAACATAAGGCTGCTGAGAAAAAGGAAAAGAACGCCATAATAAAAAGAAAAGAAAGAGAAAGAACACTATAGAGAGAGAATACAGCAAACAAAAACATAGCGGTAATAATACAAAGGAAACAGAAGGTTTGGAAACATCAACGTTCAACGAGGTGGGGGAGATAGGGAAGAAGGAGGGAGGAAGGTGAAAAGCAGAGGAGAATAAGTGGGTCTTCAGCATGGTCTTGAAGGTTTTATAAGAGGGTTCGAGGCAGAGGGCAAGGGGGGAAGCGAGTTCCAGAGTTGGGGGCCCAAGAAGAAAAAAGCAGAAGAACGTGTAGATTCAAGATGAGCCTGTGACGGAGAGGGAAGGGACATACGATTCAGATGGATTGACCGAAGGGAACGGTGGGAGGAGTGAAGGTGAATCTGATCTGCAAGATAGAGAGGGACACCGGTGTGAATGGTTTTATGCACATGGAAGAGAACTTTGAAATGAATACGATAGACAAGTGGAAGCCAGTGCAGGTGAATTAGGATGGGGGTGATATGGTCGAAGCGTGAAGCATGCATCAGAATACGTGCTGCTGTGTGATGAACTAATTGCAATCGCTGTAATTGTACTTGGGGAAGGCCGGCGAGAACAACATTACAATAATCTAGACGAGATACCACAAGAGAGAAGAGCAGTGTGGTCATAGAAGAGAGTGAAATAAAGGGACGAACTGCATGAAGTTGTCGCAATGTGTAGAAGTACCGTTGTACCACAGAAGAAATGTGTTCCTTGAATGATAAAGCAGAATCCAGGATAACCCCTAGGTAACGCAGGGAGGAAACCAAGTGGAAGAGGGGAGGAGGACAGAAGAAGGGTGATGGAGGGGGCTGGGGCACCGAAAGTAAACCATATAGCAGAGGTTTTAGAGGGGTTCACATGCAGAAAGTTAGAAGAGAACCAGGTGGCCACCGAAGCCAAACCGGAGTTGAGGGGGGGTGAGATCTGGGGCAGAGGGGTCGGTGTGGTGAATAATAATAATATCATTTGCATAGTAATGGGCTGTGATGCTGTGCTGCTGGACCAAAAGGGCAAGGGGGGCCATGAAGACATGCACCCACTGCAGCGGCATCTTGTGACTGGCTGGTCTCCCTGCTATTAGTTGTTCGAACAGCACCTACCTCTTCCCCAGAAGACAAAGGGGGAATTGGCCTGGTGACTACTAACTCACCCTCTGAGAGACAGGATGCATTTGGAGGTGCTGCATTGTATGATGGTCAGTATGGAAGCCAGCCTGCTGGGCTGTGGAGTATTATATTTGGGTCAGTTTGCTCAGGAGGCTCTAGTCCTTGCAAGAAGCCTCCTGGTCGATCAATAGAATCGAGGCTAGGGTAGTTCACCTGGCTATGGAGAGGTTTCAGCTCCTCCTGGAGAGCAAAGCAGTTAGAATGTTTTTAGATAATGTCATCGCAGTGGTGTATGTCATCAAGCAAAGCAGCACTCGCATTGCTGCAGTGGCCACAGAGGTTGCAGAGTCCTGTCGTTGGGCAACAACTCATTTGGTAGCTTTGTTGGCAACCCGCATATCAGACTTCATCAATGTGCAGGCTAACCTCTTGAATCAGGACGCTGGATCCTGGCAAGTGGGAGAAGTCCTCATGCTTTTGACCTCATTCTGTGGAGGCGGGACCTGCCAATGTTCGATCTGATGGCCACCTAGAAGAATGCCAAGATTTAAAAAAAAACATTTTCAGATTCAGGAAATTGCCATGGGCAGTTGGCTTGAATGCCCTTCAGGAGTAGCCCCAGAAGGGGCTCCTGTATATCTTTCCTCATGGCCCTTGATGAGCCGACCTCTGTATGGAATTCATTCTCATCCAGACTTGGTCATACTAGTGGCATCAAACTGGTCTTGCAGGTCATGATACATGGATCTATTGAGTCTGTTGGTGAGGTTGCCCTATTGTTACCTCATGAGGATCCCATTTCTGTCTTATTTATGGGCTGGCCCTTGGGAGTCATAAGCTGTCTAAGAAAGGATACTCTGGAGTGATAGTCAACACCCTTCTTAAAACCTGGAGAGCCTCTACATATTTGATCTATCTGAGGGTGTGGAGGGTCTTTTGAGAGTCGGTGTTCCTCTCAGGCACTAGATACCAGAAAGGCTGATATAGCTGCTGTATTGTCCTTCTTACAGTCCAGGTTGGATAAGGGTTGGTGTGAACTCTTTCAAGGTTTAGGTGGCAGCCCTTGCATGCTACTGGAGGCGGCTTCAGGGAGTGTTCTTAGCAGCACATCCTGATGTGTCCCATTTCCTCAAAATGTGAAGCAGATCCGTGCATCCTCTGCAGTGAATCTTTCTCTGGAGTTGAAGTCACTGCAAGTCCCTACTTTGAGTCCCTTTGAATGGCGCCTCTCAAGGATTTGACCCTGAAGGTGGTATTCCTGGTGGTTGTTGCATCTGTCAGGCAGGTGTCAGAACTTCAGGGCTTGGCCTGTAGGGAGCCTTGTCTAGTCATCTCAACAGCATCTATCTTTCTGAGAGGAGTACTTTCTCCCGAAGGTGCTATCTTTCATCTTAATCAGTTTGTGATTCTTCCCTCCTCCTTAGAGAAGGACCTTCGGATGGATCTCTCACTGGTTCTGTTGGGCATGAGGAGGGTGTTAGTGAAATACCTGGAGTTTACTAATTCCTTCCATCAGTCGAACCATCTATGGCCAAGGAAAGGACAGGCAATGACCAAGTCCAGTGTTGCCTGCTAGATTAAAAAGGCATGTATGCCAGAGGGAGTCGGAGCTCTCTTCTTTTAGGAATAAGCTCCTTGGCCAGAGTTTGCCTTGGTTTCTCTGGAAGACATCCAAAAGGCAGCTACCTTGTTATCTGTGAGCATCTTTGTGAAGCACTACAAGTTACATGTGGGAGTTGGTTATGATGGCACTTTTGGCAAAGCAGTTCTGTCCAGAGCTTCATCATCCTCCCGCCCTGGGTCCTGACTGCTTGGGTATGTCTACTCATCTGGACTGGTCTACGAGTATAAGGAAGGGGGCATACCTGCTGATTTCCTTTCCTTGAATCTTGCTAGGCCAGGCCAGGATCTGCCCTGGACGACTACTGGTATCAGTTTGGAAGCCCCTGCTGCCTTTTAACTGTATTGTTGGTATCAGTGTCTGATGCTTAGTCAAGCATAGTAAGAGAGCCAAAGGTTTGACAAAGTTATTGCTGTTGATTTAATACTTTTTTTTCTGAGGTTTTTCAGTCATGCTTTCTGCTTGGGAAGTGTCATACTGGCTTTTCTCAGTGCTGCACCGATGTTACAGTATACAAGTGATGACATCACTGAAAATTTCTCTGGTGTGCTTCCACCTGCTGGTTGGGGAGCATAACCCTCCTGTCTAGGCTAATCTAGCAGGATTCACGGAAAGGAAATTTAGAAGGTATGGAAAATTTCGCCCTACTTAAAGAATTAGTATCATTGTAGTGCACATGATATTGCAATAACAATGTATATCATTGTATGTTACTATGTTATAGCTAATGTGCATATCAAGGGGGTAATTTTGAGATAGCCAGAACAGTTGTAGACTATGCTGGTGCTTTTGATGTGTGTGCTTTGTGCCAGTTTCAAGAGAACTTCTCGTTTGTGAAACTAGCAAGTACTAAGTACATGGACAAAAAATATCCACATACTTTGCTCATGATATTTGTACAGTTGGTGAAGGGAGCCTGCAAAATAAGCACATTCGTTTGCTGTTTTCGTTCCCTGATTTAAACATGCTCATAGGAGCACCTTTTTCTCCACAGCTATGGAACCCATGTATGCTTTTAGCTGCATTTGAGAAGGGCAATTTGCAATCAGAAAAATTGTACCTCCATAAAAACATATTTACTTGAGTAGAAACTTCTAATTGGGGTAATTTTATAAAGGCCTTTTAATGCATGTATGGCAGAATACATATGGAAAATGTCTCCTAAAATTACTTCATGTGTACAAGTGCACTCATTCACAGGTAGATGTGTACTTGCCTATGTCATGTACATGTCTGGGGGCAGATTTTGGGTTGAACGTGGATAGACTCGCAGTTTGCATGAATGGTTTATAAAATGTGTGTGCATGCAGTATGAGCATTAATATATACCTTCTCATGAACAGGTGTAAATTTACTTGGGTTTGTTTTGTCTGTGATTTCTGTATGATTTGTGCTAGTATTTGATAAAGACACATAGGCACCAACATTATAGAATGAGTCCAAAATAGGCAGCCTATTCTAAAATTACCCTTGAAATGTAGCAGTGAACTAGATTAATGCAGAAAGTAGCGAGATTAAATCCCTTTATCATTAAAAAGATTGAATACATATAACTCTCCGCTTTAAGGTCTAATTTTAATATTATATAAATGTCTTGTGTTTCAGGGAATTGAGTACTTTATGTCCAGGGGAATATTAGATGATTCACCAAAAGAAATATCAAAGTTTATCTTCTGTACTAGAACACTAAATTGGAAGAAACTGAGAATCTATCTTGATGAAAGGTAATATTTCAAAGTGTCATGGACAGGGTGCGGAATTACATGGCAGTAGGAATTTAAATATATAGCATGTACAAATGACTAACAGCCCCACCTATGAAACCTGTGTTAGAAGAAAGATTGATTAAATCATCATCTGAATGAGGGCATCTAGAAGCCACATTGTCTCTTTGGACCTGAGATTCCAGCATTCTCTGGCAAGCAACAATTCATTCTAGCCACACAAATGGATCATAGGACTGCTTTTGGCATCTGGAGGACAATTTTTTGTGCTTTCTAGAAAGACCAAAAGTCCTGTACTGCACATACACAGGAATATATAAACTTCTTTAGCCCTACTGTCCCTTTTGAATAGAAATTCTAAAAATGTAGAAACCCCTAGAGCCAATATTGATTTTTTTTTCTCCGAAGACAAGCAGGATGATATGTCCTCGCAGATAGATGTCACTGACAGAGCTTGGCTAGGGAAAAACTTCTCCAGCTTTGGTAAGTTCCAGAAGCTTTTGAGAAGACCACTTCTCAGGCATTCAATTTCCCACCAGTTGTTGTCTTCATTTTTCCACAGAGTCAGTCAGACAGTTTCTTAAGAGAATAAATTTTCCTCACAAGGAAATTTTTTTTCTTCTGTTTTTCCCCTGTTGCTGTTATGTAGGTTTGTGGTGTCTCCCTAGGTAGATTCTCAGATGCATTTTGTTTTATTTCTTTTTTTTTCATGACCACCCATTCAGGCTTATATGTTAGGCCCTGGGCACCTGCAGGTGTATTTTTCACAATCCAGTCATTTGATTTTGCTGTGTCTTTTTGGTGATAATGTCACAGCAACTAGCCCCAAGTGGCTTTAAAAAGAAAAAAAGTGCACCCAGTGCATCAAGTCAGTATACAAGATTTGATACTCACACTTAGGAATATGTTTACTAAAGGGTGCTAAGGGAGCAAGTGTGTCGTTAACGCATGTTATCGGCAGCCTTGCGCCCTTAACGCTGCGAAAAAGCTGTATTAATGAGTGTTAAAGGTTCCTGCAACGTTAAGGGAACAGTAAGTGGAGAGTGGGCATTAACGAGTCAGAGAGTGGGTGTTGACAGCGGGTGCTGCCTTAACACCTGTTGCATAAGTGTGTATTAGAGCCCTTTAATGCTGGGAACCTAACATCTCCAGGAACAAGCAGGAATGAGTCTTCACATATGGGTACGTCGGTACCGACGGAGCCTGCGCGGGAACGCTCCCCAGCTTCCCAAAAAAGGAAAGCTTTTGGGAGCATCCCACAGCGCCTGTGCGCTGCCTTCCCGCCTTTCCAACCGCCTCTCTCCAGTTCTTCTTTTCCGCGGCGCCAGCAGGTCGTGTTCCTGTCATCGCTGAAGAAGTTCTTTGTTTTATTTTATTTCTTTGGTCGCGCGTCTGCCTTCTCCGACGTCGGACCGGTACCGCCGGTCTTTCTTTCTTTTCTTAAAAAAAAAAAAAAGAACATATTTTTCCCTCACTTAGTGTATTTTTCCTTTTTGGGCCTTAGGCCTCACGAAAAACTTTCCTTATGGAAAAACCAGTCTCCGGGTTTAAAAAATGCACTAAGTGTAGCGGTACTATTTCTGTTACCGACACCCATGAATGGTGTCTCAAATGTTTGGGTCCTGACCACTCCATTTTGGATTGTTCGTCCTGCTCCTTGATGTCCAAACGAGGTTTACAGAACCGAGCAGCCAAGCTCCATGTTCTGTTTCCCTCTGATGCAGCTTCAGTGGCATCGACGTCTTCCAGGGCTTCTTCTTCCTTCCATGGATCTCAGGTAACCAAACATAAAACCAGCCGGTCCTCGAAGGGTAGATCTCCTTCCAAGCATCGAGATGCCTCCGGGCTTGCCCTCGAGGATCCTGCACCGGCAAAACTACCCCGGCGGGAAGCTCAGGCTTCCAAAGCTCCACCTATGGGGGTTACAGGTTGACATCGATGGCACGGCCTCGACTGATCACCTGTTTAGAATGCTCTGGGGTACCGGCACAACCTTCCGGTACCGATTTCCAGGCATTCATGGCGTCGATGGATCAGAATGTTCTATCCATGCAGCAGGCTATCACGGCCTTCATTAAAGCTGCGACGCCGCTGATACCACAACAAACTCCGTTGTTGGTATCGGCCCAGGTAACGGCACCAATGCCGGTACCGGTACCGACTGCATCGACATCGGCTATGGTGTAGACTGCAGCGGTTCCCTGCCTAGGAATGCCCATCGGTTCCGAACCGGTACCGATAACGCCCGATGTCGATACCGCTCGGTACGCGTATCGAGCTTTGAAAGAGCACCCTGACAGTCGATACTTTGATTCCTCCGAAGATTCTGATGCATCGGAGGCGTCTGCTGAATTATCCATAGCCCTTCCTGAAGAGCCTTCTTCTCCAAAAAGAAGAATGTCTCCTCCAGAAGACTTGTCCTTTCAAGACTTCATAAGAGAAGTAGCTAAAGGGCTTTCTATTTCAGTAACTTCTGAATCAGAGCCTAGAGCTAAAAATTAGATATTTTAGGTTATCCCAAGGCTCCTAAGGAGGCAGTCACCTTGCCAATTCATGAGATTCTTTATGATCACATGATTGACTTATAGGAGACTCCTCTCACTATCTCTCCTCATTCTCGTAGGTTGGACACCATGTACCGTGTCCCTCCTTGTCCTGGTTTTCATAAAACACAGCTTCCTCACCATTCTATTGTGGTGGAGTCAGCTATGAAAAAGATAAAGAGTGCAAAAAGACACTACTCTGCTCCTCCAGGAAGAGAATGCAGGACCTTGGATGCTTTTGGTAGAAAAATCTTCCAAGCCAGTATGCTCATTGTCAGAATCAACTTCTATAGTCTTTATATGGGGATGTTTCTAAAAGAAGTTGCAGATAAGCTGCACACTTTCCTCCCTTTTCTTCCAGAGGATAAAAGGGAAGAATTTCTTATTTGGCTTAAGCATACTCAAGATATTTCAAAATTCTCCAACCGTGCAGCTTTTGACTCCTTTGAGGGTGCCAGCAGAGCTTCGGCCATTGCCATAGCTGCACGCAGAATTGCTTGGCTCCAAGCTTCTGATCTAGAATCTTGGGTCCAGGATGGCTTGGGAAATCTTCCTTCTACAGGGGAAAACCTGTTTGGCAAAGATTGGCAAATAAAAGCCACTCAAATGGATGCAGAAAATTCTGCTTTGGATAGATTTTCAAAGTCAACCTCCATTCCTGCCAAGAAAAAACCTTTCAAGAAATCTTTTTTCCTCAAGAAAGGCAGATTCCATCCTGCTTCTGGCCAGCAATCATCTACAGGTCGTTTTGCTGCTAAGCGTCAGCAACCTAAGCAAGCCAGGCCTAAGCCTACAGGGGCTGCTGCAACTAAGCAGACCCAGCCTCCTCAGGGCTTTTGACTTGATGCTAGAGAACTTGGCCTTTCTGGCTCTGAAACAGCCAGAGCCTCTCACCATTCCAGGAAGGTTAGTTCACTTTGCTCCCAGATGGGAGCAAATTACAACAGAGCAGTGGACACTCTCCATCATAAGGGAAGGGTACAAACTTCATTTCTCAAACCTTCCTCCTCACACCATGGTGAGACATTTCAATTCTCCAACATCTCTCCTCGACCTTCTAGGTCAGGAGGTGACTGCCCTTCTTGCCCAAGGGGCAATAGAAGAAGTACCTCTTCTTCAACAAGGGTCAGGGTTTTACTCCCCCTACTTTCTGATTCCAAAGAAAACAGGGGGCTACAGACCCATATTAGATCTCAGAGAATTGAACAAATTTCTATGCAAGGAGAAATTCAAGATGCTTTCTCTGGGCACTTTCCTTCCATACCTTCAGAGTCAGGATTGGCTTTGTTCTCTAGATCTCAAGGATGCGTACACCCATGTCCTCATCCATCCATCTCACAGAAGGTTCCTCCGTTTCCTTTTCCAAGGGAAGCATTACCAATACAGAGTGCTTCCTTTCGGTCTGGCCTCTGCTCCAAGAGTGTTCACCAAATGCATGGCAGTAGTAGCTGCATTTCTACGCACTCTGGGAATATTTGTATTCCCATACCTGGACGACTGGCTCATCCGAGCTCCATCTCAGTCAGAGGCCCAGACTTCCCTGGACCGCACAAGGCGCATTCTGCAGTATCTGGGACTTGTGGTAAACCTCCCAAAGTCCCAGCTCACCCCTACTCAGTCCCTAGAATTCATAGGGGCCTGGCTAGATACTACCACTGCAAGGGCCTATCTTCCTCAGGCCCGTTGCCTACGCCTAGTGCAGTTAGCCTCCCACATTCAGTCAAAGAGCCATTTAACTGCCCGGGAGATGCTACAACTGCTAGGCCACATGGCATCCACAGTGCATGTGGTCCCCTATGCTCGCCTTCACATGAGAACAGCTCAATAGACTTTGTCCACCCAGTGGACTCCAGCATCAGGGCTCTGTCAGACAAAATAGCAACCTCCAGGCGCCTCTTTTGGTCTCTCCAGTGGTGGAAGTCCACCCAAAATCTGTTGCTGGGGTCCCCCTTCCAACAGTTGTTGCCCCAAGCAACCCTCACAACAGATGCCTCCCCAACAGGTTGGGGAGCTCATCTACAAGACCTCTCCACTCAGGGCACTTGGTCTCCACAGGAGACCTCTCTACATATCAACCACTTGGAGCTCCGAGCAGTTTTTCTAGCTCTCAAGGTCTTCCATACCCTGCTCAGCTACAAGACAGTCCTCATTCATACGGACAATCAGGTAGCCATGTTTTACATAAATAAGCAAGGAGGAACTGGCTCTCTGTCGCTTTGCAACAAAGCTTTAAGATTGTGGGCCTTCACCAGAGAGCATCAAATCAATCTCCTGGCCGTATACCTTCCAGGAATCCAAAACTCTTGGGCAGACAGACTCAGTCGAGTTCTGCTTCCACACGAATGGTCCCTGCACATGGACCAGGTACTCAGAATCTTTCAAGAGTGGGGAACCCCAGACATAGACCTCTTTGCAAGTCTGTGGAATGCCAAATTTCCACGGTTCTGTTCCAGAATTCTGTTTCAGGGAGTTCAGGCCAAGGATGCCTTCCTCCTTCACTGGGGTCAAGACATCCTGTATGCCTTTCCACCCATTCCCTTAATTCCCAAGACTCTGTTCAAGCTCCAGAGGGATCAAGGATCTATGATCCTCATAGCTCCACGCTGGCCACGCCAAGTGTGGTACCCTCTACTTCTGTATCTCTCTCAAGCTCCCTCCCTAGACTTGGGAGCTGCTCCAGACCTCCTGTACCAGGAGGAGGGAACTTTGTGGCACCCAAACCCCAAGTCCCTTCACCTCAGGGCTTGGTTGCTGAAGGCTTAGACCTTCAAGGTTGGAATCTTTCTCAGCAGGTGAAGGATATCCTCCATGCTTCCAGAAAACCTTCTACTAGACGTTCCTATGCTTTTAAATGGAAAAGGTTTTCCATTTGGTGTGCTGAGAAGGGTCTTGACCCTCTAGCACTACCTTTGAATTCTCTATTGGAATATCTCCTGCATCTCTCCAATGCAGGCCTTAAGACGAATTCAGTAAGAGTCCATTTGAGTGCTATTGCAGCATCCCTTAAGCCTCTCAATGGACAGCCTATTTCCTCTCATCCTCTTATTGCAAGATTCATGAGAGGCCTAACTTTAACTAAACCTCCCATTAGGCCTCCTCCGGTGGCATGGGACTTAAATCTGGTTCTTGGTCAGCTTATGAAGCCACCTTTTGAACCCTTAGCCACCACCTCCTTGAAATTTCTTTCCTGGAAGGTTATTTTCCTCATTGCAGTCACATCAGCTCACCGCATCAGTGAGCTACAGGCCTTGGTGGCTAATCCACCTTATACAAGGTTTCATCATGATAAGGTAGTCCTCAGGACCAATCCACACTTTATGCCTAAAGTGGTCTCACCTTTTCATCTGAACCAAGAGGTATATTTACCTGTCTTTCCAGGTCCTCATGCATCAAGTGCAGAAAGGAATCTTCATACCCTGGATTGTAAAAGGGCTCTTGCCTTTTACTTACAAAGGACTCAGCAACATAGAAGGTCTTCCCAACTCTTTGTTGCTTTTGATCCTTCTCATTTAGGACTTCCAGTCTCTAAGAGGACACTGTCCACTTGGATTGCTCAGTGTATTTCTTTCACCTACCAGAGTAAGAACCTTTCTCTGGAGGGCCATGTCACAGCTCACAATGTGATGGCCATGGCAACTTCTATGGCTCATCTAAATTCTGTGTCCATCGACCAGATCTGTCGAGCAGCCACATGGGCCTCAGTTCATACCTCCACGGCCCAGTATTGTTTGGACAAGGACTCCCGCCGGGATGCCTTGTTTGGTCAGGCTGTCCTAAAACACCTGTTCCATACTTGAGCAACTCCTACCCTCCATCCCTGTTTAGATGCCTGAGATCCAAGGGGGAGGTAGGGCCCTTCTCAGGGTCTACAACCCTGGGGATCTCCCCGGCATCTCTAGCTGGGGAGTCCCCATATGTGAAGACTCATTCCTGCTTGTTCCTGGAGATAGCACAGTTACTTACCTGTAACAGGTGATCTCTGGGAACAGCAGGAATAAGTCTTCACAACCCACCCACCTCCCCAAGGAGTTGTATCTTCTATCTCTCTTTCCTTTCCTCTCTCTCTCTCTTTGTCTCAGCTCTGAAACTCGAACTGGAGAGAGGCGGTTGGAAAGGCGGGAAGGCAGCGCGCAGGCGCTGTGGGATGCTCCCAAAAGCTTTCCTTTTTTGGGAAGCGGGAACGTTCCCGCGCATGCTCCGTCGGTACCGACGTATCCATATGTGAAGACTTATTCCTGCTGTTCCAAGAGATCACCTGTTACAGGTAAGTAACTGTGCTATCAAGTAAAACCTCACGGAAAGGGTGTATTTTGAGGGGAGAGAGTATTTAAATATGTGCAATGTGATGCATAGACAGGGGAGCCCATAGTAGTGCTCCATTAGCAACAACAGCATAGTGCCCAAGTTTGAAAGGGCACCATGTTGATGGTGCAAATGGGGCAAAAGAGGTGGTACATCGGTCATGCGGGGGGGGGGGGGTGCTGTTGTGCAAGGCCAACCAGGAAGCTGCCTAGGTGGCACATCTGTGATATCCATCATGATCCCACATTGACAGAAGCTGCACACAGACATGCTACTACTGTGGAAAGATGATGCACCACATGGGGCCGCCCAAGGGTTCCTGGCACCCTAGGCAGAAACCCTGGCCACCCCCCAGCTGCTGCTGAAAGCAGCTCTGGAGGAAGAGGCCAATAGTGGCAGCAGCTGTAGTGCTACAGGGAGCTGCAAAATGTAGATGCCCAGGAAAATACCACAGCTATGACTGTCCACTTCCCCCTGAGACATATCAGTGGCAGACGGTGATAGGGTCCCATGTCCTGGTCCTGTGTGCTGTTCACATTGCAACATGTGCCAAGGTCTGTCTGATGGGAAACATGTCAGCCCCAGGGACTGCTGTATCCATATGGCAGCTCTGTGGCTCAACACATAATGCCAGTGTGCATATGAGTGGAGGGTCACTGGTTCAAGACCTTATATGTCCCTGTGGGTAAACTTTAGCCTACATTGCAGGTACAGCACCAGCATGTGCAACACCCAGTGAATTAGCCAACAAAGGGACAAACACTCATCAGCCACACAGACAGGCTCCACTGTCCACAGTTGGATGTAAAGGCAGGCTGATAGCACCGGCACACTGAGCGTTAACAATGGGCGTGAATGTCCAAGTGCGCTACTGAACGATGAGCACATGTTAACAATGCTTGAGCTGATATGGAGACCAAAGTGGCAGGCAAGAATGCCAACCATCCCCACTTCTGCACAGTGCAGCATTGCGAGTGTGTGTGTATGTCTGTCTCTCCAAAGTTCTGTGGCCTTCTGCACTGCACTGTGCCTCGCGTTGCCTAAGCTGTTTATTTATTTATTTGGTTTTATATATTGCACTATTTAGAAATCAGAGCGGTTTACAAGGAACAAACTGATTTATTACATAGAACATGTTTTCTTAAAACAAGTACAATAAACATACAACAGGTATTGCATATAACAGTATTGCATATAACAGGTATTGCATATAACAGTAACTCTAAAATTACAACAGGGGGAGTTCCCAGTGTTAGTCTGCAAATGTGCATGGTGAGGAGCAGAGGATTGTGGGCCTGAAACAAAGCGGTTTGCCCAGGGTGTGTCTGCATCGGATTTAGGGTCAATGGCTGAGACTTTGTGGTGCCCATCTGCCACGTGCATGGCTTGGGTGGCCTCGGCAGTTCACGCTGCGAGGGCACTCTCACTCTGACCAAGCTGTGACCATGGCATGACTATGTATTCACGAAGTGTCCAGCTCCAGTGGTGTGGGTGCTCTCCCTGTCCTGGGAGCCCAGTCACTGTTCCAAATGCTGGGTGACCATGCTGTTTATCCAAGCCAGGGGACAAGCCATGGTTGCTCTATGCACATGCATTATGTGCTGACCGGCCACAGTTGGTATGTGTATGGCTGAAACGGCCCTGTGGTGGGCAGCAGGTGCAGTCTGACTATGCTTGCTGTGGTGGGTTGGTAGTCCCAGATGGTTGGGACAGCAGTTGTTCCTGGCCTGCTCACTGTGGTCATGGCATGACCAGCAGGACAGTAGCAACAGCACCTTGCAAGCCTAGAAGCCCCCACTGCATTTGGTGTCCATGGCATCAGCTGCTGCAGCACTGGGTACTAACATGCATTGTTCTAGGAGGATCCCTGTCCAACAGGAGCAGGACACAGGGCCCAAATGTGACAGGTGCCTATGGCATGCTGCAGTTGTGCAGGAAACAAGGTGACTAGCATAACACACTGCAGACAATACCTGCCACACACTGGCAGTGATGTGGATCTGCAGCACGGCCAGCAAAGACCATCTCTAGCAGTTCAAGCTCTGATTACCAGGTGCTGGGGTGCCCATCTTCGCCTTCAGGGTGACCACTAAAACTGCTCAGTAGCATGGTTTGTAGCTGTTATGTGCTTGGAGCATACACTGTCAGTGAGTCTTAATGAGCTGATTTGAGGGATCAGTGCATTCTCCATCTGATGATCAGCTGCAGACTACTCTTCCGCATGTGCAGTGTCTCATGGGTACTGGAGGGGCTAACCTATAATGGCACATACAGCAGACATTTTAGGCAGTGACCTGCAGTCTCTTTGAATGCAGACATTGCTGTGCAGTGAGGTGTAGAGGCGAGGCCTACTGGTTAGTGCAATGTCTCCGTAAGCAGGGGACAAAGTTTCTATTCCCACTTGTTTGTTTTGGGCCTGTGTGCTACTTAGGTCATTTCCCTGCCTGTAACAGTCCAGGCTCTGCTGTGACTTGCAGACATGCATCCTTCTAATTTATTATGTGTTCTGGCCACAGTTTGGGTGGGCAAACATGCTATTCCCCAACATGCCCTTCTGAGAATATAGTTTTATTTGTTTTGCTGTAGCCCTTTGCAGGGGGTCAGACATGTTCACCCTGCAGATGTCAGGCACTTGCTTGGAGGCATGGTATAATGGTCCTGGCAATGACTTGGGGACCAAGATACCAGGGTTTGAGGCCCACTAGCACTCCTTATGTGACATTTCAGAACGTGTTACCGTCTCATTTTATGTCTGCCACAACCTTTATGGACTGGCATCACCACCTCCTTGTGACCCTGAGCAGGTCACTTAACCCACCAGTGGCTCAGCTGACTGCAGGTCCGTACAGTCCCTGTTTTTCATCAGACATTACCAGTTCATCGTTAAGATGTACACCGACGTGACTGAACTGATACAGCTGTATACTAACAGGCAGTTACATGCATATAGCTGTAACCTACATGTGAGACATGAGTTATGTATGACATCATGACTGTGACTGTACAGCTTTTGCTCCATCACATCTCTGCAGTACATGCAACACATCCTACTCCTCAGATAGCCACCTGCAAGTATCTCCTCATGTCCATACGTACCCCATTTGCACAGTTTGGATAACACTTTTGCAGTTATCTGCACATTTGTCTAGAGTGTTGTATGGTGGTTATGTAGCTGGGACACATTGAAACCCACATGTCTGGTATCAGGCCTTCCACATGGCACTGACACATATTTTCCTACACAGTACGAATACATTGGGGATGGCACCTATGGCACATCGATGCTGCCAGCCCATACCACCTTCTCCTCTGCCGCCATCCATCCGCCTCTGTCAGCCGTGGGATAAGCATCATGGAATCTGTTACCTTTTTGAGAACCTGACAGGTACTTGTGACCTGGATTAGCCACTGTTGGAAACAGGATACTGGGTTTGATGGACCTGTGGTCTGACCCAATATGGAACCTTGTATGTTCTTATGTGTCAGTAGCCCACTTGCTCTGTGGAACAAATTTGCAAGGCTGCGATATTAATCCACACATCCACATCTCACTACCATTTAGAAAGAGACTCTGACATGAAATTAAGTTTGTCCAGTCCATCCTTCAGAGTCTTTTTGGGATTAGAATCCAACTCCTTACCCCTCTTGGTCTTTTTTATTTCTTTTCCAGGCTGATTCTTTAAAAAATAAAGACTACTTACCACCACAAACATAACCAGCACCTTCAAGTTTCAGATTTCCCCTTTTATGTTTGAGGCAGCCTTGTAGCTAGGGTATCCTATCTGTCAGGAATTGTCATCCTGCTTGCCCGTGTTTTAAAAAAAAAAATCAGGTCACTTACCTGTAGCAGATGTTCTCCATGGACAGCATGATTCAAGTCCTCTGATATCCGCCCACTTCCCTGAGGAGTTGTATTTTACTCTAAGCTTTAAGAAAGACGGAGGGGGTCAGCAGCAGACAGGAAGTGGCATGTATATATGGTGGAGCTTCTCAAAGGTTTCTGGATCTTATCTAAATTGTAGAGGCTTTTCTCAAGCTGGACTCATTTGGTGACATCACTTATCTGTGAAGATTTGCATCCTGCTGTGCATGGAGAATGCTTTGTTGGAAGAATTAGCATGGGAGGGAAGAAGGAAAAGGTATATTAGAGGCATGATTAAACTTCAACCAGATGGTCTGTGCTCAGTATTATTGGACCTATTTACTAAACTGCAGCAAAGTTTTTTCCGTTAGCAGTAACAATTTATTTTAATCTAATTTACTTTGCCACACATTAATGGCAAAATTTCTGCTATAATGTTTTGGTGTGAAAAAGGGAAGACAGCATAGGTTAACATGTGCAGGGAATCAGCCATGTCATCACTGCACATAAATTCAACAGCAGTTAGTGCAGAAACAGTTAATTACTTCTGGTGGTGTAAATTTTAAACTTCTGCATTTTGGGCTCATTTGGGCAGTTTTGTGCACCTAAAAGTTAAACGTGCCTCCAAATTGCTTGTGTGTGTGTAAATTCGGAGGTATATATGTACACAATTTGCATAAGCAGTAGGTGCGCAATTACGATGAAAACAAAAAAAATTGGGTTAATTTGTGACTAAAACTATGAAATCTTAGGCTTGCATATGCCTACTAATATTAATTTCCATGGCACATTAACATCTGTGCCACTTTCCTATTCCCTTCCCCGTCACTGTTTCTTTTCCACCCCTTTCCTGCTAGTAAATTAAAATTCTACATGAGATGTGCAATGCAGGATTTAATGCATGTTATTGGTGTTTAGTGTGTATTCACAAATTTTTTAAAACTTTTTATTTGTGCATCAAACACAATCCAAGTACAAACTGAAAACACCATGAAGGGCATTTTCGAAAGGATGTCCAAGTGAAATCTGGGACATCTAAGCCAGAACATCTGGGAAAATAAAGCAGGCATGTCCAGTTGCAGACATGATTTCAGAAATCTGGACATGCCTGATATGGACATCTGTGGGGCATCTACATAGACATCCCCAGAATAATATTTCAGAACCTGGATGTCTAGGAATAACCAAATGGTTAGAGTAGTGGGCTAGGAACAGGGAAGCCAGGGTTTAAATCCCACCGCTGCTATCACTGAGATTGTGCGGAGTACTGGGGATAATGGCATGCTAGCTTCTCTATACCCTCTGAACATAAGATATGCCATACTGGGTCAGACCAAGGTCCATCAAGCCCAGTATTCTGTTTCCAACAGTGGCCAATCTAGGTCATATGTACCTAGCAGTTTCCCCAAGGGACACAGGTTCCACAATGCTTGCATTGGTTCAAGCATTGATATCCTGGGTCCCTTCTTAATAATGGTTTATGGACCTTTCCTCCAGGAACTTGTCCAAACCTTTTTTAAACCCAGCTACACTAACAGCCTTTACTACATCCTCCGGTAACAAATTCCAGAGTTTGATTACACGTTGAGTGAAAAAATATTTTCTTTTATTAGTCTTAAATAGTTTACCCTGTAGCTTCATTGCATGTCCCCTAGTCTTTCTATATTCTGATAAGGTAAACAATCGATCTACGTTTACCTGTTCCACTCTGTTCATTAATTTCTCCTAGGACAAGCAGGATGAGTCAGCCACACTTGGTGACGTCATCCGACGGCGCCGAGACGGAAGTACTCTCCATAGCTCAGAAGGGCTTTTCTGCCCTTCTGAGCATGGGCCAACTGGCCCCACCCCCTGCCCGCCCCTAGCTAGCCAGTTTCAGTTCTTCCGCCTTGCCAGCAAGACAGACATTTCTACTTTCCACCAAAAAATTAACATCCTTAGAACATTTAGGAATAATTATCTTTACTTATATCTATCTATCTATCTATATCTATATCTATATATATATCTATATATCTATATCTATATATATATATATATATATCTATATATATACCGTTTGTATAACTTGCCATTAATGCTTGTCCTACGTTTCTCGTTTCAGATCTGCTCTGGGGGCTGAGCTTGGCTCTGGACCTACCAGCGGCATAGATGCTCCCGGACCTATCAGCGGAAGAGAATCCCTGTCGGGTCCCGTGGCTCAGGGGCCTCCAAACCTCGACACGGGATGCGTCTCTTGGGTTGCGAAATTCGAGGATTCTTCTCTGATGTAAGCGCAGCAGCACCAGGACGTGGGACGTGTCTAGGGAGCCTCTGTTCTTTCTGCCCTTCTGCTTCCCTCCGGGCCTTCCTCCCTCGTGTAATCCATGGGGGCGGCCATCTTGCCCAGCCATGCTGCTCTGCAGGCCGCCGCCCCCATCTACAGGACTGGGCAACTTCACAGGCACTCCGGCAGCGCCATTGGCTGGCGCCCCGCAAGCCGCCGCCCCTTCTGCAAGATTGTTCAGCATCATCAGGCACCCCGGCAGCGCCATTGGCTGGCGCCCGTCGAATCTGCCCCTCGGCGCCATTGGCTGAGCATAGGGCCATGCCCTCTCCTCGGCCCCATTGGCTTGAGCAAGCATGATGCCAATTGGCTATCCTTGAATTGGGCTTCACCCCCACGGCAGGAATGGCGCCGGAGATCCTTCACCGTGCCGAGAAACGCCGCACCGCCTCACAGCAGGGATGGCGCTGGAGATCCTTCACCGCGCCGAGAAACGACGCACAGGAATCACCTGTCGGCGCGGATAAGCTCACTGCGCCGGAATCGCCTGTCAACGCAGAGAGGAATCACCAAAGGCTTCCCCCACTGGTGCTGCATTGTGGCGCAGAGACAGGTATACGGATGATCGTTGCTCCAAATCCTGTTGGCTACGACCTCGCACAGCCAGGTTCTGCCTCGGGTTGGATTAGACTGCACGGACGTGGCCCTGCTGCACCCCCAGGCGCCATGAGGGCCCAGGATTTTCCCTCGGATTGGGAGAGGCTGCCATCCCTCTGGCATTGAGATCGCACTTGCTGCTTGCCCTGTGGAGGGCAGTTGCCTTCCTTGTCACTCGCCATGGCGGTTCTACAACAACAGGAGCCTCTCCCGGCCCGGTGCCTGTGCCTTGCCCCCACTTCAGCCTCCCTGCTGAGAGAGCACACATTTTGGGTACTGGAAAGGTATCGATGTTGCAACACCGGGCTAAGAACCAGGAAAGCTAGGGGGTCAAACCTTGTCTTTCTGAGGCTGAATCAAGCACCGCTCCCAAGCCCGCCCGGCAACAGCAACAGAGAGCTCGTACCGGGCAGGGTGCTAGCTGAATGGGAAAGGAAGCTGCTTTCCCCGGATTTGGAGGAGGGTCACGGTGCCCTGAAGCCAGCACTGTTCCAAGGAGCTGAATTTGCCTGGTTCCCATGCAGTACATGCCACTAACCGCCGCCGCTCCACACGGATCAACTCAAGGTCTGTGGCCTGTGTGGTGCTGATCACGCCAAACCTTGATCACGGCACTCCAACCCTTCCCCACCGGGGGTGCTGTCCTCTCTTCAGGCATCGCCCGAGGACCCGTGCGGTTGGAGCACACTGCATTGTTCCCCAGCCCTTCTGCCTAAAGTTAAGGAGAATCCCCAGCTTCTAGGCAACTGCCTACTACTCAAGATCTGGACTTGGATTCCCACTGTCACTTCGTGTGGCCTCGGATATGTCATCATCACCATCATCCTGCAGCAGCCTACTACTCAGGAGATCTGGGTTCGACTCCCACTGTCACCACTTGTGGCCTTGAGCTAGTCACTCAGAGACGTGACGACGTGTGTCTTCTTGCTCCTTAACTCCGCATCAGCGTACACCAAACTCTGAACCTAAGTGCCTGATCACGCTCCGTTCCTACCTACATAGAGGTTTAGCTGGGGCACTGTCTTTATAAGGAGGGGGCCAAGGGTTTAACTCCTACCTTCTCTTTAGGGACTACTTCCGTGGCACAGTGGGGTGCAGTGCTCACAGTCAGTATGTCCAGAAGCAGAGGGTCACAGGTTCAATCCCCAGCTGTAGATCCTGCAGAGCATGTCCCTATCACAGCTCCTGCCTCAAAAAAAAAAAAAAGTTTTGAATCCCTTGGGGATATAAGTCCCCCCACGGGTAATGTCCAGGTCCTGAGCCACTCTTCGCTCCACTGCAAGGCTTACTCCAGGTCAGGGTACAGACCAGATCTTGAGTTTGGCCAGCGCCGCCCCCCAGCAGGGCAACAACTGCAGATTGTGGCTTCTTCCAGCTGGAGCGGTAGACCATAAACAGATCTCTTGACCCTCCATTGGTCTACCTCCACATCCTTTAACCTGTCCCTACAAATCAGTTTCCCCAGCATTAAGTCCTCCAAGGCCTTCCCTGAGCCCATGGTTCATGGCACATACCACACGAGTGCTGACATTACCCAATAGGGTGCCACTTGGTACAACGTGGCCACAGCTGGTGCAGTACACACATCCACTGTGCACCTCAGGTAGGCAAACAATCACGTGGATCACACAGACACAGTTCAAGACGTGATGAAGTGGAAAAACAGACCTTATTTATTGGTATATTAGACCTTTACCAACCCAAGTCCAGTGTGTTCAGGGGCAGAAGGTCACAGGCTTAAGTCCCAGTCCTGGCTCCTACAAATCAGATCCATATCTATATATATTTACCACAGTCCATTGTCATCCTGATCCCAGGTTGATTTACCTCCGTACTGAGGGGAGGGGCAGACAGCACAATAGCCTACCAACCCCTGCAGGCTCATATAGAGGGAAATTCTCAGCCCACTGGCTAGTGCATGAGCTTCGGCATACAGAGGAAGATGTTCATGGTCCATGGGTTAGTACATGTGCTTCGGGAACTACCTACCACTAATGGTCTAGGAAGCCATCCTCTGCTCCTAAGGGTAAGGCAACGGTGGTTGTCCAAGGGGAAGGTCAGCAATCTGCCACACCCAGCAGCACTGGCTCAGCAACAGTGAACCCCACTGCCAGGCCGCCCGCTCCTATATGTTGGCCTGTGCCTCGTGCCCCCCCCCCTTTCCTGCCTGGACCTCCTCGCATCCTCTACAGCTCAGTCCATGCCACATACCCGCATCATGGTGGCAGCGGACTCGGTTTTCTCTCTACCACGGTTACATGGGTCCCTGTGCAACCCACCTGACAAACATCATAGGTAAGCACTACCCACCATCAGGTGGGGATCCCACTGTCGGGTTCAGATATACCCTTCCACTCCTCGAATTCAGCAGCGCTGCCTCTTCCGCCAACAACAGCCTTCATGCGGCCCTGGAACCTGGAGCGACGGCCCTGCCACCACCTTCTGGAACCCTTGCCGTGATCCAACAACCAGGCCGCCCATTATCCATGAGCCTCCGGGTGAACCACCTCAAGACCCAGGCATCCCTCCCATTACTGGAGAATATACCACCTTCATCATCTTCATGGCAAGGGTCATCTTCTCCACCCTGCAGGGAGCACCTGCCCATTAAACTCGGTGGCACTGTACCTAACGTCATGGAGGCAGAAAGGCGGAGTGCCAGGCTCATGGCCAGCCCAGGACCCCAGTCTGGGTCTTCCTATGACCTACCCAGGGGCAGCCTGCCTCAGCGTGCACAAAGGCAGGTGTACCTGACCAGCAGGCACGGGGTCGAGTCGCAGGTCCAAGTCTCTCCATGGATCATGTTGTGGAGTTACCACAGTGCAGCAATGCCTGCGGCACTCCAGGGCCTGGACAGGGAGGGAACGGATGCTCCCGGCAGCCCTTCCTCTTTGGGATCATGCAGGGGCTCAACCCGTAGGCATCCTCCTTCACCAGGTTTCATCGCAAATAGATCCACATGCTGACGGTCCAGCACCAGATCTGCATGCTGACTGTCCAGCACCAGAGCCGGACCCTGTTAACTCCTGCCCTGTTGACAGGCTGTATTCCAGACCTGAGCCTGTGATCTTCTACTTACCAACACACGACTGAACGGCTGCTGTGGCTCACGGACGAACAGCAGTCCACAAGCCGTTGCTCTTGACAGCCCTCGGCCGTCCAGGGCAAGTTGGACTAGATCTCCGATATGCCCGGGATCTGCCCAGTCCCAGTGGACTACACCCCTAGAGAGCAGTCTACTACCCAGGCCATCTGGTCCAAGCCCCACTGACACTTCCACAAACGCAGCTGCCTGGATACAGCCAAGGACTCAGCTACAAGCCTCACCGGATACAGGCAAAGGCTCGGCTACAGGCAAGAGCCAAGAACACGCACAGAGGCATACACGCATTGCATCCCTCCCCGGAGGTCCTGCCTGTGTCCTGCCCGCCACCAAGACCTTGCAGCTTGGACTGTCACATCACCCGTGCACTAAACACCATCGGTAATGGTGCACCTCACGGAAAAGTATGAGGTCGTAAGGCCGTGAGTCACTTGTCAACCAGACAGCCCTAACAATCTGGACTGCAACCTTGCTGTCACCTCCACAGACCGCCCGGCATGGAGCTGACTTATAAACACTGCAACATTAGTGGTCAACCTCATACCACTCTTATAGCATAGCCGATGCCGCCTTGCTAACCGGCACGCATCTTCACCTCACTGATGACATAGACCGGATGGAACAGCATAATGGGTCTGATGGGGCCAGTCACGTCCATTATCCCATTTCCAACACTGGCCAATCTAAATCAAGCCTGCCCAACGGCACAAGTTTCCCAATGCTGGTTATCTCTTATCCTTCTACACGGTTTGCAACCTTCTCCAGTAACAAGTTCCAGAGTTGGCTACAGAATTAATAAATAAATAAATACGTAGACAAATAAAGCGAAGAGCCTTATTATTCTTTCGTGCCATCGACTGAATTTCCTCTTCGTCCCAGCGACTGATGCAGCGCGTGCCAGCAACTGAGGCAGCGGCTTCTTCATTGCAGTTATTCCCGCACCTCTACTGCCCGATGTCCGCGTTGCGTTGCTCCCGCACCACCACTGCTCAATGGGCCAGCATCTCTGCTACCGCGCAGAAGCGCCCTTTAATTACTATTGTGACTGCAGGCGTCGTACGGCGCCTGAGAACTGCACGTTGCTCATGCGTGCTCCCCTATATGTTCCCGCAGGCCTCCATAGACCCCTGCAAGCCTAGATTCCTGCAGGCCTGTATGTTCCCACAACGCTACGACTGCACATAGGTGCATCGCCTCTACTTGCCTATTTTTAGGCCTACACGTTCTTGTTGCAACATGCAACACGCTGTCATGCCAGACCTGAACAAGGGTCTCGGCCTTTCCCCATCCCCCACAGCACATGGCAGCTTGGGAGGCACCAAGTGTGGCTGACTCATCCTGCTTGTCCTAGGAGAAAACGGTGTTACTTACCTGTAACTGGAGTTCTCCGTGGACAGCAGGATAAGTCAGCCACACATACTTGCCCACCTCCCCTAGGATGGGGTCGGCCTCCGTCGGGTGCCCGCCTCCTAGCGGCAAAAGGCTCAGCTAGTGACGTACTGGCTAGCTAGGGGTGGGCAGGGGGTGGGGCCAGTTGGCCCATGCTCAGAAGGGCAGAAAAGCCCTTCTGAGCTATGGAGAGTACTTCCGTCTCGGCGCCGTCGGATGACGTCACCAAGTGTGGCTGACTTATCCTGCTGTCCACGGAGAACTCCAGTTACAGGAAAGTAACTCCGTTTTATAGACTTCTATCATATCTCCCCTCAGCCGTCTCTTTTCCAGGTTAAAGAGCCCTAACCTTTTAAGCCTTTCGTCATAGGAGTATCCTTCCATCCCCTTTACCATTTTGGTGGCTCTTCTCTGAACCTTTTCTAAAATCGCTATATCCTTTTTAAGATACGGTGACCAGAATTGCACACAATATTCAAGGTGCGGTCTCACCATGGAATGATACAGAGGCATTATAATATCTTTTGTTTTATTTTCCATTCCTTTCCTTATCATACCTAGCATTCTATTTGCTCTCTTGGCCGCCGCTGCACACTGGGCCGAGGGTTTTAACATGGTATCCACAATGACGCCTTAATCTTTTTCCTGGGTGGTGGTTCCTAATGTGGAACCTTGCATCGTGTAACCATAGTTTGGGTTGTTCTTCCCTAGGTGCATAACCTTGCACTTGTCCACATTAAATTTCATCTGCCATTTTGATGCCCAGTCTTCCAATTTATCAAGATCCTCTTGCAATTTTCCACAATCCTCTTGGGTTTTAACAACTTTAAATAGTTTTGTGTCATCTGCAAATTTGATAACCTCACTCGTTATTCCACTTTCCAGGTCATTTATGAATATGTCAAAAAGCAGTGGACCCAGCACAGATCCTGACGTGACACTGACCCAGTCGATACCGGGGTAGTTGAAATCACCCATTATTATTACTGTGCTGTGACTTTTATTAGCTTCCGTGATTTCTTTGAGCATTTCATCATCCATTTGGTCATTCTGGCCAGGCGCTCGATAGTACACCCCCACTGCCATTGCCTTCCCCCTTTTACATGGAATTTCAATCCATATAGATTCTACAGCAGATTTTGCTTCCTGCAAAACTTTAATCCTTTCTGACTCAATGTCCTCTCTAACATAGAGAGCAACCACTCCACCAATTTGATCAGCTCTATCATTACGTTATAGTTTGTACCCAGGTATCACAGTGTCCCACTGGTTGTCCTCCTTCCACCATGTCTCTGATATTCCAATCATATCTAACCTTTCATTTAGTGCTATATATTCTAACTCTCCCATCTTATTTTTTAGACTTCTAGCATTTGCATACAAGCATTTTAGAGAATGTATTTCATTCATATTAATTTGGCTATTGTTAGAGATGGGTAATTTGGGATCTTTAAGCTCTGTCTGCTCCATACTTGAGGGCATTTGGGCTACTTTACTCTTTTGTGGAACATCTCTGCTTTTGGTAGTATCCTTCAAAGATACATTCTTCCGAACCATCTGCTCTTGGGATATCTAGTTTAAAAGCTGCTCTATCTCCTTTTTAAAGGTTAATGCCAGCAGCCTGGTTCCATCCCGGTTAAGGTGAAGCCCATCCCTTTGGAAGAGCCCCTCCTTTCCCCAGAATGTTCCCCAGTTCCTAACAAATCCAAAACCCTCATCTCTGCACCATTGTCTCATCCACGCATTGAGACTCCGGAGCTCTGCCTGCCTTTTGGGTCCTGCGCGTGGAACAGGAAGCATTTCAGAGAATGCTACCCTGGAAGTTCTGGATTTCAACTTCCTACCTAAAAGCCTAAATTTAGCCTCCAGAACCTCCCTACCACATTTTCCTATGTCATTGGTACCGACATGTACCAAGACAGCAGACTCCTTCCCAGCACTATCTAAGACCTTATCTAGGTGGCACGTGAGGTCCGCTACCTTCGCACCAGGCAGGCATGTTACCAGGCGATCCTCATGTCCACCAGCCACCCAGCTATCTACATGCCTAATGATCGAATCACCAACTATAACGGCTGTCCTAACCCTTCCCTCATGGGCACATGGCCCTGGAGAAACGTCCTCGGTGCGAGAGGGTTTTACATCACCTGGAGGACAGTTCCTAGTTACAGGATCACTTCCTGCCACACCAGGGTGATGCTCTCCTCTCACGTGACCTCTCTCCTCCATGGCAACAGGGATGCTGCCAGACTGGAGGTGGGACGTCAGGACTATATCCCTGTAGGTCTCGTCTATGTACCTCTCTGTCTGTCTTATGCTTTCCAAGTCTGCTACTTTAGCCTCTAGAGAATGGACTCGTTCCCTGAGAGCATAGAGCTCTTTGCACCTAATGCACACGTAAGACCTCTCACCAACTGGGAGAAAATCATACATGTGACACTCAATGCAAAAGACTGGAAAGCCCCCATCCCGCTGCTGGACTGCTGTCTGCATCTTAGTTTTAAGTTAGGGTTTAGATCTAAGTTCTTTACTTACTAAGGGTTGCTATGGATATTTATACTTATAAAACTGTACCTAATAAGTGTAATATACCATGTTCACCTGAAGCTTAACTAATCTCAGGTCCTTAGTGTATGACTGATTTGGGTAATGAGCTTCACCTGAGAGCACCTCCTGTCTTTTAAGGTGTGTAAGTACCTATAAAGCTACAATTATCCCAGGGGTGGGTGGGTGTGGAGAGGGAGGGAGGGAAATAGCACTTATTAAAAGAGGGTTGCTACACAGTACCCTGTCTTGTGCTGCTGAGGTAAGTTATATTCTGATTTGATTTAAATTATAGCTCTTAGCTGCTGCTAGGCTCTAACTTCTTATGAAATTTAAACTACAAGCTCTCTGCTGGGTTCTAAATTTAACCAGAAAGCTCTCTTCTGTGTTTTAAATTTAAACTAAAAGTACTTAGCTGTTACTAGGCCCTGAGTGACTATTAAATTTAAACTACAAGCTCTCTGCTGGGTATGAAATGTAACCAGAAAGTTCTCCTCTGTGTTTTAAATTTAAACTTAAACTGCTGCTACTAGGCCCTGACTGATTTAACAAAAATAGTGGGTTCACAGATTAATTAGCTTTAATACAAAGAATTCCTTTTAGAAAATTACCAGAAGTATATACTCACAGTTGCAGATCTCTCTCCAGAAGTAACAGTCCCTTTTTCTAGTCCTTCAAGATGTTTTTCAGCCGGATGTTTTTCAGCCAGAACGAGTACTTTTCAGATGCCTGTTCATGCCTAGAGTAGATCTAAACTTAGATGCGACTTCAGACATCTAGGACATTTCTGAGGTCGGGCAGTGATGACCAGGTTCCTGGGACTGCCCCACCCATGCCTCCACCACACCCTCATTCAGATGTCCTCGCGGCTTCTAAAATGACTCTGGAGAGGTCTCTGTGCTTTGGATATCTCTATGCCCGTTTTCAGACATCCAAAGCATGATTAGGTCTTCCAAAAATAACCCCCATATGTTCACTGACAATTTATTCCCTCCTCTCCCACCATATCACCTACAGCTTACTTTCCCCCCATACCCATACAAACAATCAGCATTGCAACAAGTACTTCTCCCTACATTGTGTATATGGTGCCCGCACCTCTACGAATGAAACCCCATGGTTTTTTATTCATTCATTCTATAAACAAATTCCATTTTTTCCAACACCAGCTTCTCCCCCAGTTGCTCCCATCCTTCCAGTGACCCACCACCCCCATACATATACCATAGCACATATCACCCCCTCCCCCAGTTTAGCCAAATCCCAGCCCATCTTTGAAGGGCGCAAGTTAAGTAACATTAGCTTCGGGTTCAGCTCCAGCACTACTCCTGTAAACTCGCTAAAAAAAACAAACACCCAGCCATTCCCAAAGCTTCTTCACTGGAGCACAGCCCCACCACATACAGATCTCCTACCCACTCACACCTACTCCCTCCAATAATCTGCCTCCCTCATAGCCCGGAATCACCTTGCTCATCACTTACCAGGGTCATGTACATCCTATATAGGGTTTTGTAACTGGTTTCTTGAATCATAGCAGACGCAGACATCTTCCCATCCCTATCAATACCTTCACCCACTCCCCTTCCATCAACATAATCCCTGAGTTCTTCTCCTAAGCCCCTACAAACCCCAATTTGCCTTTCCTTCCCTCTCCCCCAACCTGTATAGCTTAGACAGCAATCCTCTCAATTTCCAACAAGCCCTGTAAAACGTTTCTAGGCCCGTTTCCTCCTCTTGCAGTGTGGTCCAGACCCCCCTTACTTCGAACAAAATGGCAACATTGCAGAAACAAATACCTGTTGCCTTCCACCAGACCTTATTTTTCCTGTGCTTCCTCAAAGGAGAGCATTTTCCACCCCCTTCCACAAATTGCCTCATCCGCTATAACCCCCTCCTCCCCCACTCCCGTAATCTCCTATTCCCCATCCCAGGCAGGAATTCCTTATTGCATTCTCCACCCCCCCCCCCCCCCGACTTACCCTTTGCTTAAAACTTGTCCACACTCTTGGAGTCAGCTGCAAGAAGGGCTTTCTACTTGTCACTCCTTCCACGACTCCATGTTACATCTCTCAGGATACTCTCCCCTTCCCCCTTGCTTCACCCTAACCCATATTTTACCATCTGCTCTCCCTCTCCAGTAAAACACTGCCCTACTCTGGGCTGCATTGTGATATAATAGGAGATCTGCTATGCCCAACCCTCCCTTTACCCATATATTACCTCCATTGCAACCCTAAGTGGTCTTTTCCTTCAAATAAATGCAAAAATCATTTTTCTTCATCTTACGCAGCACTCCATCTGGAACATCTGTTGGAGCGACATAAACTTGAAGAGGATTCTGGGCAAGACGTAAATTTTAACCACTGCTTTCCGTTGTAACCAGGACAGACCCAAATTTCCCCAACTATCAAGATCCCCTCCTACTTCCACACAAAGTAGCCCATAATTTAAATTCCATATCTTACTGCTAGACCAGTCCAGACAAGTGGATTGTGTTACCCTACCAGCAGATTGGTGGAGTCAAATAAACAATGAAAAGCCCAGGTTCCAATTACATCATTCCCATGCCTCTATTCGCCTCAGCCACCAGAGGTCCCTCCAGTATTTCTTTGTCTCCAGCAGATAGTGGATGGATTTTTTCCTCTCTGAAGAAAACCTGAGGATTGAGAGGAAAAGATTGATTAAATACTCGTGAATGACCACTTTGAGGGTAACTCTCTCACTTGAGTGCAACGTGGGAGGCTCCACTAGACTGTGGTCTTTTTGGTAGCCATAAGGAGGAGTAGCAAAAATTGATTCAGCTCCACACTCTTATCATAAGAGCCTGTTAAGCAGCTATAAAATTGGAAGGATCTGGAAAAGTGCAGCAGCCTCACCCAACCTCAATGCCCCTCTTCCGAAGATTGCAGAAGGCTCTCAGATGGATCTGCCTGCCAGCCACTTTAAATGCAGTGCTGCAAAAGCCAGTGAAACAGTATCATGGGAGTAAAGCTGAGCCCGGCATGGGTCCTTTGCCTGAGGCTCTCAGAAGGTGAATACCAAGACTTGACCTTGTAATTGTCCTTGTTGGGGGCTCCTGATTCCATCTGTGTGGGATGCATTTTGGGGTAGAATGATGACGACCGTTGGTGCAGTGTGAGGGTTTCCTGCCATTTTTTGCACACGTTAGTAGCATTTTCTCCATTTGTACACCTTGCAGTTATGCGGTCTGTATGTGCATTCTGCCCAAGCGGCTTAAATAACCATTCCTACACTAGCATCTGTAGTGTGCATTGCAGTAAAAGCAAGTTAATGTGCCCCATAATTGAAGCAGAGTCAATGTGTGCCACAGTGAAAGCCTTGAACTTGACGGATGCTTCTGGCATGGAGCTGGAGCTGAAGCTGAAGATTAACTCACTCCTCCAGGATCTTGATAAATTGGAAGACTGGGCATCAAAATGGCAGATGAAATTTAATGTAGACAAGTGCAAGGTTATGCACCTAGGGAAGAACAACCCAAACTATGGTTACACGATGCAAGGTTCCACATTAGGAACCACCACCCAGGAAAAAGATTTAGGCGTCATTGTGGATAACATGTTAAAACCCTCGGCCCAATGTGCAGCGGCGGCCAAGAGAGCAAATAGAATGCTAGGTATCATAAGGAAAGTAATGGAAAATAAAACAAAAGATATTATAATGCCTCTATATCGTTCCATGGTGAGACCGCACCTTGAATATTGTGTGCAATTCTGGTCGCCGTATCTTAAAAAGGATATAGCGATTTTAGAAAAGGTTCAGAGAAGAGCCACCAAAATGGTAAAGGGGATGGAAGGATACTCCTGTGAAGAAAGGCTAAAAAGGTTAGGGCTCTTTAACCTGGAAAAGAGACGGCTGAGGGGTGATATGATAGAAGTCTATAAATTAATGAACGGAGTGGAACGGGTAAACGTAGATCGATTGTTTACCTTATCAGAATATAGAAAGACTAGGGGACATGCAATGAAGCTACAGGGTAAACTATTTAAGACTAATAAAAGAAAATATTTTTTCACTCAACGTGTAATCAAACTCTGGAATTTGTTACCGGAGGATGTAGTAAAGGCTGTTAGTGTAGCTGGGTTTAAAAAAGGTTTAGACAAGTTCCTGGAGGAAAGGTCCATAAACCATTATTAAGAAGGGACCCAGGATATCAATGCTTGAACCAATACAAGCATTGTGGAACCTGTGTCTCTTGGGGAAACTGCTAGGTACGTATGACCTAGATTGGCCACTGTTGGAAACAGAATACTGGGCTTGATGGACCTTGGTCTGACCCAGTATGGCATATCTTATGTTCTTATGTTATGTTCTTATGTTCTCCAAGATTGCGAAAATTTATTTATTTATTTAGCATACATTTGTATACCGCTGCTTCCAGCGATCAGTAGCGGTTTGATTACAGATTACTGTCTTCCTGTTTTTGGATGTGATCAAGGATATGATCCGATTGGAGTGGGATTCTCCCGACTCCCTGCCTAAAGGGTTAAGGGTGTGTAAGAGGCTCTCCGCTCTGCCGGAGGAGTGCATTGAGTGGTTTGGCATTCCCAATGTGGATGCACAGGTCATGGTGGTTACCAGATGTAGACCATTCCTGTGAAGGCAGATCGGCCTTAATGGACTTTTCTGTACTGTAAGGTAGATTTCTGGTTGAGGAGCCAGTTTTACCAAGGCGGTGGCTATTCTGCAGCTGGCAGAATATATCAATTTGACGTCTCGAGCCCAGCTCCAGTGGATTCAGGCTTTTCCACCAGATGATACTATCCCTCTTTTGGAGTCTACTATGGCCTTCTTTTCTGATGCCATGTATGACCTGGTACGTTTGGCAGCCACAGATGGTGTCCTGACGATGGTATCAGGGCAGCTGGGATTTAATGTTAAAAATTGCAAGGTCATGCATTTGGGTTACAGCAATCCAAGGGAGTAATATAGTACTGTATAGGAGGTGAAGTTCCTTTGTCCACTAAAGAAGAGCGGGACCTAGGTGTGGTTGTGTCTGATGATTTTTAAAGTAGCTAAACAGGTAGAAAAAGCAACAGCAAAAGCTAGAAGGATGCTTGGGTGCATACGGAGAGGAATGGCTAGCAGAAAAAAGGAGGTGATAGTGCCTCTGTATAAGTCGTTGGTGCAACCTCATTTGGAGTATTGTGTGCAGTTCTGGAGACTGCACCTTCAAAAGGATATAAACAGGATGTGGAGTCAGTACAGAGGGTGGCTACTAAAATGGTTAGTGATCTTCATTATAAAGCATATGAGGACAGACTTAAGGATCTTAATATGTACACCATAGAGGAAAGGCGGGATAGAGGTGATCTCCAGGAACAAGCAGGAATGTAGTCTTCACATATGGGTATCATTGGTACTGATGGAGCCTGCGCGGGAACGCTCCCCAGCGTCAAATAGGAAAGCTTTTGGGAGCATCCCACAGCGCCTGTGTGCTGCCTTCCCGCCTTTCCCAACTGTCTCTCTCCAGTTCTTCGTTTTCTGCAGAGCCGACAGGTCGCACATTCTGTCACCGCAGAAAATTCCCTTCTTATACTTCTTTTTTGTGGTTGCATCTGCCTTCCCTCGACGCTATACTGGTACCGCCGGTTCTTCTTTTTTTTTTCTAAAAAAAAAACAACTTTGTTTCTGGAGTCTTTCTCCAGTAATTTTCTTCTCAGGTGCCACATGCCATTTTGGGCACTAGGCCCAACTTTTTCCCTCAAAATGGAAAAACCCGCTTCGGGTTTTAAAAAGTGTTCTAAGTGTGTCGGTACCATCTCCGTCACCGACACCCATGAGTGGTGCCTCAAATGTTTAGGTCCTGACCACTCTATTTAGGAGTGTGTTGCCTGTGGATTGATGTCAAAAAGGGGTCAGCAAAACCGAGCTGCTAAGCTCAGCATCCTTTTTCCCTCCGATGCAGCCTCCGTGGCATCGACATCCTCCAGGGCTTCATCCTCCTCCCATGGATCTCAGGTAACTAAACATAAATCTAGCCGGTCCTCAAAGAGTGGATCTCCTTCTAAACATCGAGATGCCTCTGGCGTTGCCCTTGAGGGACTTTCACTGGCAAAATTGCCCCGGCGGAAGGCTTCGGCTTCCAAAGCACTAACAGGGCTCCAGGATGTTCTCGAGGCTTCAACCTCGGCAGAACTACTGGTACAATGCTCTGGGGTTCCAGCAGCTTCTACCGGCATCGATACCCAAGCATTGGCAGCGTCGATAGACCAGAGATTCTTGGCTATTGAACGCAGTCTGGCAGCTCTTCTCACGGCCTCGATGGCCCTGAAACCACTTCAGACAATTCAACCAGCACCGGCACCGACTGCATCGACATCGGCCAGTATTCTACAGGGACCGAGTCATGTGTCTGTATCCGACATGGACAAGTCGGTACCGGATCACACCAATGCTGACTTCGATTGGTACCGGTACTGTGCCTTGCACGATCACCTAGATCGGAAATAGTTTGAATTCTCAGATGAGTCTGAAGACTCCGAAGGCTCTGCCGATACCAGAATACTTCTTCCCGAGTATTCCTCTTCTCCTCAGCATAGGATGTCTCCACCAGAGGATATGTCCTTTCAGGATTTATCCGAGATGTGGCTCAAGGTCTTTCCATCACAGTTGCTCCTGAAAAAGAGACTAGGGCAAAGGAATTAGAAATCCTACAATACCCTAAAGCTCCCAAGGGGGCAGCTACCTTGCCTATTCATGAGATCTTGCAGGATCTTATGTTAAGGATGTGGGAAACACCTCTAACCATATCTCTTCTTTTTCGAAAACGCGACACCATGTATTGAGTTCTTCCTTGTCCTGGGTTTCAGAAGACTCAATTACCACACCATTCCATGGTGGTGGAATCAGCCATGAGACTGATGAAGAGTGCAAAAAGGCATGCATCTAATCCTCCAGGACGTGAGTATAGGACTCTTGACGCATTTGGACGTCGATCCTTCCAGGCTTCCATGCTTTCTGCTAGGATCAGTTCCTATATCTTGTATATGGGAATGTTCCTTAAGGAAGTCACAGGAAACTTAGAGCTTATGAGCCCTCTCCTTCCTGATGATAAAAGGCAAGATTATCTTACTCTTGTAAAACATGCTCTGGATGTTTTCAAGTTTGTGAATTGTGCAGCCTTTAACTGCTTTGAATGCATAAGCAGAACCTCTGCCATTGCCATAGGTGCACGTAGAATTGCCTAGCTCCAGGCATCTGACTTAGAAGTCTGGGTACAGGACAAACTGGGGAATATACCTTGCACAGGAGAGAATCTCTTTGGCAAGAATTGGCAGGAAAAAGCTAATGAGATATAGATGCTGACAATACCACTTTGGATAGATTGTCTAAATCTACAGCTGATCCTGCAAGGAAAGAAATCCTACAAGAAACCATTCTTCAGTAAGAAGAAGAAGTTGTATCCCTCCTATACCCAGCAGGGGCATCGTTTAGGTCAGTCTGCCCAAAAGGGACAGCAGCAACAACCTAGGCAACAAAGGAAGCCAAAAGCAGCTAAGCCTCAACCGGCTCAGCAGACTCAGCCTCCACAGGGGCTTTGACTCCTATCTAGAGAACTTTGCCTTCCTGGCCCTGAACGGCCCAGAACCCTCCACCATCCCAGGAAGGTTCTGTCATTTTGCCCCCAGATGGTGTCAGATAACAGCAGAAAATTGGACTCTGTCTATTATACAAGAGGGGTACAAGCTTCATTTCCTCAGCATGCCCCCTCCTACAATAGTAAGACAGTTCAATTCTCAGACCTCTCCCAACCACTGGTTAGGTCAAGAAGTCACAATGCTCCTTGCTCAAGGAGCAATAGAAGAGGTGCCCATTCCCAATGGGGTACAGGGTTTTACTCCCCCTATTTCCTTATTCCAAAGAAAACAGGAGGACACAGACCCATTCTAGACCTCAGAGAATTGAACAAATTCCTGTTCAAAGAGAAGTTCAAAATGATTTCTCTAGGAACTCTGCTGCCATACCTTCGGAGTCAGGATTGGCTTTGTTCTCATCCATCCAACTCATCGAAAGTTCCTTCGATTCCTGTTTCGAGGGAAGCACTACCAATACAGGGTTCTTTCTTTTGGCCTGGCTTCTGCACCAAGGGTGTTCAAAAAATGCATGGGTGTGGTAGCAGCATTTCTCCACACCCTGGGAATATTCGTCTTCCCTTACTTAGACGACTGGCTCATTCGAGCCCCTTCAGAGCCAGAGGCCAGGGTTGCTCTGTTTCGCACAATGCGCATCCTTCAGTATTTGGGACTGGTCATAAACTTCCCAAAGTCCAACCTTGCTCCCACTCAATCCCTAGAGTTGATAGGAGCTCTTCTGGATAGCAGAAAGACAAGGGCCTTCCTTCCACAGCCCCGCTGCCTTCGCATTGTGCAGTTAGCTTCCCAAGCAGTGCTAAAGCCTCACCTCACTGCTTGGGAAATGTTACAGTTGCTAGACCACATGGCTTCCACCATGTATGTGGTTTCTTATGCTTGCCTCCATATGAGGGCAGCCCAGTGGACCTCAGGCGTCAGGTTGCCTGTCAGACAAAATAGCAAACTCAGATCACCTTATTTTGTCCCTCCAATGGTGGTAGTCACCCAAAAACCTTCTGGTGGGGTCTCCTTTTCAGCAACCCCCACCCCAAGCCACTCTAACAACAGATGCCTCACAGATGGGTTGGGAAGCCCACCTGAAAAGCCTCTCTACCCAGGATACCTGGACTCTCCACAGGAGGCCTAGCTCCATATCAGCCTCCTGGAGCTCAGAGCAATCTTCCTTGCTCTTTGAGTATTTCGCACAGAGCTCAGCTACAAAACAGGCCTAGTTCAAACGGACAATCAGGTAGCCATGTTCTATGTGAACAAGCAGGGCGGAACAGACGCTCTGTCGCTGGGCAACGAAGCTTTGCGACTTTGGGCCCTCGCCAGAGAGAATCAGATTCATCTCCTTGCGGTGTATCTTCCAGGCATTCAAAACGTTTGGGCAGACAGAGTCAGTCGAGTTCTGCTTCCACATGAATGGTCTCTCCATGCAGACCAGGTGGCCCAAATTTTTCAGATTTGGGGAACCCCGGACATAGACCTCTTTGCAAGTCCGCTGAATGCCAAACTTCCCCGGTTCTGTTCCAGAATTCCAGCTCGAGGTTGTCAGGCCAGGGATGCTTTCCTCCTTCATTGGGGTCAGGACTTCCTGTATGCCTTTCCACCCATTCCCCTAATTCCCAAAACCCTGTTCAAGCTTCAGAGAGAAAGAGGTCATATGATCCTCATAGCTCCACGTTGACCACGGGAACCGTGGTACACTCTGCTCCTACATCTCTCTCAAGCTCCACCTCTGGAGTTAGGATCTGCTCCAGATCTTCTTTCTCAAGAGGACGGGATGCTGTGGCATCCCAATCCCCAATCTCTGCATCTCAGGGCCTGGTCGCAGAAAGCCTAGAACTTCACGGTCTTAACCTTTCCCATCAGGTAAAGGATATCCTTCATGCTTCCAGGAAACCTTCCACAAGATGCTCTTATGCATTCAAGTGGAAAAGGTTTACCATATGGTGCTCGCAGAAGGGCAGCCATGCGATAACTCTGGAATCATTACTGGAGTACCTCCTTCATTTATCAAACGCAGGGCTTAAGACCAATTCAGTGAGAGTCCATTTGAGTGCTATTGCAGCTTCTTTCAAGCCTCTAAATGGAAAACCTATTTCCTCTCATCCTCTCATAGCGAGATTTATGAGAGGCCTTCTTTTAATGAAGCCTCCCATTAAGCCACCACCAGTGGCATGGGACTTGAATCTGGTTCTTCGGCAGCTCGTGAAACCGCCCTTTGAACCATTAGCCACTACCTCTTTGAAATTCCTTTCCTGGAAGGTTATCTTTCTCATTGCCATCACATCAGCACGTCGCATCAGTGAATTGCAAGCGTTGGTGGCTGATCCTCCTTATACAAGGTTCCATCATGATAAGGTAGTCCTTAGGACTCATCCACACTTTATGCCAAAGGTGGTTTCATTTAAACCAAGCGGTTTACCTTCCTGTATTCTTTCCAAGGCCTCACGCCTCAAATGCAGAAAGGAACCTTCATACTTTGGACTGTAAAAGGGCTTTGGCCTTGTACTTACAAAGGACACAGCAACATAGAAAGTCCTCTCAACTCTTTGTTGCTTTTGATCCTAGTCATTTGGGACTTCCAGTCTCCAAAAGGACACTGTTCAGCTGGATTGCACAATGTATATATTTTGCCTATGAAAGTACGAACCTTCCTCTTGAAGGCCATGTCACAGCTCACAATGTGAGAGCCATGACAGTCTCAATGGCTCATCTTCACTCTGTCTATCGACGACATCTGTCGAGCAGCTACTTGGGCTTCGGTACATACCTTCACAGCCCATTACTGCTTAGACAAGGACTCCCGCCGGGATGCCTTGTTTGTTCAGGCTGTTCTTCAACACCTGTTCCAGACTTAATCAACTCCTACCCACCATGCCTTGTAGGATTCCAGAGATCCATGGGGGGAAGTGGAGCCCTTTCACATGGGCACACAACTTTCTGGGGCCATCTCCCTGGCATCTGCAGCTAGGGAGTCCCCATATATGGAGACTTCATTCCTGCTTGTTCCTGGAGATAGCATAGTTACCTATAACAGGTAACAGGTGATCTCCGGGAACAGCAGGAATTTAGTCTTCACAACCCACCCACCTCCCCTAGGAGTTGTATCTTTCTATCTCTCTCTTTCTCTCTTTCCCGTCTCAGCTTTAAACTCAACTGGAGAGGGACAGTTGGGAAAGGCGGGAAGGCAGCACGCAGGCGCTGTGGTATGCTCCCAAAAGCATTCCTATTGGACGCTGGGGAGCGTTCCCGCACAGGCTCCGTCAGTACCGAAGATCCCGGAGATCACCTGTTACAGTTGAGTAACTATGCTGTATGATTGAAACATTTGATTACCTCCATGGCATAAATGCACAGGGGGAGACCCTCTTTCGAGTGAAAGCAAGTTCTGTTACGAGGGGACATAGGATGAGGGTGAAAGGGGATAGATTCAGGAGTATTATGCTGAAATGTTTCTTTACGGAAATGTTTCTTTGCGGAATAATCTCCCATTGGAGGTGGTAGAGATGAGGACTGTATCTGAATTCAAAAAAAGCATGGAACAAACACAGAGGAGCTCTAAAGGAAAAAAGGGGACTGTTGTAGTTGTTGAAATGGAAGGACAGACTAGATAGGCCATGTGGTCTTTTTCTCCCATCATTTTTCTATATTTCTATGATATTGAATTTGGCTCCTTCACTGGGCAGTGGGCACATCTTCCAAAGCCCGGAAGGCCCAGCTGGTTTTTAAGGGGAGGCTTCTTTTTGGAGCCGATTTGGAGAAGCTGGCAAAGGACTTGGGTGAGACAAAATCTACCACTTTCTGGAAGACTGTTCCAAGGGGTTTGTGAAGCGGGCTGGATTCCCCTTCTCATCAGCCTCCCCCCGTCCACTGAGGGCACACTGATTGGATTCCCAGGGATCTTGGGACTCTTGTCAATTACCATCCTAAAAAACCCTTCTTCCCATCTGCTTCTGGCTTCAGGCTCATTCTCCATCCTTTCATGGAGCACATGGGCCTAGGGACTCTGTCCCTTCTAAAGGGGGAACCTCTCGGGCTGTGCAATGAAGATTTTGGGGCCCATTCCTGGTCCCTCCAGTTGGACACAGGCTTTGCCTTTTCTTTCAGACATGGGCTGAGGTTACCAAAGATCACTGGGTGCTAGATACCATTCAGTTTGTCTATGTCCTGGAATGCAAAGATCTGACTCGGATACCTTCGTCATCTGCCTTTGTGGGTCTGCAATCAAAGTGGCACTGTGCAGATCACCTTGAACAAGTTGCTGCACTTAAAGGTGGTGATGCCCTTCCCGCCAGACGAGTGGGGCTGGCCCAAAAGGATGGTTTCTCCGGCCCATTCTGGGCCTCAAGGGGGTCGACAAGCACTTAAGCGTCTTGTACGTCTGGATAGAAGCCTTTCACTCTGATTCAAGTAGTGCACTGAGGGGAGTTCTTGGCTCCTCTGGATCTGGCTGAGGCGTATTTTCATATCCCCATCCAGGCGGATCAGCAGAAGTATCTCGGCATTGCCTTGCTTGGCTCTATCAGTTCACCATCCTCCCTTTCGGGCTTTCCACCGCCCTGAAGATGTTCTCTCAGGTCATGGTGGTGGCAAGCGATCTGTCTCCTCCTTAGAAAACTTTGGCTGGGTGATCAATCAGGAAAGAGCCAGCTGTAACCTTCCCAGTCCTTTGAGTTTCTGGGAGTACATTTGGATTCTCAAGTGGGCAAAGTTTTACTGCCAAAGGAGAACGTTAGTCTGTTTGAATGCCTGGCACTCTTCTGTGCGCAGCAGGCTCCCAGAGTCTGGGATTCTCTTCAGCTCCTCAGATTGATGGCAGCAACCATTGAGATGGTGCCGTGAGCACGTGCTCACGTACAACCTCTCCAGCTGTCTTTGTTGAATCTATGGTCCCCGAATTCTCAGGGGTTTGAGGGCAGGCTCCCACTCCCGTTGATGGTGAAGTCCAGCCTGCAGTGCTGGCAGCAGCCCTTTCATCTGAGAAAGTCCATTCCTCTGGATGATTTCTCCTAGATTCTCCTAATGGCGGATGCCAGTCTTTCGGGCCGGCAAACCCATTGCCAAGACCATACGGCCTAGAGCCACTGGAACCGCAGGGAAGCAGTGTAATCCATCAACTGCTTCAAGGCAAGGGCCATCGGGTTGGCTCTTCTGCGTTTCCGACCTCTGATCGAGGACCAGGTGGTTTGAGTGTTTTCAGACAACGCCATGGCAGTGGCTTATCACAATCGGCAAGGCAACATGAGGAGTGCCTGGAGATAGTTCTCCTTTTTGCCTGGGTGGAGAAGAAACTCCTAGCCTTTTCAGCTCAGTACATTGCCGGGGTGGACAATGTGGAAGCGGACTTCCTCATTGAGTCATGAGGCGTTTCAGTTGATTCTGCGCTGCTGGAGTTGCCCCAAAATGGATCTGATCATGATCCGCTCCAATGCCAACGTTTGCCACTAATTCAGTCGCCACACGGAGACAAGATCTGAGTGCATGCATGTCCTGACACAGCCTTGGCCAAGTCAGCGACTGCTGTACATGTTTCCTCTGTGGCCCCTAGTGGAGCGTGTGATTCGGCATATAGAATGCCACCCTGGCAGGTTTGTTCTGGTGGCGCCAAATTGGTCAAGGAGAGCATGATTCAGAGACCTGATGTGCTTTGTGCAGGCACCTCATCTTTGACTGCCTCCATCTCGGAGCCTTTTGCGGCAGGGACCGATCATCCTAGGGGCCTGGTTCCCTTCTCGCATACAGCTTGGCTCTTGAAAGGAGACAGCTAGCATGTAAGGGTTACTCTCCAGCGGTGGTTTCCACTCTGAACCTGGAGGAGATCTACCAAGCAAGCATATGTGCAGTTCTGGTGCCTTTTTGAGCGATGCTGCAGTGCTCGGCAGTTGGCTGCTATCTCTGTTGGCCTTTCTACAGGATGGCCTGGAGAAGGGCCTTTCCCTTAGCTCCCTCCCTGAAAGTTCAGGTAGCAGTTTTGGCCTGTTTCCAAGGTCCCGTGGCTAGTAAGTCTTTAGCCTTGCACCCAGACATCTCATGCTTTCTCCAGGAGTTTGATGGCTGCGTCCTTCCCTTCAGTCTGTGTCTGGTGCACAGGGCCCTGATGGTGATGCCCTTTGAGCCATTGAAGCATACTCCTTTAAAGGATTTGATGTTCAAGACTGTCTTCTTGGTTGCGATTTGTTCCGCAAGGCTGATTTCCAAGCTGCAGGCTCTGTCTGTTTCAAAGGAGGCAGTTTCTATTCGGCTTGTGCCTTCTTTTGCTAAGGTACTTGTTCCCTTTCACGTGAGCCAAGTTGCCTGCCCTCCTCTAAGGAGAGGTTTCAGGGGAAAGATAAGGATCTTCACCTTGTGGTTTTTCGGAGGGCGCTTCTCCGGTAATTGAAGATTACAAATTCCTTTTGTAAATTCAACCATATTTTTGTGCTGTTTTATGTAAGGGTGACACGACGGCTAAGTCGACTTTGAGGTGCTGGATTTAAGGGGTCCTTTGCTTCTGGCCGGTTCCAGAGGATTTGCGCATCCAATCCCGCCCCCTAGCACAGGCATCCTCATGGGTGAAATGAATGTCGGTAACCCCTGCAGACATTTGTCGGGCAGCAGCGTGCGCATCACTTTCCACTTTTATCAAGCATTACTGCTTGGATGTCGACACAGGGGCAGACACGGCCTTTGACTCAAAGGTTTTGCAAGTTGCTGTGTCTTCTTCCCACCCAGTGGAGTTGTAGCTTTGATACATTCCACTTGTCTGGACTGGTCTAGTAGGACGATATGGAAAGTGACATTTTACTTACCAGTTAATGTCCTTTCCCTGAATCCTGCTAGACCAGTCCAGGGCCCTCCGCTGGAACTGTATTGCTCTGTTCTGCTGCTGCGGTATCCTTGAGTCCGCTCTGATTTTTATACTTGGCTGTGCAGGTTCATTGTCTACTGAAAGCCTTATGTTTATGCATTCCTGTACATCAATCAGTGATTCCCAAACTTTTTCGGCCTGCTGCCCCCTTGGTTCTGTAAATTTATTACAGCACCCCTCCCCATCACCCAGTGAGGCTATTACTCAAAACAAATCATTCAAAATTTTGATGTGTTCTTATTTAATTAATAACATAAATAGTATTGTTTAATAGCATTAATGATGGAATTGAAATTTTTAATTTAATTTACAACAGAAAAACAATTAACATTAAAAAAAAAAAACAATTTTAATAAAATAGTGTACTTACTCTGTCTATTGAACATGTTTAATGGAATGTATAGGCTTGATGAAGCAATACCAGTTTCTCATTGTCAGGTTTAAACCTACTGAGTAGGAGCCTTAAATTCCCACGTTCAAGTATTCGGAGTCAACTTCTTTCAGGCCGATGCAGAAAGCTAGCACAGCCTTTAAGCACACATAGCGCCACGTTTAAGCACACTTTACAACTTTATGAATGCAGAAAAGAGAAGTAAACTCTCATGGAAAAATTAAGGCCCAATTAACGCCACGTGTATTGTTAAGTGCCGTCAAGTCAGTGTCAACTCATGGCAACCATCTGGATAGTTGTCCTAAATTGTGTTCGGTCTTCAGTCAGGCGGCTTATTGTTGACAGACTGGCACCCGTAGCTGCTGTTACAGTATCAATCCATCTCATTGCTGGCCTTCCTCTTTTGCGTTGACCTTCTACCTTGCCAAGCATGATGTCTTTCTCTAATGATCTCTCTCTTCACATGATGTGTCCAAAGTATGAAAGTTGAAGTCTTGTCATCTAAGCATCTAAAGAAAGCATTAGGTTTGATCTCCTCTAGTACTGACTGGTTTGTTCTTCAGGCAGTCCATGGTATACACAGTATTCGTTGCCAGCACCTTAATTCGAAGGCATCAATTTTCTTCTTCTCTATCTTTTCCACTGTCCAATTTTCACATCCATATGACGTGTATTAAAATATATTTTAATTGCCTGCATGGTATACAAATCATGGTACACCCGATGTAGAGACAGGTGTAGATGATTTCGCAACCAACCACAGCGCCAAAATTTTTACCTCAGGGTCTGAGGTGACTTAAATCTCTAACGCATGCCCCGGTCAGTATTTTGATGGCAACAGATGCTTTCCCCGATGCCTAGATTATCTTCTCATATGATCAGGCATCGGGCAAAGCCCCCGATGCCATCAAAACACTGTCTGGGGGCCAGTCTTTATTTATTTATTTAGTCTTCTATCCTGCATTTCAGTTTACAGAGAACAGAATGTAATATTACATTGAACAATTTTACATGTAACAGGTTAACGTTATAATAGATGTAAACTAGGGATAAACTAGAACAGTGTTAACTATATACAATATAGTGAGGTTGCTTGTTGTCTACCAGGCTTTATCTTCAGTAGGGACAGGAGGATGGAGTTATCTTACATCTCCAGGAACAAGCAGGAATGTAGTCTTCACATATGGGTATCGTAGGTACCGACGGGGCCTGTGCGGGAGCACTCCCCAGCGTCCAATAGGAAAGCTTTTGGGAGCATCCCACAGCGCCTGCGTGCTGCCTTCCCGCCTTTCCCAACTGTCCCTCTCCAGTTCTTTGTTTTCCGCAGAGCCAACAGGTCGTACATCCTGTCACCACAGAAAAAAATCCCTTCTATTCTTCTTTTTTGTGGTTGCGTCTGCCTTCCCTCGACGCTACACCGGTACCGCCGGTGGTTCTTCTTTCTTTTCAAAAAAAACAAACCTTTTTTCTGGAGTCTTTCCAGTAATTTTCTCTTCAGGTGCCACGTGCCATTTTGGGCACTAGATCCAACTTTTCCTTCAGAATGGAAAAACCCACCTCGGGTTTTAAAAAGTGTTCTAAGTGTAGCGATACCATCTCTCTCACTGACACCCATGAGTGGTGCCTCAAATGTTTAGGTCCTGACCACTCTATTTCTGAGTGTGTTGCTTGTGGGATGATGTTGAAAAGGGGCCAGCAGAACCGAGCTGCTAAACTTAGCACCCTTTTTCCCTCCAATGCAGCCTCCGTGGCATGGACGTCTTCCAGGGCTTTGTCTTCCTCCCATGGATCTCAGGTAACTAAACATAAATCTAGCCGGTCCTCAAAGGGTAGATCTTCTAGACAGCGAGATGCCTCTGGCGTTGCCCTTGAGGGACTTTCACCGGCAAAATTGCCCCGGCGGGAGGCTTCGGCTTCCAAAGCACTAACAGGGCTCCAGGATGTTCTCGAGGCTTCAACCTCGGCAGAACTACTGGTGTCATGCTCTGGGGTACTGGCCTCTTCTTCTGGTACCGATACCCAAGCATCAGCAGCGTCGATAGACCAGAGATTCTTGAAACCGCTTCAGACAATTCAACCGGTACCAGCACCGACTCCGGTGCCGGCAGCGACTGCATTGACATCGGCAGGTATTCTACCGGGACTGAGTCATGCGTATCCATCCAGTATCGACAGATCGGTACCGGGCCATGAACCCTCTCCTTCCTGATGATAAGAGGCAAGATTATCTTGCCCTTGTCAAACATGCTCAGGATGTTTCCAAGTTTGTGAATCGTGCAGCTTTTGACTGCTTTGAGTGCATAAGCAGAACCTCTGCTATTGCCATAGGTGCACGTAGGATTGCCTGGCTCCAGGCATCTGACTTGGAAATTTGGGTACAGGATAAACTAGGGAATATTCCTTGCACAGTAGAGAATCTCTTTGGCAAGAATTGGCAGGAAAAAGCTAATGAGATAAATGCTGACAATATCACTCTGGATAGATTGTCTAAATCTACAGCTGATCCTGCAAGTCGCCCAAGAGCGGATGGTTCGGAAGAATGTATCTTTGAAGGATACTACCAAAAGCAGAGAGGTTCCACAAAAGAGTGAAGTAGCCCAAATGCCCTCAAGTATGGAGCAGACAGAGCTTAAAGATCCCAAATTACCCATGTCTAACAATAGCCAAATTAATATAAATAAAATACATTCTCTACAATGCTTGTATGCAAATGCTAGAAGTCTAAAAAATAAGATGGGAGCGTTAGAGTATATAGCACTAAATGAAAGGTTAGACATGATTGGAATATCAGAGACATGGTGGAAGGAGGACAACCAGTGGGACACTGTGATACCTGGGTACAAACTATATCGTAATGATAGAGCTGATCAAATTGGTGGAGGGGTTGCTCTCTATGTTAGAGAGGGCATTGAGTCAGAAAGGATTAAAGTTTTGCAGGAAAACAAAATCTGCTGTAGAATCTATATGGATTGAAATTCCATGTAAAAGGGAGAAGGCAATGGCAGTGGGGGTGTACTATCGAGCGCCTGGCCAGAATGACCAAATGGATGATGAAATGCTCAAAGAAATCAAGGAAGCTAATAAAAGTTACAGCGCAGTAATAATAATGGGTGATTTCAACTACCCCGGTATCAACTGGGTCAGTGTCACGTCAGGACGTGCTAGGGAGATAAAGTTCCTAGATGAAATAAATGACTGCTTCTTGGAGCAGCTGGTTCATGAACCGACCAGAGGGGAAGCCATATTAGACCTAATCCTTAGTGGAACACCAGATCTAGTGCAAGAGATAAGGTTGTTGGGGCCACTTGGCAATAGTGATCATAGCATGATCGCCTTTGATTTAATTAGTGGAGGAGGGATAGTAAGGAAATCCACAGTACTACCTTTTAATTTTCGAAAGGGAGACTATGATAAAATGAGGAAAACAGTTAAGAAAAACCTAAAAGGAGCAGATGCAAAGGTTACAGACCTACATCAGGCTTGGCTGTTGTTGAAAAATACTATCTTGGAAGCCCCGACCAGCTGTATTCCACGCTTTAAGAAAAGTGGAAGGAAGTCCAAAAAACTGCCAGCATGGTTTAAAGGTGAGGTCAGAGAGGCTGTTGTTGCCAAAAAAGCATCTTTCAGGAAATGGAAAAAAGAGCCAAACGACGAAACGTGGAAACAGCACAAGCACTGGCAAGTCAAATGCAAGGCATTGATAAGGCAGGCAAAGGGAGAATTTGAGAAGAAGCTTGCTGCGGAAGCAAAAACGCAAAATAAAGATTTTTTCAAGTACATTCGTAGCAAAAAACCTGTGAGAGAGTCAGTTGGTCCATTAGATGATAGAGGAGTTAAAGGGGCACTAAAAAGCGACAAGGCGATAGCTGAGAGACTGAATGAATTCTTTGCTTCGGTCTTTACTGAGGAAGATGTAGGGATGTTACCCATGACTGAAGTGGTATTTAAAGGTGCGGAAGAATTGAAGGAAATATCGATACATCGGGAAGATGTATTACAACTATTAGATAAACTGAAGAGTAGCAAATCACCTGGGCTGGATGGTATACATCCAAGGGTGTTGAAAGAACTGAAATATGAGATTGCAGACCTGCTATTAGTAATCTGTGAACTATCATTAAAATCATCTCTAATACCTGAAGATTGGAGGATTGCCAATGTAACAACACCAATTTTTAAAAAGGGTTCCAGGGGTGATCTGCGAAACTACAGACCGGTGAGTCTCACATCAGTACCGGGAAAAATGGTAGAAACCATCATAAAGAATAAAATTACTCAGCATGTAGATAGTCATGGCCTAATGGGAGACAGCCAATATGGCTTTAGACAAGGAAGATCTTGTCTTACTAATCTGTTATGTTTTTTTGAAAGTGTGAATAAACAGGTGGACAAAGGTGAGTCGGTTGATATCGTGTATCTGGACTTTCAGAAAGCCTTTGACAAGGTCCGTCATCGGAGACTTTTCGCAAAACTAAAGAGTCATGGGATAGGAGGCAGTGTAATACTGTGGATCAGGAACTGGTTAAAAGATAGAAAGCAGAGGGTTGGGCTAAATGGCCACTTTTCCCAATGGAGAAAGGTGAATAGTGGTGTACCCCAGGGATCTGTGCTGGGTCCGCTGCTTTTTGACATATTCATAACTGACCTAGAAAGTGGAATAACGAGTGAGGTTATCAAATTTGCAGATGACACAAAACTATTTAAAGTTGTTAAAACCCAAGAGGATTGTGGAAAATTGCAAGAGGATCTTGATAAACTGGAAGACTGGGCATCAAAACGGCAGATGAAATTTAATGTGGATAAGTGCAAAGTTATGCACCTAGGGAAGAACAAACCAAACTATGGTTACACGATGCAAGGTTCCGCATTAGGAACCACCACCCAGGAAAAAGATTTAGGCGTCATTGTGGATAACATGTTAAAACCCTCGGCCCAATGTGCAGCGGCGGCCAAGAGAGCAAATAGAATGCTAGGTATCATAAGGAAAGGAATGGAAAATAAAACAAAGGATATTATAATGCCTCTATATCGTTCCATGGTGAGACCGCACCTTGAATATTGTGTGCAATTCTGGTCGCTGTATCTTAAAAAGGATATAGCATTACTAGAAAATGTTCAGAGAAGAGCCACCAAAATGGTAAAGGGGATGGAGGGATACTCCTATGAAGAAAGGCTAAAAATGTTAGGGCTCTTTAACCTGGAAAAGAGACGGCTGAGGGGAGATATGATAGAAGTCTATAAATTAATGAACGGGTGGAATGGGTATACGTAGATTGATTGTTTACGTTATCAGAATATAGAAAGACTAGGGGACATGCAATGAAGCTACAGGGTAAACTATTTAAGACTAATAAAAGAAAATATTTTTTCACTCAACGTGTAATCAAACTCTGGAATTTGTTACCGGAGGATGTAGTAAAAGCTGTTAGTGTAGCTGGGTTTAAAAAAGGTTTGGACAAGTTCCTGGAGGAAAGGTCCATAAACCATTATTAAGAAGGGACCCAGGATATCAATGCTTGACCCAGTACAAGCATTGCGGAACCTGTGTCTTTTGGGGAAACTGCTAGGTACGTATGACCTAGATTGGCCACTGTTGGAAATAGGATACTGGGCTTCATGGACCTTGGTCTGACCCAGTATGGCATATCTTATGTTCTTATGTACAGGGTTCTTCCTTTTGGCCTGGCCTCTGCACCAAGGGTGTTCACAAAATGCATGGCCGTGGTGGCAGCATTTCTCCACACCCTAGGAATATTCGTCTTCTCTTACTTAGACGACTGGCTCATTCGAGCCCCTTCAGAGCTAGAGGCCAGAGATGTTCTCTCTCGCACAATGCGCATCTTTCAGTATTTGGGACTTGTCATAAACTTCCCAAAATCCAATCTTGCTCCCACTCAGTCCCTGGAGTTTATAGGAGCTCTGCTGGATACCAGACAGACAAGGGCCTATCTTCTACATCCTCGCTGCCTTCACATTGTGCAGTTAGCTTCCCAAGCAGTGCTAAAACCTCACCTCACTGGTCGGGAAATGTTACAGTTGCTAGGCCACATGGCATCCAGCGTGCATGTGGTTCCTTATGCTCGCCTCCATATGAGGGCAGCCCAGTGGACTTTATCCACTCAGTGGACACGGGCGTCAGGTTGCCTGTCAGACAAAATAGCAAACTCAGATCGCCTTATTTTGTCCCTCCAATGGTGGCAGTCACCCCAAAACCTTTTGGTGGGGTCTCCTTTTCAGCAATCCCCACCTCAAGCCACTTTAACAACAGATGCCTCACAGGTGGGCTGGGGAGCCCACCTGCAAGGCCTCTCTACCCAGGGTACCTGGACTCCACAGGAGACCTATCTACACATCAATCTACTGGAACGCAGAGCAATCTTCCTTGCTCTTCAAGTATTCCACACCCACCTCAGCTACAAGACAGTCCTAGTTCAAACGGACAATCAAGTAGCTATGTTCTATGTGAACAAGCAGGGTCGAACAGGCTCTTTGTCGCTGTGCAACGAAGCTTTGCGACTATGGGCCCTCGCCAGAGAGCATCAGATTCATCTCCTTGCGGTGTATCTTCCAGGCATTGAAAACTCTTGGGCAGACAGACTCAGTCGAGTTCTACTTCCACACGAATGGTCTCTCCATGCAGACCAGGTGGTGAAAATTTTTCAAATTTCGGGAACCCCGGACATAGACCTCTTTGCAAGTCCGCTGAATGCCGAACTTCCCCTGTTCTGTTCCAGAATTCCGGCTCAGGGTTGTCAGGCCAGGGATGCTTTCCTCCTCCATTGGGATCAGGACTTTCTGTATGCCTTTCCACCCATTCCCCTAATTCCCAAAACCCTGTTCAAGTTTCAGAGAGACAGAGGTCATATCATTCTCATAGCTCCACATTGGCCACGGCAAATGTGGTACCCTCTGCTCCTACATCTCTCTCAAGCTCCGCCTCTGGAGTTAGGATTTGCTCCATATCTTCTTTCTCAGGAGGACAGGATGCTGTGGCATTCCAATCCCCAGTCTCTGCATCTCAAGGCCCGGTTGCTGAAGACCTATAACTTCATGGTCTTAACCTCTCTCAGCAGTAAAGGATATCCTTTATGCTTCCAGGAAGCCTTCCACAAGACGCTCTTATGCATTCAAGTGGAAAAGGTTTACCATATGGTGCTCGCAGAAGGGTCTTAACCCTCTTGCGATACCTTTGGAATCATTACTGGAGTATCTCCTTCATTTATCTAATGCGGGGCTTAAGACTAATTCAGTGAGAGTTCATTTGAGTGCTATGGAAGCTTCTTTCAAACCTCTAAATGGACAACCTATTTGCTCTCATAGCGAGATTTATGAGAGGCCTTCTTTTAACGAAGCCTCCCATTAAGCCACCACCAGTGGCATGGGACTTAAATCTGGATCCTGGACAGCTCATGAAGCTGCTTTTTGAACCATTAGCTACTACCTCTTTGAAATTCCTTTCCTGGAAGGTCATCTTTCTTATTGCCATCACATCAGCACGTCGCATCAGTGAATTGCAAGCGTTGGTGGCTGATCCTCCTTATACATGGTTCCATCATGATAAGGTAGTCCTTAGGACTCATCCACACTTTATGCCAAAGGTGGTGTCATCTTTTCATTTAAACCAAGCGGTTTACCGTTCTGTATTCTTCCCAAGGCCTCACGCCTCAAATGCAGAAAGGAATCTTCATACTTTGGACTGTAAAAGGGCTTTGGCCTTTTACTTACAAAGGACACAGCAACATAGAAAGTCCTCTCAACTCTTTGTTGCTTTTGATCCTAGTCATTTTGGACTTCCAGTCTCCAAATGAACACTGTCCAGCTGGATTGCACAGTGTATTTCTTTTGCCTATGAGAGTAAGAATCTTCCTCTTGAAGGCCATGTCTCCTCTCACAATGTGAGAGCCATGGCAGCCTCTATGGCTCATCTTCACTTTGTGTCTATCGACGACATCTGTCGAGCAGCTACTTGGGATTCGGTTCATACCTTCACAGCCCATTACTGCTTAAACAAGGACTCCCGCCTGGATGCCTTGTTTGGTCAGGCTGTTCTTCAACACCTGTTCCATACTTAATCAACTCCTACCCACCATCCCTGGTAGGATGCCAGAGATCCATGGGGGGAAGTGGAATCCTTTAACAAGGGCACACAACTTCTGGGGCCTTCTCCCTGGCATCTGCAGCTAGGGAGTCCCCATATGTGAAGACTACATTCCTGCTTGTTCCTGGAGATAGCATAGTTACTCACCTGTAACAGGTGATCTCCGGGAACAGCAGGAATTTAGTCTTCACAACCCACCCACCTCCCCTACGACTTGTATCTCTCTGTCTCTCTCTTTCTCTTTTTCCCTCTCTCTTTGTCTCAGCTTTAAACTCAACTGGAGAGGGACAGTTGGGAAAGGTGGGAAGGCAGCACGCAGGTGCTGTGGGATGCTCCCTAAAGCTTTCCTATTGGACGCTGGGGAGCATTCCCGCGCAGGCTCCATTGTTACCGATGATGCCCATATGTGAAGACTAAATTCCTGCTGTTCCCAGAGATCAGCTGTTACAGATGAGTAACTATGCTTTAGGGACAGTAGGTGAGGTGAGAAGTAGGGGAGAAGGTTGAAATCATGTAATTCCTTCGAAGTGTTCCATGGATAGATGGGGTTTTAGTAGTTTCTTGAATGTTGCTAGGTCATGAGTATCTCTGATGTGGTATGGTTGGGCATTCCAGAGGTGGAGGGCATGTAAGGAAAATACCCTAGCGCAGGTTGTCTGATTACTCTTGGTCAGTGTTGGAGGCAGGACTCACCCGATGCATCCCAGGATGCCCTGTGCAGGGCCAGATGTTGCCATTTTTCAAGATGGCAGACACAGAGCGGGAGCACGTAGGCAGCGCTCCCGCTTATTTTAATGTACCGGGTGGGAAGGGCTGAATTTAGGGACCGCTAGACCACCAGGTTATTTATTTATTGTATTTAATGGGAGGGGGGCAGGGGGTACAGGGGCCACTAGACCACCAGGGATTCTTTTATTGTCAGGACACTGGCTCCCGACAGTATTTTGATGGCCTTGGGGGCTTTTCCTGATGCTGCAATCGTCCACGATGCCATCAAAATACTATCGGGGAGGGGGGGCAGGGATCTCGGCTGCTGGACCACCAGGGATTCTGTTATTGTTATTGTTGTTGTTATTGTTATTGTTATTGTCAGGGCACTGTACACGGAGAGCAAACCAAACTAGCAAAGGCTTTTTGTGCGCATGTGTTTGGCTTGCTCTTCCAGTTTAATGCCGCAGTGGCTCATTTGCATGGACACGATTAATGCAGGGGTCATTTGCATACCCTATTCTCCCTGAATTGCATGTTAAAATGTGTGCGTTGTCAGGAACGTAAAAAATTGCTTCAGCATGGGTCTAGCACCAGCTTTCTGCATCAGCCTGTTTGTGCTTAGACCTCCAGCACCCTCCTAGGACAGTGCAGTGCTCCCTCACCGCCATCTTGTCTTTCAGTGCCTTCCTAGATAAGCCTAATGCCCCCCGGGGCTAATGCTGCCTACTTTGGGAATCACTGCTGTACAAAGTTCTTTACTGTTGATCACTCATTATTTCCTATGGTTGAGATCGTGTGAAGCTTGCCATATTTCTCCCTTATGCTTTGGGACGAATACTGAAGGGACCTCTGGTGGCTGAGACGAATAAAGGCATGAGAGTGATGTTATTGAAAACTGGGCTTTTCATTGGTTCTTTTTCTCCACCAGTCTGCTGGTAAGGGAACACAACCCACTTGTCTGGACTGCTCTAGCAAGACTCAAGGAAAGGACATTAACTGGTAAGTAAAATGTCACCTTCCTGCCAATCCCTGCTTTATCATGACCCTGAGATACCTAAACAGTTTCTGCACCCACCTAAATAGGAATGTCCCCCATAATCGCTCTTCTATGGTTGGATCCAAAACCATTCCTAATATCTCTGACTTCCACACATACTGCTCAATCTCCCTCATCACAAAGGCTTCCCCAGGGAAAAAATAACATCATCCGCAAATAGCGATACTTTGATCTCCTGTTCCTCCACTGTAATTCGTGCAAAATCCCCATTCTTCCTTATTGACTCCACCAGCAGCTGTACAGCTAATGCAAATAGTAGTGGTGATAACGAACATCCCTGTCTGGTCCCTCTCCCTAACTTAAATTCCTCTAAGTACACCCCCTTAATTGATATGGACCTTGGGAGAAGCATACAGCGCCCTAATCTGGCTACAAACTCCTCCCCTATCCCAACCATCCCATCATTTCCTTCATGAATCCCCACTCCATCCGGGCGAAGGCTTTCTCTGCATCGACCACTATCAAGACTGAAGACACCTCCTGCTCCATCGCCCCCCTATACCACAGTCAGTACTTTGTAGATGTTATCTGAGATCTGTGACTTGCCTGCCTGGCTCAAAGCCCAACCAGAAAAGGTAAACGGGCCTGCAATCTATTTGCTAATACTTTTGCCAATATCTTGGCATCCAAGTTAATCAAGGAGATTGAACGGTATGACCCACAAACTGTAGCATCCTTCCCAGGTTTTGGAAGCACAGTAACTCCCACATCCATCAATTCCGGCAGTCTCTTCTCCCTCCTAATCTCGATGACAACCAACACGGATTTCGTCCCAATCATGGAGTCGAAAAGCTACTGATCTACCTCTTCGACAGCATCCTAAGAATAATCAACAACACCAAGAATGGAATCATAATGATCTTCATCGACATCTCCTCAGCCTTCGACACAGTGGACCACAACACCCTCCTGGAAAGACTAAAGAACACCGGTATACACGGTATCACATTAAAATGGTTCCACTCGTACCTAACCGAAAGACAGCTACAGGTCAAATCGGGACACAACACCTCCCAACCCATAATCGTCCGACAAGGAGTACCTCAAGGATCCGCACTCTCAGCACTCCTATTTAACATCTACATACAACCAATATGCAACATCATGAAAAAGAACAACATTCAATACACAATATATGCAGACGACATAATGATATACACCCCGATATCAATCGACAACCCGGACTTCACTAAGATAACAGACTGCCTCACCCAAATGGAGAGTTGGTGTCAAAACAACAACCTAGCAATAAACTACAAGACCGAAGCCTTATTCATCACCCGGAACCAAAGCTTCATACACCCACCAAATTTAAAGATACAAAGCACCACTATACCAATAAGATCAGAAGTGAGATACCTCGGAGTTACTCTGGACAATAAACTCAATCTCAAACCACACATAGACAAGACAATCCAAAAAGCCTACTACAAGATGCGAATCATCAGGAGACTGAAGCCGCTCCTCGCCCCGGAACACTTCCGTACCGTCTGTCAAGCACTGATAACCCCACTACTGGACTTCTGCAATCCGATATACCTTGGACTACCGAAACAAGCCCTCAAGCCTCTACAACTAGCACAAAACACTGCTGCACGAATCATATCAGGAACTGCAAGACAGGAGCACATCACACCCACCTTAAAGGACTTACACTGGCTTCCAATCGGTGCACGCATCAAATACAAAACTATCATAAACCTATTCAAGATAAAACACCACACATCAGCCAACAGCCTACACACCCTCATACAATCAGACACCAGTACGCGTCCCAGAAGAAAACAAACCCACAACCGAGTCAGCACCCCAAGTGAATACAAACACACACACGCAAGGACACAACAGACAGAGCACTCTCATTGGCCGCTCCAACAATATGGAACAAACTCCCGGACGAATTGAGGGCCGCTACAGACCTCAAAGACTTTAGAAAACAGCTGAAAACCATGCTGTTCATAGAACACTATGGACACATCACATAACTTCAGAGAATGAATAACAGCACATGATTCCGCCTAACCAATGTATGTATCGAATATGTTTTTGCACCACTGTATATAGCCCACTCTGTACATAGCTCATACCAATCTAGCACACAACACAACACACACTCAATTTCCCCCCCACTGCATGTATAACACACTCACTTGACCTGATTGTTTGCTGTGATACCACCTTGATTATTAAGATAAGGCGGTTTAGAAATACGGTTAAATAAAATAAAATATAACCATCTCTATAATCCCAGCTTTCATTCCACGCACAAACATCTCCCATATATACACATCACACCATTCAGGCAGCCAATCAGACCATGCAGCATTGAAATGCCACAAAACAGTCCCACAGAAAGCTTTCCATCAGCTGGCTTCATCTTTCTTCCTCTGCTTTTTTCTTTGTCTCCTCTTCCAACTGTCTTTCAGCCATCATGCCACACCTGCTCCTCTCTGTCTGACTCGTCACAAAATCTAAAGGCCTCTACTTGATTCTCATCCTTCTTGACCTTTCTGCTGCCTTTGACACTATTGATCACCACCTTCTCCTCAATACCATGCCCTTGATTGGATTAGGGGCTCTTTTCTGTCCTGGTTTTCATCTTATCTCTCCCATCACACATTTAGTGTCTGTTCTGTTGGTTCCTCCTCTACCACCATCCCATTTTCAGTTGGCGTACCTCAGGGCTCTGTCTTGGGGCCTCTCCTTTTCTCTCATTCCCTTGGTGCACTTATTTACAACCATGTTTTTTTCAGTACTATCTTTATGCTGATGACTCTCAGATCTACCTTTCTGTGCCTGAAATCTCTCCAGGAATCCAGGCCCAGATCTCTGCTTGCATATCTGACATTGCTGCTTAGATGTTTCACCACCATCTGAAAGTGAACATGGCCAAAACTGAGCTCCTTCTCTTTCCCCCTAAACCCACCTCCCCTCTGCCTCCCTTCTCTATTTCTGTGGATAACACTATACTCCTCCCTCTTTCCTTAGCTCACAATCTTGGGATCATCTTCGACTCTACTCTCTCTTTTTCTGCACACATCCAATAGACAGCTAAAATCTGTCGCTTCTTTATAACATTGGCAAAATTTGTCCCTTCCTTTCTATACATACTACTAAGACACTCATCCACTCTTTAGTCACCTTCCACTAGACTATTGCAACTTCTTCTTTGCTGGTCTCCCTCTGAATCATCTCTCTCCCCTTCAATCTGTTCAAAATTCAGCTGCATGGCTGTGGAGTAGAGGAGTAGCCTAATGGTTAGAACACTGGCCTAAGAACCAGGGTTCATTTCCCACTAGCACTCCTTGTGGCCTTGGGCAAGTCACTTTACCCTCCACTGACTCAGAAAAATTCAAGTTATCAATGTCCCAGTTTAATGTACATTACCAAGTTTAAGTAACAAGGTAAACCACTTTAACTGAAATGATAAAAAACCTGTTAAATAAAATAAATAAAAATAATCTTCTGCCAGCCTCGATATACTTATATAACCCTTCTTCTCAAGTTGCTTCACTGGCTCCCATTTCATTTCCATATCCAGTTCAAATTTCTCCTGTTGACCTGTAAGTGCATTCATTCTGCTGCTTCTCACTATCTTTCTTCTGTTATCTCTCCCTACACCCCTCCTTAGGAGCTCTGCTCTTCTGACAGATCCCTTCTATCTGTGCCCCTTTCTTCTGCCAACTCCAGACTTCAATCCTTCCATCTTTCTGCGCCTTATGCCTAGAACAAACTACTTGAGTCTGTACGTCAGGCTTCATCTCTATTCCTTTTCATATCTAAGCTTAACACAAACCTCTTTGAGGCCACTTTTGGATCCTGATCCGCTTAGTCTCCTATGTGTTTCCATACCGTTCCACTAGATATATCCTTGTCCTCAGCTGTTGTGTTGGCTATCTTGACTAGATTGTAAGCTGTGATGAGCAGGAACCATCTTTTACGTGTGTCTGTACAGCTCTGCCTATGCCTTGGAGCGCTGTACAAATAAATAGTAGTAGTAGTCATCTCCACCATCATCTTTCACACATTCTGCACCCCCAAGTTCTCCATGGCCTATATAGTCTCCACCATTGAAGTCACACGCTTGAATATCCCATTCACAGTGAATGCAATCTCAAAAGGATACCGACAACAATATTTAATTTAATCCTTCTGAAAGCATTCTGTGTTCCTGCGTAACATCCTACAAAGTGGCAGGGGGAAAAGTTACTACTACTACTACTTAGCACTTATATAGCGCCACGCACGCAGCGCTGCACAGTTAGCTTACAAGAGGTGGCTGATATACAAGAGATAGTCCCTGCCCGTCAGTCCTGCTCATCGGAGCTTACAATCTAGTTAGAATAGTACAGAGCATTAGTCAGTTCAGCGGAGGATACGGTGTGTGTGTTAGGTACAGCTTGGTCTATGGTTTGGTTATAAATGTAAATGGTGGTTAGGGTAGGATGAGGATGGAACTCAGGATCTGAATGTAACGGTGAAGAGGTGGGTCTTCAACCTGGATTTGAAGAGGGCCAGGGAGGGTGCCTGGCGCACAGGCGCAGGAAGGCTATTCCAGGCGTGTGGTGCAGCAAGGTGAAAGGAGTGCAATCGGGAGTTCGCAGTGCGGGTTAAAGGCATTGAAAGAAGCGATTTGTTAGCGGAGCGCAAGTTTCATGAGAGGACATAGGGAGAGATAAGAGATATGAGGTATTGAGGGGCCATAGAGTGAATGCACTTGTAGGTCAGCAAGAGAAGCTTGAATTGGATGCAGAATTGGACAGGGAGCCAGTGAAGTGACTTGAGGAGAGGAGTAATGTGGGCATGGCGAGGCTGGCAGAAGATTAGTCGAGCAGCATGATTTTGTATAGATTGGAGGGGAAGGAGGTGGCTCACAGGGAGACCAGCAAGGAATAGGTTGCAGTAATCGAGACGACAGGAGATCAAGGAGTGGACAAAAGCGTTTTGGTAGTATGTTCAGAGAGGAAGGGGCAGATTTTGCTGATGTTGTAGAGGAAAAAGCGGCAGGTCTTAGCTACAAGCTGGATATGGGCGGATAAGGAGAGAGAGGCGTCAAAGATGACTCCCAGGTTGCGGGCCGAGGGAACAGATAGTAGATCTATCCACATGAACTGAGAGGGGGGGGAAGTGGGGGGGAGGAGTTGGGCGTAAAGACAAGGAGTTCAGTCTTGGCCATGTTCAATTTCAATCGGCGATGAGACATCCAGGCAGCGATGTTCGAGAGACAAGCAGAGATCTTGGACTGGGTTGCCGGAGAAATATTAGGTGTAGAGAGGTAGATTTGGGAGTCATCGGCATAGAGGTGGTACTGAAAGCCATGGGAAGAGATATGCATGCCAAGGCCTTGGGTATAGAGAGAGAAAAGGAGGGGGCCCAAGACAGATCCCTGGGGTACACCTACATGGAGCGGGGTAGGGGAGGAGGAGATGCCGCTAGAGCATATACTGAATGAGTGATGGGAGAAGTAGGAGGAGAACCAGGATAGTACAGAGTCCTTGAAGCCAAGCGAGGAGAGGGTGGTGAGGAGAAAGTCGTGGTCAACGGTGTCAAAGGCAGCAGAAAGATCAAGAAGGATGAGGATAGAATAGAGGCCCTTTGATTTAGCCAGGAACAGGTCATTGGTGACTTTTGTGAGTGCCATTTCAGTGGAGTGTAGGGGACGGAAGCCTGATTTTAGTGGGTCCAGGAGAATGGGAGGTGAGGAAGTCAAGGCAACGACGGTGGACTGCTCTTTTTAATAATTTGGATATGAAGGGAAGGAGGGAGATGGGCCAATAGTTAGAAGGGCAATTGGGATCAAGTGAGGGTTTCTTGAGGAGGGGTGTGACAACAGCGTGTTTGAAGTCAGCGGGGACAGTTGCAGTGGAGAGTGAGAGGTTGAGGATATGAGTGATGGAGGGGACGATGGTGAGGGAGATGGAACGTAGGAGATGGATGGGGATAGGGTCTGATGAACAGGTGGTGGGTTTGGAGGAGGAAAGAAGAAGTGTGGTTTCCTCTTCAGAGATCGGGGGGAAGGAGGAGAGGGTAGCCGGGGAAGTATGGGTGGGGGAGGAGAAATGGGGGGGAGGGGAGGTGGATGAGGGGGGAGGGAATTGGAGGGTAATTTTGAGAATTTTGTCATGGAAGTAGTCGGCGAGGGTTTGGGCAGAGAGGGAGGGCGAGATCGGGGGCGGGGGGACCTTGAGGAGAGAATTGAGGGTATTAAAGAGACGGCGTGGGTCAGAGGCAAGGGAATTGGTCAGATGGATGTAGTAGTCTTGTTTGGCAAGTGCTAGGGCTGACTGGAAGGAGCCAAGCATGAAATTGAAGTGTAGGAGGTCTTCCAGGGAGTGGGATTTGGACCAGGCTCGTTCGGCAGAACGGGCACAGATGCGTAGGTAACGGGTTGTGGGTGAAAGCCAGGGTTGGGGGTAGATCGTTTTACAGGACGTGAGGTGGGAGGGGCAAGAGTGTCAAGGGCTGAGGATAGTGTAGCATTGTATGAGGATAATGCTTCGTCAACAGACTCGGAGTATAAAATAGAGGAAGAGATGGAGAAATGGTAGAGGAGAGAGTCAGGGGATTAATATTATGAAGGTTTCTAAAAAGCTCGGAGGAGACAGGACGAGGTTGGAATGGCGGGAGCTGAAGAGTAAATATTAGTAGGTGATGGTCAGATGAGGGAAGGATTGATTTGTGGAAATTTGAGGGAGAGGAATTGGAGAAGAGTATTAGATCAAGGCAGTGGCCATGTAGGTGTGTGGGGGCAGTGGAGCAGAGTTGGAGGTCGAACGAGGAGGTAAGAGCGAGGAACTTTGAGGCATGGGGGTCGGAGGGGTTGTCGACGTGAATGTTGAAATCGCCAAGAATAAGAGTGGGGGAGGAGGGATCCATAAAGATAGAAAGCCAGGAGTCGAAGTCAGTGAGGAAGGTTGACTTGGAGCTGTCGGGTGGGCGATAGATAACAGCTACACGGAGGGGAATTGGTGTGAGGAGGCGAATGGCGTGGACTTCAAAGGAAAGGGGGAATGTGATAGGGGTGGCTGGAGGGGTTGGAATTGGCAGGAGGGGGAGAGTAGGAGGCCAACGCCACCACCGCGGCCAGTGGATCGAGGTGTATGGGAGAATTGGTAGCCCCCATAGCAGAGCAATGGATGCGGTGTCATCTGGGGGGAGCCAGGTCTCGGTCAGGGCAAGAAGGTATAAGGCATTAGAGATGACGAGATTGTGAATAAAAGTAGTTTTTTTAATGACTGAGCATGTGTTTCATAGGGCGCAAATAAATGGGAGAGCGGAGGGGGAGAGGAGAGGGATATGGATAAGATTAGATAAGTTACGTGTGGCTATCTTATTAGAGTAGCATGGGGGTCTGTTTCTAGGGTAGTACTGAGATTTCTTATCAAAGTAGCATGGGGGTCTATTTCTGGGGTAGTACCGAGATTTGGAATGAGTAGGGTGTGGGTGGATATGCCTGGGTGAATGTGCTTTCCAAGAGGGACATGAGGGGGGGGGGGAGTGAGGGATAAATTGATGGTATCAGATAGGTTATGTGGGGGATTATATTTGGGGGTAGGGTTGGAGTTGAAATGAAAGGTTGAGTGACTGTGGTATAAATGGGGAGGGTGGAAGGAGGGAGGAGCGGGATGTGGATAAGATTAGATAGGGTACGTGAGGAACTTCCTTTAGTATGGGAGAAAAATTGGGGGGGGGGCAGGGTTGGGATTGATGTTACCTGATGAGAGAAGGAGAATGAGTATAAGAGAGTGAGGTAAAGTGGAGGTAGTACGGCAGAAGCGAGGATGGGGTTGCCTAAGAGAGAGGGGGGTTGGTTGAATGCAGGGGATGGTGTGAAGAAGCTCAAGAGCAGGTGCTAGGCTAGGGGGCAGAACAGAGGGAGAAGTGAGGAAGGTAGAGAGGGGGGCAGGTTGAATGCGGGGAATAGTATGGAGAGGCTCCAGAGCGAGTGCTAGGCTAGGGGGTAGAGTGGAGGGAGAAATGGAGGGTAGGGGGGAGAGGAGGGAGGATGTTTATAGGAAGGGGGGCAGCTGGGGAGGAAAATGGGGAGGAAGAGAATGCCAATGAAATGTGGGGCCATGGTAGTGGGCAGCGAGGTTTGAACAAACAATGGGTAGGAGTTCTGTGCGGGCAATGGGTAACAGTTCTATGCAGGCAGTGGTAGCAGTTCAAGCTCTAAGCAACAATGGTAGGAGTTCAAGCAGCCTGCAAAAATCGGCACCTCATATTCCTGCCCCATGAATTTTCCCATGGCACACATTTTAACCACTATGGCTTCCTTTATTGTGAAATCATGCACGTAGGTGACCTACTCTTGATGTGGAGCCTTTCACTGGACCCAGTGCTTGATGGGCTCTATCAAGCTTAATGTTGTCCACTACCTTGCTGTAATCCTTCCCTGCAAAGTCTTAAAGATTGCATTGGCCACCACATTACAGTCTGAAAAATCTGGCCTTTTAATCTCAAGTTATTCTTAAGTGTTCGATTCTCTGTCTTCCATTTTCACTCACAGGGCTTTATTATCTCCTCCACCACCTGTACTCTGCTAGTTAGTCTGGCCACCTCCTCCAGAGAGCCCCCTCATGGGCGCGCGAGCACACATGCTTGCGCCCTGATGCATGTAGAAAGCACCATGATGCATGTATGCACACACGCAACAAGCCCCGTGAAGCACGCACACATACCCAGAGAGCCCTCTGATTTATGTGTGCGTGCACACATACATTACACAGGGCTTTATTATCCTCCACTGCCTGCACTCTACTTATTAATCTGACAGCCATTTCCTATGCCTCCTCTAGAGAGCCCTCTGATGTGCACACATATGCAGAGAGCCCACTTGACATACATAAACACGAACACACAGTCCCCTTGATGTGCACATATAACCAAACATACAGAGCCCCCTTAATATACATACATCCCCCTTGATGTGCACTCATATATGTATATACATACACACACACCTTTTGTGCGCATGTACACCCACACACGCAGCCTTCTTGATGTGCGCATATACACGTACACACACACAACCCTCTTGCTGTGTATGTGCACAAACATACAGCCCCCATGAGGTGCGTGTGCATGCGCTTGCGCGTACACTGCCCCTTTGATGTACATTCAGGTGCTCGCACATACAAAGCCTCCTTGATGCACGTTTTTTGTTTAACAGCTTTTTTTTTTTATACCACTTTATCATTTCAGTCAAAGGGGTTTAGATTGTAACTTAAACTTGGTAATGTACATTAAACAGGGACATTGATAACTTGGATTTTTTTGAGCAATGGAGGGTTAAGTGACTTGCCCAAGGCCACAAGGAGTGCTAGTTGGAATCAAACCCTCGTCTCTTGCTTAGAGCACTGGCTTGGGAACCATTAGGCTACTCCTTCACTCCTCTTCCACATGCACAGACACAGACAGAGAGCCCTCTTGATGATGTATGTTCACGCGCTCGAATATACAAAGCCTCCTTGATGCACATGCACAGATACACAGCTGCTTTGATACATACTACTACTACTACTACCACCGAGCATTTTTATAGCACTACAAGACGTACGCAGCACTGCACAGACACGTAAGAGACAGTCCTTGCTCATCATAGCTTACAATCTAGTCAAGACAGACAGCACAAGGGAAACACAAGGATATCAGGTGAGTCAAGATCCGAATGCGGCAGCGAAGAGGTGAATTTTCAGCCTAGATTTGGAAAGGGTCAGAGAAGATGCTTGCCGTACAGATTCAGGTAGTTTGTTCCAGGCATAAGGTGCAGCAAGGTGAAAGGAGCAAAGTCTGGATTTATAAATAGAAGAGAAGGGCACAAATAGAAACAATTTGCCAGAAGAGTGGAGTTCTTGAGGGGGGGTGTAGGGAGAGATAAGGGAGGAAAGGTAGTGAGGAGTTGCAGAGTGAATGCACTTATAGGTCAACAGGAGAAGTTTGAACTGGATGCAGAAACGGATAGGGAGCCAATGAAGTGACATGAGAAGAGGGGTAATATGAGCATGACGACGCTGGCGGAAGATTAGCCGTGCAGCAGAGCATTCTACAGATTGAAGGGGAGAGAGAAGATTCAAAGGGAGACCAGCAAGGAGTAGGTTACAGTAGTCAAGACAGGATGTGATTAAGGAGTGGATAGGTGTCTTAGTAGTGTGTTCAGAAAGGAATGGGTGGATTTTGTTGATGTTACAGAGAAAGAAACGGCAGGTCTTAGCTATCAGATGGATGTGTGTGGAGAAGGAGAGAGAGGAGTCGAAGACAATCCAAGGTTGCAAGCTAAGGAAACGGGGAGGAGTGGAGAGTTATTCACAGAGACTAGAAAGGAGGAAGAGGAGAGGAGGTTTTAGGGGAAAAATGAGAAGCTCAGTTTTGGCCATGTTCAATTTCAAGCGGCGGTGAGACATCCAAGCAGCAATGTCAGAAAGGCAGGCAGAGATCTGGGTCTAGATTGCCAGAGAGATTTCAGGTGTAGAGAGGTACACCTGGGAGTCATCAGCATAAAGATGGTATTGAAAGCCATGGGAAGAGATGAGCGCACTAAGGGACTGGGTATATAGAGAGAAAAAGAGTGGCCCCAAGAGGGATCCTTGGAGTACACCAACTGAGAGCAGGATAGCAGCAGAGGAGGATCCACCAGAACAAACATTGAAAGAGCGATGGGAGAAATAAGAGGAGAACCAGGATTGTGCAGAGCCCTTAAAACCAAGCGAGGACAGGGTATTAAGGAGAAGATTGTGGTCAACAGTGTCAAAAGCAGCAGAGAGGTCAAGAAGGATGAGGACTGAGTAGTCCCTTGGATTTTGACAGGAACAAATCACTGGAGACTTTGGCATCAGCCATTTCAGTAGATTATAAAGGATGAAAGCCAGATTGTAAAGGATCCAGGAGGGCTTGAGAGGTGAGAAAGTCAAGGCTACGGCAGTGAACTACATGTTCAAGTAGTTTAGAAATGAAGAGGAGGGAGATGGGTCGATAGAAGGACAGGTAGGATTAAGTGAGGGTTTCTTGAGGAGAGGTGTAACTACAGCAAGCTTGAATGCTGCAGGGACAGTAGCAGTGGAGAGCGATAGCTTGAGAATATGAGAAATGGAAGGGACAACAGTGGAGGAGATGGGGCTTAGGAGATGGGTGGGGATAGGATCAGAGGAGCAGTTAGTGAGCTTGGAGAAAGAAAGAAGGTGTGCAGTTTCCTCTTCAGACATCAAAGAAAAGGGAAAGAGGGAAGTAGAGGTAGAGAGGGAAAGTTGGCAATGAAGAGGGGAAGGAGGGGAAGTAGCTGACTTTGTGGGGAATTGGAGGGTGATCTTGTGGATTTTGTCATGGAAATAGTCAGCCAGGGTTTGGGCAGAAAGGGAGGGAGGGTTTGGAGGCAGATGCACCTTGAGGAGAGAGCTGAGAGTAGTAAAGAGATGACGAGGGTCAGAGGCAAGAGAATTAGTCAGATGGACATAATAGTCTTGTTTGGCAAGTGCTAAGGCTAACTGGAAAGAGAAAAGCATGAATTTGAAGTGTAGAAAGTCTGAAAGGGAGCGGGATTTGAGCCAAGCATGCTCAGCTGAAACAGGCAGAGGAACGTAGATAGCGGGTAGTGGATGAAAGCCAGGACTCGAGTGCAGTACGCTTCACAGGACATGTCATGGGCCGAGCAAGAGCATCCAGAGCAGAGGAGAGTACAGCATTATAGGAAGCTACTGCCTCATCAACAGACTCAGAGGACATAGTGGGGGAGAGAGATGATGAAGCGGTGGAGGAGAGAACCCAAAGGGTCAATAGCATGAAGATTTCTAAAGAGATTGGAGGAGACAGGATGAGGTTGAGATGGCTGGTGATGAATGTGGACAAGTGCAAAGTTATGCACCTAGGAAAGAACAACCCAAACTATGGTTACATGATGCAAGGTTCCACATTGGGAACCACCACTTAGGAAAAAGATTTAGGCATCATCGTGGATAACATGTTAAAACCCTCCACCCAGTGTGCAGCAGCGGCCAAGAGTGCAAATAGAATGCTAGGTATCATAAGGAAAGGAATGGGAAATAAAACAAAGGATGATATTATGCCTCTGTATCGTTCCATGGTGCGACTGCACCTTGAATATTGTGTACAGTTCTGGTCACCGTATCTTAAAAAGGATATAGCGTTATTAGAAACGGTATAGAGAAGAGCCACCAAAATGGTTAAGGTGACGGAAGGATACTCCTATGAATAGAGGCTAAAAAGGATCTCCAGGAACAAGCAGGAATGTAGTCTTCACATATGGGTATCGTCGGTACTGACGGAACCTGCACGGGAACGCTCCTCAGCGTCCAAAACGAAAGCTTTTGGGAGCATCCCACAGCGCATGCGTGATGCCTTCCCGCCTCACTGCCTCTCTCACTTCAGTTCTTCGTTTTCCGCGGAGCCAACAGGATGCCTCTCCTGTCACTGCAGAAAACCTTATCTTTTTTCTTGTTTTTTGTGGTCACGTCTGCCTTCATTCGATGCTTACCGGTACCGCCGGTTCTCTTTTCTTATTTTCTAAAAAAAAAAAAAAAACTTTTCTTCCTTCGGTGCCTCACCCCTCCTGGGGTTAGGTGCCATTTTGGGCACTAGGCCCAAAAATCTCCAGATATGGAGAAGCCAACTAGTGGTTTTAAAAAATGTTCGAACTGTGGCGGTACTACTTCCGTTGCCAACACCCATGAATGGTGTCTCAAATGTTTAGGTCCTGAACATTGTCCAGCAGAGTGTCTCTCCTGTCGAAAGATGACCAAAAGGGGCCTGCAGAATAGAGCTGCAAAGGCCGGTTCCCTTTTCACGGTTGATACGATGTCAGTTGCATCGACGTCCTCCAGGGCTTCATTTCCTCTCATGGATCTCAGGTAATTAAACAAACGTCTGTTGCTAGTAAAGACTAGCCGGTCCTTGAAGGGTAAATCTCCTGCAAAGCACCGAGATGCCACGGGCACTACCCTCGAGGAAAGTACACCGGCAAAATTGCTCCGGCGGGAGTCTTCGGTCTCCAAAGCACAAACGGGGTCCCAGAATGTTCCAGAGGCCTCCAGCTCTGTAGAACTTCTGTTGCCATGTTCTGGGGTCGTAGCCGCTTCCATCGGTACCGACCAGGCATCGGCATTAGCAATGGATAAAAGAATCCTTGCTATTGAACGCAGTTTAGCGTCCCTCTTAGCTGCCTCGGTACCGCTAAGACCGCTACAGACGGTTCAAATGAGCTCGGTACCGACACCGGTACCGGCTCCAGTGGCACCCACTCAGGTGGGAAGGCTTCCTCCCATGCCAAGCCTCGAGAGTTTCTCCGGCATCGAAGGGTTGGAACCGAAACGCCATGGTACCAATATTCATCGGTACCAGCATCGATCGATGCAGCGTTGTTCGATGCAAAGCTTCGATGAGTCTTTCGATTCCGATGACTCTACCAATACAGGAGCAGTTCTGTTGAAGGATCCATCTCCCTCTCCTGAGCGTAGAATGTCTCCTCCAGAAGACATGTCTTTTCAGGATTTTATACGTGATGTAGCTAAGGGTCATTCAATCACAGTTACTCCTGAGAAGGAACCTAGGGCAGAAGAATTAAGAATTCTTCAGTACACTTTGGCTCCCAAAGAGGCAGCAATGCTACCCATTCATCAGATCCTTCAAGATCTTATGTTCAGAATGTGGGAAACTCCCTTAACGGTGTCACCACATTTTCGACGCCTTGATACCATGTACCGAGTCCCACCTTCACCAGGATTTCAGAAGACTCAGTTACCACATCATTCCATGGTAGTGGAATCAGCCATGCAGAGAATAAAGAGTGCTAAAACGCATTCATCCAAACCCGCCAGGTCGTGAATCGAGGACACTCGATGCCTTTGGGTGTCGATGTTTTCAATCCTCCATGCTAGCAGCCAGGATTAGCTCATATTCCCTTTACATGGGAATGTTTCTAGAGGAGGTTACAGCGGATTTAGAACGCATGAGCCCTCTTCTTTCCGAGGATAAACGGGTTCAATACCTCACTCTGCTCAAGCACGCTCAGAATGTCTCCAAGTTTGTGAACCGTGCAGCTTTTGACTGCTTTGAGGCTATTAGCAGAACTTTTGCTATTGCTATCGGAGCATGGCGCATTGCCTGACTCCAGGCATGGAGTGGGTGCAGGAGAAGTTAGGAAACATTCCTTGCCCAGGAAAAAACTTATTTGGGAAGAATTGGCAGAGCAAGGCTAATCAGATTGAATCTGACAATACTACCTTGTATAGGCTATCAAAGTCTACAGCCAACCCATCAAAGAAAAAGACAGGAAGAAGTTTTTCTTTAACAAAGAAAAAATCTTACCATTCTTATACCCATCCAATTCACTGTCCTGTTCATGCTCCCCAGAAGGGGCAGCAGCCTAGACAGCAAAGAAAGCCGCAAGCTCAAAGAGCTCAGCCGGCTCAGCAAGTACAGCCTCTGCAGGAGCTTTGACTTCTACCTACAGAACTTAACCATTTTGCCTCTGAGGGGTCCAGAGCCCTTGACCATTCCGGGCAGATTATGCCATTTTGCCAAAAGATAGCAGCAAATAACATCAGAAAACTGGACTCTGTCCATTGTAAGTCAGGAGTACAAACTTCACTTCCTCAGTATGCCCCCGCCTACAGTCATAAAACAATTAAATTCTCAAGGCCCTGTCACCGACATCCTGTGTCAGAAGGTCTCTTCACTTCTTGCTCAAGGGGCAATAGAAGAGGTACCCATATTCCAACGGGGAAAGGGGTTCTACTCCCCCTATTTTCTTATCCCAAAGAAGACGGGGGGATACAGACCTATCCTGGACCTCAGAGAATTGAACAAACTCCTGTTCCAAGAAACGTTCAAGGTGATCTCCCTCGGAACACTTTTACCATACCTTCAGAATCGGGATTGGTTATGTTCTCTAGATCTAAAAGAGATGCGTACACGCATATCCTCATCCATGTAAATCATGGAAGGACCTTTGATTTCTCTTTCAAGGAAGCCACTTCCAATACAGAGTCCTTCCATTCGGGCTGGCCTCTGCCCCAAGAGTCTTCACAAAATGCATGGCTGTAATAGGAGCATTCCTGAGAACTCTGGGGATATTCGTCTTCCCCTACATAGACGACTGGCTCATCAGAGCACCGACAGCTCCAGAAATAGAACGAGCTGTTTCTCGTGCCATGAGAATTCTCCAATATTTGGGTCTGGTAATCAACCACCCAAAGTCTTATCTCACCCCTTCTCAGTCCCTAGAGTTCATAGGGGCTTGCTTAGACATGCAGCAATCAAGGGCATTCCTGCCACAGCCGCGCTGTCTTTGAATAATAGAATTGGCTTCCCAAGCAGTAAAGAAAATCCTCCTAACTGTTCGGGAAATGCTCCAACTTCTGAGGCATATGGCATCCACTGTGCATGTGGTCCCTTATGCCCGCCTTCACATGTGAGCGGCTCAGTGGACCCTCTCTTCGCAGTGGACCCAAGCCACAGGTCGCTTAACGGACAAAATCAAGAATTCCACGCATCTCGTTTTGTCCCTACAGTGGTGGCAGTCCCTCGAAAACCTTCTGGTAGGTTCCCCCTTCCAGCAACCACTGCCCCAAATCACCCTGACAATGGATGTGTCCAAGTTGGGTTGGGGAACCCACTTGCACAATCTTTCCACTCAGGGTCTCTGGACTACAAGAGGCCTCACTTCAAATAAACCTCTTAGAGCTAAGAGCCATTTGCAATGCTATAAGAGCATTTCAGGCCTAGCTCAGTCAAAAGACAGTTCTGGTCCAAACCGACAATCAGGTTGCCATGTTTTACATCAAGGCGGAACGGGCTCTCTGTCGCTATGCAACAAAGCTTTGCAACTATGGGCCCTCGCCAGAGAGCTCCAAATTCACCTTCTAGCGGTATACCTTCCAGGCATTCAAAACTTGTGGGCAGACAAGCTCAGTCGAATACTGCTGCCACACGAGTGGTCTTTCCAGTCAGACCAACTGGCTCGAGTGTTCCAAACATGGGGAACACCAGATATAGACCTCTTTGCAAGTCCACAGAATGCCAAACTTCCCCGGTTCTGTTCCAAAATTCTGGCTCAATACTGTCTGGCAAACGATGCTTTCCAGCTCCATTGGGGTCAGGACTTCCTCTATGCCTTCCCAACCTTTCACCTAATTCCCAAAACTCTGTTCAAGCTTCAGAGAGACAGGGGGTATATGATCCTGATAGCTCCACATTGGCCAAGGCAATCGTGGTACTCTCTGCTTCTGCGTCTTTCTCAAGCAACTCCTCTAGAGTTGGGTATGCTCCAGATCTCCTCTCTCAGGAGAACGTGAAGCTTCTGCATCCCAATCCTCAGTCCCTGCACCTTTGGGCCTGGCTGCTAAAGGCATAGAACCTTTAGATATCCACCTCTCTCAGCAGGTGAAGGATATCCTTCAGGCTTCGAGAAAACCTTCCACAAGACGCTCCTATGCTTTCAAATGGAAATGGTTTTCTATATGGTGTTCGAGAAGGGGGCTTATCCCCCTTTCCGTGCCCATGGAGTCGCTACTGGAGTATCTCCTTCATCTTTCAATTCTAGTCTTAAGACAAATTCAGTGCGAGTCCATCTCAGTGCTATTGCAGCTTTTCACAAGCCCCTAGATGGACAACCAATCTCTTCTCATTCTCTTGTGTCAAGATTCATGAGAGGTCTACTATTGACAAAGCCCCCCATAAAGTCACCACCGGTGGCATGGAACCTGAATCTGGTTCTTGGGCAGCTTAGGGAGCCGCCTTTTGAACCTTTAACCACTACAACTTTAAAATTCCTTTCCTAGAAGGTCATTTTCCTTATTGCAATAACTTCTGCTAGGCGCTTTATTGAACTGCAAGCTTAGTGACTGACCCTCCTTATACAAGGTTCCACCATGATAAAGTAGTCCTCAGGACTCATCCACACTTTATGCCAAAGGTGGTTTCGTCTTTTCATTTAAACCAGTAGGTTTACCTTCCTGTATTCTTCCCTACGCCTCACGCCTCCAGTGCAGAAAGGAACCTTCATACCTTAGATTGTAAAAGAGCTTTAGCCTTTTACCTTCAAAGAACTGAACAACATAGGAAGTCTTCTCAACTCTTTGTTGCTTTTGATTCTAGTGATTTTGGACTTCCAGTTTCCAAACGAACCCTATCGAAGTGGATTGCAAACTGCATATCCTTCACTTACGATAGTAAAGGTCTTTCCCTCTAGGGCCATGTTACAGCTCATAATGTCAGAGCAATGACAGCCTCAGTTGCTAATCTCCGCTTTGTGTTTATAGATGATATCTGTAGAGCGGCGACTTGGGCTTCAGTACATACCTTCTCAGCCCACTACTGTCTGGACAAGGACTCCCGTCGGGATGCCTCGTTTGGCCAGGCTGTTCTACAGCATCTCTTTCAGACTTAATGCAACTCCTACCCTCCATCCTGATAGGATGCCAGGGATCCATGGGAGGAAGTATGACCCTTTTCACACGGGTTCACAGCTCGCTGGGGTCATTCCTCTGGCATCTTTCAGCTGGGGAGTCCCCATATGTGAAGGCTACATTCCTGCTTGTTCCTGGAGATAGCGTAGTTACTCACCTGTAACAGGTGATCTCCGGGAAGAGCAGGAATTACGTCTTCACAACCCACCCACCTCCCCTAGGAGTTGTCTCTTTCTCTATCTCTCTTTCTGTGTCTCTCCTTGGCTCAGCTTTAAACTCAACTGAAGTGAGAGAGGCAGTGAGGCGGGAAGGCAGCACACATGCGCTGTGGGATGCTCCCAAAAGCTTTCCTTTTGGATGCTGGGGAGTGTTCCCACGCAGGCTCCGTCGGTACCGATGATACCCATATGTGAAGACTTAATTCCTGCTGTTCGCGGAGATCACCTGTTACAGGTGAGTAACTACCTTTTAGGGCTCTTCAACCAGGAAAAGAGACGGCTGAGGGGAGATATGATAGAGGTCTATAAATTAATGAATGGAGTGGAACAGGTAAAAGTAGATCGAATGTTTACATCATCAGAATATAAAAAGACTAGGGGACATGCAATAAAGCTACAGGGTAACCTATTTAAGACTAATAAGAGAAAATATTTTTTTTACTCAACATTTAATCAAACTCTGGAATTTGTTACCGGAAGATGTAGTAAAAGCTGTTAGTGTAGCTGGGTTTAAAACATGTTTGGACAAGTTCCTGGAGGAAAGGTCCATAAACCATTATTAAAAGTGACCCTAGATATCACTGCTTGACCCAATACAAGCATTGAGGAACGTGTGTCTTTTGAGGAGACTGCTAGGTACTTATGACCTAGATTGTCCACTGTTGGAAACAGGATACTGGGCTTGATGGACCTTGGTCTGACCCAGTATGGCATATTTTATGTTCTTAGCAGGTGATGATCAGATAAGGGAAGACCTGAGGTGCAGAAGTTAGAGGGTAAGCAATTAGAACAATACAAGGTCAAGGCAGTGGCTATGCTGGTGAGTAGGGGCAGTAAAACAAAGCTGGAGGTTGACTGAGGAGGTAAGGGAAAGGAACTTTAGAGGGGTTATCAACATGAATGTTAAAATCCCCAAAAAATAAGAGTGGGGGAAGAGGAATCCATAAAGAAGGAAAGCCACTAGTCAAAGTCAGTGAGGAAGGTAGAAGTTGACTTGTCAGGAAATGGATAAATAACAGCTACCCAGAAAGGTAGTGAAGTAAAAAGGTGGATGGAGTGGACTTCAAAGAGGGAAAGGAGTGAGACTGAGGCAGCAGGAGGGGTTGGAATTGGCAGGAAGGAGAAAATAGAAGCCCAACACCACCATCACGGCCAGTGGGACGAGGCATGTGGGAGAACTGATAACCACCATGACAGAGAGCAGCGTCAGATTCCGTGTCTTCTGGGAGGAGCCAGGTTTCAGTTAAAGCAAGAAGATGGAGAGCATTAGAGATAAAGAAATCATGAGTAAAAGCAAGTTTATTTGAGATGGAGTGTGCGTTCCACAAGGCACTTGAGAAAGGGAGAGAGGAAGTGGAAAGGGAGAGGAATATGAATAAGATTAGAGGTGTTACGTGAAGATCTCTTCTCAGAGTGTGACAAAAGTCTGGGGAGGCCAGGATTGGGATTGATTTCTCTGGATATGAGAGAGTAGAAGAGTGTGGGACAGAGATAAGACAGTACAGTGGAAACGAGGGTGAGGTTGTCTTAGAGAGGAGGGCTGAATGAGAGGGAGAAAGTGGTGAAGCTCAAGAACTGATGACATGGTAGAGGACAGAATTGAGGAGGAAGTGAGGATGGTAAAGGGGAGATAAGGAGGGGAGACAGTTAGGGAGTATGAAGAATAGGAAGACAGTGATGTGGAGCCATTGAAGAGAGAGGGAGAAGGGAACAGAAGACCATAAGAAATACATAGGTGGGGGAGAGCCCACAGGGGATTAGGTGCACCTGTGAATAAGAAAGGTAGTGAGCAGATAACAGCTATAAGAGACTGAATGCCAGGGGGTGAGAGGGTGGGGGGTATAAGTTATTCAGCTGAGAAAAGCTGAACAAAAGTTCAAAAAAGGTGCAATGAGGTAAAAGAGCACACCAACAATGATAAATAAAGAAATATATAGAGAGAGACAGGACTCGCAGAAAGCAAGCAGAATTCACCTTTCCAGTAGAGCTTGAAATGGAGGACTTTTCTTCCCAGAGGAGAAGCATGCACGCACAGCCGCCTTAATCCACATGTACACAGACACACGCAGCCGCCTTAATGCACACGAGTACACAGCTGTCTTCATGCACACACATGTAAACACACTCCGCGGCCTTCAAGGGCATGCACACAGCTGCCTTGATGGGCATACACACACACACAGCCACTAGACACAGACATACACAGAACTGTCTTGATGGGCGCACACACACGTGCACGCACACAGTCACCTTGGCAGGCACACATACACAGCCGACTTAATGGGCACACAAACACACACAGCTGCATTGATGGGCACACACACACACATCTGCCTTGACTGGCACACGCACAAACACGCACAGCCGCCTTGACAGGTGCGCACACACACAGTTGGCTTGCTGAGCGCACATGCACACACCTTGATGGGTGCACACAGCTGCCTTGATAGACATGTGCACACACACACACACATGCACCGCTTGAGAGGTGCGCACACACACATACAGCAGCCTTGAGAGGCACACACAAAATCAGCTGTCTTGACAGGCACGCATACACACGCACAGCTGCATTGATAGGCACGCACACACGCACCCCTTGATGGACACACACACACACCTGCCTTGACGGACACACACACACATCTTGACAAGCATGGACACTGTCACCAGGTGCCCCTAGTGGTTGGTTGGAGTAAGGGCATCTGGCGCATTTAATTAATTTTTAAGGAGTGATTGACCTAAAGGGCCTAGAGGATTCTGGTCCTTGTAGTGCAGAACTCCTTATGAAGAACGATTCAAGCCAAAGTGTAGAGTAACAAGGCTTTATTTCCCCGGTCAACGCTGAGGTCCAGTAAGACACAAAGAAAATAAATACAGTCCTTCTCTTTAACAAAAAGGTTCCACCAACATTTCAAACAATCAACTGTTGTAGGTTTCACAGTTAAGTGTAAGTCTGGGCTAAGGCTTCTTTTAAATCAAAACAAATTAATATATCAGCAGAGAAATGGTTACAAGCTTCACCATCAGCAGAGTTCTTCTCTATAAATCCTGCAGGGAATTCATGCTAGCTGCTGAACAAAGATTACATTCCATCGGCTCCTCCTGAGGAATGGGAATACTGTTTTCATATTCAAAGTCCATTGACTCAGGGTCACTGCCCTCCTCAGATGAATGATAATTTTTACTCCCTGTTAACTCCTCACAGGGATTCTTTTGCTTCCCATAAAACTCTCTTACTAAGCTTTGGGGAAATGCTTTTAAAAGGTCAGTTTTACTTCTTCTCCCCTTATAAAGTTTAACTCTTTGAACAGGGTTTTCATCAGTAAAACTTTCTCTTAGAATTAAGGATTTTGCATACCTTGGCTTCTCTAAGCTGCCACACCCAGAGCTCTCCTTGTAACGTGCTTTCTCAGGCAGACAAGCTGTTCTATGTAGTGCTCTTCTTTCAGGGCTATCAGGCAAACCCGGTATGGATTTCCACCCTTTGTGGTTCTTAGCAAAGGTATCTCTGTAGTAGGAACTTCCCTTCCTTGTTCCTTGCTGGTTTGATACAATGAACTAACTTGGGCTAGGAGAGTTGCTTTTATCAGGCAAACTGCTTCTTCTGTTTGCTTTGCTATGGACTCCGTCCCAATATGTTTGGCCTCTCTGGACTCTATCCCTTTGAGTGAAACTCCTTTGGATTCTGTCTCTTTGAGTTGGCTGCACGTGGAAGCTGTCCTGTTCCAGGTTCCTTTTCCCACAGCTATCCAAACTGCTGCTCCAGGCTGTGCTCCGTCCTGAGCCTCTTGCTGAGCCTCTTGCAGTGATACTTGCTGGGCTTCTGGCTATGTTCCTGGTTAGGCTACTTTCACCGCTCCTGTTGCTTCCACGGCTCTCCTTGCTGCTTTGCCGGCTCTTACTACTGCTCGCCTTGCTGCTGCCCTTGTTTTCTACCATCTGGTTTCCTTTATAAAGGGATTTTTGGTTTGAACATTTTGGGCTTGATCTCAGGTGAAACTGCTTGCTACTAATGCAATCAGTGTCAGAGCACGTTGCTTCTGGCTCTGTGGAATTGCTCATATGCCCTCTGGCTGGCTGTACTGCGGTGGAACTGCGCTCTCTGCATCTTCTCAGTTCCATGTAAAACAGGGGTTTTTTTCTAAAGCTATTTCTTCCATAGCTTCCACGTTATGACATATCCCCCGTCTTAAAATATTACGGGCTGAGTGTTCACCCTCACTACAGCTCGTAATTCTGGACATCACGTCCGCATTGAAGTGGAGCTTTCCAGCCCTGTGTTCCACCTTGTAATCATATGGCTGTAGCACCATGTACCATCTAGTGAGGCGACTATTCTCATTTCTCATATGGCTCAACCATTTGAGCGGAGCGTGATCTGTAATAAGGATAAATTTTCTTCCTGTTAGGTAGAATTTTAAAGCCTCTACAGCCCATTTTATGGCGAGACACTCGCGCTCGATAGTTGAATATTTCTGTTCCGCTTGATTTAACTTCCTGCTGAGGAAGAGAATCGGATGTTCAGCGCCCTCCTGGATCTGCGAAAGGACGGCTCCCAAGCCGATTTCTGACGCATCCGTCTGAAGCAGGAACTGTTGACGGAAGTCGACTCCTCGCAATATTGGCGCCCTGCATAATTTTTCTTTTAGGTTCTGGAAGGCCTCGTCTGCCTCTGACGTCCAGTGGAGCGTAGTTGGAGTGTTTTTCTTCAACATTCCCGTGAATAACGCGCTTTCCTATGCAAAGTGGGGTATAAAGCGCCTATAGTACCCTATAAGGCCCAAGAAGCTTCGCAGTTGTTTTTTAGTTTGCGGAATGCGAAAACTACGTACGCTCTCCACTTTATCCAACAAGGGACGTACTGTGCCTCGGCCCACAATGTGTCCTAAATATTTAACTTCTGCAGCAGCAAACATACACTTTTCGGGGTTTAGAGTTAACCCGGCCTGCCGCATTGCTGTTAGCACCGCTCTTACCTGGAGCAGATGTTGCTCCCAGGTGGCGCTATGGATAACCACGTCATCCATGTAAGCAGTGGCGTAATTTTGATGAGGGCATAAAACAATATCGATCAACCTTTGGCAAGTGGCTGCAGCCCCGTGTAAACCAAAGGGCATACGCCTCAACTGATACAGCCCAATAGGAGTACTGAAGGCTGTTTTGGGGCGCGCTTCTCTGGTTAAGGGCACTTGCCAATAGCCCTTTGTCATGTCCAATGTCGTTAGGAATTTGGCCTGCCCCAGCCTATCCAGCAGTTCTTCGATTCGGGGCATAGGGTAAGCGTCAAAAGTGGATATTTCATTAACCCGACGGAAATCAATACAGAAACGCATGGTTCCGTCAGGTTTGGGCACTAGAACAACTGGACTATTCCAGGGACTCCTGGATTCTTCGATTACGCCCATACGCATTATATCCTGGACTTGCGATATGACCTCTTGTCTCTTTGCCTCTGGTAGGCGATAAGGCCGTTGCCGAATAATTCTCCCGGGGGTCGTGATTATTTCGTGCGCCACCAAATTCGTTTCCCCTGGAAGGGGTGTCAGTACATCCTTAAACTCCTTCAACAGGTTGGATAGTTGCTGCCGCTGTGTTATAGAAAGTTCCTCGCTGACACGCGGCACAGGATGGGTTTTGCAGTCCAACAAGATTGGACCTAGGTCTTCATCTAATGGCTCCTTAGTCACTGCTACAAAACCTTTCACCTCGGCTTGGCCAGTGGAGCCAAAGCCCCCGACCCCTCGGCTTGTGGGTGTTACCATCTCTATTTCTTCTAAAACCGGGAAACCAACCTGCTCGCAAATTATTTGGCAATACGGTCTCCGGTTTTTACCTCAAAGTCCTCGTCAGCAAAATTAAATAGGAGGACCTTTATGACGCCCCTATAATTTGGGTCGACCACTCCGGCCCCCACATCAATAAAATGCTTAGCAGCTAGGCCGGAGCGAGGGGCAATTCTCCCGTAACATCCGGGGGGTAGTTCCAATTGAAGTCCGGTGTTAATCAGAGCCTTGCCGCATCTGGGAACAATTTTATTCTCTGCACTGTACAGATCGTATCCCACGGCTTGGGCTGACGCTTGACAGGGACTTCGTGCGTGTTTGGAGGTCTTACAAAACCTCAAGGCAAACTTCTTTACCGGTTCCTCCGGTACCTTAGTTTTGGAGCCTTTGGGTCTTCCTAAGAGAGGACTAGGAATTGATGTCCCTTTAGAAAGAATGCTTGTAGATGTGAGAGCCTCCCAAGGCGTTAATCCTTCTTCTAACCCTCTTTTAAAGGGGGGCCAGTCTCGACCTAAGACTAACTCCTGCGGTAACTTGGGTACAACCGCTACTAACATTTTTTGTGTTATTCCCAAACCTTTTATAGTTAGGTTATAGACAGGATACAAAGTGGCAGTACCATGAACACATTTTATTTTTACATGACATTCTGGTTGATCCGGTGCGGACTCTGCTCACTCCTTAATTATGGACCAAAGCTTGCAAGAGATCATTGTTTGATCCGCACCGGAATCAAGTAGAACCTTAGTTGGAACCCTTGCACAAACACATGCAAGATTAAACCTTCACACGGTATCTTTTGGTTCTCTCCTAGGAGAGCCACATGTGCTTGGCACTCAGTTCTCACGTGACCGGTCTTTCCACAAGTAAAACATGTTTTATCAGCATACTTTGACAAAGCATTATTACATTTTACATTGTGTGTCTTACAATGAGAGAGAGCTCCTAAGGACTGCTTGTACGCACCGCTTGTCTTTTCGGAAACCTCTTTAGAATTTTGGGTGGCCAAATCTGCCTCCAAATATCTTTCCGTCAAAACAATGGCGTCTGCTGTGGTGCTACAATTTTGTAGAATTAGGAAGCTCTGCACATTGCTGGGCACTGCATGCATAAACTGTTCTAGGACTATTTCATCCATAATCGTTTCAACATTTTTACCAGCAGGTCTTAGCCATTTTTCCGCTAAGCTCCTAAGCCTATGGCCTAATACTTTCGGAGTCTCACCCTTCTTAAGGCGTGCGGCTCGCAGCATGCGATTATATATGAGGGGTGTTAGGCCTAAGCGCTCCCGTATGGCTTTCACCACCTCGGTATAATCCGCCGCTAATGTGGTTGGCATTGCCCGATAGGCAGACAGCACCTCCCCCGTAAGAGAAGTTGCTAGCCTAATTGACCACTGTTCTTTAGGCCACTTTACTGAACTGGCTATCCTTTCGAAAGAGTCAATAAAGTCTTCGACATCATCGGTGGCTGCTAGTTTTCCTATGGTCAGAGAATCAAAGGCGGCTGGTCCTACCGGCCAGTTGCCCAATCCAGAAACCTGTCCCTGTTGATTGGAGGCTCCTTCCGGCACCTTTTGTTGCTGGGCTGCCCAAGCCTCCATTAGGTGTAGAAAGGGCTTCTGCTGTTCCTGCAATGCTATTATGGCTTGTTGCTGGGTTTGACAGGCAAGTTCCCTCTGTTTCTCAAACTGCATCATCATCCACTCTATTAATTCCTTCTGCTCCATATTGAGGGAATTTACCTAGAGAAAAGAGAAAGAAAACAAAACAAAACCAAGTGTGGTCCACAAAAACAGCCTTTTTCTCCCTTTTATTTTTTTTTTCTCCTTTATTATTATTATTTTCTTTCCCAATCAGTATCCAGACCAATCTACCCCTCTACCTTTTACCTGGTATTACGGTAGACTCGAGCTCCCAGAGAAGGTTGCAGCAGCTCCCCGACGTAGCCCTCTAGACTGCTGGTAGCAACTGATGACCTCCGCTCCTGGTCTCGTCTTCCTGGTCCTGGTTTTCCTCAAATCCAATCCGGATTTTCCTTGGTCCGGTTCGGGTTTTCCTGGACTCCAATCCGGGTTTTCTTCGGATCCGGTTCGGGTTTTCTTTGAATTCGGTTCCGGGTTTTTTCTTTGAATCCAGTTCGGGTTTTCTTTGAATCCGGTTCCGGGTTTTCTCACGCAGTATTAGTGGTTTCTTCCTTTCTTTTTAGCGTCTTAGGGCGTTGTCCCAATATCCAACAACTACGCCATTATGTCACCAGGTGCCCCTAGTGGTTGGTTGGAGTAAGGGCATCTGGCGCATTTAATTAATTTTTAAGGAGTGATTGACCTAAAGGGCCTAGAGGATTCTGGTCCTTGTAGTGCAGAACTCCTTATGAAGAACGATTCAAGCCAAAGTGTAGAGTAACAAGGCTTTATTTCCCCGGTCAACGCTGAGGTCCAGTAAGACACAAAGAAAGTAAATACAGTCCTTCTCTTTAACAAAAAGGTTCCACCAACATTTCAAACAATCAACTGTTGTAGGTTTCACAGTTAAGTGTAAGTCTGGGCTAAGGCTTCTTTTAAATCAAAACAAATTAATATATCAGCAGAGAAATGGTTACAAGCTTCACCATCAGCAGAGTTCTTCTCTCTCTATAAATCCTGCAGGGAATTCATGCTAGCTGCTGAACAAAGATTACATTCCATCGGCTCCTCCTGAGGAATGGGAATACTGTTTTCATATTCAAAGTCCATTGACTCAGGGTCACTGCCCTCCTCAGATGAATGATAATTTTCACTCCCTGTTAGCTCTTCACAGGGATTCTTTTGCTTCCCATAAAACTCTTACTAAGCTTTGGGGAAATGCTTTTAAAAGGTCAGTTTTACTTCTTCTCCCCTTATAAAGTTTAACCCTTTGAACAGGGTTTTCATCAGTAAAACCTTCTCTTAGAATTAAGGATTTTGCATACCTTGGCTTCTCTAAGCTGCCACACCCAGAGCTCTCCTTGTAACGTGCTTTCTCAGGCAGACAAGCTGTTCTATGTAGTGCTCTTCTTTCAGGGCTATCAGGCAAACCCGGTATGGATTTCCACCCTTTGTGGTTCTTAGCAAAGGTATCTCTGTAGTAGGAACTTCCCTTCCTTGTTCCTTGCTGGTTTGATACAATGAATTTACTTGGGCTAGGAGAGTTGCTTTTATCAGGCAAACTGCTTCTTCTGTTTGCTTTGCTATGGACTCCCTCCAAATATGTTTGGCCTCTCTGGACTCTATCCCTTTGAGTGAAACTCCTTTGGATTCTGTCTCTTTGAGTTGGCTGCACGTGGAAGCTGTCCTGTTCCAGGTTCCTTTTCCCACAGCTATCCAAACTGCTGCTCCAGGCTGTGCTCCATCCTGAGCCTCTTGCAGTGATATTTGCTGGGCTTCTGGCTATGTTCCTGGTTAGGCTACCTTCGCCACTCCTGTTGCTTCCACGGCTCTCCTTGCTGCTTTGACAGCTCTTACTACTGCTCGCCTTGCTGCTGCCCCTGTCTTCTACCATCTGGTTTCCTTTATAAAGGGATTTTTGGTTTGAACATTTTGGGCTTGATCTCAGGTGAAACTGCTTGCTACTAATGCAATCAGTGTCAGAGCACGTTGCTTCTGGCTCTGTGGAATTGCTCATATGCCCTCTGGCTGTACTGCGGTGGAACTGCGCTCTCTGCATCTTCTCAGTTCCATGTAAAACAGGTTTTTTTTCTAAAGCTATTTCTTCCATAGCGTCCACGTTATGACAACACACACATACGACTTGATGGGTACACACACACACAGCTGCCTTCACGGGCACACACACACATACGGGCATCCGCACACAACCATTTTGTTGAACACGCGCACACGCCTTGAGTGACATACATGCACATGCCCATCTTGATGGGCGCGCACACATGGACACCCACACACACCTGCCTTAACGGTCGCACGCATACACACACACACACACACACACACACACACACACACACACACACCAGCCTTGATGGACACTCATACATACACGCACTTTGAGGGACACACGCACTCACACAGAGCCATCTTGATGGGCACAAGTGCATGCATACACAGCTGCTTTGATGGACACACACACACAGCCACCTTGACAGGCATGCACAGACACATGCACCTATATACACATAGCTGCTTTGACAGGCACAAATACACACACACATAGTTGGCTTGACTGTTTCTCATCAATCAAGTGTAATCTGTTACCCAATGTTTGATGTGTTGATATCTCTCCCTCCCAATCACAATGTATATCTTTCTAATTCCTGGCCTGTACAGCCACTCCTACCATGTATAGCAACCGCTGCTGATCGCTGGAAGCAGCGGGATACAAATGTACTCTAAATAAATAAATAACTAAATAAATACACACAGACACACACCCGGCTTGATGGGCATACATACGCACACATAGCCAGCTTGACTGGCGCACACACACACACACACAGCTGCTTTGACGGGTACGCACAGACACAGCCACCATCATATGCGCACACACACACACACACACTTGATGGCACATACAGACACACACAGCCAGATTAATGGGCACACATACACACACATTGCCAATTGATTGGGACTCATGCACACACAGCCACCTTGACGGGCATACACGCACACACACACACATTCACAGATGCCTTGATGGGCACACACACAGAGCTGCCTTGACAGGCACACTCACAAAACTGCCTTGACAGGCACACACACACACACATCTTGACAGGCACACACACACATATATGCTTTGACAGACACACGCACACATTTATTTATTTATTTAACAGGTTTTTTATACCGCCTTTTCCTTTAATCAAAGCGGTTACAACACTACATCAGGTTAGCAAGTAATACAGACATAAAAACATCAGACTACAAAGACAAAACAATGCGCACACACATACACAGATTACTGCCTTGACGGGCACAGACACACAGCAACAGCTGCAGCTGCCTTTATGGGTGCACACACACATTCGTTTGCCTTGATGGGCACACATACACAAACACATAGCCTCCTTGATGGGTGCACACATGCACATACACACAGCCTCCTTGATGGGTGCACATATGCATATACACACAGCCGCTTTGAAGGGTGCACACACACACATACACACAGCCACCTTGATGGGGGCACACACACATATGTACACAGCCACCTTGATGGGGCACACACACATATGTAAACAGCCGCCTTGATGGACGCACACACATGCCTTAATGGGCACACACACACACAGCCGTCTTGATGGGTGCACACACACACACACATACAGCCGCCTTGATGGGTGCACACACACATATACACACAGCCACCTTGTTGGGCGCACACACACATGCACACATACATACACACAGCCACCTTGTTGGGCGCACACATACACACCCACAGCCACCTTGATGGGCGCACACACACATGCACACATACACACCCACAGCCACCTTGATGGGCACGCACACACACACGCCTTGACGGGCACACACACAGCCACCTTGATGGGTGCACACACACACACATACACACAGCTGCCTTGATGGACACACACACACACAGCCACCTTGCCTGGCACACACACACAGAGCCACCTTGCCGAGGGCACACACACACACAGTTGCCTTGATGTGTGTGCACACACACACACAACCTCCGTGACGGGTGTGGACACACATACATTCTCCTTGATGGGCACACACACAGCTGCCTTGATGGGCGCACACACACACACAGCCTCCTTGATGGGAGCACACAACCACACACATGGCCTACTTGACGGGCGCCCGCGCACAGTTGCCTTGATGGGTGCGCGCACACACATCCTCCTTGATGGGTGCACACACACACACAGTCTCCTTGACTGGCATACACAGAAACTCACACCCACACAGTTGGCTTAATGAGCGTGCACATGTAGTAATAGCCGGCTTGACGAACACACACATTCACACACAGCCCCTTGATGGGCACACACAGACACACACACACACACACACACAAAACCACCTTGATGGGCACACATGCACAGCTACTTTGCCGGGCATACACACACATACACCTTGACAAGCACACAGACACGCAAACATACACATCTTGATTGGCACACACAGACATACACACATACACACACATATTACTATCTTGATGGGCACAGACACACACAGCTGCCTTCATGGGCACACATACAGCCACCTTGACAGGCACACACACAGCCACATTGATGGGCACACACACACATTCAGCCTTCTTGATGGGTGCAGATACACACAGCCTCCTTGATGGGCACACACACACACAGCTGACTTGATGGTCACATACACACACACGCCTTGATGGTCACACATACACACAGAGCCACACAGTCGCCTTGATGGGCACACAAACACACCCCCAGCCACATTGATGGGCACAAAAACACAGCCACCCTGAGAGGCGCACACAGCTGCCTTGATGGGCACACACACCCACCCACACAGGCGGCTTGATAACCACACATACACACTCACACAGCTGGCTTGACGAGTGCACACCCACACACCCACATAGCCACCTTGATAGACACAACATACATAGACACATACACCAATCTGCCTTGACAAGCACGCACACAAACAGCCACTTTGATGAGCACACATACACCTTGATGAACACACACACAAACACACAGTCACCTTGATGGGTGCACAAACACACCCACAGCCAGAATGATAGGCACACACACACATAGCTGCCTTGACTGGCGAACAAACACAGCCATAGCCATATTGATAGGCACACATACACACACACAGCCGCCTTGATGGGCACACACAAACCAAGTCTCCTTGACGGGCACACACACACACACACACACACACCTTGATGGGCACACACACATACAGCCGCCTTGATGGGCACACATGCACATAGGCGCCTTGATGAGCGAGCACACACTCACACATGCCTTGATGGGCGTACGCACACACAGCCGGCTTGACGAGCACTCACACACACACACACACACACACACACACACAGACATAACCGCCTTGACGGGCACACATGCACATAGGCGCCTTGATGAGCGAATGCACACTCACACATGCCTTGATGGGCGTGCACACACACAGCCCCTTGATGGGCGCACACACACACAAAGAGCGTGTGTGTACACACACACACACACACACACACACCTTGATGGGCACACACACACACAGCGTGCGCACAGACACACACACAAACACCTTGATGGACACACACACACAGCCGCCTTGATGGACACATGCGCACACACACCCGCCTTGATGGGCACACATACACACACACACACACACACACACAGCCACTTTGATGGGCACACACACACACACACACACACACGTCTTGATGGACACACACACACATCTTGATGGGCACACACACACACACACACATCTGCCTTGATGGGCACACACACACGCACGGCCGCCTTGATGGGGGCACACACACACACACACGGCTGCCTTGATGGGCACGCACAAACACACACACACACACACACACACACACAGCCGCCTTGATAGGCACACATGCATATAGGCACCTTAATGAGCGAGCACACACTCACACACACCTTGATGGGCATGCACACACACACAGCCGGATTGACGAACACACACACACACACACACACACCCGCCTTGACAGGCATACATGCACGTAGGTGCCTTGATGAGCGAGCGCACACTCACACATGCCTTGATGGGTGCGTGCACACACACACACACACACACCCCTTGATGGGCACACATACACACACACTCCTGCCTTGATGGACACACATACACACACACACACTCCCGCCTTGATGGACACATGTGTGCGCACACACACACACATCTGTCTTGATGAGCACACACACACCCGTCTTGATGAGCATACACACATGCACACCTGTCTTGATGAGCATACACACACGCACGGCCGCCTTGATGGGCACACACACGGCCGCCTTGATGGGGGCACACACACACACACATGGCCGCCTTGATTGGGGCGGGCGCGCGCACACACACATACACACACACACACACAGATGGGCGCGCACACACACACACACACACACGCACATGTACGGCCGCCTTGATGGGCACGCACGCACGCACACACACACACACACACACAGCCGCCTTGATGGGCGCGCATGCACACACACAGCTGCCTTGATGCGTGCACATGCGCACACACACGCGCACACACTGCACACACACGCACACACACACACACACACTCGTGCGCACAGCCGCATTCATGGGAGCACACACACCCGCGCAGAGCTGCCTTCATGGGTGCACACACACAGCCGCCTTGATGGGCAAACACACACATACAGAGTCATCTTGATGGGCACATGCACAAATGCAGCCGCCTTGATTGTCTCTCACACACATACCTCGATGGGCACACCCACTGACGGGTGAGCACACATACACAAAGTGCCTTGATGGGCACAGACAGCCACCTTGACAGGCACATATAAGCACACACAGCCGCCTTTAAGGGGTGAGCACACACACACACACACACACAAACACATCCATCTTGACAGGCATGCACTGCTGCTTTGATGGGCACACACACACAGCCCCCTTGATGAGCACAATTATGCGCGCGCACACACACACAGCCATCTTGATGGGCCCATACACAGCCACCTTGCTGGATACTCACGCGTATATACACACACACACACACACACACACACACATCTTGACGAGGACACAGATGCACTTACACACACATGCCTTGATGGGGACACAGACAAACACACACACATAGCCGCCTTGACGGACACACACACACACACACAGCCACCTTGACGGGCACACAGAAACACACGCATGCACCAGCTCACTTGATGCATGCCTGCACAGAGCTCCATATATGCATTCGTGAGTGCACATAGCTCCCTGATGCAAACACATGCTCTCACAGAGTTCCCTAATGTTCAGACATGCCTGCATAACTCCCTCATGCTCACAATGCCCACACAGCTCCCTGATGCTTATGCATGTGCTCATGTAGATGTCCACACTGCTCTCTGAAAATGCTTTATTACCAATAAATCTAAGACCTAGTACAACCCGACAGGCCGTGTTTCGGAGACCTTCGTCAGGGGTTGTCGAAGTAGGTACTAAAACATAAAAACATATAAATTAAATATGCTAAAAATCAATATGTGGGAAAGAACAAATAAATAATTAAAAACATACATACAATATAATCAATCATATAAACAATAAATGTTGTTGTTGTTGTTAAGTGCCGTCGAGTCGGAGTCGACTCATGGCGACCCTCTGGATAGCTATCCTAAATTGTGTTCGGTCTTCAGTCAGGCGGCTCATTGTTGACAGACTGGTACCCGTAGCTGCTGTTATTGTAGCAATCCATCTCATTGCTGGCCTTCCTCTTTTGCGTTGACCTTCTATCTTGCCAAGCATGATGTCTTTCTCTAATGATCTCTCTCTTCGCATGATGTGTCCGAAGTATGAAAGTCGAAGTCTTGTCATCTGAGCTTCTAAAGAAAGCTTAGGTTTGATCTCTTCTATAATGGATAATAAATAATAACACTAAAAAATAAATAGATTTTTTACTACGTGGTCCCTCCGATGAAATTCCGGCCATACTATATATACTTGTTTTATCTATTTATTGTTCTATTTATTTATTTATTTTTTAGCGTTATTATTTATTATTTTTTATTATCCATTATAGAGTTTTAGATTTCCCAATTAAAGTTTTTTTTCTTCCCATTGAAGTATACTGATAGATTTAGGTTTGATACCTTCTTTAAGACTCCATAGCTACACTGAGTATCATGAAGGCACATTGCTGCATTAGACTTTTTTTTGATATCTCTGAGCCTGACCTCCTTCCTCCCTAAGTTGAGGACTAGTACCCGTTGTTTGTTTTTATGTAATTTATGGGGATAAAGATTTGAGTTTCATCTTTTAATAATTGCTGTACAACTTAAATCTCCATGGTATACATATGCCTCATTCTGTTTTCTTTGTTCTAGTGTTGTTTCCTTTTGAGGATTACTTGTTCACCATATCCACAAATAAGGTATTAGTGTTGAAATGTTCTGCTTGTCACATCACTTGAGTTCTCTATTTTAATCTGTTTCATCTCGATATATTTTATTGTATTCTATTTTACTGTGTTTTGTTTTATTTTATTTTGACTAATTTATACATATGGCATTTTCACTGTATTTGCGTATCCACACTTTTTAAGTAATGGATTTTGTCTTATTCTTTTATACTAGTTTATTTATTGTTTATATGATTGATTATATTGTATGTATGTTTTTAATTATTTATTTGTTCTTTCCCACATATTGATTTTTAGCATATTTAATTTATATGTTTTTATGTTTTAGTACCTACTTCGACAACCCCTGATGAAGGCCTCCGAAACACGGCCTGTGTCGGGTTGTACTAGGTCTTAGATTTATTGGTAATAAAGCGTTTTTCCACTCAGATCACGTTTTGGACTGTGTACTTGCTACCACGTGATTTCTTGCCTTTTTGTTGGACTACAGACTGCTCTCTGATACTTACATCTGCACACTCAGCACCCCCTGATACAGACAGTGTCCCCCAATTTTCGCACACTCAGCCTTTTGATATCCCATCTCATATCTCCAAAGATCAATAGCTAAACTCTCCTCGTGACGATAAATATATGCACATCATACCACTGATTCACAGATATATGTGGACCTCAAATGCACCCTCAGTCATTGTGCCCACACACCCAGATATGCACTCACCTATTTCCCTGCTATGCTACTGAGACACACTTTACTTTGTTTCAACCACGTCCTATACATAGATGTGCCTGATCTGTGAATGGAGGAAAGGGGAAACGCACCATTATGTCACACTGTGAATGTGCATTTTTCAACTTTTTTGTACAGAATATAATGTAGATCTGTGGTGCATTGTAGTTAAGAAAGAAAGCAATGTTTTGATAATTAAGATGGAGTGTGTATGTTTATGAATATACTTTCATTCTATTCTCTGTTGAAAAAGGGAGTATGTCAGCAAATGCTTTTGAGCCATTAAACTTCTTACTTCAAAGAATCATGTCAGTGCAAGGCATACTTGGTATACAGATTTTCAGGGCTTTGATCCAGAACCACATTATCCTTTTTCAGGATTGTTCTTCTTTTTTTTTTTCAAGGGCATTTATCAGTTTCTCTTTCTTTATTTAAGGCGAGATGTTCTAGATGAACTTGTAACATTGCACAACTTCAGCAATCAATTCTTGCCAAATGCACTGAGAGAATTCTTCCGGCACATTCATGCCCCAGAAGAACGTGGTGAATATCTTGAGACTCTCATAACAAAATTCTCACATAGATTCTGTGCTTGCAATCCGGCATTGACAAGAGAGCTTGGGCTTAGTCCTGGTAAGAGGATTTATAATTACTAGAGTGACCTCTTTTGCTCTCACCTTTGTGTCTTAGCCCCTATTTTACTAAGCTTCATGAACTGTTTAACCCAGGAACTACTGCAAGCTAACAGCATGTCAACATGTTAACTGATAGCATGTGCTAAGTGCTACATTTAAACATGTACACATTTACATAGTGGGTCCAACAAAAATATGAACCTTTTTTAAGACATCTGTAAGCTATAATAGAAGTTTACCTCTAAATTCCTGAATTTAGGAATTTATTTACAATTGGCACCTAATTTATGCATAAAAAAACTGAGATATTTAAGTACTTAGTTTTCTTTAAAAATTGAAATCCTACTTAGCGGGAGAACCTCTAGAATTTTTTTTCATGATCTTTTTTAACCCAGTGCAGTTCGTTACCTGCATGGCAGGATGAATTTATAAATATTTCTGATCTCCTTATTGGAGGTGCCTCCTTATCAGAAATAGTTAAAATAATTTTTCGGGGAAAGGAAAGTTAGAGGTGGACTGATGTTCATTTTTCAATTAGCCTTAATTTGTGCTCAGATTATAGTGCTAAAGTCCCATGCTGTGTATTACAAATGTACTGTTACTAATTAGCTTATTTCTTTTGTTTAGATGCAGTCTATGTGCTCTGCTATTCTTTGATTCTGCTTTCCATTGACCTCTCCAGTCCTCATGTGAAGAACAAAATGTCGAAGAGAGAGTTTATAAGAAATACACGCCGAGCTGCTCAGAACATTAGTGAAGATTTTGTAGGGCACCTTTATGACAACATTTACCTTATTGGCCATGTTGCTGCATAGCACAGTTGTTAGTTTCTAGGACTGATCAATTAAAACTAATTATGTGGTAAATATAGGGGTTATGCTAGTGCTGGTCATTCTAACCTCTATATAAAATCGAACTTCATATGTTCCCTTTTTCTTATCAATTTACCATGCAAACTGACAGATTGTGCTGCATATTTTTTCTTAAAATAATTTTTCTTATTATGTTTTGCACAAAGCAGTGCCATTAGTTTGGCATGACCCTTTAAGACTGTTAAACAGGCATAACGATGTAGGGCTGACAAAGGCTGTTGGTGGATTTAAGCATTAGGTATGCTTGAAAACATTAACTAGTTCTATTAATGAAAAAATGTATATATTTAGCTAAAGAGATTTATAATCAAATATTAAATATGTAAAATATTTTAACTAAAGCTTTTTTTCTCTCTAAAATTGAGTATTGCATTTATTTTCCACATCACTATTTTTCTCAGCTATAAATGGTAGAATCTGACATAACTTTACAAAGCTCCTTCAAATTAATTGCTTTTTGTCTTAAAACAACCACAGTTTTTACCAAGCTTCTGCCAGCATTTCCTTTAAACTAAACTGAATCTTGGGCATGTATAGAAAATCAGTGGTGGAAACACTTGATAAATCAGGCTTTTGGTCATCTTTGGATTTTAGAGAATGCTATCTTTGTTTTCAGTGAAAATCACTATGGGCGTCATTTTGGAAGCCCTGTTCATGTTTTGGACGTCCAAAAATGAGTGGCGAGACGTCCAAAGTACAGCGACATCTCCAGAGCCATTTTAGAAGCCTGGACTCTGAATGTCAGCATGAGGACACTGAAATCTGAACAGGGGTATGGTAGAGGCATGGCTGGGTTGTTCCCGGGAACCTGGACGTCACTGCCTGATCTCAGAAATGTCCTGGATGTCTGGAGTCGCTTCTAAGTTTAGACCTGCTCCAGGCACGAACAGGCATCTGAAAAGTGCTTGTTTTGGCTGAAAAGCATCCAGAGGGTGTAGAGAATGACAGCAACATTCAAACTGGAATTTGAACCCTGGCTTCCCTTTTCCTAGCCCATTGCTGTATCAATTAGGCTGTTCCTAGATGTACAGGTTAGGAAATACTGTTCCAAGGACATCTATGCAGAAGTCTATATTGGGCATGTCTGCACCTGGACGTGGCTGCTTTCTTTTTTTTTCTTATACATTCTAGCTTAGACGTCCCAGATTGCACTTGAACATCCTTTTTAAAATACCCCTTTATGGGTCTAGTTCAAACTGTTTCTGACTATACTATTAGTTTTGTTGAAAATTGATGTGTTCCTGATTCCCATCCTGTTTATAATCTAATTTCCTTTTACAACAGTCTCACTAACCTTGGTGGCTGTAGTCAAACTTGGTAATGAGACCTAGAAGGGTCCCGGTTTGGATTCAGCATTGTTCTAAAAAACAAAGTTGAAGATGACAAGGCCTGAAATAGCCTCCTCCACCTCCCCTAGTAAGCCATTATTGTAACAGATTTTGGGTATGTTAGGGGCAAAGTTTGAGAGTAGGGGTGAGAAAAGACTTGAAGTTAGAAAAAGACATAGTTGTGGAAGATGGTATTGGGTTGCACATGGCAGTTGATATTCAAATTTACCCAAAGTGGTAGAAGCCATTTTGATGTTAATCTGACCTATAGTGAACAATAGTAGATATTCAGCGGCTGCCAGGTAAAATATAGCATTGGCAGCAATGCTTTACTTTATTCATATGTTCAGTGGTGCCAGCTGTTTAAACAGAGCTTCTGAATATATATGTAAGGAGTGGCCGTTATGGCACTCGTGTGCATTAATGTAACCCTGCTTTTTTGCTGGTCCAACTTAGGCATACATGTTCAGAGAGGCTGAATTTTATCACTCTATGTATAATTTACATACCTATCCCAAAATCTACCTCTTAGTCTATTGGGGCAATTTTAGAAGACTTATTCACAATTTCCATGTGGAAAATCCAGCATTTACACATGGAAATGGGGATTTTAAAAAGGGCTAAATTTACATATGGCTGTTCATAATACGTAGAAATTGCAAGCATGCTTGATTAGGGCATGGCCTGGGTGGGTCAAAAAGAGGCAGACAAAGGCTCCATTTCATATGCATGTGTATGACAAAAATTGTCCAAATCATTGGCATATATATAGGTTTAATAAAAAGTGCTTGTTTTGGCCAGCCCTTTACAAGTGTAATTAAGGAGGTGATCCTCCTTAATCTCCTGTTTGTTTCCCTTCTCCAAATTGAAAATATAGTGTCCTCTTTAGTTAATTGGTGGCACATGTAAGTTGTGTCCTCCATTGATTTTTCCCATGTGTAGATTTGTAAAATGGGTCTGGCTCTACATGTTCACAAACATACCTGCAGGTCCTCATATATATGTTTAAAAAGGCTCCACATTTGACAGAGCTTTTTCTAAAATACCACCAGAATTGCGTATGTCCAAACTTCGATGTCTCAATTCTGATCGCCATGAAATATCTAGAATTCATCTTTTAATATGTTTTATGCATAGAACCCACAATGCATGGTCTGCACATAAATCTGTGTATAATCGGGACAAATTTAAAATCAAAAGCAGACTGCATTGGCAAGTCTTTTTAAATATCAGACCCTGTGGTACTGCGTTAAACTGCTGATAATGCTACTGGTATTGTATAGGTCATAAAGAGTTGCTGAGAAAGGACATGTTTCTGGTTCATAGTCTGTTCTTCCAGTTCTCTAGTGCTTTGCTTGCGTTATGTAAACTGACATCTTGTGTTCTATAGCATTATGGGAGAAGGGTGTAGGCTTCATTTATCAAAGATTTTATGAAAAACAATAATAAACCAGTTTTATTAAGGAAGTTTTGAACTGCCCATGTTGGTACAAACCCCACAGATAAAAAAAAATACTCATGAGGTTTGCACCAATAATGAATGCTTAAACAACGTGTTGTATAAGTTCACTTCTGCTTTCTCTACGGGTAATTTTTCCATCAAAAAACATGCTTTAGTTTTAATTAGACCAAATTACACACACACAGGTTATTTTATAAGGGCATTTCTAAAGTGCATACCATATCTCCAAGAACAAGCAGGAATGTAGACTTTACATATGGGTGATGGCACTGATGGAGCCTGCGTGGGAACGCTCCCCAACTTCCAATAGGAAGCTCTCCACTGCGCCAGCGTGCCTGCTTTCCCAACCTCCCATCTCAGTTCTTCATTTTCAGCAAGACGCACCATTCCTGTCACCACAGAAAAACCTTTTTTGATATAGCATCATGCTTCTGCCTTCCCGTCGATGCTGGTTAAGTTGTACCCGATACCGGCCTTGATATAATTTTCTTTTCTTTTTCTATTTCTTTATTTTTTTTTCTTCATGCTTTTCACCACCATATTGGGCCTCGGGGCTTCCATAGCCACCTTCTCTTTTCTTTTTGAAGGCATGGACAAACCAGTTGTTGTTTTTTTAAGAAATGTACCAATTGCTCTGGCACTATTTCAGTCACTGATAAACATGTTTAAAATGTTTGGGCCCTGACCATCAGCCTAACTCCTGTTCTTTATGTCAGCAAATGACAAAGAAAGGCTTCAAGAACTGAACCAACAAGTTGGAATTCTTTGCCTCGGATTCAGTTTGAGTGGTCTCAACTTCATCGAGGGCATCGGCTTCCTCTCAAGGATCTTGGATTTCATCTAAGTCCAAACAAGAGTAAATCACAATCTCTGGCCGCGCATCGAGAAAAGATACCAAAGCCAGAGAACATAAGCATAGAGGAGCTTCCGATGCAGACCAGCCAGCCAACCAGCCCCAGCGGGTGGTTCTCTCCTCTAAAGCACAAGTGGAGCTCCGGGACGCTCCCAAGGCATCAACCTCCGGAGATCTACCAGTGCCATGTTCTGGGATGGTGGCACACTGCCCCATCGGTGACTCCACCTAGACATCGGCAATCTCATTGGACCAACGCATGCTGGTCTTCGAGAGGAATTTGGCAGCACTCCTAGCAGCCTCAATACCAATAACATTGAGAGCTTTGTGAGTGCAGGCTTCGGTACTGGCCCTGCAGCCAAACTTGCAACCAAGCATACCGGGGCCAATGCCAGCCCTCGAGATGGCATCGTCGCTGTCCTCTTTGGAGCCGATTGATACCCCCTGGTGTCCAACAGACACTCTGTTCCGATACCTTCGAGTATCGGTATCGGCATCAACCTTCTATGTCAATGAAGCATCGAGGTCAAACCAATGATTGCCGATACTTTAATATTTTACCCGATTCAGATTCCATTTCTTCCGAATCTGAAGAGGACTCACTCAGTTCCTGAGACCTTCAAGACATCCCTTTGGACCCTTCACCCTCTCAAGAGCGCTGTCTGTCCCCTCTGGAGGATTTCTCCTTTCAGGACTTCATCCAGGATATGGCAGCAGCACCCGCCATTACGGTAGCCATGGAGAAAGAACCAAGGGCTAAGGAATTGCAGATACTTCAAAACCCTCCAACGCCCACAGAGGCCACTACATTACCAGTGCATTGTATCTTGCAGGATCTAATGTTCCTCATGTGGGAAGCACCACTCACATTTCCGCCTGTCAGTAAGCACCTCGATACCATGTACAGAGTGCCACAGTGCCCATGTTTTCAAAATCCTCAGCTCCCATCACTCAGTGGTGGTGAAATCAGTGATGCGCCAAATTAAGAGCTCTAAGAATCATTTTTCTGTGCTACCGCGCAGAGATTGCAGAACACTCAATGCCTTTGGGCAAAAATGTTTCCAGGCATGTTAACCTCCAGAATCAATTCTTACATGCTCTACATGGGCATGTTTCTGAAGGATGTTACCAGGGATCTGGAAACGTTCACTCCTCTTCTGCCTGACGATAAGAGGAGTGCTTTTTAGATACTCATCAAACAAAGCCAGAACACTTCAAGTTTCTCACCAGGGCCTCCTTTGATGCCTTTGAATCAATAAGCAGAGCTTCAGTAGTCTGCACTGGAGCTCGCAGGATGGCTTGGCTGCAGGCTTATGACCTTGAACAATGAGTACAAGACAAATTGGCCAATATCCCATGTACAGGTGACAACCTTTTTGGCAAAGAATGAAGGGAAAAAGCAAGGGAGATTGAGACAGACGATCTCACCCTAAAATGCCTTTCCAGGAAAACGGATGATTCCTCCAAAACAAAGGTTCTTCCTAAGAAATCATTCTATGCCCAAAAGAAAAGCAGCAGGGTCCTCGCCAACCCAGGAAGCTAAAGACTCCAAAGCCTCAACCAGCTGCACAGCCACAGCCTACATCTGTTTTTTGACTCTTTCCTAGAGGACATTGTCAGTCTGCCTCTAGAAGGGCAACAGTCCCTCCACATAGCAGGCAGAATTTGCCATTATGCCCATAGATAGCACCTCATGACTTCAGAGCAGTGGACACTTCACATTCTCCAAAGGGGTTATCAGCTTGACTTCCAGACCTTACCCCCTACCAGCTTCGCAGGGGACCATCCCACACAACCCCTTCAAACCACTCTCTTAAGAGAAAAGGTGACCATCCCATTGTCTCAGGGAGCTATAGAAAGAGTTCCACCTACTCAAGAAAGGATGGGCTTCTACTCTCCATATTTTCTCATTCCAAAGAATAGAGGAGGCTTCAGGCCCATCTTAGATCTCAGAGACTTAAACAAGTTTATGATTCAAGAAAAATTCAAAATGATTTCCCTAGGAACTCTGTACCTTCAGAGACATGATTGGATATAGAAACATGATGGCAGAAAAAGACCACATGGCCTATCTAGTCTGCCCTTCCATATCAACCACTACAATAGTCCCCTTTTTTCCTTTAGAGATCCTCTGTGTTTGTCCCATGCCTTTTTGAATTCACTGTCCTCATCTCTATCACCTCCACTGGGAGACTATTCCACGGATCTACCATTCTTTCCGTTAAAAAAAAATATATATATATATTTCTGCATATTACTCCTGAGTCTATCCCTTTTCACCCTCATCCTATGTCTCCTCATAGCAGAGCTTGCTTTCAATCGAAAGAGGCTCTTCTCCTATGCATTTATATCATGGAGGTATTTAAATGTCTCAATCATATCACCTCTATCCTGCCTTTCCTCTAAAGTATACATATTAAGATCCTTAAGTCTGTCCTCATATGCTTTATAATGAGGACCACTAACCATTTTAGTAGCCACCCTCTGTACCGACTCCACCCTGTTTATATCCTTTTGAAGGTGCGGTTTCCAGAATTGCACACAATACGCCAAATGAGGTTCCACCAAAGACTTATACAGAGGCACTATCACCTTTTTTCTGATGGCCACTCCTCTCCCTATGCAACCAAGGATCCTTCTAGCTTTTGCCATTGCTTTTTCTACTTGTTTAGCTACTTTAAGATCAGCAGACACAATCACGCCTAGGTCCTGCTCTTCTTTTGTGGACAGAAGTACTTCACCCCCTATACTATATTGCTCCCTTGGATTGCTGCAGCCCAAATGCATGACCTTGCATTTTTTAACATTAAATCTCAGCTGCCAAATTCTAGACCATTCTTCAAGCTTAATTAGATCCCTCCTCATGTTATCTACACCTTTCTGGGTGTCTGCTCTATTGCAGAATTTGGTATCATCTGCAAAGAGATAAACTTTACCCGACAGCCCTTCTGCAATATCACTAACAAAGATATTAAAAAGAATCAGACCAAGGACAGATCCCTGGGGCACACCACTAGTAGCTGCCTTCTCCTCAGAGCGAGCTCCATTTACCATTACCCTTTGTCGTCTCCCACTCAACCAATTTCTAACCCAAGCAGTAAATTTAGGGTCCATTCCTAGGGTGCTCAGTTTATTTATAAGTCGCCTGTGTGGAATGGTGTCCAAGGCTTTACTGAAATCTAAATACACCGCATCTAGGGCTCTCCCTCGGTCCAACTCCCTGGTCACCCATTCAAAGAAATCAATTAAATTTGTCTGACAAGATCTGCCTCTGGTGAATCCATGCTGCCTCTGATCCAGTAATCCGTTGGACTCTGTTCTCTAGACCTCAAGAAGGCATATGCCCATATACTGATACATCCTTCCTACAGACAGTCTCTGCGCTTCATGTTTCAGGAACATCATTAACAATACAGGGTTCTCCCCTTCGGTCTAGCCTCTGCCCCAAGAGTCTTCACAAAATGCATGGCAGTAGTTTCTGCCTATCTCTGCACCTTGGACATCTTCACCTTCCCTTACTTAGACAACTGGCTGATACTAGTACTAGTACTACTATTACTACTACTGAGCATTTGTATAGCGCTACAAGATGTCTGTGCAGCGTTGCATACATGTAAGAGACAGACCCTGCTCACCAGAGCTTACAATCTAGTCAAGACAGACAACTCAGTAGATGTAGACATGGGATACATCTGGGGGGAATAGTAAGAAAACACAAAGGAGATCAGGTGAGTCAGGATTCAAAAGCGGCAGCGAAGAGGTGAGTTTTAGCCTAGATTTGAAAACGGCCAGAGAAGGTGCCTGATGTACAGACTCAGGTAGTTTGTTCCAGGCATAAGGAGCACTAAGGTTGAAGGAGTGAAGTCTAGAATTAACAGTAGAAGAGAAGGGTACAGATAGAAGTGATTTGCTAGAAGAGGAGGGGCATAGGGAGAGATTAGAGAGGAAAGGTAATGAAGAGTTGCAGAGTGAATGCACTTATAAGTCAGCAGGAGAAGTTTGAACTGGATACGGAAACAGATAAGAAGCCAATGAAGAGACTTGAGAAGAGGAGTAATATGAGCATGACTAGACTGGCGGAAGATTAGCCGCACAGCAGTGTTTTGAACAGACTGAAGGGGAGAGAGATGATTTAGCTGGAGACCAGCAAGGAGTAGGTTACAATAGTCAAGACAGGAGGTGATTACGGAGTGGATAAGTGTCTTAATAGCGTGTTCAGAGAGGAATGGGCGTATTTTGTTGATATAGAGAAAGAAGCAGCAGGTCTTAGCTATCAGATGGATGTGTGTAGAGGAGGAGAGAGAGGCGTCAAAGACAACTCTAAGGTTGCGAGCTGAGGGAACAGGAAGGCATAGAGAGTTCTCTACAGAGACTGAGGAAGAGGAGAAGAGGTTTTAGGGGGAAAAATAAGCAGCTCAGTTTTGGCCATGTTCAGTTTCAAGCAGCGGTGAGACATCCACGCATCAAAGTCAGAAAGGCAGGTAGAAATCCGAGTCTGGATTGCTGGAGAGATTTCAGGTTTAGAGAGGTAGATTTGGGAGTCAGCAGCATAAAGATGGTACTGAATGCCATGGGAAGAGATGAGCGCACCAAGGGACTGGGTATATAGAGAGAAAAGGAGTGGACCCAGGACATATCCTTGGGGTACACCAACTGAGAGCGTGATAGCAGCAGAGGAAGATCCACCAGAGCAAACACTGAAAGAGCAATGGGAGAGATAAAGAGGAGAACCAGGATAATACAGAGCCCTTAAAACCAAGTGAGGACAGGATATCAAGGAGAAGATTGTGGTCAACAGTGTCAGAAGCAGCAGAGAGGTCAAGAAGGATGAGGACTGAGTAAAGGCCCTTGGATTCTGCCAGGAACAAATCAGTGGAGACTTTGGCAAGAACAAATCAGTGGAGACTTTGGCAAGAGCCATTTCAGTAGAATATAAAGGATGAAAGCCAGATTGTAAAGGATCCAGGAGGGATTGAGAGGAAAGAAAGTCAAGGCAATGGCGGTGAATCACACGTTCAAGTAATTTAGCAATGAAGGGGAGGAGGGAGATGGGTCGATAGGACAGGTAGGATCAAGTGAGGGTTTCTTGAGGAGAGGTGTAACTACAGCAAGCTTGAAGGCTGCAGGGACAGTTGCAGTGGAGAGCGATTGGTTGAGAATATAGAAGGGACAACAGTGGAAGAGATGGGGCTTAGGAGACGGATGGGAAAAGGATCAGAGGAGCAGGTAGTGAGTTTGGAGGAGGAAAGAAGTTGTGCAGTTTCCTCCTCAGAGATCATAGAAAAGGAAGAAAGGGTAGCAGAGGTAGAGAGGGAAAGTTGGGAATGAAGAGGAGAAGGAGGGAAGTAGCTGACTCTGTGGGGAGTTGGAGGGTGATTTTATGGATTTTATCATGGCAATATTCAGCCAGGGTTTGGGCAGAAATGGAGGGAGGGGTCAGAGGCGGAGGCACCTTGAGGAGAGAGTTGAGAGTAGTAAAGAGATAGCGAGGGTCAGAGGCAATTGAGTTAATAAGATGGACATAATAGTCTTGTTTGGCGAGTGCTATGGCTGACTGGAAAGAGATAAGCATGAATTTAAAATGTAGAAAGTCCGCAAAGGTGCAGGATTTGAGCTAAGCACGCTCAGCTGAATGGGCACGGGAACGTAGATAGCGGGTAGTGGAAGAAAGCCAGGGCTGAGGTATAGTGTGCCTCACAGGATGTGACATGGACGGAGTGAGAGCATTCAGAGCAGAGAGTGCAGCATTATAGGAAGCTACTCCCTGATCAGGGGAGACTCCTCTCAAAAGGTAAGACTCTACCTTCATCGCACCATCATAGTGCTCCAACACCTAGGCTTTGTCATAAACTTCTCAAAGTCTTATCTCGCTCCAACCCAACAATTGGAGTTCAAAGAAGCCATCTTAGATAGCCAGCAGGCCAGAGCTTTCCTTCCACGGGATCGCTCTACCCACCTTTTCGAGCTGGCAGAGCACTTGAAAAAACAGACTCATGTCACAGCTCGAGAGATGCTACATCTCTTGGGACACATGGCCTCCACAGTCCATGTCGTTCCCTATGCTCGATTGCACATGTGTCAAGTCCAGTGGACTCTGTCTTCCCAATGAATGCAGGCACAGGGGGCGTCTCAGAGACCAGATCCACGTCACCCCTCAACTGATCAAGTACCATCAGTGGTGGTGGTCCACCTTTTCAGATGCCTCCACCTCGATGTACCCTGATGATGGATGCTTCCAAGCTGGGTTGGGGAGTGCATCTCAATAACAACCACACAGGGAATGTGGACACATCAAGAATCTGCCGTGCAGATCAATTTCTTAGAACTGCGAGCACTGACAAATGCACTTCAGGTTTTTCTATCCCAACATTTGGGGCAACCTGTTCTAGTCAGAATGGACAATTAAATAGCCATGTTCTACGTCAACAAGCAGGAGGGGACAGGGTCCCATCTACTCTGCAAAGAAGCGCTTCAGCTGTGTTTTTTTGCCATTTCACACCGCATTTATCTCAGAGTGGTGTACCTCCCTGGCATCCTTGCGGACAGGCTCAGCCATATGACCATATGAATGGACCCTGCATCGGAAGATGGCTGTTCGGATCTTTCTGATGTGGGGAACCCCAGTCATAGATCTTTTTGCCACTCCACAGAACACACAGCTTCCACGCTTCTGCTCCAGGATTCAGTCCTTACACCGTCAGGCCCCAGATGCCTTCCTTCTGCACCGGGGGTCTGGGTTCGCTTTATGCATTCCCTCCCATCCCCTTGATTCCCAAAATGCTCTTCAAACAAACTACAGGCCGACAAGGGCTTCATAATTCTCATAGCTCCCTTTTGGCCCCGTCAACCGTGGTTCCTTCTGCGTCTTCGCCTAGTGCAGGCTCAGCCACTCGACCTGAAATGTGCACCCGATCTCTTCTCTCAGGACAACGGGACACTCCTCGATCCCAACATTCACTCCCTCTGTCTGATGGCATGGCTGCTGAAGGGCTAGTGCTTGCTAACCTTGACCTGCTACAAGAAGTCAAAGATATACTCCTTGCATTATGCAAGGACTCTACTAGACGATCTTATGCTTTTAAGTGGCATAGGTTTGCACTTCGGTGCTCCTCAAAGGGCATTGACCCCTTTTCTTGTATGGTGGAATTCCTTTTACAATACCTCCTCCACCTATCCTTAAGAGGCCTTAAGACTAAGTCAGAGTACACCTTAGGCTGTCCCTGCAGTGGTTTATATGTGCCGCAATGGCACTATCTCCTCACACCCTTTAGTAGCATGCTTCATGCAATGTCTGCTGCTGTCCAAACCACCCATTAAGCCGCCGTTGGTTGCCTGGGATCTCAATGTGGTTCTTACACAACTACTAAAGTCTCCTTTCAAGCCTTTGGCCACCACTTCACTGAAGTTTCCATCATGGAAGATACTCTTCCTCATTGCACTCGTCAGCTCGCCACATTAGTGAACCGCAAGCTCTCGTAGTGGACACACCCAATACCCAGTTCCACCATGACAAATTAGTTCTCCGGACCCATCCTCATTTCCTTCCGAAGGTTGTTGCTACCTTCCATTTGAACCTATTTTCTTCCCTAGACCACATGTGTCTCAGGTGGAAGCAGCGCTTAACACTTTAGACTTCAAGCAAGCGCTGGCTTATTATTTAAGTAGAACTAAGCATATTGAAGATCCTCTCAATTATTTTTCTCTTTTGATCCCAGTCACCTGGGTTTCCCAGTAACAAAATAAACTCTACCAGTTGGATAGCAGATTGCATTTCTTTTCCTTATGCACAGGCAGGGCTCTTCTCTAGAGGGTCACGTTGCTGCTCATAATGTACGAGCCATGGCAACTTCCGTGGCCAATTTCCGTTCGATAACCATTGAGGAGATCTGTCAGGCAGTTACCTGGTCCTCCATCCACATTTTTGCTGCCCACTATTGCCTGGACAGAGACTTCTGTCGGAATGCTGTCTTTGGCCAAGCTGTACTCCAGCACCTCTTTGGGAATTAATCTCAACTCCTACCCTCTGTCCCGGACTTCTACAAGAAACCAAACTACCTTTAGAGGGGTTCTCACCTGCTGGAATTGAGCCCAAAACCCACAACTATTCCAGACTCTTCGGCTGCAATATTTTGGCCTCAGAGATTGTACTGCTCCACCCCCATACATGCCTGGTTCCGGGGAGCTAGTGAGTCCTATATGTGAAGACTGCATTCCTGCGTGTTCCTGGAGATAGCAGTTACTCACCTATAACAGGATCTCTGGGAACAGCAGGAATCAGTCTTCACAACCCACCCTCCTCCACTAGGAGTTATAGGGTTCCTCATTCTTCTCTTTCTCAACTACAAACTCAACTGAGGAAAGGGGTTGGGAAGACAGGAAGGCAGGCACGCAGGTGCTGTGGGGGGATCACGAAGGTTTTTCTATTGGATACTGGGGAGTGTTCCCATGAGGGCTCTGCTGTTCCCGGAGATCACCTGTTACAGGTGAGTAACTGCACTTTATGCACATAAATCATGGTATTTTAACGAGTTGCATATGTAAATGAGATGGACACTATTCTGAAAGTGTGCATGTTGGGTCAATAGTGTGTACTTTTACTGTAGGGGTGTGTGCACAAGTGGAGTTTGGATGGCGCAAACAAGTACACATGTAGATTATAAAATATTATAATTAAGTACATTGTTGAAAAATCGAGACAGTCATTTACACCAGCTTTAGGGCTGGCATAAGTGATAACACATGTATTTGAGCACTTGTGCTAGTATTCTGTAAGAAAAAAAATTGATGCCATCTTTTATATATAAAATAGATTTGACATAAGCACGTGAAAACACAAATTAACTAGGCAAGACGTCATAAGATTACCTTCATTATTGCATAGCCAGCACCTCTCTGTCCAAGCACAGCTAATTTCCTTGTATTAAATACTTTTTATGTACATAAGTAGCTTTAAAGCTGCCTTCAATGGAGGTCATTTTATAAACCCTTTTTTCCAAAGACAAGTAGGATAGCAGTCTTCACAACATGGGTGACATCATCAATGGAGTCCAGCACAGGAATCAGCTTTTCAGCATAGGATTTTTCTCCACAGCTTTTGAAAGGCTTCACCGTATGTGCATGCTATTTCCTACCTGTCACTGTTGCACAGGACTACCTCAGTCTTCCATCTTTACATAAGAACATAAGATATGCCATACTGGGTCAGACCAAGGTCCATCAAGCCCAGTATCCTGTTTCCAACAGTGGCCAATCTAGGTCATACGTACCTAGCAGTTTCCCCAAAAGACACAGGTTCTGCAATGCTTGCACTAGGTCAAGCATCGATATCCTGGGTCCCCTCCCAACAACGGCCCAAGGACCTCTCCTCCAGGAACTCGTCCACACCTTCTCCAAACCCAGCCACACCAACAGCCCCCACCACATCCTCTGGTAACAAACTCCAGAGCTTGACTACACGTTGAGCGAAAAAATATCCTCTCTCACTAGTCCCAAATAGTCTACCCTGCAGCCTCATTGCATGTCCCCTAGTCTTCCCACACTCCGACAATGCAAACAGGTGATCCACGTTTACCCGTTCCGCTCTGCTCACCAATCCACAGACCTCCACCACATCTCCCCTCAGCCATCTCCCCTCCAGGTCAAAGAGCCCCAACCCCCCCAGCCTCTCATAGGAGTATCCCCCCATCCCCTCCACCACCCCGGTGGCCCCTCTCCGAACCCCCCCCCCAACAACGCTACATCCCCCTCAAGACATGGCAACCAGAACCGCACACAACATTCAAGGTGCGGTCCCACCATGGAACGGTACAGAGGCACCACAACATCCTCTGTTCTATCTTCCATTCCCTCCCCATGACACCCAGCACTCCACCTGCTCTCCCGGCCGCCGCTGCACACTGGGCCGAGGGCTCCAACATGCCATCCACAACGACGCCCAAATCCCCCTCCTGGGTGGTGGCCCCCAACGTGGAACCCCACCTCGTGCAACCACAGTCTGGGTTGTTCCTCCCCAGGCGCACAACCCTGCACCCGTCCACACCCAAATCCCATCCACCATTCCAATGCCCAGTCCTCCAATCCATCAAAATCCTCCTGCAATTCTCCACAATCCCCCTGGGTTTTAACAACCCTAAACAGCCCTGTGTTATCTGCAAACTCGATAACCTCACTCGTCATTCCACTTTCCAGGTCATTCATGAATATGTCAAAAAGCAGCGGACCCAGCACAGATCCCCGGGGCACACCACCATTCACCCTTCTCCATTGGGAAAATTGGCCATTTAGCCCAACCCTCCGCTTTCTATCTTTCAACCAGTTCCTGATCCACAGTAGTACACTGCCTCCTACCCCATGACCCTCCAGTTCTGCCAAAAGAACCAAGAGATCGTCACCGCAGGCTTGCATGAAATCACCACCATTTTTTGGTATAACTTTTAGAATTTTTGCCATTCTGTTTTTGAAATTTGTTGCTGTTGAGCAATACTGGTTTCCACTAGTATCATTTTTTATGTTTCCTTTCTTTTTTTGCATTTGCCCGGTACAGGCCCCAGAAGTCTTGGGCACTCTGTTTGGATATATATTTTTTAAGATTGAGTCATTTTATTTCATTATGTCTGTCTATGCTGGTGACATGTCCCAGAAACGCCCCCCCCCCCCTAAGAGTTTTAAAAGTGCACCCAGTAGGGCAAAACCATCTCTATGACGGATACATAGGTCTGGGGCTCAACCATGATAGTTCTTGTAGTTGGTGTTTACAGATGTCAAGGAGATAACCGTGTGAAAAACAGCATATACAAATTTTTGACATCAATGGGTCTGGTCAATTGATTGCATCAGTCTCCATGAGCTGCATTGGATGCTGGGCATGCACAGACATTGAGAGTGCATTGATCACCTTCAACTTCAAGCATTAGTAGAGGCCATTGGGAAAGAACATCATCCTATTCCTGCCCAAAGAAAAGACAGGATTTGATTTTTCATGACACAACACTAGGAGGAGGCCAGAGTGCATCAGTCGTACCTCATTGGAATGTGACATTGAGAGCATCAATGCACCAAGGGAACTGGTGTCCTTGAAGCATCCCTGATATGAGGACCACTCATCCTCCACTACATAGGAGGGGGACACACCAGACTCCAAGGACCTGTGACTAAACTTTCAATATACACCAGCCATCTCAGAAGGACATGGCCTTGCCTACTGTAGTCCCAATGCCTTTGGTGATGCAAGCTTCAAGGAGCAGCTCAAAATGAGAGCCAAGGACTGGATGGTGCACTTCTTTGCTTGATATGATGCTGCAGCTTCTATATTATCAATGTCAGCAAAGCAGGACATCTATCTACTACTTGAGACTGACTTGTCTGTAAGAGAGACATTGACGCCAAGACTTCAAAGGGCCTCAGAGTTGTTGACTGGCAGACTGTTGTCCATTTCCATTGTGTTAAGGAAAAGTTTTCATCGAGGCATCAGCGATCTTCGGTGACCAACTTGAGCCCGGGCTTCTAGGATTCTGATTGAGCCAGAGCTATTCTCTGAAGAAGAGGTTTCAACTGGCTTGCCAGCGGACCAACCGCCACCTCATGAAAAGAGAAAAAATCCCCACCTGAAGAACACATCTTTAGTGACTTTTAAGAAAATGGCAGAGTTCATTCCATTTTAAATTAGAGACGAAGGAGGAAGCCTGGGCAAAAACTTTGGACATCCTCCAGTTTCTCGACCCACCAAAGGAAGCTTTGACAGAATCCTGAAGGACATACAGATGAGAATGTGGGAGACCTCATATGGGACAGTTAATAAGAAGGTTGACTCAATTAAAGAATTCAGAAGGTTCCCAGATTCAAGAAACAGCAGTTTCCTCACAATTCCATGGTAGTTAAACCTGCTCCTGAAAGGGCTAAGAATTCCAAGTCACACTCTTAGATGCTTCTGGGAAGAGAGGCTTGAAATTGGAGTTTTTTGGGAGAAATCTTTTTCTGAATACTATGCTTGCATTCCTTATAGCTTCTTATCAGCTCCTCAGGAGCATGTACTTGCAGAACATTGGCACAAGATGCAGAGAAGGCCAAGCAACTCTGTTCACTAGTGGACAGAAGGAAAAAGTGTGGAAAATACATAGTTTGAGTGACATATGATACTTTCGAAACAGCATAGAGAGCCTCCTCCATGGATGCTGGCATCTAGAGACACTCATGGCTCCACGACAGCATGCAGGAGAAGCTTACTGAACTGTTCCACGGAGAGAATCTCTTGGAAGATCAGGTGCAGGAAGCTGCAACTCTAATGAAGCAGCAGAATGACACACTCAAGACCCTCTCCAGGCCCACTTCCATCCCGACATCTTCTTTATCTACGAGAGAGGCATTCCTAAAAGGGGCTCTACAGGTCAAACAACGGTAAGGAGTTGAGGGTTTATTTTTATTAAATTGCTGGCTCTCTGACTGGGAGCTCTTAAAAGGGTTTTTGTATATTTTTAAAGCAAAGTTACTTTCTTTTTGGTGCTTTAGTAGAAATTTCCTTGAGCAGAGTAGGTTGTTGAACTCTAGTAACCTTCTCAGCTTTGGGAACTGCTGACACCTAATCAGGAGTTAGTGCCCTCCCTACCCACCCCGACTCCCACACACCCCTAGTGAGCAGTCTTGCTTTATAGGGCACCTCCCCTTTTAACAAAGCACAGAGACTTGGAACAGCACATTTTGAATATAATTAAAGAGATTTTACTGCTTTTTTTCTGAAAGGACTGCTGGGAAACCGGCAGGTACTTGGTAGATCTCTGTCTTTTGCTTTAACAGATACCTAAGCTCCACAAACAAAACAATGGCTGGGAAAAATCGTATCGCTAAAGCTGTTGCCCCCGTTACAGTTTCTGCCTCTTTCCAGACAGAGGTCCCAATGCCAGTTGAAGGACTGGTTCCATGTGCAGGGTGCCTGCATGCTGACACTCTGAGGAAACAAGTGGAGGAACTCAGAGAGGAGGTGGCGAGGCTGAGGAGCATTCAAGACAGTGAGAAGTACATTGATGAGATGTTTCTTGCAGCAACCAAGCTCTCCAGCAGAGGAGAAGATGGGTGCCAACAGAATCACCAATCCAACTTCTCCAGCCCTTGAATTGAAGAACCGTTATGCAGCCCTGGAAGTGGAAGAGGTGAAAGAATGCCTGGAAAGAGAAGAACCAGAGCTCAAGTACCCCAAAGTTGCAGAATCAGTGACCACAAGGAAGCGAAGGGTAGTGGTGGTTGGAGACTCTCTTCTGAGGGGTACTGAGGCGTCCATCTGCCGACCAGACTTGATGTCCAGAGAGGTATGCTGTCTGCCTGGTGCCAAAATCCAAGATGTTACAGAGAGTTTGCCGAGACTCATCAATTGATACTGCCAGGTATCCCTCAGAACGTATCAAAAGTGACTTCATGGCTCTGGGACAGAGGGTGAAGCAGTTAGGTGCACAGGTGGTGTTCTCTTCAATCCTCCCTGTTGAGGGTAAAGGCCAAGGCAGAGAGGCTCGCATCCTGAAGATGAATGCATGGCTGTGTGGATGGTGTCATCGAGAGCATTTTGGTTTCCTAGACCATGGGATACTGTTCCAAGGGTTGCAGAGCAGAGATGGCATCCATCTGTCCAAGAAAGGTCAACGCGTCTTTGGTAGTAGACTGGCTAATCTACTGAAGAGGGCTTTAAACTAGATTCGTTGGGGATAGGTGAAGAAAGCCCCCAGGTAGTTGAAAGCCCCCAGGTTGATGATACATTAAATACCTTTATGGAAATGGGTAACAAGGGTAACATATGGAAAGCAGTGTGTATAAATGCCCATAGCATGGGAAATAAGATCCCTAATGTTGAAGCTTTGGTGGGAGTGGCTGACTTGGATTTAGTGGCAGTTACAGAAACATGGTTCACAGAAAACCATGACTGGGATGTAACTATACCTGGCTATACTTTATTCAGAAAGGACAGGGTAGGAAGAAGGGGAGGAGGAGTGGCACTATATGTAAAACCTACTAGAGCTAAAAAGGGAGAGAGGAGGCATTGTGGGTTAAACTAGAAAGAGGGAAAGAGAAATCTATTTGCATTGGTATGATATACAGACCTCCCTCACAAGAGGAAGAGGTGGACAGAGAGTTAATTAAAGACATACGCAGCATTGCTAGGAAAGGGGAAGTGCTACTGATCGGAGATTTCAATATGCCAGATGTTGATTAGCACATTCCTGCTTCATTATCATCTAGAAGTAAGGCAATCATGGATTCTCTACAGGGAGAACTATTCAGGCAATTGATAGCAAACCCCACACGTGAAGGGGCCATACTGGACTTGGTGCTTACCAATGGTGAAAGTGTTTCTGATGTTGTAGTGGGAGATCGTTTTGCATCCAGTGATCACCAGATGGTGTGGTTCAGTATTAGGACTAGGGCTGTTAGAAACCATTCAAAGGTGAGGGTCTTAGACTTTAGGAAGACTAACTTTGCCAAGATGGGCCAATACCTCAGGGAGTCGTTAGTTGGATGGGAACAGCTGGTGGATGTAGAAAAACAGTGGGGAAAACTGAAGAGGGATATTTTAAGGGCAATCAGCCTTTTTGTTAAAACGGTAAATAACGAAAAAGGAGACCGCTATGGCTTTCGAAAGAAGTAGCTGAAAAAGTGAAGAAAAAGAGGGAGGCCTTCACGATATACAAGAGATCACAGAGAGAGGAAGACAGGCATCTATATTTGGAAAAACTTAGAGAAGCTAGCAAAGTAGTCAGGAAGGCAAAGATTCAAAAGGAGGAGGAAATAGCCAATGCAATAAAATGTGGAATAAGACATTTTTTAGATATGTTAGTGAGAAGAGGAATGGCAAAAGTGTTATTGTCAGACTCAAGGGTACAGGGGAGAAATATGTAGAAGCTGATAAGGATAAAGCGGAATTGCTTAACAAATATTTCTGTTCTGTGTTCACAGATGAAGAACCAGGAGCAGGACCTCAGAAAACACTCACAAACAGGAACAGAAGCGAGGGACATCTTGAACAATTTTCAGAAGACTGTGTTTGTGAGAAACTAGCTCAACTTAAAGTAGACAAAGCGATGGGACCGGATGGGATACACCCTAGAATACTAAGGGAACTTGGGGAAATTCTAGCAGCTCCACTGACTGACCTTTTCAATGCCTCGTTGGAGTCGGGAGTGGTGCCAAAGGACTGGAGAGAGGCTCATGTGGTGCCTTTACACAAAAGCGGAAGTAAGGATGTGGTTGAAAACTACAGGCCGTTTAGTTTAACTTCTGTGGTGAGTAAATTATTGGAAACCCTGCTGAAAGGGAAAATAGTGAGGTTTCTGGAGTCCAGCAGATTACAGGATCCGAGGCAGCATGAATTCACCAGAGGCAGGTCTTGTCAGACAAATCTGTTTGATTTCTTTGGGTGACCAGGGAGTTGGACCAAGGGAGAGCCCTATATGTGGTGTATTTAGATTTCAGTAAAGCCTTTGACACTGTTCCTCCCAGGTGACTTATAAACAAACAGAGCACCCTAGGGATGGACCCTAAAGTTACTGCTTGGGTTAGAAATTAGTTGGGTGGGAGGCGACAAAGAGCACAGGTAAATGGAGCTCACTCTGAGGAGAAGGATGTTACCAGTGGTGTACCCCAGGGATCTGTCCTAGGTCTGATTCTTTTTAACATCTTTGTTAGTGGAAGGGCTGACGGGTAAAGTTTGCCTCTTTGCGGCTGATACCAAAATCTGCAATAGAGTAGACACCCAGGAAGGTGTAGATAACATGAGGAGGGATCTAGCTAAGCTTGAAGAATGGTCTAGAATTTGGCAGCTGGGATTTAATGTTAAAAAATGTAAGGTCATGCATTTGGGCTGCAGCAATTCAAGGGAGCAATATAGTATAGGGGGTGAAGTACTTTTGTCCACTAAAGAAGAGCGGGACCTAGGCGTGGTTGTGTCTGATGATCTTAAAGTAGCTAATCAGGTAGAAAAGGTGACGGTAAAAGCTAGAAGGATGCTTGGGTGCATGTGGAGAGGAATGGCTAGCAGAAAAAAGGAGGTGATAATGCCCCTGTATAAGTCTTTGGTGTGACCTCATTTGGAGTATAGTGTGCAATTCTGGAGACCGCACCTTCAAAATGATGTGAACAGGATGGAGTTGGTGCAGAGGGTGGCTACTAAAATGATTAGTGGTCTTCATTATAAAGCATTATTATTATCTTAGGATCTTAATATATGCACCTTAGAGGAAAGGCGGGATAGAGGTGATATGATTGAGATGTTTAAATACCTCTGTGGCATAAATGTTCAGGGAGAGAGCCTCTTTCAATTGAAAGCAAGTTCTGCTACGAGGGGACATGGGTTGAGGGTGAAGGGAGATAGATTCAGGAGTGATATGTGGAAATAATTCTTTACGGAAACAGTGTTGGATCCGTGGAATAGTCTCCCAGTGGAGGTGGTAGAGATGAGGACAGTAGCTGAATTCAAAAAAGCATGGGACAAACATAGAGGATCTCTAAAGGTAAAAAGGGGACTGTTGTAGTTGTTGATATGGAAGGACAGACTAGATAGCCCATGTGGGTTTTTTCTGTCATCATATTTCTATGTTTCTATATCAGAGTAGGGGCAAAGAAGATCATGTTATTCTCCAGGAACAAGCAGGAAGTCAGTCCTCACATATGGGTGATGTCGGCATCGACGGAGCCCACAGTGAGCAATTCCCCAGCTTTCAAAGAAAGCCTTTGGGAATGCCACCGCACATGCGTGGTTCCCTTCCTGCCCAAGGGTGCCATCTTACTCAGTCTCCCTTTTTCCACGGAGCCTTTCGGACTAGTGTCTCCTCCCTGGAAAATGTTTTTTCAGTTTCCAACTGGTTTTTGCTCTACCGACCTTTGCCGGTCCTCTTCCGGCCTCCCGAATGCCTCTGCTTTGGCCCTGGTCTCGGGGGGGGGGGGGGGGGGGGGGGGGGTGCCTTTTTTTTTTTTACCATGCTTCGCATCCTTTTTAACCACTGGCCGCGTCGAGGATCTTCGATCTCACAGGGGTCCTTTTTGCCCCAATGGCCTCCAGTTTTAAGAAATGTGATAGATGCTCCAAAAACATGTCACTCATGGACACCCATGACTGTTGTCTCAGGTGTCTATTAGCCAACCATGACCTTGAGCTATGCGTAAGAAGATGTCCTCCAAGGCCATCCAGAGTCTAAACAGAAACTGGATGAGCTCTTCCGTAAGGCAGCCCTGGTATCCCCGATAACCTCCCGCTCTTCGGCCCTTCAACATCTAGATTCTCCCAAGGCTCCTCCTCAGGTCCGGTGGCACTCTGACCAGGGGTTGTCTGAACACGAGCGGAAGAAGAAGACCGCGAGGACTATGTTGGGGGCACCAGACAAGCGCGAGAGGTCACGCGCCCAGTCTCTCAGCCACCCTCAGCAGCCTCTCGAGTTGGAGAGGGAGCGGCCCAGTAAGGTACCTCAAACTGATACGGAGGCCTCCAGAGAAGGCGCCTGGTCTCCTGAGGGTGTCCCAGCAAGGACCCCCTCTACTCCTCGACACCCAACCCGATCACCCCAGCATCTGTGTTACAGGGCCCCACTCCCGAGTGGGAGACCCAAATGCTGGCCTTGGAATGCAGCGATTATGCGTTCCTCACTGCCCAGCAGGCGCTGATGCCCAGCCTTGCTGGCACGCGCCTTGAGTCCACAGGGTCCTCAACCTCAAGGTCTTCCTGGGCTGCCGTTGTGACCCCCAAGAGCCAGAAGCCTCATGAGGTTCCTCGGCGCAGGTCACAATGTTCTGTGTGAACAAACAGGGGGGCACCGGCTTCTACAGCTTTTGTTCGGAGGTAACAGCCCTGTGCTCATTTGCGGTGAGCCAGGGCATGACTGTCCGGGCCACTTACCTCCCGGGTCAGGACAATGCATTGGCGGGCTGGCATGCATTTGAAATGCATTTGAAAATTTGTAAAAAACTGGTTGAAGGCCTCTGACTGATAGTTGGGGTTTAAAAGACGGGGAGCTGCAGCGTGAAACAAGCTCACAAGTGCAACCCCCAACCCCATTACTGAGGCCAGTCCCAATACCTCAGAGTCAACATAGTCGGGTGGGGTAGATAGATAGATAACACCCTTTTATTGAGAAAATAAGGTAGTTCTCCTGGTTTGACCAAAAATTCCTGGGTTTACAACAATCGGTTCACCTTAGCCCTTAATTTGATTGAGATTAACACTTTTAAAGCAGATTTTTGGCATCTATACTTTCAGCTGCCTTTTCTGGTATGTTTGACAACGTATCCATGTCATCTCCAATAGCCTTTATCATCAGCTGCTGCAAACTCTATTTTTTACAGATGATTATCATTTAAGGGAGAGAGTTCCATTCAGTTTCTGCAGTCATCCATGGAAGTCAACTGAGTTCAATTGAAAAATCCAGAACTGCTCACAAAAAGTTAGGCTCCCATTCTGGTTACCCCATCAGTTTTCAGGCACATGATCAGTCACCCTTCATTTTAGTGTATCAAGAGTGCCGTGCCTCCAAACACTGTGATTCTATAGTACAGAGGTGCAGTGGGTCTTCAGACATGACTTATGTTCCGCCAGACAAATTTTTAGCAGGTGACTTGTGCATCCATTATATAGCTTATGGCAAGTACACAAAATCACATACACCACAAAAGATGTAGTGGCAGCTGAGATTTAATGTTAAAAAATGCAAGGTCATACATTTGGGCTGCAACAATCCAAGGAAGTGATACAGCATAGGAGGTGAAGTACTTCTTTCTACAAAAGAAGAGCGGGACCTAGGTGTGATTGTGTCTGATGATCTTAAAGTAGCTTAACAGGTAAAAAAAGGTGACGGTGATAGCTAGAAGGATGCTTGGGTGCATAGGGAGAGGAACTGCCAGCAGGAGAAAGGAAGTGATGGTGCCTCTGTATAAGTCCTTGATTTGACCTCGTTTGGAGTATTGTGTGCAGTTCTGGAGACCGCACCTTCAAATGATATAAACAGGTTGGAGTCGGTGCAGAGGGTGGCTACCAAAATGGTTAGTGGTCTTCGTTATAAAGCATATGAGGACAGACTTAAGGATCTTAATATATATACTTTAGAGAAATGGCGAAATAGAGGTGATATGATTGAGACGTTTAAATAACTCCATGGCATAAATGCACAGGGAACATAGGATGAGGGTGATAGGGGATAAACTCAGGAGTAATATGCAGAAATATTTCTATCCGGAAAGAGTGGTAGATGCGTAGAATAGTCTCCCAGTGGAGATGGTAGAAATGAGGACAGTATCTGAATTCAAAAAAAGCATGGGACAACAACAGAGGATCTCTAAAGGAAAAAAGGGGACTGCTGTAGTGGTTGATATGGAAGGGCAGATTAGATAAGCCATGTGGTCTTTTTCTACCGTTATGTTTCTATATTTCTACAAGTTGTATAAAAATGTTCTCAATATATTGTCAATGTTAAAGAGTCTTGCCACACATCTTCTTGTCAATATTGTTCACAAACCTGGCAAGATTGGCAGTGATGGTGACCATTTTCTCTACCATGCTGATGGTATCCTCCTAAGGTGCAGTCGCTTTAATTATTCTGTCTGCAAGATTCTTACCCCAAGTAAAAGAAAACACAGGGGACTTCTCAAAGACCAGGTGAATCGATAACATAAGCCTTTTTTTTTTTGTGGTAGCATTCTTTGAGAAAGGTAATACACATGTAATGCAATCTACTTCATCAGAATTAACACAAGATAGGAGAGATTGTCGGGCAAATCGTGCTCTTTTATATGCTCTTGAAATCACTTGCATCAGGTAACCCCTTTCTAATAGTCTGCCCTACGTCTTTTCCTAAAGTAAGTAAAGTTATATCTCATTCAATTCAACTTATTTCCTCACAAGCTTTTTGTTTCAAAGATACTTAAACCAGTATTATTATGGGTTTGTGCTTCTAATACAAACTTTTTTCATAGTCTCTGTTTGCCTGACTTGTCAGTGCTTTGCAACTAATTTACCATTATTTATGCTTTTTATTATCTGCTTCACTTGGATCCACTTTCCATTTTTTTAATATGTTCTTTTGGCTATAATAGCCTTTTTTCTCTCACCTTTTAACAATGCTGGCAGTCATTCGACATTTCTTCCATCGTTTGTTAATGTGTGAAATACATCTGGTCTGGCTTCCAAGATGGCACTTTTAAACAATCATCATGCCTGTATCTATCTTTTTTTCTTTATGTGTTCCTCTTTTCATCATAGTCTTCTTTTGAAAATTAAATGCTAAAGCTGTGGTTTTGTTTAGGAGCCCTTTTATTAATGCTGTAAATAGTTTACCCCTGTTATCCAATTTACTTGCCCTGTTATCTGTAAACTCTTACATGTTAATTGTACTGAGCATTTTTTGTTCCATGTGAACCGCGCTGATGCTGAATAGTGCGGTATATAAGAGACTGTAAATAAATAAATAAATAAAGTGAGGTAAGGTTTCGCACTTACCACGTATTAGCAGCAGAATCCAATATGCAGTAACTGTGGGGACCGTGCCCAATGTGTCCCTTGCAGCTACTGAATGGAAAAGTTCTTTATCACACATTAAGTACAGTAGCAATTAGCATGGGTGTGTGTAACACCTCCCGTGGCATTGATTGCACCCATGTTATCTACAAAATTGACAACACAAATAAGTACCATGTGCTAACTGTAATGTGCATTCCATGCCCACTCTCTCTCTCTGCCTGTAACCCATCCAGTCCCCACCCCTTCATGCACTGAGCAAGATTTTTACCTCAATGACTTCTTTTCCTGTTCGGTAATCCAGTTTAGTCCTCCAACATCGGGTAGTGCCCCTCCTCCTGCAGCCTGGAGACTGGACCAATCAAGTCTTCTGTAATATATATGCAGACGGAGCTCCCAGAAGCCCCCAGTGTGTCCAGTCTCCTTGCAGCTTGCAGACTTCTGTGCCCTTTCTGGGCACACTAAGTGACACTTGAAGGAGCAACACTAGTTAGTTAGTTCTTTTGGGGTTTTATTTTGGGTCCTTTATTTACCATTTCTTTGCTAGGTAGCTGTATCTTTAAAAAAAAGGAGCATTGCCACAGGGGACATCCTGGGGGAAGCCAGACCTGCATTGGGCTCCTGCCTTCCTGCCTGGGAATATCTGAAACCTGGGTTGAGCTCTCCCCAAGACTGTTCGGGGAAGAGCCATACCTGCTACAGCATTGCCTGTCACTTGGAGGAGTTGGCTGAGTTCCTTGCTGTTCCCTGAGCTGGTAGGAATTTTCCTTGCTTTATCTTTTCAGCTCTGTTGTTTTTTGCATTGTCAGAGGCTCTGTCGGCTCCCCTGGCTTCCGAATTGCACTTTTTCCTGATTTTTTTCGCTTGCCCTGTATTAGAGGGTCGTTTTCTTTCTTTTCCATATTATTTGGTTACCTTTGTATTTTCGCGCCTTTTTTTATTGTGGGTGAAAAAGTGCGGTGGCCATTTTGGATTTCTAAAGTGTGCTTTTTAAGGGCACTTTTTAACACTTGTGCACGGGTTCCCCTGGCATTTTTGGGGTTTCTTTTGCTGGCGATTTTGCTCAGGGCACCCCTAGGATTCTGGGGAGTATTTTGTTTTCTGTAAAAAAAAAAAAAAAAAAAACGTTTTAAGTTTAAAGCTGTACTGATTTGAATACGGTTAGTCCCTTTGCTGTGGGCTTCCCTGTTCCTGTTTCCTTCTTTCCCCCTGGAAGCAGGTTGCCTTAGCATGGCTGCCAAACCTCAATGTGTGATTTGTGGGTCCCGCAGAGGTACAATGACTGACTCTGGCATCTGCAAGAGCTGTGCTGCAGTTTCTTTAGACCTGGAATGTCTTCTCCCACTGCTGTTTGCAGCTCTGTGGTAACTCGATTGATTTTTCAGCGATTTTAGGCATTTCTCTCATGCCTGCAACCCTCCCACCTTCTTCTGTGACTTTTTAAGTTAATTCCTTAGCTTTTGGGGGTTTTAATTCACTCTTTTGGTGTTTTATTTTTGCTGGTGGCCATTTTGAATAGCTAATGAGCCTCGGTTTTTGGCGGGAAGCCAGATTACTTCTCTGCTGGCTTCTAAAAGCTATATTGTTGTTTCAGTTTTTTTCCACAACACTTGCTAGATGTCAGTTGTGCAGAGGTTACTTTTTTCTCTGCCTATGTATGAACATAATGGATAAAAAGTACAGGAGGCATGGATAGAGAACAGTATGCATTTCAGAGCCACAGTACAATGCTGAGTCACTGACGAAGGGTGCAGGGCTCATGGGTTCCATTCCTCACTGTGCCCAACAAAGAAGGCTGGCTGAGGCATTACCTATTATGGGGAATATTGTTAAATGCCTGTTCCTGCGGGACGCAGTTATTTCTTTTTAGTTCTCCCTGTGCCTTATTCAGGTTTACGCTGCATAGGCTGTCAGAAGAAACACAGGGACCTCAGGCATCAGCTCTGCTCTTCCCCCAGCATCTTGCTTCCCCTGAGGAACTTGGGAACTCCGGAGCTTGGCTTCGGGGGAGCTCTCCATTGGCTTTACGCTGCACTGAGTCTTTACCACGAGAGTTTGGATACCTCCAGGAAGTTCAGGTATCATTTTCTGTAAGAAAACTGTGAGTACTCTGTTTTTGTTTTTTCTTCCTTGCCTCAGCTGCTCTGGGATGCTTTCAGTATCGGACCGGCTGCCCCTGAGTTTGGAAGTGCCTACTTTGACTTTTTAGTCCACAAACTGCAGCCGGGTTACTTTGTACGTCCTACTGATTATTGTACCTGTCTTATTCAATATACCAATTGGTTGAGGTTTTAAGTCAGGGTTTTGGATCCTGACTGTTTTGGGCTCGGCCTAATTAAGCATGCTCACTGTAATTTTCCTATGGCTGGATTGAGCTTCTACATCCCTCCCCAGAAACACCTTTCAGCCCCTACCATGGAGGTCTGAATGGCTGCGGAGGGATCCCACTCTAATTTCCCTACTTTCAGTCACTGTAATTGCCTTACCCTGACCTTGAAAGTTTCTCTATGCCAGCACAGTGAATGACTGACAGTTCCCTTCTCAGTTCTGCGAATACCTGACAGTTTTTCGGTGCCAGCGGCTGTTTTGTTTTTCTCTTCAGTGTTTCTTTTTAGAGGAAACAGCTCTAAACAGCAGTTTCCACACACTTAATCATGCTGTGGAGGCACGTGGAGTTTCATAATCCTTTTCTTAAACAGTCTTGGGTTTCCCTGAGCCTTCCTTGCTTTTTGTTTTAAATGCAAATAAATAAATAAATAAATAAATAAATAAATGAAACCCCACACAAGAAGAGGAAAGGTGGTTTAAGTCTCTACAATGCTTTTTTCTCTGGCTGTATTATATGTGAAATGTAATCAGCCGAAGGGTACATTAATAGCTTGCTTGTGTTACACCTGCACGCTGCATCCCGGAGGCTTTCCCCATACCCACTGCGTTGCTAGCTGGGTCCCTCAGCACCTTATCTCCCCCCTCCTCAGAGCCCCTGCTGCAGGATCTTCCACAGCCGCTGCAGACCACATTACACATTCCCATCCGGCTGTCTCCTCAACGGTTTCTCCACTTCGCTCTTCCGTGGGGCCACTTCCAATTTCCGGCCATGCCGTTTGGTCTCGCCACGGCCCCCTGCACCTTCACAAACGTGATGGTAGTGGTCGCGGCGGCCTTGTGCAAAGAGGGCATCCTGGTCCATCCGTATCTCGACAACTGGTGGATTCGGGCAAAGTCCAGTCGGGAGTGTGTGCACGTCACGAGCAGGGTGGTGGCTCTGCTGCGGTCCCTCGGCTGGGTGGTGAAAGAATGCAAGAGTTGTCTGTGCCCGACTCAGGATCTCGAGTATCTGGGAATGAGCCTCGACACAGCACGGGGCTTGGTGTGCCTACCGGAGCGCCGCATTCGGTCTCTTGTCCGACTCTTCAGGGGGATGCCCGCTCCGTCTGCATGGTGATAGCTACAGCTCCTCGGTACGATGGCAGCAACCTTGGAGGTGGTGCCCTGGGCGCACTTCCACATGTGCCCGTTGCAGAGTGCTCTGCTGCACCGTTGGTCCAACCAATTCGACTCGTTGAACAGGAGATTGACTTGCCCAAGGGCGGTTCGCCGATCACTCCGGTGGTGGCTCTCCTCCGAGAACCTGGCGCGGGGGATTCCCTGGAGCCTCCACTTTGGGTTCCGTTCACAACGGATGCCAGCTTAACCGGCTGGGGGGCTCACTGCGAGACCCGCTTCGCTCAAGGGGAATGGTCTCCCCTGGAGACTTCTTGGTCGATCAACCGCCTCGAATTGCGGGCGGTGCGGCTAGCCCTCTTGGCCTCAAAGCCCTAGTTCTCGACCGGCCGGTGCGAGTCCTCTTGGACATTGCGACCACCGTAGCTTACATCAATCGCCCAGGGGGCACCGGCAGCATGGCCCTGGAATCAGAAGCGATGGCCTTGGTCAATTGGGTGCAGTCTCGTCTTCCGGCCATCTCGGCAGCGCCTATTGCAGGCGCAGACAATGTTCAGGCCGATTTTCTCTGCAGAGTGCGGGTGGACCCCGGAGAGTGGGAGCTAAACCCGCAAGTTTACGCGCAAATAGTTCGTCGGGGGGGGGCGCCCTTCATGGATCTCATGGCGACATTTCAATCGGCCGAGACAGGACGCTTCTTCAGCAGGCAAAGGGAGCGCATGTCCGAGGGGCTCGACGCTCTCATTCAGCCGTGGCCAACGTCCGGCCTTCTTTATGTCTTTCCTCCATGGGTTCTGATTGGCCGGGTCGTTCAGCGCATCGAGGGCCATCGGGGTCGAGTGTTACTGGTGGCCCCGGACTGGCCTGGGTGGCCCTGGTATGCCGATCTGGTCCGGCTGAGCGACGGCATTCCTTGGCTCCTATCCACGCTGCTGAATCTTCTTTTTCAGGGACCCTTGCGGATGCCCCAAGTGGGTCGATTCTCGCTTACGGTTTGGCCATGGAGAGGGCTCGGCTGAAAAAGAAGGGTTACTCCCCCCGCGGTGATTTCTACCCTACTGCGGGCGGGGAAAAGTCCACTTCTCTTACTTACGTTCGGATTTGGGGGATCTTTGAAGACTGGTGCTCCCGGCGTGGAGTCCGGGCGGCGACGGTTTCCGTTTCCGTCGTTTTAAGTTTCTTCAGGTTGCTTTTGATAAGGGCCTTGCGGCTAGTTCCCTGAAAGTCCAGTTGGCGGCTATCTCGTTATCGAGGCAAAGTTTTAGGCCGTCTCCGCGGTTCTTATCCGGACGTACGTCGTTTTCTTACGACTGTTTTTCATTTGCAGCCCTCCCGCAGGATTTTCGTTCCTCCGGGGGACTTGAATCTAGTGATGCGGGCCCTGGTTCGTGAACCTTTTGAACCCCTGAGTAGGGCGTTTCTGAAAGATTTTACGCTGAAGACGGTTTTTCTTGTAGCCATCTGTTCGGCACAGCGTATTTCAGATCTACATGTGTTGTCCTGCCGAGAACCTTTTTTGTCTTTTTCCCCGGTCCCTTCCTTTTTGCCGAAGGTGGTTTCCCCTATTCATGTGAATCAGGCAGTGTTTCTTCCAGTTCTTTCTTCCCACTCTGTCGGGTCGGCGGACAGAAGTCTTCACCGTCTCGATGTGGGTCGTGCACTTCGTCGTTATTTGAAGGCTACCGAATCTTTTCGGAAGACTGACCGGCTATTCGTGCTCTTCGGTGGTGCACGTAAAGGGGAAGCGGCGGCTAAGGCCTCCGTTGCAAGATGGCTCAAGGAAGCGTTCGCGTCTGCGTATCTGTTGCAGCAGCGGTCTGTTCCGGAGGGGCTACTGGATCATTCCACTAGGGCTCAGGCGACCGCTTGGGCGGAGTATAGCCTAGTTCCGCCAGCAGATATCTGTAAGGCGGCCACCTGGTCGTCTCTGCATGCTTTCAGTACACACTATCGTTTAGATGTGTCAGCGGCTCGGGATTCCTCTTTTGTTCGGCGGTTCTGCGCGCCGGATGGCAAGGTCCCGCCCGGTCTTAACTGCTCTGTTACATCCCGATGTTGGAGGACTAAACTGGATTACCGAACAGGAAATGGAAATTACACTAACCTGGTAATTGTAGTTCCTGGAGGGTCCAGTTTAGTCCTCCTTCCCTCCCGACTATCTGTTATAAAAATGCGGCGCGCTTTCCGAACGGTGGATCATAAGACGGTTCCTCTTGCCATTCGAACCTTTTTTGCAGCCGCGTTTTTGGCTATGGCTCTTTCTTTCTCAGGTGTTCAGTCAGCTCCTGAGATTTCTGATACGGAGCTGTATTTTGATTTCTGGGGCGTTGGTTCCAGCGCAATACAGTGTTCTGACTTCCTCGTTTGGGGAGAAAGTTGGATATTTTTGTGGGGGGGAAACAAATTGTTCTTTAATTATGTCATTTTCATTATGTCATTTTGTATATTAATCTAATGTGTTGCTTCGTTAAGTATGCTTTGTTACTAGTACACTGGGGGCTTCTGGGAGCTCCGTCTGCATATATACTACAGAAGACTTGATTGGTCCAGGCTGCAGGAGGAGGGGCACTACCCGATGTTGGAGGACTAAACTGGACCCTCCAGGAACTACAATTACCAGGTTAGTGTAATTTCCATTTACTGCGCAGTAACAGTTACTACATGGTAAAACTCCTGTTAACTGTTTAGTACACTTTAGTAAAAGAGCCCCTTAATGTCATCCTTCCACTTTTTAAATTGAACTTGATTTAAGTGGCCTTATCATTGTTATTTCTTGCACCAAATCCTGCATTCAATCTCTCACCAGTTTCTGGACCAGCTGCTCCATGAAATAATCATTTATTTCATTTAGAACATAGCTTATCTGCAAAACTTTCTGTTTTCCAATTAATAAAGAGAGAAAGCAGAGAAGGGTAAAATGTATTTATATATACAAAGATAAAATTGGTGGAGTACTTTCTCTATAAAGGTAAGGTTTAATGAAAAGGGTCTTTCCTCATGAAATTGGAGAGAACTATGATATTGTTTGAATAGGTATTAACTGAAACATACTGGCAGATAAAAGGTACATGTTGAAAGGATCCGTTTGACAAACTAATTGTAGCATGAATCACCAAAATAATTGCTAGAAGACATATATTAGAAGCACAGATATGCATATGTGAACCAGATACCCTCTTTCCTGAAGAAGTTTATTTTATTTATTTATTTAACATTTTTTATTTACCGTCCTTCTATAAATCAGGATGGTTTACATAGAACATTATATAGCAGTATGTTTCAACTGTTTACATGGAACAATGAACAAGGATAAATATGTGTGTCAGAAATTAGAAACAATACATGGAACTATTTACAGAGAGTAACTATGTACAAGGTATATGCAGAGTAAGAGATACTATATGTTTTTTTATAATCAACATTGAGATAGTATGGGTAAGAGGAGGGGAGCAGGGGGCTAAGAATTAAGGTGGTTGGGAGAAGTGCTCCAGGAATAAGTAAGTTTTTAACTTTTTCCGGAATTCGGAGTGGCTGGAGCAGTTTCGCAGGATATGGGGAAGGGTATTCCATAGGGATGGGGCATAGAGGGAGAAGGCCCTGTTACTAGTAAATTGTTTGCTATGTCTTTTGTTTATTGAGATGGTAAGTAGATTCTTGGTAATGGAGCGACGGTTCTTGGTGTGTTGTTGGTGGAGGAAAGGAGAGGGGAGAGGCATAGGGCGGACTCATTGGAGATAATCTTATGTGTAATGGTAAGCACCTTGAATTTAACTCTGTATTGAATAGGGAGCCAGTGGAGATTGTAGAGGACAGGTGTGATGTGGGACCGTCTAGGGCTGTTGGATAAAAGTCTGGCTATCGTGTTCTGGGCCAGTTGGAGGGGTTGTAAGCAGTGCTTGGGAAGGCCATGGTATATCAAGTTACAATAATCAAGAGAAGGGATTGTGAGGGCCTGGCATACGGCACGAAAGGAGTCAGGGCTTAAGAGAGGTTTGAGGTTCCGTAGAGTGCGTAATTTAGCATATATTGTGTTAGTGGTCCTCTTAATCTGATCAGTGAAGGAGAGGTTCTGATCAAGGATGATACCAAGATATTTCACTTGGTTTTTTATGGTGAGGGGGAGATCACCAATAGTAAGGGTTAGAGGTGGGGTGTATGAAGAGTTGGAAAATACCTGAAGGACCTCAGTTTTAGATTGATTAATTATGAGGTTGTGCTGAGAGAGCCATGATTTTAGGCTAGTTAGGCATTCACTTAACTTAGAGAAATTGGGGTTTGTAAGGTTAAATGGGGTGAAGCACATCATGTCATCTGGTATTGGATTCCATAGCTTTGGAAGATTTTGCAGACTGGCTGCAAGAAGATCTTAAATAGAAGGGCAGATAGGCTGGATCCTTGGGGGACACCCTGTCTTAAGGTAAATGGAAGGGAAGTGTCATTTCCAATGCGAACTTGCTGAGTTCTGCTGTCTAAGTAGGAGCGGAACCAGTTTAGGGTTGTGCCTCTCAGACCTATTTCATGGAGTCTGTTTAAGAGTTGATGATGTGGGAGCGAGTTGAAAGCGGAGGATAAGTCGAGGAATATGAGAAGGCATCCCTGAGAGGGATTCTGAGTGTGAAGGTACAATGAATCAAGTAGGGAGATAAGGAGGGTTTCTACTCCATGGTTCTTTCTGAAACCATGTTGGAATAAGTCAAGTGGGCAGTGCTCATCAATATGATTCTGAAGTTGGGTTTGGACAATCTTTTCAGTTATTTTTGCAAGGAAGGGTATACTGGAGATGGGTCTGTAATAAGTAGGGGAAGTAGGGTCAAGTTTTGCTCCCTTTAATATAGGACGGATTGTGGCGGACTTGAGAGGAGCTGGGACAGGACCAGACTTGAGGGAGGATTGTACCATATGCAGGATGTAGGGGCTGATGGAGTTTCTAGTAGACTTGATCCAGGGGACAGGGCAAGGATCAAGGGCAGAGGTGGAGGCATTTAGGTCCTTGATAACATTACTCACGTTATCTGGAGTGATTGGTTCAAATTCACTCCAAGTGTTTAGTGTGGTTAGTTCATGTATGTGGGTGCTATTGAAGGAAGTAGATTGGGGAATATTGGTTGAGGGTGGTGGAAGGAATTTAGAGGTAAGATGGTTAGCTATAGTTTGAGCAGTTATTTTTGGCGGTTGATCTTGTTGTACGGGTTCATTTAATAGGGATTTGGCAATGGAGAATAGCTCTCTAGGTTTGTTGATTGACCGTTGGATAAGGTTTTCATTATGTTCTTTTTTATGGTTGATGGTTTCAGAGCAGTAGGCTTGGAGTTTATTTTTGTAAATGATATGCGACTGGGGGTCACGAAAGCATCTCCATTTGTGTTCAAGATGTCTAAGCTCTCTCTTGAGGTTTCTTAGCTTTGTGGAGAACCAGGGGGTTCTTCTACGGGACTTTATAGGGGAATGTTTGGGTGGGAGGCAGGCAGCTGCTGATATAATTTCATTCCATTTGGTGATGTGGGATTCTTGGTTGAGATTTGTGCAATTTAGTAGGTCAAGGGGGGGGATTATTTGTTCAAGAAAGTCCGCTGCATTAAATTGTTTGAATCTATGGGTGTGTAGAGGATGAGAGGGGAGTTGTTTTTTGTAAGTAGGGTAGGGGATGGAGAGAAGGATGAGAGCATGATCAGACCAGGGTATGGGTTGAATAGTGTATGGAAACTTATCAGAGGATAAAGGGTGCTGTGGGATAAATATGAGGTCAAGGATATTTCCTTTGGAATGTGTAGGTTGTTCAAGTAGTTGAGTGAATTGGAGAGCGTTCATTGCTTGAAGAAACGTAGTTGATGATTTGGGGTGATGGAGTGTAAATTCAGATCACCTAGGATTATGAGAGGGCGTGAGGTAGGTTGGGGGGAGCAAGCTGTGTCAAGGATCATGGAGAGATCATTTGAGTTAGATTGAGGTGCTCTGTATATAAGGTGCAAGGAGAGGGAGGAATTGGAGACTGTGATGGATTCAATGCCTGAGGTAGAAGTAACTTCAGCTGTAGAGAATTGCAGATGGGATCTTGATATAACTGCTACTCCTCCACCTCTGCCATTAGTTCTATTGCATACATTGATTGAATAGTCTTTGGGGCACAGTTGGTTTATTAGGACGGCGTCAGTGTCTTGGAGCCAGGTTTCCGTGAGGCAGAGTATGTCAAGGTCATTGTCAGCTATAAGGTCTGCAACTAAGGGGATCTTATTTCTTACTGAGCAGACATTGACAAGAGCGCATTTGAGGGGGGAGGGGAGGATCAGGGAGATGCTTGGAGAAGAGATTGGGATTTACATATATTGGTTTTAGCTTACAGGGGCGTTGATGGGGAAAGTAGTGAGGGTGTGCAAAATGAGGTGTGGAATGTGGGTGTCTGATGGAGTTAATTATTGGGATGGGAGAGTTATGGGCCAAATGTAGGGCATGTGGGAAGGAGAGCAAGAAAAAGTATAGGGTAAAGAGGATTGACCATAGGGTGCATGAGTAGGATGTAAGAGGAGCCATACTGAGATAGGTTAGAATATGCCTGGCAGTCAATAATGCCGGGCGGTGATTGGTAGAGCAAAAATTGGCTTCAGTTAGGGAAGTAAAGTGTTGCAGTCAATATTACAGGAGTGGAAACTTTAATGTAACAGCATAGCTATGAGTAATTACAAAGTATATAACAGTAAAGCATCGCAGGATTGGTAAGGAACATTATGAAACATTGTAGCAAGACAGTAGCAAAGTGAGTAAAGCAGCTTACGTGCAGAGTTGGAGAGAGTCCACTGAATAGAGATAGTCCGTCTAGTGGCTGAGGGGTCAATGCAATCAGGATTGATAGGAGTTTGGATTGTAAGCGATCAATATAAGCAACTTTAGGTCCAGGCTGTCCAGGGTCACTGACGACGATCGGTCATACTTAGGATGAGAGGAGTTTGAAGATTAAGTGGTTTGTAGAATGGACGTAGACAGGCGACCAGTTCGAGTTTCTGTTTCTTGTGGATAGCTTTTAAGAATTTGCTGCTAAAGTCTCTGGCTCTGTTGGTGTGGAATTTACTTGTTTTGGCCTTAGCCTAAGGGCCGTGCCAAAGGGCCCTCTGGCGAGGCCCGCCAGATGGTGCGCTGCTTTTAAAGTGGTCGGGGCTGCTCCCGTTTGGGCAGCAGATGCTCCGGTGATGGCCCGCACTTGCAGAGTGCTCCGATCCTCCAGGAGAGCATGCGGGCGGTGAAAGGGCTGCTTCTCTGAAGGCGCGCTGCTTTTAAAGTGGTCGGGGCTGCTCCCGATTGGGCAGCAGATGCTCCAGTGATGGCCCGCACTTGCAGAGTGCTCCGATCCTCCAGGAGAGCATGCGGGCGGTGAAAGGGCTGCTTCTCTGAAGGCGCGCTGCTTTTAAAGTGGTCGGGGCTGCTCCCGATTGGGCAGCAGATGCTCCGGTGATGGCCCACACTTGCAGAGTGCTCCGATCCTCCAGGAGAGCACGCGGGCATTGAAGTTCTGAGAGATTACCTGCTACTACTAGGAAGCAAATAAAAAATATGCTAGGAAATTGCCACAAAACTTGGGCAAAAGGGAGGTTTGGGATAAACTGAAATTCTGTTGTCAATTTAAAATTCTGCATCTATTTATATGGTCAGTAAATCCATAGCTTAGCTACAAATCTTTCTGTTAGAGCTGAATTTCCACCCAGCCACCCCAGGCTCAGTCTTTGATTTACAGACTCTTAAGCCAATTAAGAATATAGAATATAGAAGGGATTTTTTTTCTCTTTTTTTTTCACTACCAGGTTTAATTGGGCATCTTCTTCAGCAAATTAGTTTCCCTTTGTAATAATTAGTTCTAGGTCCTTGCAGTTCATTTTAAAGCAAACATAAAGTAAGTAGCATAGACTATTCTTAATAAGCTTAAGAGACTTTATATTAGCTTAAGTATTCATACTCCTTTAAAAATAACTAAACAGCTTACCAATACTAAGCTTCAGACAGCAGTCCAGCAGAGAGATGGGGACTATCCAGTCATTTGCACCGAGTGCCACATCTATGACCATCTCCCAGTTGGCGAGAGGTCATATGTGTGCACTTGATGCAAAGAGTTCCTAACTCTCAGGGAACAAGTCCAATCAGCAGTGTACAAAAACTAGGGAACATACCCTGAAGTTATTTAATGGTACATTTAAACAAATGTGAGAAAATATTTTTTCACTCAATGCATAGTTAAGCTCTAGAATTCCTTGCCATAGGATGTGGTAAAAGCACTTGGCATAGTTAGGTTTTAAAAAAGGTTTGGACAAGTTCCTGCAGAAATAGTCAAAAGAATGTTAAGGAAGACCTAGGGAAAGAAATTACTTATCACAGGAGATAAGCAACATGGAATCTATCAATCTTTTGGGATTCTTCCAAGTACTTGTGACCTAGATTGGATACTGTTGGGAACAGGATATGGGCTTGATGGACCTTTGGTCTGATCCAGTATGGCAATTCTTATATTCTTAAGCTTTACCTCCCTAGAATGTCTTGACATGGTATTTACCTGGTCAATATTGGGGTAATTGAAATAACCCATTACTGTTGTGTTGCCAAATTTATTAGCTTCCTTAATTTCTGTTAACATTTCATCATCTGTCTTTTCATTCTGGCCAGATGGACGATAGTATAGCCCCACTCCTATACTCTTGTTTCCTATAAAACATTTATCCTGTTTTATCCTATGTCATCTTTAACATATATTGTCACTCCTCCCCCAATTTGATCCACTCTATCATTGCAAAATAATTTGCATCCTGGTATCATAATCTCCCATTGTTTATTCTCCTTCCACCAGATCTCTGAGATGCCAATTAAGTTTACCTCTTCAGTCATTCCATACATTCTAATGCTGTCTTATATTTTTATGCTTTGACATTTCTATACAGACATTTCAAAGTATATTTGTTTGCATTAATAATGTGCCCAGAAGTTGACAAGGATAGAAGTGAAGTTGTGTTTCTTCCTAGTGCAGACTTAGGACTCGCTGACTGAAAAGCCCTCTGTACTTTTTTTTTCCATTTTTAAAGCAAAAGACTCCTTTCTCTCCAAAACACTTCTATTTATTTACTCAGTGACTTCATAAATTCACCATGGCCACTTCTCAAATGGGAAGAGCTACCTACTCAGTCATTCCATTTTTGGTTATCTCACTCTCATATGTTCATACAGTGACAAAGGTTATACTGTACAGATATATCATCCACTTAAACTGCGTCATAAAATTGGATATTCCGAAATTCTGCAGGTAAAAAGTCCGACTAAGTCACAGGGAGATCAGTTGGAAATCCTATTGTGAAGAGGTAGGGCAGGGACTCGTTTTAGAGAAACAGCAGGAGTTGTCAATTATATTCAATTTGGATTGCTTCTTGAATCTTGCCTCAAATCAAAAGAGATCGGGGTAGTCGCTGCTATCTCAGATTTGTGTGGTGGACTGTGGGAGAAAAAATGGAGGTATTGGTTCAGTTTCAAGAGGTAAGTGGCTTTGAAATGAAAGCAGCTTGGACATAGCTAACACTGTGGCTAATAAGTGCAGTGGGGGGATTCTAGTTTTTCATGGCAGAGAGGTGAGGTTTTTATTTGGTTGTGATGATGGGGCATATGGAGTAGCTTCCATTGTTGACATATAGGTGATGCTTGATCTATTGTTAAATAGGATTCTAGTCCTACTGCAGAGGAAAGAAATGCAGAATAGCATGTGAGTGGACACTGTTCAAGGATGGCAATGGCTTCATTTGACAAAAAGAAAAATTAAATTCTTCGTGAACAAGCAGAAAGAAGGTGAGTTATGGGTGACATCCCTCTGATAGAGCCCCACGCAGGAACGCTCTCCAGCTTCCAGTTGGAAGCTTTTGGGAGTCTCTATTGCCCTTGCATGTCTGCCTTCCTGCCTGCAGGGGCGGCCCAAGGGAGGTGCGGGGCCATGTGCGGAAACTCGGTGTGGGGCCTCATTTGCATAAGGGACCTCATTTGCATAAATATTTGCATAATGTTACCATACACTAAATTTTAGTAAACATGCCTCTTAATGAGTGTATGGATAAAGAAAGACTAAAAGATTTCTACAATCTCCAGGAACAAGCAGGAATACGTCATCACATATGGGTACGTCGGCACCGACGGAGCCCGCGCGGGAAAGCTCCCCAGCTTTTCAGATTAAAAGCTTTTGGGGCCTCCCACTGCACATGCGCGCTGCCTTCCCGCCTTCCTGACCAGCTCTCGTCAGTTTCTTTTTTTCCGCGGAGCCAGCAGGTCGTGTTCCTGTCACCGCTGAAGAAATTGTTGATTTTATTGTTTTCTTTAGACCGCGTACCTGCCTTCCCCATTCTGAAACCGGTACTGCCGGTCTCTCTTTCTTTCTTTTAAAAAAAAAAAATATATATTTTTTTCTTTTCTTCAGCACAGCTTGGTACTTTGTTAGGCCTTCAGGCCTACACAAATTCTCCTCATGGAGAAGCCAGTTCCTGGTTTTAAAAAGTGTACCAAGTGCAGTGCTGTCATTCCTCTTACAGACACCCATGAATGGTGTCTTAAATGTTTAGGACCTGACCATTCCATACCGGACTACCCATCCTGCTCCCAGATGTCGAAACGTGGATTGCAGAACCGGGCCAACAAGTTCCATGTGCTGTTTCCTTCAGAAGCATCACAGTCATCCAGGTCTTCCTCTCCGGATGGATCTCAGGTAACCAAAACTCCAGTGGGCAAATCCTCTAAAAGCAAATCTCTTTCTAAAGATCGAGAGGCTCTCAATTCTGAGTTCGAGGATTCTGCCCAGGCCAAAAAACCCCGGCGGGAGGCTCCGGCCTCCAAAGCAATCATGGGGTCACAGGTTGACATCGATGGCGCAGCCTCGACAGATCACCTGTTGTACTGCTCTGGGGTACCGGCCCATACCGGTACCGACATCCAGGCAGCAGTGGCGTCTATGGGCAATACTGTCCAAGTCATGCAGCAGGCCATTCTGGCTTTTATTAATGCTGCTACGCCCTCGGTACCGCAGCCAGCGGTACCGCGTCCGGTTCCGGTAATGGCTTCCATACCGGAACCGAGGCCATCGTCTTCCAAACGCAGATCGGTTCCGCATGCCGGATCCGGGCTTTTGCCCGGTACCGATCCCATACCCGGTACGCCCGATGTCGATACCGAACGGTATGCGTATCATGCGTTGGAAGCACATAGAGGATACTCTGCTTCTTCAGAGGATTTTAACTCCTCTGATGATTCTGATGAGTTCTCCCTTGATCTTCCTGAGGAGCCTTCTTCTCCTAACAGGAGAATGTCTCCACCAGAGGATTTGTCCTTTCAGGACTTCATCATAGAAATGGCTAAAGGTCTTTCTATTGCTTCATCCTCTGAAAAGGAACCCAGATCAAAGAAACTGGATATTTTAGGATACTCTAAGTCTCCTAAAGAGGCAGTCACCCTGCCTATCCATGAAATCCTTCAAGAACACTTGATGGACTTATGGGAGGCTCCTCTAACATTGTCTCCTTCTTCTCGCAGGTTGGACACCATGTACCGTGTCCCCCCTTCTCCTGGTTTCCAAAAAACCCAGTTGCCTCACCATTCTATTGTGGTGAAGTCTGCAATGAAGAAGATAAAGAGTACCAAAAGGCACTCTTCTACTCCTCCAGGGCGAGAATGTAAGACTCTAGACTCTTTTGGCAGGAAAATTTTCCAGGCTACTATGCTTATAGCCAGGATTAATTCCTATAGTCTTTACATGGGCATGTTTCTCAGTGAAATCGCTCTAAAAGTTCGGCATTTTGCCCCCTTTATCCCTGAGGATAAGAGGGAACAGTTCATTTCCTTAGTGAAACACCTTTTGGATATTTCAAAGTTCTCCAACAGGGCAGCTTTTGATTCCTTTGAGGGTGCTGGTAGGGCTTCGGGCATTGCTATAGCAGCCCGACGTCTTGCTTGGCTCCAGGCTTCTGATCTAGAACCTTGGGTCCTAGATGGCTTACGAAATCTGCCCTGTACAGGTGAGAACTTATTTGGTGAGGAGTGGCAAATTAAGGCCACTCAAATGGATGCAGAAAATGCCACCTTAGATAGACTTTCTAAGTCTACCTCCACTCCTGCCAAGAAGAAGTCTTTTAAGAGGCCTTATTACAAGAAGTCCAGATTTTCTACAAATACTGGCCAACAATCCTCTCAGCCTCGTTTTGCTGCTAAACGTCAGCAACCTAAACAGGCAAGGTCAAAGCCTGCGGCGTCTGCTACGCCTCAGCAGGCTCCACCCCCTCAGGGGTTTTGACTTGCCACTAGAGAACTTAACTTTTCTGGCTCTAGAACAACCAGAGCCCCTCACCATACCCGGAAGGTTAGCTCACTTTGCTCCCAGATGGGAGCAAATTACATCAGAGCAATGGACCCTCTCTATCATCAGAGAGGGTTACAAACTCCATTTTTCCGACCTTCCTCCTTATACTATGGTGAGGCAGTTCAATTCTCCCCCATCTCTCCTGGCCCTCTTGGGTCAGGAAGTCTCCTCCCTCCTTGCCCAGGGGGCAATAGAGGAGGTCCCTCTTCTTCAACAGGGGACGGGATTCTACTCCCCTTATTTTCTAATACCAAAGAAGACAGAGGGCTTCAGACCAATTCTGGATCTGAGAGAATTGAACAAATTTCTTTTCAAGGAGAAATTCAAAATGCTTTCTCTGGGCATTCTCCTTCCATACCTTCAGAGTCAGGATTGGCTTTGTTCTCTAGACCTAAAGGATGCGTATACACACATACTCATCCACCCATCCCACAGAAAATACCTTCGATTTCTGTTTCAGGGAAAACATTTCCAGTACAGAGTACTCCCCTTCGGTCTAGCCTCTGCTCCAAGAGTGTTCACCAAATGCATGGCAGTCGTAGCTGCCTTTCTAAGAGGCCTGGGAATTTTCATATTCCCATACCTGGACGACTGGCTCATCCGAGCTCCCTCTCAGTCCCAGGCCCAAATTTCCCTGGACCGCACAAGGCGTCTTCTGCAGTATCTAGGACTGGTAGTAAACCTTCCCAAGTCTCAACTAATCCCTACTCAGTCTCTCGAGTTCATAGGGGCCCAGTTAGACACCATCACTGCAAGGGCCTACCTGCCTCAGGTCAGGGCCCAACGCCTGCTGAGTTTGGCCTCCCAAGCTCAGTCCAGCAGTCATTTGACAGCCCGGGAAATGCTGCGACTTCTGGGCCACATGGCCTCCACGGTACATGTGGTGCCCTACGCTCGTCTGCATATGAGAGCAGCTCAATGGACCTTGGCCACCCAGTGGACTCAAGCATCTGGAGCGCTCTCCGACCAAATACTCACCTCAAGCCGTCTATTTTGGTCCCTCCAATGGTGGACATCCACCAAGAATCTGTTGTTGGGGGCCCCCTTCCAACCTTTGTTGCCCCAAGCAACCCTCACAACAGATGCCTCCCAAACAGGGTGGGGAGCTCATCTTCAGAACCTCTCCACTCAGGGCACTTGGTCTCCACAGGAGGCCACCCTTCATATCAACCTCCTGGAACTGCGAGCGATTTACCTTGCCCTCAAGGTCTTCTATACCCTCCTTGTCAACCTGACTGTCCTAGTTCAGACAGACAATCAGGTAGCCATGTTCTATATAAACAAACAAGGAGGGACAGGCTCTCTGTCGCTTTGCAACGAAGCTCTCAGAATATGGGCCTTCGCCAGAGAGCATCAAATTCACCTTCTTGCAGTGTATCTTCCAGGAGTTCAAAACTCTCGTGCAGACAGACTCAGTCGAGTTCTGCTTCCACACGAATGGTCCCTACATATGGACCAGATACGCAGAATCTTTCAGGAATGGGGGACCCCGGACATAGACCTCTTTGCAAGTCCGTGGAATGCCAAACTTCCCCGGTTCTGTTCCAGAACTCAGTGTCAGGGAGCTCAGGCCCACGATGCCTTCCTCCTGCATTGGGGTCAGGAATTCCTCTATGCCTTTCCACCCATTCCTCTAATATCCAAGACTCTGTTCAAGCTCCAGAGGGATCACGGGACTATGATCCTCATAGCTCCCCGCTGGCCACGCCAGGTGTGGTTCCCTCTACTTCTGCATCTCTCCCAGGGATCCTCCCTGGACCTGGGAGCTGCGCCAGACCTTCTGTCTCAGGAGGAGGGGACTTTGTGGCACCCAAACCCCAAATCCCTACATCTCAGAGCTTGGTTACTGAAGGCCTAAGTCTTCAAGACTTTAATCTTTCTCAACCTGTGACAGATATCCTTCATGCCTCTAGGAAACCTTCCACGAGGCGTTCTTATGCTTTCAAATGGAAACGTTTTTCCATTTGGTGTGCTCAGCAGGGTCTTGACCCTCTAGCACTTCCTTTGAATTCCCTCTTGGACTATCTCCTGCATCTTTCAAATGCAGGCCTTAAGACGAATTCAGTAAGGGTCCATTTGAGTGCTATTGCAGCATCCTTAAAACCTATAAATGGACAACCTGTCTCCTCTCATCCTCTTGTTGCACGTTTCATGAGAGGCCTGACTCTAACTAAACCTCCCATCCGACCTCCTCCGGTAGCATGGGATTTGAACCTCGTTCTAGGTCAGCTTATGAAGCCACCTTTTGAGCCTTTGGACTCTACCTCCTTCAAATTTCTTTCCTGGAAGGTTGTTTTCCTTATTGCAGTCACTTCGGCTCGCCGCATCAGTGAACTGCAGGCTTTAGTGGCTCATCCACCTTATACTAGGTTTCATCATGATAAGGTGGTCCTTAGGACGAATCCCCACTTTATGCCCAAAGTGGTCTCGCCTTTTCATCTTAATCAAGAGGTATATCTACCTGTCTTTTTCCCGGCTCCTCATGCATCCAGTGCAGAGAGGAACCTTCATACTCTGGATTGTAAAAGAGCTCTTGCCTTTTACCTCAACAGGACTCAACCACATCGAAAGTCTTCCCAACTTTTCGTGGCTTTTGATCCTTCTCATTTGGGACTTCCAGTCACCAAGCGTACACTTTCCAATTGGATCGCTCAGTGTATTTCTTTTGCTTACCAGAGTAAGAACATTTCTATGGAGGGCCATGTCACAGCTCACAATGTGAGGGCCATGGCCACTTCTGTGGCTCATCTTCACTCTGTGTCCATAGATCAGATCTGTCGAGCAGCCACTTGGGCCTCGGTTCATACCTTCACAGCCCATTACTGCTTGGACAAGGACTCCCGCCGGGATGCCTTGTTTGGTCAGGCTGTCCTCAAACACCTGTTCCATACTTAAACAACTCCTGCCCACCTTCCCTGGATGGATGCCTGAGATCCATGCGAAGATGGTTTACCCTTGGAGGGGGATCTCCCAGGCATCTTAGCTAGGGAGTCCCCATATGTGATGACGTATTCCTGCTTGTTCCTGGAGATAGCACAGTTACTTACCTGTAACAGGTGATCTCTGGGAACAGCAGGAATTAGTCATCACAACCCACCCACCTCCCCTAGGAGTTGTATCTCTATCTATCTATCTTCCTGTCCTCTCTCTCTATTGTCTCAGCTTTAAACTCGAACTGACGAGAGCTGGTCAGGAAGGCGGGAAGGCAGCGCGCATGTGCAGTGGGAGGCCCCAAAAGCTTTTAATCTGAAAAGCTGGGGAGCTTTCCCGCGCGGGCTCCGTCGGTGCCGACGTACCCATATGTGATGACTAATTCCTGCTGTTCCCAGAGATCACCTGTTACAGGTAAGTAACTGTGCTTTACTATAATCCAGTGACAACTGCCAGGCACATTAGGAACTACTACAAACACTCCCCATTTAGAACCCATAGCAAACCCGCCGTATCATAACAGCACTACCAGGACTCACAAAGCACAAGACCCTACCTATCAAAAGGCAACACTACAAATATTAAACCAATACATTTCAGAGAACCACAATACATGACCTACTGGGGAAAGAGAACAAGTGGCAATGTCAAATAGCAATTACATAAACAGAATACCTCAGCTCAGTTACACGTGCAGAACATAGACCGTCACCAAACAAGAAATCACAATGTAGAAACAGGAAGACAATAATTAAACTGGGAACCCCAAAAGCCCAACAACACTGTAGAAATAAAACTATAAATTAATTTCCTCTTGTACTAAACAAAGCGCAGATGTTAATGATGCACATTTCCCAAAGCTGGCATATTTCAGTTAATAAATTAATAATAAATTCGTAAATTCAATAAAGAGATATTTTTCTACCTTTTGTGCATTTTTTTTTGTTGCAATTTCTCCAGCCACTTTCTTCTGGTTTCTTCATGTCTTCTGCTAACTCTCCATTGTCTGCTGTCCATTTGTCCTTTCTTCACTCTTCTAGTTTTTTTTCCATTCTCTTTCTACATCTGCTTTAACATACTAATCTTTCTCCTTTTGCTCTTTCCTCATTCCTATTTTATCCACTCAAATTTTAGCCCGCCATCCTCAATCCCCACTTACTTTCCCAATATCCGGCCAATTGTAGATTTGTCTTCCCTCCCACACAAAATATTTTTTCCCTCTCCATTTCCCTCTCCCTGCTCTATCCCATTCTAATCCTCCCCCAACATCAGCTCCCTTCTAGTTCCAGCCCCACCCAGCATCCGCTCCCTTCTAGTCCCCACATCAGCCCATTTCCAGTCCTAGCTCCCCCCATCCGAGTCCCTCCATCAGCTCATTTCCAATCCCAGCCCCCCATCAGCCCATTTCTAGTCCTTTCCTAGCCCCACAATCAGCCCATGTCAAATCCTAGCTCCCCTCCACTCAGCCCATTTCCAATCCAAGCCCCCCATGAGCCTACTTCCAGTTCTAGCCCCTCCATGAGTCCATTTCAATCCAAGCCCCCCCCCCAACAGCCCATTTCCAGTCCTATCCTAGCCCTCCATCAGCCCATTTCCTGTCCTAGCCCCCCTCACTCAGCCCATTTCCAGTCCTAGCTCCCTCCCCTCACAGCCCATTTCCATTCCAAGCCCCCCCCTCCCCATCAGCTATTTGCAGTTCAAGCCCTCCTTCCACTCAGCCCATTTCCAGTCCTAGCCATCCCCCCAGCCCATTACCAGTCCTAGCCCCCCCCCATAGCCCATTACCAGTCCTTAGCCCCCCATCAGCCCACTTCCAGTCCTATCCTAGCCCTCCATCAGCCCATTTCCTGTCCTAGCCCCCCCTCACTCAGCCCATTTCCAGTCCTAGCTCCCTCCCCTCACAGCCCATTTCCATTCCAAGCCCCCCTCCCCATCAGCTATTTGCAATTCAAGCCCTCCTTCCACTCAGCCCATTTCCAGTCCTAGCCACCCCTCCAGCCCATTACCAGTCCTAGCCCCCCCCATAGCCCATTACCAGTCCTAAGCCCCCCATCAGCCCACTTCCAGTCCTAAGCCCCCCAACACCCCATTTTCAGTCTTAGCCCCCCCATAACCCATTACCAGTCCTAACCCCCCATTAGCCTATTTCCAGTCCTAGCCCCCCATAGCCCATTTCCAGTCCTAGCCCCCCCATAGCCCATTTCCAGTCCTAACCCCCATCAGCCCATTTTCAGTCTTAGCACCCCCATAGCCCATTACATCCTAACCCCCCCATCAGCACATTTCAAGTCCTAGCCCCCCCTATAGCCCATTTCCAGTCCTAACCCCCCCATCAGCCCACTTCCAGTCTTAGCCCCCCATAGCCCATTAGTAGTCCTAACCCCCCCAAAGCCCATTACCAGTCCTAACCCCCTCCCCAACAACCCACTACAATTCTTAGCCCCCCCCCCCATAGCCCATTACCAGTCCTAACCCCCCCAAAGCCCATTACCAGTCCTAACCCCCTCCCCCCATCAGCCCTGATAGATTAAAAAAAAAACCGGCTGCCGTTACCGCCGTGGCAGCAGCAGAATCAAATGTCCCACCGCGGGGCCCCGCCTGCCCGGCAGAGCCTCTCTTCAACATCAGCTCCCGAGTCCCTCCCAATACACGGGCTTTCAGAGCCACGAGAGTTTCCCTTTCTTCTCGCAGCTCTGTTAATCTCGCCGGGGCTGATGGGAGGTCAGAAAAGCTCTCGCGGCTCTGAAAGCCTGCGCATTGAGAGGGACTCGGGAGCTGATGGTGAAGGGAGGCTCTGCCGGGCAGGCGGGGCCCCGCGGCGGGACATTTGATTCTGCCGCTGCCACGGCGGCAGAGGCAGCCGGTTTGTTTTTTTTTCTACTTGTGCTAATGAACAATGTTTTTTGCGTGGGGCCCCCTGAAACGCGGGGCCCTGTGCAGAAAACATTCTTGCTCAATGGACGGGCTGGCCCTGCCTGCCTGCCTGCCATGATGCCATCTTATCCTCAGTTCACTTTTTCCACGGCACCCCACAAACGTGTTCCTAAGTGCTACCAGGAAAAGTTGTTCTTCTCCAGGACCAAGCAGGAAGTCAGTCCTCAAATATGGGTGACGTCGGCGCCGACGGAGAACCCGTGCAGAGCATTTCCCCAGCTTTCATAGAAAGCCTTTGGGAATGCAGCGCACATGCGCGGACCCCGTCCCTACCAAGGGTGCCATCTTGCTCAGTCTTCTTTTTTCCGCGGAGCCCGACGGATGTATATTCGTTTCACCCGAGGAAGAAGTTGATTTTTCTCTGCGTTAACCTGTTTTCTTCGGTTCGACGCCGGTTTCCCTTTCCCGCCTGGGCCCGATACGTTGGTATCGAGCCCGGATCTCTTTTTTGGTTTTTGTCCTTAGTGACTAGCGTTCACGCCATTTTTTCTTTTTTTCACTGGCAGCCCTGTCTTTTGACCTTCCAGGGGCCCTTTTTCCCCTGATGGCTGCCAGCGGGTTTAAAAAGTGTGATCGGTGCAAGAAACTTATGTCTCTCACCGACACACATGACTGCTGCCTCCAGTGCCTCGGACCCGATCATGACCCGATGATCTGTGGTCTATCTGGGAAAATGTCCTCTAAGGCGTTACGGAATCGGCAGCACCAAAAGGAAAGAATCTTCTCTGACTCCGCGTCTGGTCAGGCCCGGAACTCGTCAGAGGCCTCGACATCTCGGGACTCCAGCCCCGAGCAGCGTCGAGGCTCCTCTGAAAGGGGGTCTCCCTCGCGGGAGCATCGTAAGAAGAAAAAACCCACGAGGGCGGCGTCGGTGGACGCACTTGGCTCCTCGAGGGCCAAGTCGCATAGCCCCGAGCGCCATCCCAGGTCTTCGGAGTCGGAGAGGCCTGCAAAACAACCTCGTGTGGAGATGGAGTCCCCGGGTCACGTGAGTACTGTAGTCCTCGTGGACTCACCTCCAGGGGAGCCGACGTTGGGCCCGGCGCCACCGGGGCTCGAGTTGGGGGCTGCTGAGTCTCCTGAGCTCGGACTCAGGTTGACGGCCTTGGAGAGCAGCTTGGCTGCCTTCATGGAACAGCAGCAGGCACTGATTGCCGGTCTCAACGGTGCATCTTCCCCGACCACCGGGACATCGACGTCCAAGTCGACCCCGGAGGCCGAGCCGATCCTCGAGTCCATGCGAGTCCTCGAGACCGAGCTTGAGTCGATCCTCGGCCAAGGTCCCCCTTGGCCTCCCGTTTGGGACCGAGGTTGTTGACGCCGGTACCCTTGGCATCGGGGCGGATGGCATTGATACCTGCCCGACCGGAGCCGATCGATTCATCCTCCAAGGAGTCCGGCTGGGAGACGGAGGATGAGGTGTCGCCCGACACCTTTCGGACTCGGTGCATTCCTTCGGATTCGCCCGAGTCCGAACCTCGGAGAATGTCCCCCCCGGAGGATACCCGGTTCTTGGATTTCGTGCGGGACATGGCCAAGGCTTTGGCATTCCCCGCGGATCCCGAGGAGAAGCCTCGAGCCGAGGAGCTCGAGGCCCTACAGTATGACTCTCCTCCGAAGAAGGCCTTTACTGTTCCAGTTCCTCCGATGCTGGAACGGTTGCTCTTCCGCATGTGGGAGGCGCCGGCCTCGACGCCGGTTTTGAGCAAGTGGGTCAATTCCATCTATCGAATCCGCAAGAGCCCCGGGTTCCAAAAGGCACAATTACCGCACCACTCCATGGTTGTGGAATCGGCCATGCATCGTCTGAAGAGTCAGAAGATGCACTCCTTGGTGCCTCCCGGCCGGGAGGCCCGGAACCTGGATGCCCTCGGTAAGAAGTGCTTCCAGGGCTCTATGCTTGCTTGCCGTTTCCAGACCTACCAGCTGTACATGGGCATGTACCTTCGAGACCTGGCAAAGGAGATTGCCGGGTTCTCTGCTGGTCTCTCCGAGGAACCTTTGCAGAGGTTCAATGCTCTGTCCTCGGGTATTCGTGAGTGCTCGAAGTTTATATCTCGAGCAGCCTATGATGGCTTTGAGGCTTCGGCCCGAGTAGCCGCGGCCGGCATCGGTGCACGCCGTCAGGCTTGGCAACAGTCATCGGACCTCGAGCCATGGGTGCAGGTCAAGTTGGTCGATGTCCCCTGCCAAGGTGAAAACCTCTTTGGCAAGCCCATGGCTGACAAGGCTGCCGAACTCGAGACCTAGACTCTTACCTGGACAAGGCTGTCCAGAAAAACCTCTACCCCTTCTCAGAAGAAGAAGGGCTCAGGGAAAAAGACCTTTTACCCGAGGAAGTCATCTGCCTATAAACAGTACCCTCATTATCAGGCCTCTGTAGCTCCCCAACAGGGTCAGCAGGCCAAGGGGCAGGGTCATGGGCCCCGTAGGGGGAAGGCCCCCAAGCCTCCTACTCCGGCTCCTGCTCAGCAGGGAGGGGGATTTTGACTGCATTGGCATAGCCTCTCCTCCTCAGCTGGCTCCCATCAGCACTGGAGGCAGGCTGGCCCTGTTCGCCCACAGGTGGTCAGCCGTCACAAGGGATACCTGGGTTCTAAGTATAGTCCAGAAGGGTTATCTCCTCCACTTCGACCAGTTACTCCCCTCCTATTTTCCAGGGGAACCTCCCAGACTCCCTCTGCACAGGGACTTACTCCTGCAGGAGTTGGCAGGTCTTCTAAAGGATCAGGCAGTGGAACCCGGTGCCCCACCACCTGAAAGGTCACGGCTTCTATTCCAGGTACTTCCTAGTACCAAAGAGAACTGGAGGCCTCAGACCCATCCTAGACTTGCGAAACCTGAACAAGTTCGTGGAGAGGGAAAAGTTCAAGATGCTTACCCTTGGAATCCTGCTGCCCTACTCTCCAGCAGGGAGATTGGCTATGCTCCTTAGATCTAAAGGATGCTTATACTCACATCCTTATTCATCCAGACCACAGACAATATCTCAGATTTGTAGTGGGAGGAAACCATTATCAGTATAGAGTACTGCCTTTTGGCCTTACATCCGCCCCCAGGGTATTCACCAAGTGCCTGGCGGTGGTAGCGGCCTACCTCAGGGTTCAGGGCCTCTTCGTCTTTCCATATCTGGACGATTGGCTCATCAGGGGTCAGTCCCCACAAGAGGCCAATCAAGCCACCCTTTGCACTGTCGCTCTGCTTCAGCACCTGGGGTTTGTCATAAACTTCGCAAAGTCCAGTTTGCATCCCTCCCAGAACATGGAGTTCATAGGAGCTCGCCTAGACACATTTCAGCAAAGGCCTTTCTACCAGTGGACAGGGCCCACAGATTGATGGCTCTAGCCAGGCTGTTCCACAGCAATTCTCTAGTCTCTGCCAGACAATATCGGAGGCTCTTAGGCCACATGGCATCCACGGTCTATGTGACTCCAAATGCCCATCTACACATGAGACCAGCTCAGTGGAGCCTCAGGACTCAGTGGCACCAGGCCACAGGAAGCCTCGCGGACAAAGTGAGGGTGTCCAGCCTACTACAGTCTTCTCTGCAATGGTGGCTTCATCTTCTGAATCTAGTGCAAGGGGTGCCTTTCAGGCACCTCCACACACTCAAGTGCTGACAACCGATGCTTCTCTTCAAGGTTGGGGTGCACATTGCCAAGGGTAATGTACTCAAGGCCTATGGACTCCTTGGGAGGCCGCACAGCAGATCATTCTCTTAGAGCTGAGAGCTATCCGCTTAGCCCTGAGAACGTTCTCTCATCTCCTCTCTCGCCAGTCCGTCTTAGTTCAGACGGACAATCAAGTGGCTATGTTCTATGTGAACAAACAAGGGGGCACAGGGTCCCGCCTTCTATGTCAGGAAGCGCAGAAACTGTGCTCCTGGGCAGTCGATCATGGCATTCTTCTCAAAGCAGTCTACCTCCCAGGTCAGGAGAATTACCTGGTGGACAGATTGAACAGGATTCTGCAGCCGCACGAATGGCAGTTGAACCCTTTAGTGGTTCAACAGATCTTCCTGAGATGCGGTCTTCCAACCATAGATCTCTTTGCCAGTCCTTTCAACCGTCAACTTCCCAGGTTCTGCTCCAGACAACCGCATCCTCTCAGAGTAGCGGCGGATGCGTTTCTCATTCCATGGTCTACAGGCCTCCTATATGCGTTTCCTCCCACGCCTCTAGTGTCCAAGACACTATTCAAAGTGATCTGGGACAAGGCCTCAGTGAGCCTGGTGGCCCCCCGGTGGCCAAGGCAACCCTGGTTCCCACGACTGTTGCAACTAGTGGTGGACACTCCTCTTCCTCTGGGGATGCAACCCGATCTCCTGTCTCAGGAGCAGGGATCTCTCTTGCACCCCAATCTACAGTCCCTCAATTTGATGGCCTGGCTGCTGAAAGGGTAGTTCTAGCGCCTTTACTACTGCCCAGGGAAGTGGAGGACGTAGTCTTGGCCTCTAGGAGGCAGTCCACCAGGCAATCTTATGCCCTTAAGTGGCGTAGATTTTCTGCCTGGTGTACTCAACCCAATGAGAACCCCTTCTCATGCGTAGTATCAGTGGTGCTGCAGTATTTGCTTCACCTGTCCAACCTAGGCCTTAAGTCCAATTCGGTTAGAGTTCATCTTAGTGCTCTTTCAGCACACCACTCACAGGTGGAGGGTCAGTCTCTCTCCAGTCATCCTTTGGTGGCCCGATTCCTCAGAGGCCTGCTTTTGCTTAAGCCTCCAGTGCGTCCACCTGCCCCTGAATGTGATTTAAATGTGGTCTTGCAACAGCTTACTTGCCCACCATTTGAACCTATGGCTACTTGCCCTATGCGTTTTCTGTCTTGGAAAACGCTATTTCTGGTAGCCCTTACCTCAGCTAGGCGAGTAAGTGAGCTTCAGGCCCTAGTTTCAGAAGCACCTTATACTAGGTTCTATAAGAACAGGGTAGTCCTATGGACGCACCCTAAGTTCCTTCTAAAGGTTGTCTCCTCCTTCCACCTCAATCAGGAGGTGGTTCTTCTGACTTTCTTTCCCAGGCCTCATGCTAGCCGGGCTGAGATGGTCCTGCATACCCTGGACTGTAGGAGGGCGTTGTCCTTCTACCTTGACCGTACGCGGGAGCACCGGAGGGCGGTTCAGCTCTTCGTTTCTTATGACCCCAATAAGTTGGGGTTGGCTGTCTCCAAGAGTACTTTGTCCATATGGGTAGCTGACTGCATCGCCTGGGCTTACAGGGCAGCTGGCCTCTCATTGCAGGGTCGAGTTACGGCTCATTGTGTCAGAGCGAAGGCTGCGTCAGTGGCTCATCTCCGATCTGTTCCGTTGGCAGTCATCTGCTGAGCCGCTACTTGGTCTTCAAGCCAGACTTTTGCAGCCCACTACTGCCTTGAGAGGGAGTCCTGCAGGGACAGTGCTTTCGGGCAAGCGGTACTCCATAATCTCTTTGAGGTCTAGGCAACTCCTACCCTCCGGCCCTGGTGTTGGGCTACCTCTCGGGGGCGTTATCAGAGAAGATTCTGTTCTTGCAGGCTGAGGCTCTAGAGGGAGCTCATTTTTCAGTTTGGGGCCTCTGGTAGCCCTAAGCTAGGGAGTCCCATATGTGAGGACTGACTTTCTGCTTGGTCCTCGAGAAAGAGTAGTTACTCACCTGTAACAGGTGTTCTCCAGGAGCAGCAGGAATCAGTCCTCCCAACCCTCCCTCCTCCCCTTGGAGTTGCAGTCATATGATTTTTTTTTTGCTGTCTTTTAGCTATGTCATCAGACTGAACAAGATGGCACCCTTGGGTGGGAAGGGGACCGCGCATGCGCGCTGCATTCCCAAAGGCTTTCTATGAAAGCTGGGGAAATGCTCCGCATGGGGGCTCCGTCGGCGCCGACGTCACCCATATGTGAGGACTGATTCCTGCTGCTCCTGGAGAACATCTGTTACAGGTGAGTAACTACTCTTTACAAGCCCTTTGGGGTTCCGTTTTCTTGTTTTTTTCTGCCAATATTAATCACCTATCATTGGGGCACCAGTTTTCGCTGATGCTGGCCATCGTTCAGAGGGTTCTTTTCCTCTTTTCCATCATTTTCATCTTTTTCCGCCTCAGGAGGTTTTTCTCCTTTTTCCTGGGCTTTTTTCACTGGTCGGTATTGAGCTGGTTGATCTTTCAGCAACCATTTTTCCAGTCATGTTGAAATCAGCCAGTGGCTTTAAAAAGTGTACCCGCTGTTCATGCACCATTTCGGTGATGGACTGTCACAATTGGTGCATCCAGTGCCTCTGCCCTGACCATGAGCCCATCCACCTGCAATCTATGTTTACAGATGACCAAGAAAGGCCGAGAGAAGCAGTGCGAGTCTTCTTTGGGCTGTTGGACTCAACATCGGTGTCAATGCCCTAGAGAGGCTCTGCTGATGCCTTGGCATCATGCGGTGCCTGTGTTCTCTTGGAGCCAAGGGGCCATGGCAGCATGGATCTGAGGATCTCCATCGACGTCCCATCATAGTTTTAGAAGGATTCGTCGTCTGCCATGGCGTCAAAGGAGCGGCTGGAGACTGTGACAAGCATGGGTATCAACACTGGAGCCCCTCTCAGCACAATGTCAAGGGCAATGACTGGGAGCAGCCTACAAAGGTGCCCCAGCAGGAAGAATCAACTCCCAGGGCCCTGGAGGGCCACCAGCAATATCCCAATGACCTTACCAACAGGGCCAGAGTTGACGGCTGAGATATTTGTATCAGCCCCAATGCCCTCCAAGACCGCAGTGCTGACTGAGTGTCTTCGGCCCCTCAAGGCTCACTTGGCAACTCTCCTGGTTGCATGAGCCCATGGGTCCTACCACCTGCAGTGGTGTCGCTCCTACCCATGCCTTCAGGTCGGCGGTTTGAGTCCACCCCAGGTCCGACCATGGTATCCCTCTCCAGTGTCTTGGGCTATGATGCCTCTGCACTCAGGCACCCAAGGGAAGACTGCCACTGGTCCTGCCAGTGCCTAGCATCTCTGCCAGAGTGAAGTCAATGGCAGGAGATCAGGAGATACTGTACTTTGACTTCTTCTTGGAGTCTGACTCCAATGGATAGAAGAGGAGTCACCGGTCACCGAAAGGACATCCCTGGACATCCCCTTGCAGCCGTCCTTGCTGTATGAGAGATGGAAGTTGCCCCTGGAGGACATGTCCTTCCAGGACTTCGTCTGGGATATGGCGACGACTATCCCCTTCTCTCTGGAGGTGGGGGATGAGCCAAGGGCAGAGGAACTAGAGATTCTCTAGTACCCCATGGGCTCCAAAGAAGGCCGTCACAGCGTGGTGCATATTACAGTGACTCCTACTCTGGATGTGAGAGAACCCCATGTTGGTGCCAGCCATCAGCTGCTGACTCAGCTCAATGTACAGGTTGCATAAGGCCCCTGGATTCAAGAAGCCACAGAAGGCCCAGCTCGCATCTCAGCCACAGCTAGGGGTGGGCTTTTGATGCCTTTGGAGCATAGCCAGTTGCCCACTCACCAGTGGGATGCGTTCTCAAGTTGGTGGTTGGCATATCCATTTTGCACACGGGTGGGTACCTGCTGCGTTTTGCCCAGCTCCTGCCCCCATTCTTCTCAAGGGAGTACTCTCTAGACCCGCACCATCATGGTCTCCTCCAGGTGGAGGTTGCCACCCTACTGGCCGAACTGACCATCGAGCTATTGCTCTAGGCTCAGATAGGGCGGGGATTCTACTTCCATCAAAGGCGGCACACCACAACACGAAGGATGCTGCACATGCTAGGCCACGTGACGCTGATGGCCTGTCTCAGAATGCGTCAGGCTCAGTGGACTCTAAGAACATAAGATATGCCATACTGGGTCAGACCAAGGTCCATCAAGCCCAGTATCCTGTTTCCAACAGTGGCCAATCTAGGTCATACGTACCTTGCAGTTTCCCCAAAAGACACAGGTTCCACAATGCTTGTACTGGGTCAAGCATTGATATCCTCGGTCCCTTCTTAATAATGGTTTATGGGCCTTTCCTCCAGGAACTTGTCCAAACCTCTAAGCACTTAGTGGCAACAAGCCACAGGCCACTTCAGGGACTGAGTGGCAGTTACCTTGACCCCCATGCAGTCCTTACAATGATGGCTTGAACTACAGCACTTACTCCAGGGTCTCCCCTTTTAGTCAGCGCCGCCCCACAGGACGCTCACCACCAATGCATCAAAATTGGACTGGGGATGCAGAGCCTATGGTCAGAGCAGGAGAGCCTGCACCAAATCACATTCCTTGAGCTGTAAGCAATCGTGAACGCCCTCAAGACCATTCAGGCACTCCTGGCTAGCCAGGTTGTCCTTATTTAGACCGACAATCAAGTGGCGATGTTCTGTGTCAACAAGCAAGGCGACGGGTTCATACCTCTTCTGCTGGGAGGCAGTGCACATCTGGAAGTTCGCAGTTGCCCATGGCATAGAACTGAGGGGCTGAGGGTGACATACCAGCCTAGAGAGCTCAACACTCTGGTGGGCTATCTCAGCCAGGTCCTCCAGCCCTACAAGTGGACCCTCCACAGGATGGTGGTGGAGTGCATCTTTCAGGAGTGGGACACTCTGATAGTGGACCTCTTTGCCACACCACGCAATGCCCAGGTGGATTGCTTTTGCTCTCCCATGGCCCCCAGGGTCAGGTGGGCTTCTGACACCTTCCTCCTGAACTGGGATGTGGACCTGTTCTAAACATCCCCCCCCCCCTGATTCCACTGGTGATGAAGACTGTGATAAGGAAGCTTATCATAGCTCAGGTAGGAGCTATAGAAAAGATGATGTGACTCTGAACAAGCAACCTGTCAGTTCTGGTAGAAGCAAGAAAACAGAGTTTTCACATAAAAGACTACCAGTCCCAGAATGCACCAGGTTTCCAGCAGCCATGAGAGGGGCTGAAGTGAGAAAATGTGTGTGCAATCAAGAGAGCTATGAGGTAATCCCTAAGCACTCATCTCAAAGGGCAGGGCCTGATTCAACACAGGTGCGCTGTGTTAGGGAGGAGCACACATTAGGAAAGAATAAGAATAGAGCTTATTCTTCAGATAACAGAGGCAGAAAGAGCTGGAGGGAGAGCTTCAGCAACGGCTACAAGCTCAAGCCCCAGTATCACCTGGAGAAGCAGAAGCCAAGCGGATAGAGAGAGAAGGAAACTCTCTGGAAGGAAGAGAAGAAGGGCCATTGGAAGGTCTGGGAGATTCCAAGGCAGTACCCATACTGGGAGGTATTCCAAGTGCCAGCAGAGTCCATTGGACTGGATTCAGCCAGAGGAATGGAATGGCAGAGATAGGAATCACCAGTGGCTACCTGGAAGAGAGAAGACTGCATGTGGAAGGGACTTTCAGACCAAGGCCAGAAGGTATGTGAGAGGAGATCCAGTGTCCAGGGATCAAGATTGGAAGGCTGGACATCAGAATTGGATTACATACTGGCCCGGCTATACAGAGAGGAATAGTGATAGCAGGAGAGGCTCAGGTATGAACACTGATCCAGACCCTATCTATAATAGAGAATGGCAGCAAGGGAATAAGCATTCTCATGATAGTGCCTTAATGAAAGACTCGTCTGTGCCAATGTATGATAGTGACCCTATGCTGATTGATGAAGGGGGAGATACAGCAGATGAAACTATTACTTACATGGACTGTTCTCTATCTAATTGCTATTGCTAGCTTTCTGTGAGCAAACCCTTCAGCCATCACAAAGAAACCTAACTTTGTTCTTTATTTCCACTGCAAACAGCTCTTAAAGCAGGATTTGGGTTCACACAGTAGCAGCCAGCCAGCTAAAGGCTTCCAGCTGGCCAATTGATAGTAATTAAAGCTGCACCTGATTGTGTGTGAGCAAGGGAGAATCACTGCTGAGATCTGCGTGGAAAATAAGCAGAAGTTAACCTAACCAGCAAAGTTTATTCTTTTCTTTGTGCCTTTGTATTTGGTAATTATCTGCTAAGAAAACATTAGCTAATTGCCTGACAAGCTGAAGGCTGTTTTCTGGTTTACTTTGTGACTTTTTGTTATCCATTTAAACACTGCAAGCAAGTAACCTCATTTATATTGCTATCAAGCATACATGTGCTGGGTGAATTAAACCCCATCAATAAAAGAAGTATTTTATTGGCCTTACCACTTGGTTTCACAACTTAATTATTGTCATCAGCTGTGTTTGGGAGTGAATGAACTACAATACCCACAATACCTTGCAAGAATCATATGAATATATGCATCGTCAAGATTGTGTAAGTTCTCACCCTAGGCAGCCGTCTGACAAGACGCTATTCAAGCTCCAGGCAGACAAGGATACCATGATACTCATCACCCCGTACTGCTCCCACAGCAATGGTTCTCCCTGTTGCTTCAGCTCTCTCATCGGGAGTGTCTTCAACTGGGTTGCAAGCCTGACCTCATCTCTGAGGAGGGCGGGACCTTACTGCATTCCAATGTCAGGTCCCTGGCCCTCGCAGCTTGGATGCTGAGCAGGTAGTCCTGTTGGAGCTCAACTTGCTGGGGGAGGTGACAGATGTACTTCTGCTCTCCCGAAGGGATTCAACGCACCTCTCCTATGCCTTCAAGTGGCGCAGGTTCTTGCACTGGTGTGCTGACAAGTTGCTTGATCCCTTCTGTTGCTCGGTGGAAAGCTTGCTGGAGTATCTCCTGCATCTCTCTAACTCAGGCCTGAAGTCAGACTCTATCCACCTGAGTGCAATTGGGGCCTACCACCATGGCTTGGAGGGGAAGCCCATCTCCACTCAGCCACTGGTAGCCCTTTTCATGCAGGGCCTGCTCCTATCAAAGCCTCCCCAACCAGCCACATGGAATTTGAATGTGGTGTTGGGGCAGCTGTTGGTGGTTCCTTTCAAGCTGTTGGCTATTTGCTCCCTGAAATTTATGACCTGGAAGGTCATCTTTCTTGTCGCTCTCATCTCGGCTTGCCAGGTCAGTAAGCTTCAGGCTCTGGTGGCTCACCATCCATACATGAGCTTCCACCATAACCAGGTGGTGCTGTGTACCCACCCGCGCTTCTTGCCTAAGTTGATGTCAGCCTTCCACCTCAACCATTCGGTGGTACTGCCCATCTTCTTTCCTAGACCTCATGCCAATAGGGCAGAGGCCCTGCTGCACACATTGGATTGTAAAAGGGCGCTAGCCTTCTACCTTGAATGGAAAAGTCTGCACTGTCAATCTACACAGCTTTTCGTCTCCTATGACCCCAGCAAACTGGGCGTGGCTATCTCCAAGTACACGCTGTCCATCTGGGTGGTGGATTGCATATCCTTTGCCTATGCCCAGGCAGGTCTGAGCCTCAATGGTCATGTCCTGACCCACAGTGTCTGGGCCGTGGCTACATCCATGGCCAGTTTGAGCTCGGTCTCCACGGAGAAGATTTGCAAGGCTGCTATGTGGTTCTCTGTCCACACCTTTACAGCCCATTACTGCCTGGATGGGGATTCCCAGTGTGACAGTAAATTCGGCCAAGCCATACTCCAGCATCTGTTTGGGACTTAGGTTCAACTCTTTCCCACCGGCCCTTCTTTACGTCCATGTGGTCTATTTCTGTCGTCATATTACTATGTTTCTATAGGATCTCTAAAGGAAAAAAGGGAACTTTTGTAGTTGTTGATATGGAAGGACAGACTAAATAGGCCATGTGGTCTTTTTCTGTCATCATATTTCTATGTTTCTGTAGGCTACCGAAAGAGTTATCCTGATGTAGATGTATGCTGTGGACATTGACTTGGTCGAGTCCCAAAAAAGGGATTACATATGCTGTTTCTCCCAGTTGCCCCTATTGGACTGTTTTTCATGTTGCCTGTAGCATGGGCGTACCAAACATGAGGCCTTCTTCCTGCTTGTTCACAGAGAAAGCGTAGTTACTCACCTGTAGCAGATATTCCTGCTGTTCACAGAGAACAAGTCTTCACAACCCTCCCACCTTCACGTGGAGTTGTTTTGACTACTAACTTTTGTATCTTACTGAGGATAAGATGGCACCACTGCAGACAGGAAGGCAAGCATGCCTGATAGAGGCTCCCAAAGCTTCCAATTGGAAACTGGGGAGCGTTCCTGTATGGGGCCCTGTCAGGAGATGTCACCCATATGTGAGGATTTATTCCTGCTGTTCATAGAGACGACCTGCTACAGATGAGTAACTACACTGACTGGTCCATTTTTAGCACAACTCAGAATGTAATCAGCTGTTCTCCCTGGTGGAACTGTGCAAATTGCTGAGCAGCTACTTTCAGTTTTCTTGGGGGTTGGACAATCAGGGGAGTAGCATGTAAGGAAGGAAGAGTGCCAGAACATAGAGTCCTTACTGTGGAAGGGAGCCTAGGAGTAAACTAATCAACCCACTGTTGTCATCTCTATTTTGTAGTCTTCTTCCTGAGGGGGCTGCAGACTGAAATCTGGTACTGAGCTAGGTATCTGCCATGTAGTCTGAAATGCATAATTAATGATTTTCAACTGATTTGTAAATAGGATCGCATCTAGAATTATAGGGTTCCAGAGCATGATGTTACTATATTACTATCTCAATGTGTCTGTTATCAGCTCCAAGAAATGGTTACATGAAGATTTGTGCTAGGGTTTCTCATAGAAGTGATACATTATTCAACTTGCTACTAGTTTGGAAAAATCAAATGCCCAGACTGGATGCTTAACCCTCTTGGAATCATGGGCATGCAAAAAGAAGTGGCTGAGTGGGAGCATAGGCCACATTTAGTATGCTCAGTTTCTTTCCTAGGGAATATGTTCCTCAGTAAGTGCAGAGTACTAAAACTGGTGCTACCATATTTGAGCATTTCCGCCCAAATGGAAGGATCTACTGTCATAAGATGTTATCCTTGAAGATAATAAGGGAGTGTCTGTATGGCATATTGTGCAAATATAGATCAGGGATCTTGAGTTATTCTCTAATGCAGAGGTTTTCAACCCTGTCCTTGGGGAACCCTAGGCCAGTCAGGTTTTCAGGATTCCCAGAATGAATATGTATGAGGAAGATTTGCATGTTCTGCTTTCATTGTATGCAAATCTATCTTATGCATATTTATTGTGAGAATCCTGAAAACCTGACTGGGTTCCCTGAGGACTGGGTTGAAAACCTATGCTCTAATGCTTTCTGAAGTTTGTTACCACAGGATATTTTCATCAGCAAGATATTAATCCATAAAAGATTAGCAGTTCATTGGGAAGCAAACAAAACATACTAGTACAAAATACCTAATATAGTAATCCTACAGGCATGGTGTAGATTGGGGTGGGGTGGGGGGGGAGGTGAATAAGGAAGAGGTATTGTCTCCTCCCAAATAAGCTGCCCCTATATCAGCTAAGCTGTGATAAATAAGAATCAAGCCACCATTGGGACAAAGGAGGGAGGAAGACAGGAAGTGATTCAAGCAGCCAGTGTGGTTGCAGTGACTAAGCCCATTTGAATTTTGACACCAGTTTCAAATTGCAGAGCCACACAAGAAACAGCTGCCACCTCTGTGTAAGTGCATGCTGCAGTATGTGCCTGTCTTCTGGGACTATGGCTCACAAGCGTAATCAGAGGGGCAAGAGGATAGCAGGAGCCATGGCAATCTTGGCCATGAGGCACTAGTTCAGGGCACCCAAGCTTAATGGCGTTAAAAGCCTGCCTCACCAGCTCATCCCTTCATAGCAAGGGGAGCATTATCCTGTGCTGTGCTGCAGTCACCTGCACTGTGGTGTTTTTAAACCTTTGAAGGCCTACTTTAAATTTTTAATCCACATTCTGCAGCCGGGTTAATTTTTGCATATTTCAGGAAAATTGTACCCGTCTTATTCAATATGTTCTAATAGTGATTTTCCTTCTGCTATGGACATGTATTATATACCATTTGATAGGAATATTTAGTCAAAATTTTGGATCCCGAGAGTTTTGGGCTCGGCCTGGAAAGGGTTAAAAGGCAAATAGGCACTTCTGGTCACTCACAAGAAATAAAGTGCTGCACTTGCCTTTTAAAGATGCCATGGTGCCAAGGACTGAAGCCCAGAACAGCTGTATGAGCGAAGGAAACTGTATATACCTGGTGATATGATATCTAGCTCTTCAGATGCTATGTGGAGCATTTCTTCTTGTCTCCTCTATTCCTTTAACTATCACTGTATCTCTTATTCTGTTCTATCTAATTAATGGCGTTCTTTTCATATTTTCTGTAACTTTTATGTAATATTGTAAACCGCTCTGATGCTTTGGCTTGAGCGGTATATCAAATGTAATAAACATAAACATATAAAAGACGGTCCCTGCTCATCAGAGCTTACAATCTAATCAAGACAGACAATACAATAGATGAGGATGAGAGTAACAAAAAGGTGAAGAGTCACAAGGAAAACAGGAGGTTAGGATCCAAAGGCAGCCTCAAAGAGGTGAGCTTCTAGCATGGATTTGAAAAAGGACAAGAGAGGAAGCCTGATGTACCAATGGAAGTAGTTTGTTCCAGGCATAAAGAGCAACAAGATGAAAGGAACGAGCCTGGAGTTGACAGTAGGAAAATAAGAGCATAGAGAGAAGCAGGCCAGTAGAAAAGCGGAGTTCACAAGGAAGGGTGTAGGGATAGAGGAAAGGTAGTGAGGAGCAGTAGAATGAATGCATTTATAGGTCAGAAGGAGCAGTTTGGACTGGATACAGAAATGGAAGGGGAGCCAATGAAGTGACTTGAGAAGAGGGATTATATTATTATTATTATTAATAAACATTTATAGAGTGCTACTCACTGCACGCAGCAGTGTACAAACACAGATGAAGGCGGGCCCTGCTCATTAGAGCTTACAATCTAATCTAGACAAACAAAACAAAGAAGGACTACGGAAGGGAGACAAACAACAAAGGAGAAACAAGGAACAGAGAATTAGGAACCAAAGGCAGCCTTAAAGAGGTGAACCTTTAGCAGAGATTTGATGAAGCCTGACAAACAGTTCAGGAAGGGAGTTACAAGCATAAGGAGCTGCAAGGTGAAAGGACCAAAGTCTGGAGTTAGCAGAAGAAGAAGAGGGCAAAGACCAGATCAGGCTTGAAGAAGAACGAAGTTCTCGAGGAGGGGAGTAGAGGGATAGGAGAGAAGAGAGATAGAGCAGAGCAGCAGAATGAATGCATTTAAAAGTCAAAAGGAGGAGTATGAATTGAATACGGTAATGGAGGGGAAGCCAATGAAGTGATCTGAGAAGAGGGGTGATATGAACAAAACGAGGATAGCGAAAGATAAGATGAGCTGCAGAGTTTTGAACTGATTGAAGTGGAGAGAGATGACTTAGAGGGAGGCCAGTAAGAAGAAGGTTGCAAAAGTCAAGGTGGGAAGCAATTAAAGACTGGACAAACGTTTGTGTAGTGTTAACAGAGGAAAGGACGAATTTTATAAATATTATAGATAAAGAAATGGCAGGTTTTAGCAGTCTCTTGTATATGTGCAGAAAAAGAAAGAGAGGAATCAAAGATAACATCAAGGTTACGGGCTGACGTAACAGAAAGGAGAAGGGTATTATCAATAGAGATGGAGAACGAAGGAAAGGGAGAAGAGGGTTTTGGAGAAAAAATAAGCAATTCGGTTTTATTCATATTAAGTTTTAAATGGCAGTGAGACATCCAGATGGCAATATCAGGAAGACAGGTAGAAATATGGGCCTGCAATGCATGAGGAAACAGTTGTGGACAGATAGATTTGAGAATCATTGGCATAAAATGGTATTGAAAACCATGTACAGAAATGAGAGAGCCAAGGGATTGGATGTAGAGAGAGGGGTAGCTGACCCAAAACAGACCCTGGGGAACACCAACCAAGAGTGGAATCAGGGAAGAGTAAGAACCATTAAAAAACACACTAAAAGAGCGGTGGGAGAGGTAAGAAGAGAACCAGGACAAAACATAGCCTCTACAACCAAGTGAAGACAGCATATTGAGAAGAAGGTGGTGGTCAACGGTGTCAAATGTTAAAAACCCACCTCTTCCTTGAACATTTTTCCCTACCACCCTAGTACCTAACCCTCTACATCTACCTCCCCGCCCATGCTCCTTCAAATCCTATAACACAACCATCTGTAGCTCTATATATACATATGTAAATAGTTGATCATTGATCATTGTAATTAGTTCATAAATTAGTTCTTATTGTTCGCCTATGTATCCTTGTTACTTTGTTCTTTGTAAACAGTTGAAACACACTGCCTTGAAACGTTCTATGTAAACCGTCTTGATTTGTAGAAAGACGGTATATAAAAAATGTTAAATAAATAAATAAAATAAATAAATGCAGCAGAAAGGTCAAGAAGGATAAGAACTGAATAAAGGCCCTTAGATTTGGCCAGAAACAAGTCATTGGAGACCTTGGCGAGAGCTGTTTCAATAAAATGTAGGGGTCGAAAGCCGGACTGAAAGGGTTCAATGAGAGCATGAGAGATTAGAAAATCAAGGCAATGGTGAAGGACAGCATGCTCAAGAAGCTTAGAAACAAAAGGAAGAAGAAGGGAGATTGGACAATAGTTAGAAGGAGAGCTAGGATCGAGTGAAGATTTCTTGAGTAGAGGGATGACTACAGCATGTTTGAAGGCAGCAGGGACAGTAGTAGAGGAAAAACAGAGGTTAAGAATTTGAGAAATGGAAGGGATGACAGCAGGGGAAATGGAGACAAGAAAGTGGGAAGGGATAGGGTCAGAAAAACAGGTAATAAGTTTGGAGGAAGAAAGAAGATGAGACCTTTCCTCATCAGAGATCAAAGGAAGAAAGGGTAGATTAAGTTGAAGGGAAAAGTTGGTATTGAGGGTGAAGAGGAAGCGAAGAAGATAAAATAGGAAATTGAAGAGAAATATCATGTATTTTGTTATGAAAGGACTCAGCAAAAGTCTGGACAGAGAGAGTAGAACGGATAGGAAGGGGAGGCGCTTTAAGGAGAGAGTTAAGTGTAGAGAAAGGTCGATGGGGATTAGAGGCAAGACTCAGGTGGATATAGTAGTTCTGCTTGGTGAGAGCTATTGCAGACTGGAATGAGTTAAGCATAAATTTGAAATGCAAGAAGTTGGAAAGAAGGTGAGTTTTTAACCAAATACACTCAGCTGAGCAGGTGCAGCAGCGGAGAAGATGGCAAGTTGTGGACAGCCAGCAGTGGAGAGTACAGTATTGTAAGAAACAATTGCATCATCAACAGAGTTAGAGGACAGGGTAGCAGAAAGAGAAGAGGAGACCATAGAGGAGAGGGATAATGGATCGATCGAATGAAGATTCCTAAAAAGGCAAGAGGAGACAGGGTGTAATTGAGGAGGGGGATGATGAAGGTAGAAACATAAGAGGGAGTAGTCAGATAATGGAAGAACTGAGTTGCAGAAGTTAGAGATTAAACAATTAGAGGAGAAAACCAGATAAAGACAGTGACCATGCTGATGGGTAGGAGCTGAGGAACAGAGTTGAAGATTAAAAGAAGTAATTGAAAGGAACTTAGAAGCATTTGAGTCAGAAATGTTATCAACATGAATATTGAAGTCACCAAGGATAATCAAGGAAAAGGAAGAGTCAAAGAATTGTGAGAGCCAAGAGTCAAAGTCACTGAAAAGGAGGAAATGGATAAATCAGGAGGTCTGTAAATGACAGCCACACGAAGAGGTAGGGGATAGAAAAGGGGGACAGAATGGACTTCAAAGGAAGGGATGGAGTGAGATTGAGTATATGAGTTATGAATATAACGTGATTGGCGGAAGATTAGTTGAGCAGCTGAGTTCTGAACAGATTGAAGGGAAGAGAGATGAGACAGATGGAGACCAGCAAGGAGGAGGTTGCAATAATCTAAATGGGAGGTAACTAGAAAGTGGACAAGTGTCTTATTAGTGTATTCAGAAGGGAAGAGACAATTTTTACTAATGTTGAGAAAGAAACAACACGTTTTAGCTATCTGTTAGATATGTGCAGAGAAAGGAAGGTGTCAAAGATGATATCAAGATTGCAGGCAGAGGAAACAGGAAGTAAAACAGTGTTATCAACAGAGATAAAGGAGGAAGGTTTAGGGGGAAAGTTAAGAAGTTCGGTTTTGGCTAGGGCTGATACTGGGGTTGAGAGGCTGAGGATGCGACTGGGACTGTGGGGCAGATAGTGGGGTCAAGGTGGCATATTTCAGTAAAAACCTTTGCTGTTTGATAAACTGGCTTCCTAGCTAGTCCAGTTTTTTTTTAGATAACCATAATGAATATGTATAAGATGTATATGTACAAATATGTTAGCCCTGCAATCTGGCTACCCTACTCTTTTTTCTCAAAAGAAACAATGTTTGTTGTTATGTGCCAACTCGGTGTTGATTCATGGCAACCCTCTGGATAGTTGTCCTAAACTGTGTTCAGTTTTCAGTAAGACGGCTCATTATTGATAGAGTGGCACCCATAGCTGCTGCTGTTGTATTGATCCATCTCATTGCTAGCAGCCTTCTTTTGTATTGACCTTCTACCTTGCCAAGCATGATGTCTTTCTCTAATGATCTCTCTCTTCGCATGATGTGTCCAAAGTATGAAAGTCAAAGTCTTGTCATCTGAGCTTCTAAAGAAAGCTTAGGTTTGATCTCCTCTAGTACTAATTGATTTGTTCTTCGGGCAGTCCATGGTATACACAGTATTCATCACCAGCACCATAATTCAAAGACAATGATTTTCTTCCTGTCTGTTTTTCACTGTCCAACTTTCATGTCCATTGGATGTTATTGAAAATACCATGGCTTGAACAAGTCGAATCTTTGTATGGAAAGAGACACCTCAGCTATTGAGAATCTTGTCAAATCCTTCATAGCCATTCTGCCAAGAGCAATGCGTTGTCTGATTTTTTGACTGCTTGTTATTTCTTTATTGATAGTTGATCCAAATAGGTTAAAGTTGTCCACTATTTAAATTTCTTCTACATCAACAAAGAACTTATTGATTTTGCCAGTTGTCATGATCTTTGTCTTCTTTACATTTAGGTGCAGGCCCATTTTAAGATTATGTTCCTTGATACTGAGAAGCAACTATTCCTTATCACTTCTCCGGGCCAGTCCAGGGAAAGGTAGGGTTGTCAATCCCCTATAGCAACTGAGGACTGAATGCTTCAAGTTTTCTGAGAGGTGAAGCCACTCCCCCTTAGGGCTAACCATCAGTCTTTCAGTCCTCAGCAACTATAGAGGATCGTCTTAAAATTTCTCCCTCTTCTCTTTCTTTGTTTTACCCATATTAGCTCTAGCAGAGCTGATTTCTATAGTTCTGGTATACAAATTGTGCACATCTACATTTAACTCTGTGCCTTTAAGAGCGCTGAGATGTGACTACTACCACTGATTGCAGTGCGGGGTAGAGCCTGCCCCATTGCCTGCCTTCGTCTCCATTTTTAGAGGATCCTGGGGGCCCCAGTTGTACCTCTACCGTAGCGCTGAAACTCTTGCTGTCCCTGCCGCTGGCAGCGGCTTCGCGGGACCGGCTCCTTATTTTTTGTGGTGAGTTGTTGACGTTTCTTCGTTTTCCTCATAAAGTACCGCCGCGCGGTTTTGAGCCGCGTGGTTTCACTTTCTTTTTCGGGGGTGCCTGACCGGTGCGTTCGTTCTCCTTCGCGGTTTTCCTTTCGGGTGCCGTGGTCTTTTTTCTTATGGCTGAGCAGCCTTTGCAGGGCTCACAGGAGATGTCTTTACCGCCCGAAAAGGCGGGAAAGGCGGCCATTTTGTCTCCAACGGCGTCTGCCGTACCGGAGCAGCCTCGGCCTCATAAAAGCAGATCTAAGACCTCTAAGGAGCCTAAACGCCCAGCAAAGCTTGCTGATGCAGTTTCTGAGTCTCCAGAGGGGATTCCTTCCTGTTTTTCACCGGAATTTATTCTGGCTATGCATACAGCGTTTTTAATGAAATCCTCTCAGCCAGTTTCCTTCTCAGGTTCAGTTTCATCTCCTATGCCTTTGCCTGTACGGAATACCGAGCCTGCTGATCCTGGTGAGGGATCATCTCAGGCTAAGGTTTTTATGCCAGATTATATTGATCTCTTTTCTCCTCAGGATCCGGCCATTTCCCTGGCTCAGGGGGATTCAGAGGTGGGAGCTGAGGTACCTTTGGATTTTGAGACGGAAGACTTGGAGGAAGGGGAGATTGCTCCGGGAGAGGATCCCAATGTATTCCGCGTCTTCCGTAAGGAGGAGCTTTCGGCTCTCATTTCTCAGTCTTTAACAGCTCTGCATCTTTTGCTTCCCTCCTCTTCGCAGGAGCCCTTAGAAGATCCCTTATTACAGGGATTTAAAGCAGAACAACGCTGTTTCCCGCTCCATCGGGTGATCAAGCAAATGATTGAGTCCGAATGGGAATGTCCGGAAGCGTCCCTGCGTGGTAGCCGCGCTTTAGCACGCTTGTACCCTCTTCCCCAGGAAGTGAAGGATTTGTTGCACATGCCAAAGGTAGATGCTATTGTTTCCGCTGTCACCAAGAAGACTACCATTCCGGTCGAGGGGGCAGCGGCTCTCAAAGACCTCCAAGATAGGAAGTTGGAGATCCTTCTTAAACAAGCCTTTGATTCCAGCGCTCTGGCGCTGCAGTCAGCGATATGTGGGGCGTACGTTTCTCGAGCTTCCATTCGCTGGTTACAAGGGGATGGCTCGGGTGAGCAACCTTCTGCCATACCCGACGCAGCAAAATTAGAGTCAGCCGCGGCGTATATGGCAGATGCCTTCTATGATTTGTTACGGATTGCGGCTAAGACTATGGTGTCTCTCGTGGCGGCTAGACGCTTTCTTTGGCTGCGCAATTGGTCGGCGGACGTGTCGTCCAAATTGCGTCTCAGTAAGTTGCCCTACAAGGGGAAGTTACTTTTCGGTGAAGCCTTGGAAAAGATTGTTAAGGATTTAGGGGATTCCAAAGGCGGCCGTTTGCCGGAGGATAGACCCAAGCCGGGTCGCTCGGGATCGGTATCTCGGGGCTCTGGCAGAGATTCCCGTCGTTTTCGGGGGGCGCGTTTTACCCCCTATGCCAGAGGCTGTTCCAGCTTTCGTGGACAGTCCTTTCGGGGGGCCAGGGGCTTTAACAAGTCCTACTTTGGGGCGCCTCAGCCCATCGTTAAGAAGCCCCAATGAAGGTTTGCTGGTCCAGCCGTTAGTGCCGGTAGGCGGGCGACTACAGGCATTTCTGACGGCTTGGACCACCATTACTTCCGACAGGTGGGTGTTGGAGATCATTCAGAAAGGCTATGCTCTCGATTTTGCGTCCCCCTTACCTCCCGCATTTGTGATGTCACCCAGTGGCGCGGGGCGGAAAGCCGAAGCCATCGCGGAAACGCTATCGCGCCTCTTACACTTACAGGCGATCGTTCCCGTGCCTTTCGATCAATACGGTTGCGGTCGATACTCGATTTATTTTGTGGTGCCCAAGCCGAATGGTTCTTTTCGGCCGGTACTCGATCTCAAAGCCGTAAACCGTACTTTGCGGGTGCCACACTTTCGCATGGAAACGCTTCGTACCGTAATTCGGGCGGTGCAACCGGGGGAATTTCTGACCTCAATAGATCTCACGGAGGCCTATCTTCATATTCCCATCTGGCCATCGCATCAGCGTTATTTGCGCTTTGCCCTTCCCGAGGGTCATTTCCAGTTTCAAGCGTTGCCCTTCTGGCTGGCTACAGCTCCCCGCACGTTCACGAAGCTCATGGTAGTGGTTGCAGCGGCGCTTCGGAAAGAGGGCATCCGCGTTCATCCATACCTCGACGATTGGTTGATCAGGGCCGATTCCCTGATCGATTCCATCGCCGCGACGGCTCGCGTGGTGCAGCTTCTCGAGCAACTCGGTTGGGTACTCAATCAGGCCAAGAGTCTCTTGGTTCCGTCGCAGCGGATGGTTTATCTGGGAGCTCTTTTCGACACCGAGCGGGGAAGAGTCTCTTTGCCCGAAGTCCGCATAGACAAGCTGGTTCAGCAGGTTCAAGCGTTCCTGCGGTTAACGACTCCGTCAGCATGGACTTATTTACAGCTCTTGGGATCCATGGCGGCAGCGCTAGACCTGGTTCCGTGGTCCAAGGCACACATGCGGCCTTTACAACAGGCTTTGTTGTCCCGTTGGTCTCCTCAACTTCATCCTCTCTCACAGCGCCTACCCTATTCGATTTTCGTCCGACACAGTCTCGAGTGGTGGTTAGTTCGGGAACATCTGTCAGTGGGAGTTTCCTTGCTGGAACCCTCCTGGGTGTTGGTTACCACGGATGCAAGTCTGGTCGGCTGGAGGGCTCACTGTCTGACACATATTGCTCAGGGTACTTGGTCCCCCGAGGAGAGCTCCTGGTCCATCAATCGGTTGGAGCTCCGGGCAGCTCGTCTGGCGCTCCTTCGATTTGCTTCCTTTCTCAAGGGATCGGCAGTCAAGATTTTTTCCGACAATGCAGTCACGGTTGCGTATATAAATCGTCAAGGGGGGACCAAAATTCCTTCTCTCTTGGCCGAATGTCACACGCTGATGACTTGGGCGGAGCAGAATCTCTTAGCGCTTTCCGCGGCTCATGTGGCGGGCACGGAGAATGTGCAAGCGGATTATCTCAGCCGTCATCTTCTCGATCCCGGAGAGTGGAAGTTGAATGTGGCAGTATTTCACGAACTCACCTTGCGTTGGGGGCAACCAACAATGGATTTGATGGCGACGTGCAGCAATGCCAAAGCGAATCGTTTCTTCAGCCGGCGCAGGGAACACATGTCCGAGGGACTCGATGCTCTCGTTCAACCCTGGCCTCCGGATTCTCTGCTGTACGTTTTTCCTCCTTGGCCGCTGCTGAGTCGAGTTCTCCAGCGTATTGCCCGGCACAGGGGGATGGTGATCCTCATAGCTCCGGATTGGCCGCGCAGACCTTGGTATGCAGATCTAGTTCGGCTCCTAGTAGATCAGCCGTGGCCTCTTCCGGTCCGCGCAAATCTTCTCCATCAAGGTCCGATTCTCATGCCACGGGTAGATCGCTTCTTGCTTACGGCTTGGCTCTTGAAAGGACGCGATTAACGCGCAAAGGTTATGATGCCTCAGTGGTTTCTACTTTGCTGCAGTCTAAGAGGCCGGTGACTTCTCTGTCGTATGTCAGGGTTTGGCGCCTTTTTGAAACTTGGTGTGATCGGCGCAATATTCGGCCGATGTCTTCTTCCTTGCCGCAGCTTCTCCTTTTCTTACAGCATGGCTTGGACAAGGGGCTGGCTCTTAGTACTCTTAGGGTTCAAATAGCTGCGCTTGCCTGTTTTTCGAGGTCTGGTGCAGCGGCGCCGTCTTTCTGCGCATCCCGATGTGCGTCGTTTTTTGCGAGCAGCTAAGATTATCCATCCTCCAGTTCGCTCGGTGGTTCCTCCTTGGGACTTGAATGTGGTTTTGGATGCGTTGTCTCACTCTCCTTTAAAATCCATTTGCTCACAGCAGATACGGCACTGTTCTTGGAAAACGGCCTTCCTGGTCGCCTTGTGTTCGGCGCGCCGAATTTCGGATTTGCAAGCCTTATCTTGTCGGGAACCTTATTTGCAGTTTCTTCCCGAACGGGTGTTGCTGCGCACGGTTCCTGCCTTTTTGCCGAAAGTCCTCTCGTCTTTTCATGTTAACCAATCTATAGCATTGCCGGTTTTCTCGGATTCCTCCCATTCTCCCATGGACCGGGCGCTTCGGCATTTGGATCTAGCTCGCGTTCTCAAGACTTACCTTCGTATTTCCAAGTCTATTCGTAAGACGGATAGACTCTTTGTCCAGTTCAGTGGCCCTCGAAAGGGTTTCGCGGCCTCGAAGTCCACCATTGCCCGGTGGGTACGTAAAGCCATTTCCGAAGCTTACTCTGTCCGCGGACTATCTCTGCCTGAATCGTTACGAGCTCATGCCACTCGAGCTCAAGCAACTTCCTGGGCGGAGTTCGCTTGTATTCCGCCGGTGGATATTTGCAGAGCAGCAACGTGGTCTTCGTTACATGCGTTTGCGAAGCATTATCGCTTAGATGTTCAAGCCTGGGACGATGCTAAGGTGGGGGCCGCGGCTCTTATCTCAGGTTTGGCGGGTCCCTCCCAGAATTAGGTACTGCTTTGGTACTGCCCTACCTTTCCCTGGACTTGCCCGGAGAAGTGATAAGGAAAACGAAATTAGGTCTTACCTGCTAATTGTCTTTCCTTGAACTTTCTCCGGGCCAGTCCAGGGTCCCACCCTGGGGTTCCGCCTATTTTGTAAGCAGTATGTCCGTATCTTTTTTCGGCATCGTCAAAGCATGTCATTTTCTCAGCGTTTTCACTCCAGAAGCACAACTGGGGGCGGGGCGCATACGAACGATGCTACACTCAGGTAGCTCTATAGTACCTACTCTAATTTAAAAAAAAAATAAAATTTGTCAGGAGTGTACAAGGGAAGCGTATTTCTTCCTTTATTGTTGTTCCAGAACTATAGATTGTTATCAGTTTTTCAAGGGTTAATCTACTCTTTTCAGTTTTTTCTCTTTAGTTGCTTTGTCATAAGGAGACTGATGGTTAGCCCTAAGGGGGAGTGGCTTCACCTCTCAGAAAACTTGAAGCATTCAGTCCTCAGTTGCTATAGGGGATTGACAACCCTACCTTTCCCTGGACTGGCCCGGAGAAAGTTCAAGGAAAGACAATTAGCAGGTAAGACCTAATTTCGTTTTTCAGATCGTCTTCACTTTCAGCCAGTACTGTGGTGTCAGCAGTATAGCGAGGACTGTTGATGAGTCTTCCACCAATCTTCACACCTTGCTTGTCTTCATATAATCCTGCTTCTCTGATTTGTTCTGCATGTAAATCAAACAGGTAGGGGGAAAGTATAGAATCTTATTGTATACCTTTGCTGATTTTAAACCATTGTTTCTCCTTGTTCCATTTGAACTGTTCCTTCTTACAGTAGTGGCCAAAAAATTAAGGCAGGTATCTTTTTCTACAATTTGTTAAATAATGTACTGTGGAGATGTCACACGTGCTTACTTATTTAATCAGCATGGCGATTAGTCACACCATGCATCTGGCATCCATTTTAGTTTACTTACACTCTGTAGTAGGTTTCTTGGATGAAGTTTTGAATATTTACAACTAGGAAAAGATTGAAAGTTACATGTAAAATATGCAATCAAGATGGGTAGAAAGTGCAATATTAATGACTTTGTAAAGGAACAAGATGTCACACTCCATGCTGAAGGATATTCGTAATGTGTTATTGCAAAACATTTGCATATCTCAAGGTGTGCGGTTCAGAATGTTCTGAAATCAGGTGGTCGTACATGTCATTCGAAATGTGGGCACAGACAGATAACTACTGGACGAGATGACCGATTCCTCAAAAGCATTATTACATCTAGTTCACATATTTCATCTCAACGTGTGGCTCAGTTAGCTAATGATCGAGGAATAAAGATAAGTGCCAGATCTGTCCGACGATGGCTTGTGGATGAATTCAAACTTGTGGCCAAAAGACCTGCCAAGAAGCCTGTGATGACCAGGAAATAAATTGCTGCCCACATACAGTTTTGTAGCAAGATGAAAGACAAATCTGCTGAAGGGTGGGAGAGGGTAATGTTCACAGATGAAAATACATTTCAACAAGTACGTGGGAGTGGTTACAACTACATCCGTCGACCAGCAGGCGAGAGACTAAATCTGAAGTACACGATCAAGACTGTTAAACACCCACCATCGGTCATGGTATGGTGTGGCATCGCGGCGAATGGATGATGTGGCCTGCACATTTTTGAGAAAGGTGAAAGAGTAAATGCTGCAAAATACATATCCGTGCTGAATAGTAAAGTAACACATGAATGTTTCTGGCACAACTATATTTTAGCGGGACTCAGCACCGTGCCACACTGCAAAAACTGTCAAAAAATGGTTCATGGACAACAAGATCGAATTGCTACCAAGTTGGCCATCAAACTCTCTGGATCTCAATGCAATTGAAAACTGTTGGACTCTTATGAAGAAAAAGGTGGCAGCACACTGTCCATCTTCAGAAGCAGATTTAAAGGACATACTCAAGCATGTATGGGTCAACAAAATCACTCCGGCATACTATAAAACGCTAGTTAACAATATGCCTACAAGAATCCAGGCTGTGCTGAAAAATCATGGGCACCCTATCAAATATTGACACATATATTGTTTCCTGAATAAAACTTTGAAAATGACATATATGTCTTTGGTTCTTAAAGCTTTTGACCATGGAAGTGACAATAACACATACTTTTCTAATAAAATTCTGATATTTTGGATTCTGCCTTAATTTTTTGGGCACTATTGTAATCAATGTAGATTGTGCAAGAGAACTATCAAGTGTAATGGTATGTCCATGCTTCTTAATGTGGCCCATAGTTTCTCATGGTTTACCCAGTCAAAAGCCTTGCTCTAGTCGATAAAACACATATAGATATCCTTTTTGTATTCTTTTGTCTTTTCAAGGATCGATCTCACATCCGCGATATCTCTTGTTCCTCACCCTTTCCTGAACCCTGCTTGCACTTCAGGCAGTTCTCATTCCAGTTATGGTTGTAGTCTCTGCTGAATAATATTGGGTAGAATCTTGCTGGCATGTGGGATCAGAGCAATTGTGCGATAATTTCCACAGTCAGTTGGATCACCTTTCTTTAGTATTCATATAAACACAGTAAGTATGGAAACAGCTGCATCCAATTACTGCAATGCTTAATGGGAATGCCATCAATGTCCGGTGCTATGTTCCTTGATAAGGCTTTCAATGCTGCATCGACTTCTTTCGCCACCAATGGTTCTTGATCATAAGGTACAGGTTGGTCCACTTGATCTTTATAGTATAATGACTCTATATATTCTTTCCGCCTTTTCTTGGTCATCTCGGCATCATTCAGCATGGATCCTTGAGCATCTAGTAACATTCCAATTTGAGGCTGGAATTTTTTCTTTAACTCTTGTAGCTTTAGGAAAGCTGATCTTGTTCTTCCTCTAATAGTTTCTGATTCTATTTCCTTGCATGTGTCATTGTAGTACTTCTCCTTGTCTTGTCTTGCTGCATGTTGGAAATTTCTGAGTTCTGTGATTGCCTCTTTCTCCTCTGGCTTTAGCTTCTCTGTGTTTCTGGGCAATTTTTCAGAGTTTCTTCAGTCATCCATTCTGGCCATTTTTGCTTTTTCACCTTTTGTAGAGACTTCTCATGTCCTTCCAACACAAACCTCTTGATGTCATCCCATAACTCTTCTGGAGCTCTGTCATTTGTATCTGAAACAGTAAATCAATTTTGCAGGCAGTCTTTAAATTCCGGTGGTATATTTTCAAGGTCATATTTTGCTAAATTCATGAGTGACTTGCTCTTTTTCAAGTTTAGCTTGAGTTCCCATACTAGTAGTTGGTGATCTGCACCACAGTGAGCTCCAGGTTTCGTCTTTGTTGATGTTATAGAGCTTTTCTATCATTGACTTCCACAAATGTAGACAATTTGATTTTTGTGCAATCCATTGGGTGAAGTCCATGTATACAGTTGCCACTTATGTTGCTGGAAGAAGGTGTTTGAGATGAATAAATCATTGGTCTTGCAGAATTCTGTCTGTCTTTCTCCAGCTTCATTTCTGTTGCCAAGTCCATATTTTCCAACCACTTTACCTTCTTTTTTGTTACCAACTTTTGTGTTCCAGTCACAAAAGTGTGTTCATGCTTTTTTTTTATTTGCATTTCAAATCAACATTCAAACAATCTTTGAATTCAGGAAAAGATGCATAAATCCACAAACATCTGAAAAAAAAGTGTGTTCATGCTTAAAGCCATCTATATTAGTTTAGGTATCTTTACTCCCTTATCAACTCAAACTAAACAACTCATCAATGCAAAGATGCAGACAGCAATCCAGCAGTGGAGGGCTATACATTTTTTTGCCTTGAGTGCCACATATATGATTATCTACTAGTTGGTGAGAGGTTGTATGTGTGTGCTTGGTGCAAAGAATTGCTGGCTCTCAGAAACATATCTGTTCTTTGGAGGCTAGAATGACAGACTTGGAGGAGTTGAGGAAGCCAGAAAGGTATATAAAGGAGACCTACAGAAATATAATAGAGTTCTCTAGGAACAAGCAAGATGTCAGTCCTCACATATGGGTGACATTGGCGCCGACTGAGCCCTTGCAGAAGCATCTCCTCAGCTTTCAAAGAAAGCCTTTGGGAGGTGCCACCGTGCATGTGTGGTACCCTTCCCGCCAAAGGGTGCCATCTTGCTCAGTCTACCTTTTTCCACGGAGCTCTTCAGACGTCTGTCTGTTTTCCCCCAGAAAAAGCTGTTTTCTCTTGACCTGAGTTTTAAACTCTCTACGGTTGTGCACTGGTACTCTTCCCGCCACCGAACCCGCTGCCCCATTATTGAGTCTCGGGTCTCTTGAGGATTTTTTTTCTTTCTTTTCTCTTTCCTTCCTTTTGGCGCCTTCATGCCCTTTTTTCCCCAACTGGCAGCACCGCGAGTCTTCGACCTCGCTGGGGTACTTTTTTCTCCCCATGGCTACCAGTGGTTTTAAGAATTGTGATCGGTATGCCAAGATAATGTCCCTCACCGATACACATGACTGCTGCCTACACTGCCTAGGGCCGGACCACAACCCCACAGCTTGCAATCTGTGTAAAAAGATGTCCATCAGGGCTCTCAAAAGCCGTCAGTAGAAGCACAGCAAGTTCTTCCTGGTGTCTCCAGCTCTGAAGGCCAAGCCCCCTCTGAATCCGCGGAATCCCGTGATGCCCCTGAGGACCCCGGTCGACACGATGGCTCTTCAGAAAGAGGGTCTCCCCCGAGAGAACATGAGAGGAAGAAGAAACCCTCGAAGACAGCATCTTTGGACAGGTCTGATGGGTCTGGTAAACCCCGGATCAGGTCCCGCATTCCTCGATGGCTGTTGGAAGGATTGGAGTGGGAGCGGCCTACCAAGATCGCCCGAAAGGAGTCAACTGCAGATCGGTCTCAGTCGCCAGAGCCTATCCTTGTTGAGGACTCCCCTTCAAGGGAACTGGCACCGGGCCAGAGTTTCTCGGTTCCTGCGCTGATGGCTACGGAGTCTTCTGGACTCGAATCCATGATTACGGTCCTGGAGCACAGTCTGACTGCCTTCATGGACCAGCAGCAGGCATTGCTGTCCGGTACTACCGGTTCCTCTGCCCAGACCATCGGCCAGGCCGAGCCGATCCTCGAGACCATACGGCCCTGAGTCGATCCTCAGCCTAAGTCTCACTCCAGGTCCCACTCGATGGGACCAAGGTCTTCCCTGGCTAGCAATCATGGCACCAGCCGTGGTGCCTCCATGGGATGCAGGTAGGTCTCCGGCCTCAAGCCCATGAGCTGCCCTTTCCTTGAGTCTTCCTCCAACAACTCGAAGTGGGAGACCGAGAATTGAGGAGTTCACGGATACCTGATGCAACCACGATGTCCCCTCAGACTTGTCATCCTCAGAGCCCTGACATTTGTCTCCGCCAGAGGACATGGCATTCCTCGACTTTTTTGCAGGATATGTCAAAAGCCCTTGTATTCCAGATGGAATCAGAGGAGGACCCTAGGATGGTAAAATTAGAAATCCTCCAGTATGAGGCCCCGCCGAGGGAATCACTCACAGTACCCATCCCACCCATCCTGGAACGGCTAATACTCCATATGTGGGAGACACCGACATTGGTGCTGGTGGTAAGCAAGTGGCTCAACTCGATGTATCAGGTCTGCCGGAGCCCAGGTTTCCAGAAGTCACAGCTGCCGCGCAACTCCATGGTAATGGAGTCGGCCATGCATCAGCTCAAGAGCCAGAAGATGCACTCCTTGGTGTCTCCGGGTAGGTAGGCCCACACCTTGGATGCCCTCGGCAGAAAGTGCTACCAGAGCTTGATGCTCATCGGCCAGATCCAGGTCTGCCAGCTGTACATGAGCATATACCTGAGAGACCTGGTGAAGCAACTCGCCGAGTTCTTGGCTGGGCTCTCCGAGGAAACCCTGCAGAAGTTCAGGAACCTGTCCAAGGTCATCCGTGAGTGCTCCAAATTCATGACTCAAGCAACCTATGATGGCTTCAAGTCGGTGACTAGAGTAGCTGCAGCGGGCATCGGTGCCCAACATCAGGCCTGTCTACAGTCTTCTGACTAGAGCAATGGGTTCAGGACAAATTGGTCGATGTCCCATGCCAAGGGGATAACCTCTTTAGCAAACCCATAATGGAAAAGGCTGCTGAGTTGGAGTCAGAGTTCGTGATGAGGACCAGGCTCTCCAAGAAGACCGCTGTCCTTCCCTGACGGAAGGGCTCAGGTAAAAAGCCCTTTTACCCGAGGAAAGGGGCTGTTTAAAAAGCTACCCACATTTCAGGCATCCCCAGCAGGGACAGCAGGCTAAGGGACATGGGCAAGGCCCTCCATAAGCAAAAGGCTCCCAAGTGCCAGGCTCCAGCTCCGGCCCAGCCAGAGGGGAACTTTTGACTCCTTGAGCATAGCCTCTCTACCCCAAGGAGGACAGCTGCCCACAGGAGGACATCTAACCCTAGATGGCTAACTATCACCACCTATTCCTGGGCCCTCCAGGTGGCCAGGGAGGGCTACCTCATCCACCTGTCTCAGACACCTCCTCTTTTCTTCCCGGGAGAGCCCCCCAGGCCTCTCCTTCATCGGGACCTTCTATTGAAGGAACTTGCAAGCCTTCTCAAGGTTAAAGCAGTAGAACCAGTACCTCATCATCTCAGGGGCAAGGGGTTCTACTCCAGGTATTTTCTTGTGCCAAAAAAAACAGAGGGCCTAAGGCCCATCCTGGACCTGCGTAACCAGAACAAGTTCCTGGTGAAGGAAAAGTTCAAGATGCTCTCTCTTAGAACATTACTCCAGCAGGGAGACTGGCTATGCTCCTTGGATCTGAAGGATGCCTATACCCACACAATTCACCCCAGCCACAGGCAGTACCTTCGTTTCATGGCGAGGGGGATGTCACCACCAGTACAGGGTACTGCCTTCCAGACTGGCCTCTTCCCCCAGGGTCTTCACCAAATGCCTGGCAGTAGTAGCCACTTTCCTCCGTCTCCGGGGGTATTGTTCTTCCCCTACCTCGATGACTACCTTATAAAAGGAGGCATAGCCACAGAGGTGCAGCAGGCTACAGCACACACCATCCAGGTCCTGCAACATCTGGGGTTTGTGATAAACGTAAGGACTACAAAAGGGGACTGCTACTTCTGGAGAGAGATCTGCAATTGTAAGTATTTACTTCTGGGAATTTTTCTAAATCTTGGGGAGAGAGGAATTCTTTAGATTAAAGCTGATTAATCTGTGAACCCAGTATATTTGTTAAATCAGTTAGGGCCTAGTAGCAGCAAAGGGCCTTCAGTTTAAATTTAAAACACAGAAGAGAGCTTTCTGGTTAAATTTAGACCCCAAGACTCCCTCTATCCAAACAAGGACTGTGGGACTCCCCCTGGAAATTGGTCACAGATTACCTTAGAAACACATGACAGGGTACTGTGTAGCAACCAGCTTTTAATAACAATTCTTTCCCTCCTTCCCTCCCTAACATCCACTCACCCTTGGGATAATCATAGCTTTATAGGTGCTTAAACCTCTTAAAGGAAAGGAGGTGCCATATTCACTCTCAGGTGCAGCTGTTTATCCTCATCAGGCATACATTAAGGACCTGAGATTAATTAAGCTTCAGGTGAACAAAGTGCATTAAACGTATGCGGTATAGTTTTATCAGTATAAATATCCCCAGCAACCCTTAGTAAGTAAAGAACTTAAATATCTAAACACAACCTTAAAACCAAGATGCAGAAAGCAGTCCAGCAGCGAGATGGGGGCTTTCCAGTCTTTTGCATGGATGGTCACATGTTTGATTTTCTCCCAGTTGGTGAGGGGTCTTACTTGTGCACTAGATGCAAGGAGCTCTTTGCTCTCAGGGAACGAGTCCGATCTCTGGAGGCTAGAGTAGCAGACTTGGAGGAGATAAGGAAGACAGAGAGGTACATAGACGAGACCTACAGGGATATAGTCCTGAAGTCCCACCTTCAGTCTGGCAGCATCCTTGTTGCCATGGATGAGAGAGGTCACGTGACAGGAGAGCATCACTCTGGTGTGGCAGGAAGTGATCCTGTAACTAGGATCTGTCCTCCAGGTGATGTAAAACCATCTCGCACCGCGGACGTTTCTCCAGGACCATGTGCCCATGAGGGAAGGGTTAGGACAGTCGTTATAGTTGGCGATTCGATCATTAGGCATGTAGATAGCTGGGTGGTTGGTGGACATGATGAGTGCCTGGTAACATGCCTGCCTGGTGTGAAGGTAGCGGACCTCATGTGCCACCTAGACAAGGTCTTAGATAGTGCTGGGAAGGAGTCTGCTGTCTTGGTACATGTCGGTACCAATGACATAGAAAAATATGGTAGGGAGGTTCTGGAGGCTAAATTTAGTCTTTTAGGTAGGAAGTTGAAATTCAGAACTTCCAGGGTAGCGTTCTCCGAAATGCTTCCCTTTCCACGTGCAGGACCCAAAAGGCAGGCAGAGCTCCGGAGTCTCAATGTGTGGATGAGACAATGGTGCAAGGATGAGGGTTTTGGTTTTGTTAGGAACTGGGGAACATTCTGGGGAAAGGAAGGGCTCTTCCTAAGGGATGGGCTTCACCTTAACTGGGATGGAACTAGCCTGCTGGCAACCTTTATAAAGGAGATAGGGCAGCTTTTAAACTAGATAATAGGGGAGAGCTGACAGTCGCTCAAGAGCGCATGGTTTGGAACAATGATCCTTGAAGGATACTACCAAAAGAATGAAGTTAGGGCATATCAGCAGAGAGGTTCCAATAAAGACAAAAGTAGCCCAAATGCCCTTGAGTACAGAACAGACAGAGCTTAAAGATTCCAAATTACCCTTGCCTAACGATATCCAGATTAATATGAATAAAATACAGTCTCTAAAATGATTGTATGCAAATGCTAGAAGTCTATAAAATAAGATGGGAGAGTTAGAATATATAGCACTAAATGAGAGGTTAGATATGATTGGTACCTCAGAGACATGGTGGAAAGAGGACAACCAGTGGGACACTGTGATACCTGGGTACAAACTATATTGTAATGATAGAGCTGATCAAATTGGTGGAGGGGTTGCGCTCTGTGTTAGAGAGGGCATTGAGTCACAAAGGATTAAAGTATTGCAGGAAACAAAATTTGCTGTAGATTCTCTATGGATTGAAATTCCATGTAAAAAGGGGAAGGCGATGGCAGTGGGGGTATACTATCGACCGCCTGGCCAGAATGAACAAATGGATGATGAAATGCTCAAAGAAATCAGGGAAGCTAACAAACGTTACAGCACAGTAATAATAATGGGTGATTTCAATTACCCCAGTATTAACTGGGTCAGGGTCACGGCAGGACATGCTAGGGAGATAACGTTTCTAACTGAAATAAATGACTGCTTCATGGAGCAGCTGGTTCATGAATCGACCAGAGGGGAAGCCATTTTGGACCTAGTCCTTAGTGGAACATCAGATCTGGTGCAAGAGATAAGGGTGTTGGAGCCACTTGGCAATAATGATCATAGCATTATTGCGTTTGATTTAATTAATTGAGGAGGGATGGTAAGGAAATCCACAGTACTTCCTTTTAACTTTTGAAAGGTAGACTATGATAAAATGAGGAAAATAGTTAAGAAAAACCTAAAAGGAGCATTTGCAAAGGTTAAAGAATTACATCAAGCTTGAGTGTTGTTTAAAAATACTATCTTGGAAGCCCAGACCAGCTATATTCCACGCTTTAAGAAAACTGGAAGGAAGTCCAAAAAACCGACAGCATGGTTTAAAGGTGAGGTCAGAGAGGCTGTTGTTGCCAAAAAAAGCATCCTTCAGGAAATGGAAAAAAGAGCCAAATGACGAAAACCTGAAACAGCACAAGCACTGGCAAGTTAAATGCAAGGCATTGATAAGGCAGGCAAAGAAAGAATTTGAGAAGAAGCTTGCTTTGGAAGCAAAAGCATGTAATAAAGACTTTTTCAAGTACATTCGTAGCAAAAAACCTGTGACAGAGTCGGACCATTATATGATAGAGGGGTAAAAGGGGCACTAAGAGGTGACAAGGCTATAGCGGAGAGACTGAATGAATTCTTTACTTCAGTCTTTACTGAGGAAGATATAGGGATGCTATCTATGACTGAAGTGGTATTTAAAGGTGATACTGCGGAAGAATTGAAAGAAATAGCAATACACCATGAAGATGTATTACAACTATTTGATAAACTGAAGAGTAGCAAATCACCTGGACAGGATGGTATACATCCAAGGGCGTTGAAGGAACTTAAGTATGAGATTGCAGACCTGCTATTAGTAATCTGTGAACTATCATTAAAATCATCTGTAATACCTGAAGATGTAATTCAAATTTTTAGAAAGGGTTCCAGGGGTGACCCGGGAAACTACAGACCGGTAAGCCTGACGTCAGTACCTGTAAAAATGGTAGAAACCATCATAAAGAACAAAATTATTGAACATGTGCATAGTCATCACTTAATGGGAGACAGCCAATATGGCTTTAGACAAGGAAGATATTGTCTTACTAATCTGTTATGTTTTTTTGAAGCTGTGAATAAACAGGTAGACAAAGGTGAGTCGGTTGTTATAGTGTATCTGGACTTTCAGAAAGAGACATTTGGCAAAATTAAAAAGTCATGGGATAGGAGTCAGTGTACTATTGTGGATCAGGAACTGGTTAAAAGATAGAAAGCAGAGGGTTGGGCTAAATGACCAATTTTCCCAATGGAGAAAGGTGAATAGTGGTGTACCCCAGGGATCTGTGCTGGGTCCGCTGCTTTTTGACATATTCATAAATGACCTGGAAAAGTGAATAACGAGTGAGGTTATCAAATTTGCAGAAGACACAAAACTATTTAAAGTTGTTAAAACTCATGAGGATTGTGGAAAATTGGAAGAGGATCTTGATAAATTGGAAGACGGCATCCAAATGACAGTTGAAATTTAATGTGGACAAGTGCAAAGTTAAGTACCTAGGAAAGAACAACCCAAACTATGGTTACCCGATGCAAGGTTCCACCCAGGAAAAAGATTTAGGCATCATCGTGGATAACATGTTAAAACTCTCTGCCCAGTGTGCAGCGGCGGCCAAGAGAGCAAATAGAATCTAGATATCATAAGGAAAGGATTGTAAAATAAAAAAATATATATATTATAATGTCTCTGTATCGTTCCATGGTGCAACCGCACCTTGATTATTGTGTGCAGTTCTGGTTGCCGTATCTTAAAAAGGATATAGCATTATTAGAAAAGGAATAGAGAAAAGCCACCAAAATGGTAAAGGGGATGGAAGTATACCCCTATGAAGAGAGGCTAAAAAGGTTAGGGCTCTTCAACCTGGAAAAGAGACAGCTGAGGGGAGATATGATAGAGGTCTATAAATTAATGAATGGAGTGAAACGGGTAAACGTATATTGATTGTTTATATCATCAGAATATAGAAAGACTAGGGGACATGCAATGAAGCTACAGGGTAAACTATTTAAGACTAATAAGGCGATGGCAGTGGAGGGTGTACTATAGACCACCTGGCCAGAATGAACAAATGGTTGATGAAACGTGTAATTAGGCTCTGGAATTTGTTACGGGAGGATGTACTACTACTACTAAGCATTTATAAAGCGCTACCAGGCGCACGCAGCGCTGTACAATGAAAACACAAAAAGACAGTCCCTGCTCAAAAGAGCTTACAATCTAAAAAGACAAAGCAAGAAAAGGAGTAGAAATAGATAAGAACAAGAGCAAAGAGACAAGAGCAGGAGAGACAGGACAAAGGAAAGCGGTAAGAACAAGTGTAAGAGAAAGAAAGAAAGGTGAAATAAAAGAGGGGAACGAAGGAGAACAGCAAACTCAAGAGCCAACGGCAGAGGCAAAAAGATGAGCTTTTATCTTGAGTTTGAAGAGAGGCAAAGAAGATGCCTGACGTATAGACAAAGGAAGTTTATTCCAAGCGTAAGGAGCAGCAAGGTGAAAAGAGCGGAATCTGGAGTTGGCAATAGAGGAGAAGGGTATAGCAAGAAGCAACTGGGAAGAAGAACGGAGTACACGAGGGGGGAAATAGGGAGAAATGAGAGAAGAAAGGTACTGAGGAGCCACAGAGTGAATGCACTTATAGGTCAGAAGGAGAAGCTTAAAGTGAATATGGAAATGGATAGGGAGCTAGTGAAGAGATCTGAAGAAAGGAGTGATGTGGGCAAAACAAGGCTGATGGAAAATCAAACGGGCAGCGGAGTGCTGAATAGACTGAAGAGGGAAGAGATGAGACTGAGGGAGACCAGCAAGAAGGAGGTTACAATAATGAAGGCGGGAGGTGATTAGGGAATGGATGAGGGTTTTAGTAGTGAGCTCAGAGAGAAAAGGGCGGATTTTGCCAATGTTGAAGAGAAAGAAGCAACAGGTCTTAGCGATGAGTTGGATATGAGAGGAGAAAGAGAGCGAAGAGTCAAAAATAACACCCAAATTGCGAGCAGATGAAACAGGTTGGAGAATAGAGCAATCAACAGAGACTGAAAAAGAAGAAGGAGAAAGGGAAATTTTAGGAGAAAAAACGAGAAGTTAAGTCTTGGCCATGTTCAGTTTCAGGCGACGATGGAGCATCCAGGTAACAATGGCAGAAAGATGTAGTAAAAGCTATTAGTGTAGCTGGGTTTAAAAAAGGTTTGGACAAGTTCCTGGAGAAAAAGTCCATAAATCATTATTAAAAGGGATCCGGGATATCACTACTTGACCTAATACACGCATTGTGGAACCTGTGTCTTTTGGGGAAACTGCTAGATACTTATGACCTTGATTGGCCACTGTTGGAAACAGGATACTGGGCTTGATGGACCTTGGTCTGACCCAGTATGGTATATCTTATGTTCTTATGTTATGTTCTTAATTATCCCAAATCCTACCTCCTCCCGATGCAGTGTCTGGAGTTCATAGGAGCAAGGCTTGTCACTCCTCAGGCAAAGGCCTTCCTTCCACTGGACCGGGCAGACCATCTCAGGGCACTGGTCAGAGAGGTGCAAAACCATCCCTCAGTGTCAGTTCAGCTTCTTCTGCGCCTCCTCGGGCACATGGCCTCGATGGTCCATGTCACCCCGGACACTTGTCTTCACATGAGGGCCGCTCAGTGGTGCCTTCAGGACCAGTGGACCCATGTCACGGGCCATCTCCAAGACAGAGTCTCAGTGACCCGCCAGCTGGCAGAATCCCTTACTTGGTAGCCAAATCTCTGACACTTGCAAGTGGGGATGCCCTTCCAAACCCAAAGCACTCTAAGGTCTTCACTATGGATGCCTCCCTGTTGGGATGGGGTGCCCATTGCAAAGAACTCTGCACCCAGGGCAGCTGGTCTCAAACTGAGGGCAACTAGCAGATCAACCTCCTGGAGCTTTGTGCAATATATCTGGCCCTCCAAGCATTCTGTCACCACCTGAAACACCAGCCGGTGCTGATCCAAACAGACAATCAGGTGACAGTGTTCTGTGTGAACAAGCATGAGGGCACGGTGTCACATGTCCTCTGCCGCAAAGCGATGGCACTTTGCTACTACGCAATTCAACAGGGCATGCTCCTGTGGGCGGTATACCTTCCAAGCCCAGATAACTCTCTGGTGGACAGACTGAACAGGGTCCTCCAGCCACGCGATGGCAGCTGAACCCCAGAGTAGCCAACCAGCTGTTTTGTCTCTGGGGGACCCCATGGGTGGATCTCTTTGCCAGCCCGGACAACTACCAGTTGCCCTGCTTCTGTTCCGAGCAGCCCCATCCATCCCAGGTAGTAGCAGATGCATTCCTTGTCCTGTGGTCAGACGGCCTCATGTACGCCTTCCCACCTACACCACGATTGCCAAAACACTCTTCAAGGCTCTTCGTGACTCTGGTGAAACCATGGTGGCCCAGGCAGCAGTGGTTGCTGCTACTCTTCCTGTTGTCTGTGGAGATTTTGATCCCTCTGGGACAGCACCTTCGGCCAGGCCGTGCTCCATAATCTTTTCGAGGTCTAGGCAACTCTTACCCTCCGACCCTTCTGTGTTCAGGCTACCAGAGCATTGGTTTCCATCAGACACACAGGTCCTACTGTAGTTTGTATCTGCGGACTCAATTGTTGATGCTCACAGCTCCCCCTGAGAGCAACCATTTCCTTTTCTACAGGCTTTTGGTGGCCTGTAGCTAGGGAGTCCCATATGTGAGGACTGACTTCCGACTTGTTTCTGGAGAAAGCGTTGTTACTCACCTGTAACAAGTGTTCTCTGGAGACAGCAGGAATCAGTCCTCACAATCCTCCCTCCTCCCCTTGGAGTTGCTTCTTACTACCTTTGGTTTTTACCATCTTTAGCTATGTCATCTGACTGAGCAAGATGGCACCCTTGAGCGGGAAGGGTATCACACATGTGTGGTGACACCTCCCAAAGGCTTTCTTTGAAAGCTGGGGATATGCTTCTGTGAAGGCTCTGTGGGTGCCGATGTCACCCATAAGTGAGGACTGATTGCTGTCCTGGGATAACACCTGTTACAGGTGAGTAACTACACTAACTCCTACCTCCAGTCTGGCAACTTCTGAAAAGAGATCATCACCTTAATGTTGCCTCGGTCCTGTAGCCAAGACCTGCCTCTAGGGAATTTAATAAACTCTCTCACTGAGGATGTGTCTCCAGAGACATCTCCCCAAGAGGAAAGGTTTAGGACAGCCCTTTTAGTTTTCAGTTTGATTATTAAGTATGTAGATGGCTGAGTGGCTGGTGAGCTTTGAAGATCACTTGGTCACTTACTGCCTGATGCAAAGGTGGCAAGCCTCATGCATCGCCTTGATAGGATTTTTGACAGTGCTGGAGAGGATCTGGTTGTTCTGATACATGTGGATACGAAGGACCTAGGAAAGAGAGGGAGAAAGGTCCTGGAAACCACATATAGGCTTTTAGGTAGAAAGCTGAAATCCAGGATTTCCAGGGTAGCATGCTCTGAAATGCTCCCTATTACATTCGCAGGACCCGAGACAGGCAGAGCCCTGGAGTCTCACAGACAAAACAAACCCTTCTCCACTCAGAACTCTCATTTAGCAGATCTAAAAACATGCCTTCAATCTCCCCTTCCCTCATTCTCAATTTTACATTTCCCACCCTAGCCCCTTGACCCCTCACTCCCCCCGCTTATAACCTGATGTCTCCATCCTCTCCCTCTATTTGCCTTTCCTCTCCTGTTATCCTTTTTCCTCAAGCACCCCAAAGTTGCAGTATCAGTCACCACAAGGAAGCAAAGGGTAGTGCTGGTTGGTGACTCTCTTCTGAGGGGTAATGAGGTGTCCATCTGCCAACCAGATTTGATGTCCAGAGACATGTGCTGTCTACCAGATGCCAAAATCTGAGATGTTAGAGAGTTTGCCGAGACTCATCTAGCCTACTGACTATTGTCTGATGTTGCTCATCCATGTCAGCACAAATGATACTGCTAGGTATCCCTACAAGCATATCAAACATGACTTCATGGCTCTGGGACAGAGGGTGAAGCAGACAGATGCGCAGGTGGTGATCTCTTCAATTATCCCTGTTTAGGGTAAAGGCCAAGGCAGTGAAGCTCACATCCTGGAGATGAATGCATGGGTTCATGGATGATGTCATCAAGAGCATTTTGCTTTCCTGGACCATGGGATGATGTTCCAAGGGCTGCAGAGCAGAGATGGAGACCATCTGTCCATGAAGGGTCAAAGTGTCTTCAGCAGCAGATTGCCTAACCTACTGAAGAGAGCTTTAAATTAGATTTGTTAGGGATGGGTAAAGAGTCCCCATATAAGTGAAAAAAGCTCCCAGGTTAAGTGAAAAATTAAATACCTCTGTAGGAATAGGTAATAGGGGCAACATCTGGAAATCAGTGTGTATAAATGCCCGTAGCATGGGAAATAAGATCCCAGATGTTCAGGCTTTAATGGAAGAAGCTGACTTGGATTTAGTGGCGGTTACGGAGACATCTGCTGCTACTCTCAGAGGATATCACTATTGTAAATAACCACTGGTAATCAACTATGTTGTGCTCCATGTTATTATAACCTGTACATAGTTTGATAAGCACTGTTCTAGTTAACGTTCAAAAATATGTTCCTTGTAATTACACTTGTAAATAGTTAAAAACGTAATGTTCCTTGTAAATGTATACAGATGTATACAAATGTTCTGTTCACTGTTTAATGTAAACCGCCCCTGATCTCTGGAAGGGGCGGTATAGAAGAAAATGTTAAATAAATAAATAAATAAAACATGGTTCACTGAAAACCATAACTGGGATGTAATTATACCAGGCTATACTTTATTAAGGAAGGACAGAGTAGGAAGAAGGGGAGGTGGAGTGGCACTATATGTGAAAAATTATATTAAAGCAACAGAATTGTAAGGCTTAAAAGGAAGAGAGGAGGCACTGTGGGTTAACTAGAAAGAGGGAAAGGGAAATCAGTTGGCATTAATTTATATATAGATTCACCTCATAGGGAGTAGAAGTGGATGAAGATTTAATAGAAGACATACAGTATTTATTTTATTTATTTTTATTTATTTATTTAATTAGAGGTTTTCTATACCACCTTATCAAGTAAACAATGTGGTTTAGAATGAATAAATTCAAAAAATGTTTTACAATAAACAGTAGTTAGCGGTATATGCACATTAGTAATCAACAAAACTTTGATCCAAGATAACAGGCAATAGTTATTTACATGATTGCATATATATGCAATGAGGATTTGGGATTATTTACATATTTACACATATGTATTGCATGTTTCCCTTACATAGGTCTGGAGATGAAGAGGGTGCTGGAGGTGTATGTTGAGTGTCTTGATCGGTGGGTATGCTATGTTGGTGGAATATCACTTTGGTTTACTTAGTTCCATAATATTCCAAAAATAGTAGTGTCTTCATGTTCTTTTTAAAGGTGGATAGGTCTCTGATGTTTCTTATTCTAGCTGGGATCTAGTTCCATAGATTAGGGGTGTAATAAAAGAAGGCTCTATTACTTATTGACTGTTTAGTTTTCCTGTATTCTGTTGAGACGTCTAGTGAGTTTTGTGCTTCTTTTCTTCTTCGTCAATTATTTGGGATCCTGTTAATAAGTGTTCCTAGGTGTGATGGAGATGTAGCATACATTAGCTTGAACGTGATGATTAGATATTTATATTGGATTCTGTTGAGTATGGGGAGCCAGTGTAGCTTTCGTAATATGGGCATGATGTGTTCAGATCTAGGAGCCTTCTGAATTATACGAGCTTCTGTGTGTTGTCCATCTGCAGTGGTATCAAAGCATGTTTTGGTAAGCATGGTAAGATGCTATTACAAAAGTCGAGATGTGGGTAAATCATGGCTTGGAGGACTGAGTGGTATTGCCAAGAAAGAGGAAGTGCTACTGATAGGTGATTTCAATATGCTGGATGTGGACTGGCACATCCCTACTGTGGTGTCATCTAGAAGTAAGGAGATCCTGGATTCTCTACGGGGAGAACTATTCAGGCAACTGATAACAGAACCCACACATGATGGGACCATACTGAACTTAGTGCTTGCCTATTGGGAAAGTGTATCTCATGTCTTAATGAGAGATCATCTCGCATCCAATGTTCACCAGATGATATGGTTCAGTATTACTACTAAGGCTGATAAAATCCATTCAAAAGCAAGGGTCTTAGACTTTAGGAAAACTAACTTTGCAAAGTTGGGGCAGTACCTCAGAGAGTTGTTAGAGGGATAGGAACAGCTGGAGGATGCAGAAAAACATTGGGTAAAATTGAAAGGGATATTTGAAGGGCAACCAACCTTTTTGTTAGAAAGATAAATAAATGTGAAAGGAAAAGGAGGCCGCTATGGTTCTCAAAAAAGTAGTTGAAAAGGTGAAGAAAAAGAGGAGGGACCTTCATGAAATAGAAGAGATCACAGAGAGGAAGGCATGCATCTGTATTTGGAAAAACTTAGAGAAGCCAGCAAAGTACAAAGTACAGTTGTACATAGTGTATATAGTTACCCTTTTAACCCAAGTTGTAAAACCTGTTATATGTAATGTACACTGCATGCTCCGCTGCTTTGTGCAATTGGTTGTTAAATATAAACCGCACTGTTTTTAAAGAGCGCGGTATAAAAATAATATAAATAAATAAATAAATAAAGTAGTCAAGAAAGCAAAGGTACAAAAAGAATAGCCAATGCAATAAAATGCGGGGATAAGACATTTTTCAGGAGGAAGGGCAAACATGGTATTGTCAGACTTAAGGGTACAAGGGAGAAATATGCAGTAACTGATGAGGATAAAGAAGAATTGCTTAACAACTATTTCTGTTCTGTGTTCACAGATGAAGGACCAGGAGCAGGACCTCAGAAAACACCCAGAAATAGAAACCGAAGTGACGGGGATCTCGAACGATTTTCAGAAGACTTTGTGAGGAACTAGCTAAACTAAAAGTAGACAAAGCCATGGGTCTAAATGGGATACATCCAAGAATACTTAGGGAATTTGGAGACATTCTAGCATCTCCACTGTCTGACCTTTTCAGTGACTCTTTGGAGTCTGGAGTGGTGCTAGAGGACTGCAGAAAGGCACATGTGGTCCTTTAAGGATGACATTGAGAACTACAGGCCGGTTAGTCTAACCTCTGTAATTAGTAAATTATTGGAAAGGCTACTAAAGGACAGAATAGTGAGGTTTCTGGAGTCCAATGGATTGCAGGAACCGAGGCAGCATGGATTCATCAGAGGCAAGTCTTGTCAGACAAATCTGATAGATTTCTTTGACTGGGTGACCAGGGAGTTGGACCGAGGGAGAGCTCTAGATCTGATGTATTTAGATTTCAGTAAAGCCTTTGACACTGTTCCACACGGGTGACTTATAAACAAACTGAGCACCCTAGGGATGGACTCTAAAGTTACTGATTGGGTTAGAAATTGGTTGAGTGGGAGGCGACAAAGGGTACTGGTAAATGGAGCTCATTCTGAGGAAAAGGAAGTTACCAGTGGTGTGCCACAGGGATTTGTCCTTGGTCCGATTCTGTTTAATATCTTTGTTAGTGATATTGTGGAAGGGCTGTCGGGTGAGGTTTGTTTGCGGATGATATCAAAATCTGCAAAAGAGTAGACAGACAGGAAGGAGTCAATAACTTGAGGAGCGATCTAGCTAAGCTTGAAGAATGGTCTAGAATTTGGCAACTGAAATTTAATGCTAACAAATGCAGAGTCATGCATTTAGGCTGCAAAAATCCAAAGGAGCTGTACAGTGTAGGGGTTGAGATACTTCTGTCCACAAAAGAAGAGCGGGACCTGGGCATAATTGTGTCTGATGATCTTAAAATAGTTAAACAGGTAGAAAAGGCGACTGCGAAAGATAGAAGGATGTTTGGGTGTATAGTCTGTATAAGTCTCTGGTGTGATCTCATTTGGAGTATTGTGTGAAATTCCTTGAAAAGGATATAAGCAGGTTGGAGTCAGTGCATATAGTGACTACTAAAATGGTAAGAGATCTTCATTATGAAGCATATGAGGACAGACTTAAAGATCTTAATATGTATAGAGGAAAGACTGGATAGGGGAGATATGATAGAGACCTTTTCAATAACTCCATGGCATAAATGCACAGGAGGGTCTCTTTCAATTGAAAGCAGGCTCTGCTATAAGGGAACATAGACTCAGGAGTAACATGTTGAAATATTTCTTCATGGAAAGAGTGATAGATGCTTGGAATATTGCTCCTTGTGGTCTTGGGCAAGCCACTTAACCCTCCATAGCCCATGTTCCCTGTAAAATAGTTATCTCCAAGTTATAATGCCCTGTTCAATGTAATTTCAGTTTGTTCAATGTAAACCGCACTGATGCAGAATAGCGCGGTATATAAGAGAATGTAAATAAATAAATAAATAAAATAAAAAATAGTCTCCCAATTGAGGTGGTGGACTCCAGGACAGTATCTGAATTCAAAAAAGCATGGGACAAACACAGAGGATCTTTAAAGATAAAAAGGGAACTATTGTAGTTGATATGGAATGGCAGACTAGATATGCCATGTGGTCTTTTTCTGCTGTCATGTTTTTATGTTTCTATGTTTCTAATTACTTAGTCTTTCACTTCTCTGTCCTATTTAATTATGGCATTCATTTCCATTTCTTATCCTCACAACTGAATTTTTATTTGTAAACCACTCTGATGCCCTTGCCTGGGCAGTATATCAAGAATCAAATAAAGATAAAGATAAAAAGGACTCCACCTTAACTGGCAAGGAGCCAAGCTGTTGGTGCTAACTTTCAGAAAGGAGAGAGCCTACAAACTAGAGCCTGGGAGAAAGCAGTCAGTCACTCAAGCACATGGTTCAGCGCGATGTGTCTTTTACATGTATTATCAACTCAGCGCATCCTAATAGATTGCAATAAAGGCTAAAGTAGCCCAGATATCTTTAAATAAACAGCAGAAACAGTTGAACAATAGCAAATTATAGTGGAAGAGTAGCCTAATGGTTAGAGCACTGGCTTGGGAGCCAAGAGACCAGGGTTCATTTCCCACTAGCACTCCTTGTGGCCTTGGGCAAGTCACTTAACCCTCCATTGCTCAGAAAAATCCAAGTTATCAATGTCCCTGTTTAATGTACATTAGCAAGTTTAAGTTACAATGTAAACCACTTTGATTGAAATGATAAAGCAGTATAAAAAATGTTAAATTATCCCTGTCAGATGTGAAGAGGTTATAAATTCAAACAAAAGCATGACTTAAAATGGCTCAGTAAAAATGCTAGAAGCCTAAAAAATAGGATCGGAGAATTAAAATATAGAGCAGCAAATAAAGAGAGAGATATATTAGTCATCTCGCCTCCATGCAAAAGAAAGTCTGCATTGGGCATCAGAGATGAGCAAAAGCACAAACAGCCTCACAGTGCTGGATGTTTAGGTAAGTGCTGTGGAGTTTGAAGTCATTGCCACTTCTGTTAGTTCCAGAGAGGGATCAGGGCAGGGGCACAAGGAATGAGGTTCACCTAGGGTGCCTCATATCCTTGAACCAGCCCTGGCAGAGAGTCATGTATAGGTACGAGCCATTACAGACATTTGCCTTGACATGTTAACTTCTTGACTTCTTTATTTCTTTCTAGGTGGTCACTTTTCAAAGAGCTGGCTCTACTAGTGGATGTTGCAAGAGTGAAGACATCAATAAAGTTGTGGTAATTAGAACCTGCATTTCCAAAAATTGCTTCAACAATTAACAGCATGGATGGCCTTGCACCAATTGCTTGATTGGCTTGAATGCATGAACATTCCGTCAGAAGGAACAAGTAGTCATGAGTTTCCAAAAGCCATATGAGCTGGTGAACCGTTCAGCACACGGTATTTATACCCTGTTTTATTCTTGGTGCAGCTGATACCCATTTTGCGGTTGCAACTGGAGGCCTCATGCAACATACTTACCAGATTTTTCAGTATTAATGATTCTAGCAAAAACTGACAAAACAAACCCCTTGACATTATCAACTAAAAAATGTAGTGAAAAAACTTAAGAGACACAGTGGATGGACTTTCTGGCAATATTATAATGGGGTCAAGATTTATAACAGATCATAAGAAGAATCTGGCTTATGGGTTCCTAGTGAGTGTAAAGAATCTGTGTGCAACATTTGGCATCCATAGATGACATTAGTTTCTTTAGTGAAAATAGCAGCACCATTTTGATGCTATATAGCAATGGTTTAATAACACCATAAAGAGGGGAGGGGGTGAGGTTACCAGAGCTAGTTCTTTCTTAAATCCTTCCTTAGGCTGCAGGTGGATTGTAAGGCAAGTTTGAAATTTTCAGAAATCATCCCTAAGTGTTCGATACCATATGCAAAAGGGAGGCCTCTTTGTGCAGGAACATTATACATATGTGAATGTTGATGTGACCAGGATGGCAATGTATAAAGCACTTGACCGAGTGATGAAGCCGTTTTTGTTGTAGTGGAAAGAAGGCCCAGTCATGTTGGGTGCTTTTGGAAACAGCTGGGGCCTAGGAGAATAGGGTGGCATTCTAGATGTCCTCTAAGAGGCTCCATAGCTTTAGGTGGGTTCACTCATGCTGGATGAGGGCACCTTTGCATGACAACACACCAAGGGCCTGGGAGAGTAACATGGGCACAGCAATGGAAATCCTAAAATGGCTGGAGCATGAGGTATGTGCAACCATGCTGGGAGAACGCATACTTTCTTGGCAACATTGTAGGACTGGGAAAGTTATTTAGCTACATGAGCCATCTTACCAGAGACTATGGCAGCTGTAACAAAATATGGCTACTGCAGGAAGAGTAGTTCTGGAACTGTCTTGGATATGAGGATGCATTATTTTCTCAGGAAAACTTAAAGCCTTTATTATTCCACTATTAGCTTGTTTATAAGAGCTTGAGGAGGTGAAGTATGTGGAAGTGTATTGATCATGGCGACCTATGTTAATCCCTTAAAAAATTGTCCTCCTTATGTCTGTATTAACCAACAATATATAACGTGCTTAGTTAATAGAAGAAGAATTATTTTCACTTTTGTAAATTTTTCCAAGGTTCAGCATGTAGTGAGTTTTGTTTTAAAATTTTGTATAAACTTTGCTTTAAAAAAAACAATGGAGAAAATCGTATGGTAGTTTGCATTAAAAAAAAATAGTCACATGGTACTGAAGAGGGAGAAAATCTGCTTATGTTGCTTCATAGATGCATAAATCCAGAATCATTCAATCAGACTGATTAATTTGTGCTTTTACATGTACCCAAAGTACCCTATGTAAGATAAGATTTCTTTCTAGCCTTAACAGTGCAAAGAAACTAAAGACTATGGGGAAAGATAAATCTTCAGGAACAAGCAGGAGTGCAGTCTTCACATATGGGTGAACGTCACCGACGGAACCCGTGTCGGAATGCTCCCCAGCGTCTAATAGGAAAGCCTTTGGGAGCACCCCACTGCACCTGAATGCCTGCCTTCCCAACTCCTCTCCTCAGTTCTTTGTTTTCCACAGAGCCAGCAGGACACTTTTTCCTGTCACTGCCGAAAAACTTCTCGTGCTTCTGCCTTCCCGTCAATGCCAGTTCAGTCGAATCCAACACCGGTCCCGATTAATCTTTCATTTTTTTTCTTTTCAATTTTTTCTTTTTCTTTATTTTTTAAAATTTTCATCATGGTTTCACTGCTAGACTAAGCCTGTAGGCCTCCATAGCCTTCTCTTCAATCTCAAAGACATTTTTAATGAAATGGAAAAGTCAGTCAGTGGTTTTAAAAAGTGTACCAAGTGTGCCAGTACCATCTTAGTCACTAATAAACATGACTGGTGTCTAAAATGTTTGAGTCTTGATCTCCAGCCCAATTCCTGTCCTTTGTGCCAACAAATGACAAAAAGAGACCTCAAGAACCGAGCCAGACATTATGAGTCATTGTTTGCCTCGGACTCACTGTCAGTGGCTTCCTCCTCATCGAGGGCATTGACTTCTTCTCATGGCTCTCAGACTTCTTCAAGAACCAAACATAAGAGTAAGTCCAAGTCTCTGTCTGTTTTCAAACCTTTGGCATCGGCATTGAAGACCAATACCTAGGCCAGAGAGAAATCCCAACACAAGCACTGTGACTCCCCTAAGAGGTTCTTCTGATGCAGACCACCCAGCCAAACAGCCCTGGTGGGAGGATCTGTCCTCCAAAGCACAGGTGGGGCTCCGGGATGCTCCCGAGGCATCGACCTCCGGCGAGCTACCGGTTCCATGTTCTGGGACGGTGACTCAAAGCCCCATAGATGACTCCATCCAGATATCAGCCATCTCCCTAGACCAGCAGAATGCTGGCTCTTGAGAGGAGTTTTGGCAGCACACCTAGCAGCCTCGGTACCGATAACATAGAGAGCTTCAGGAGTGCAGGCTTCAGCACAGAGCCTACAGCTATATGTATTGGGCCCGATGCAGACCCTCAAAACAGCATCATCACAACCCCCGAGGTCAATACCTTCATTGAAACCAGTCGATGCCCCTGGAATCCAACACACTCAGATCACCATGGTTCTCTGTTCCGATACCTCCGAGTATCGACATCGGTCTTCGACATCCATGCAGCATCGTCAAATCCAGGACCGCCAGTTCTTTGATTTCTTATCAGACTCTGACTCAACTTCTTCACATTCTGACGGAGGATCACTCGGTTCCCAAGAACTTCCAGACATCCCTTCAGACCATTTGCCACCTCAGGAACAGCATCGATCCCCACCAGAGGATATGTTCTTTCAAGACTTCATCCACAACTTGGCAGCGGGACTTTCCATCACAGTAGCCTCAGAGAAGGAACCAAGGGCAGAGGAATTGGAGATACTCCAATACCCTCCCATGTCCAAAGAAGCAGCTACACAATTGGTGCATCGTATCCTACAGGATCTTATGCTCTGCATGTGGGAGGCTCTGCTCACAGTTCCCGCTGTCAGCAAGCAACTCGATACCATGTACCGAGTATCAAAATGTCTAGGCTTCCAAAAACCGCAGCTCCTCCACCACTTGATGGTGGTGGAATCAGCAATGCGCTGAATAAAGAGCTCAAAGAACCATTCCTCCACACCACCTGGCAAAGACTCGAGGACACTCGATGCCTTTGGGCGTCGATGCTTCCAAGCTTGCATGTTGGCCTTCAGAATTAAGCTGCAGAATCTGAACCCTGGATTCATCACAGTCGAGCAAAGTCAACAGCCGTTGATAGCACTGTAGAAAGGAAGGCAGCTACAAAAGTTTTAGCTATGTGGCAATATTACCCTATATACCCCAAGATGATGCTGTTACACAAGTATAATATGTGATTTAATTCCCACCCTTTCTAACTTGCGGGTGAGAATAATCAAAGGGGGGAATGTGGTAGGCTATGGCCTATATAATAGCCTGTACATGTATGAGCCTGCAAGCTAGGCCTGAGTCCCCACCCCCACTTAGAAATAGTAGTGCCAAGAAAGACCAAAGTCAGTGAATGTCTGAGGATCTGCCGTAAACCGCTCTAAACTGCTTTTGATAAGTTTGTGTTAATCCTTTATACAATGCTTTTATGCTGATGAAAGATATGTTCCAGTGTTTTGCATTTTCACATTCTCTGAGCCTAGCTATGACCTTGTAGCAGGAATGTATTTATGTCTAGAAACTGAGCCTTTGTTAGCATAGCCTGAGAAGGGGGAACAGAGTGTTAGGCCCGATTGGATAGATGCAGGGGGCGTTGGGACCAATAGAAAGTCTGCCTGTATCAAACTGTGAAGCTTGTATATAAGGAAGTTGTTCCTGTTCGCCATTGCTCAGTCCTTTTGAAGCTTGGGCCTTGTGTACAATAAATTGGTTTGGATTCTTGAACCGACTCCTGGTATTATTTATTGCATGCTTATCAGCTGCTACAACATACTGTATATGGGCATGTTTCTGAAAGATATCACCAGAGATCTGAAGACTTTTGCCCAGGTGCTTCCTGAGGATAAAAAGAATGCCTTCCAGACCCTCATCAAAAAGGCCAAAACACTTCTAAATTTCTTACCAGGGCCTCTTTTGCTGCCTTTGAATCCACCAGCAGAGCGTCAGCAGTCTATACTGGGTCTTGCAGGATACCCTGACTGCAGGCGTCTGACCTCGAGCAATGGGTCCAAGATAAACTAGTGAATATCCCATGTACTGGAGAAAACCTTTTTGGCAAGGATTGGAGGGAAAAAGCAGGTGAGATTGAAGTAGATGATCTCACCCTAAAACATCTTTCCAGGAAAACAGCTGACCCATCCAAAAGGAAGGCTCCTCCCAAGAAATCTTTCTATTCTAAGAAGAAGAAATACTATCCTTCGTACCTACATTCTGCTGCCTATCAACTTCAGCAGCTTTAACAGAGACAGAAGGGCCCTCGCCAACCCAAGAAGCCCAAGGCTCCTAAGCCCCAACCAGCTGCACAGGCACAACCTGCACCGTGTTTTTGACTTCTTCCAAGAGAGCATTGCCAATCTGCCCCTGGAGGGCCCCCATCCCCTCCACATAGCAGGCGGACTTTGTCACTGTGCCTAATGGTGGCATCTCATAACATCAGAGCAGTGGACTCTCCAGATTGTCCAAAGGGGTTATCGGCTTCACTTCAATATCTTACCCCCCACCAGCTTCACAGGGGATTATCCCACACAACCCTTTCAAAGCACTCTCTTAAAAGAAGAGGTGACCACCCTCTTGTCCCAGGTGCCCCAGAAAGAGTTCCTCCTCATCAAGAAAGGATGGGCTTCTACTCTCCATATTCCAAAGAAAACAGGAGGATTCAGGCCCATCTTGGGTCTTAGAGACCTAAACAAGTTCATGGTCCGAGCAAAATTAAAAATGAGTTCCCTAGGAACTCTTCTTCTATACCTTCAGAGACACGATTGTCTCTAGACCTAAAAAGACGCGTATATGCATTTACTGAGGGAGGCGTGGCCTAGTGTTTGGGACAGGGTACCCCAGGCCGGAGGGATGGGGGTTCGATTCCTGCTTAGGGACAGCAATCAGGATAGAGAAATTGGGGTTTCTAGTCCTATAGGCACCCCCTTCTGGCCTTGGGCAAGCCAGTTAACCCGCCGTTGCCTCGGGTTCGCATGGAGATTGTGAGCCCTTCGGGGATGAGGGAATGTATCTAGTACATTTTAATGATTTTTTAAATTATCTATTGGTAGTTTATCTTTTAGTTTCCGTTTAATTTATTTTTATCATTTTTTTTCATTTTTTATTTTTATTTTATTATATTTTTTTAATGCTGTTATTTACAATATTTTACGGTTTATTAATTATTTAATTATTTATTATTTTATTATTCATATTTTTACCCATAGTTTTTAATGATTATTTATTGTATATATGCCCCAATCTTTTTTCTTTTATCTTTTTTCTTATTAAAATATTTTGATAGACAACACTGATATCACCTTATATTTTAATATTTAAATATTTACTACAATTTTGATATATTTTTGATATATTTTTTTTTTTATCTTTATTATTTTATTTTTTATTTTTTACAATATTTTTTACATTAATTTTATTAAATTTTA